>BSBN01000095.1:3667860-4890480 GCA_027924645.1 Cunninghamia lanceolata | reverse complement strand
CAACTGGGAAGGCCGAAAGACATAGAATTTTTTGGATTTTTTTGGGAAGGTGCTGCATATTTAAATGCTTGAAACCTGAAGATCCATGCAGGCACCAACACATCCCTTGCTAAATGTTTAGAATATATGTTTACATGAGATATTGTATTTGGCATAAGACCGTAAGACTAGATATTTTTACTCATTTAGGCCTCATAGATGCCTTGGCAAAGCAAATTAATTGTTCTCAATATTTCTTTTAGGAATTTTGTCAAACTGTTCACATGCATTGTCTATGCTTCTAAATTTTGTATGCATGTCGACCAAGGCACCTACACCTACAACATCTGAAAAAAAAACCCTTTCTTTTATGGATATCTATACCCTATTCCAATGCTCCCATTTTTGCATAGGTTGGAGATGCTGGAAAAGGTTGTAGAGTCCAGTTTTACACCTGCCAATTACATTTGCTTGAAAGTTTCTAAATCCATAGGAAACTATAAGGAACTTGAAATCTCATCCACATAATACAAGCCACAAAGAAAATTAATCACAATTTTTAATTATTCAAGAGAGATTTTTGCATAAATTCTTCTTTATTGACTTTTGTGCATAAGTTCTTGTAAAGGCCATGGTGATCAGAAGTGGCACTTGTAACTACATCATCTAACAAATCCACTTTCAATTATGCTTCGATGGATGCCCATACCCTACTTAAAAGTTTCTAAGGCCTTTTCAACAAAGCCATGTTGAACATATTCTACAATCATGGCATTCCATGACACTACATTTCTTTGAGGCATTTCTTTAATCAACATAAACCACCGATCCTTATAAGACATATCGGTGAGATAAGACCACTTCAGTGGAACCCTCATCATGGTCTCCCTAATGGACCAATAAAAGTAAAATAACAGGTATATACCATCGGCGAGATAACAATGCGTCGGGCAAACTCCTAACACGGTCCCACCGATAGACCGATGAAGCAAAGCAGTTATGTACATATCGAGGGAAGCATCATACATCAGCCAGACATATTCCATCTATCTACTGATAGCCCAACAATAGTGTATCAGTGACACTTGAGCATATCAGCGAGAGAAGACATGACGGTCAGGGTTTCAAGGAAAGACAAGAAAGGGTTGAGGATTCTTTAACAAAACAACTTGTAAAAGTAGAAGCAGAGAGATATAACTGACCTGGACATAGATGAGTGAGGAAATTTAGAGATTGGAGCCAATGTCCTCCCAATGGCGGAACTTTAACTCAGCAAATCTATCGGCAGTTTGAAGCCAGTTTTCAAGTGTTGTATCGACTATGGCCTCCAGAACCCTAACTCCAACTTGATCTCCCAGTTGCCATTGTTTCACATTTGCAACCTTCCGTAGACTATCGGGTAGTTGGAAAGAACGACCAACAAAGACATTTTCAAGGCCATGACAAGATCAGAGCTTTCTTTGTTGCTGAACTTCTTGTAGTAATAAACCAGTCAGACATTGTATAGGCGCATCATGTGATCCAGGTTCGACAACAGGTAGAATTTTCCTTACACCACTGCTTTGCTGGGCACAACCGTCGACTTTGAATGGATCTTCACCTTCTCTTCGCTCATCTTCGAATGAATCTTCCCTTCTCCCGCCAAAACAAAGCTCCCCCCATACACCCTAAACACATTATGAAATATTATGAATCTCAAGTGGTTTCGGGGAGACATAGGGATATCAGGCTGACAAAAGAGAGTGGCTCACTGATATAATGATGAAACCAGGTCTTTGACAGTTGATCCTGCCTGTCAATCAAATTTTTTATGACAATTATCCATTGAATATTGCCCTTAAAATACTATGACATACCATAGTAAAAGTAAAATTATATATAGACCATATATATATATAATCATAATTTTATATAAATTTTAACAGTTTTCATTGAAAATATTGATTGTATTTTATGGCAAAAATACTTAAATACGGTTATACAGCCATCAAATTTAAGCCTTGGATGAAACTACCAGAGACAAACGACATCGGCGGAAGTGATGAATATAGGTGGGATATAAATATGAGTCCCAGCGATACCCCGAAAGAAAGCAATGACATAAAAAAAACATGGACCCAATATATAATAAATTATTTCTAGGAACATATATATGCAAGTAGTAGATAAACATCTACACATCTAATCTAGTGTTAGCATATGAATCCATCTAGTAGCTAGGGATCAACATATAATGTTGATAATGAATTAAGCAATTGTGATCACAAAATAAATGGGCCTTACAATGAGGTTGGGCCTTACAACTACTAATTGATTGAATTTTAGTTGACAAATCCAACATATCTCATATTTTGCTAAGAAAACCAAACAAATTTCTTCATAAGTATGCACAATGTACTAGATCATATTGAAGAATATATTTGGTTTTAATATAGTTTACTTATACTAAGATCTACCATAGTATTATGATCAAATTGGAAAGAAAAAAGAATAGAGGAGTAATAATCATTTATTTAGTCATTTTTATTTGTCTAATCAATTATTTAGTTGTGTTTTTTGCCCGATGACCAAATTAGTCATTTATTTAGTCATTTCAACCGATGATTTATTTAGTCATTTTAACCGATGACCAAATTAGTCATTTATAGCTGTGTTGCAAAAAAATTTGGTCACATGACTAAAAGTTTGGTCACGTGACTAAAAGTTTTAGTCACCTGGTCATTTATTTGCCATATTTCTACTAGTGAATCATCAACAAAATAGGGATTGCATTCACATACAAATCCAAGATACATTTTATATAAAGGACATACTTAATGATCCATAACATAACGGCAATAATCCATTTGCAATAAAGGAGAGACCCATACAAAATCTTTGCATTGCATTAGACGCTATCACACATGCATCTAACCTTGGTCACAATCATGTTTGCCAACAAATATCCCAAGGGAAAACATACAACTCTGATTACATATTCACCTGAATCATTACAAAATACCATGGATACATACCATTACATAGAATGAGCATTGAAGAACCTTCCTCTGAGTTGCAGAATAGATTCCACTCATGTGCATAATAGATTAGCTTTGTTTGATGCCCTAGATTCACCTTGAAGCACTTGTAGACCAGAAAATTGGTTCAATGACCAACCCCCAAATATATATTTCAATCATGTATATATATCACTTCTTGTATTGTTGTATTTGGATGGGAACCATCTACCCCATCTACCTATGAAACCTTGGCATTGATTCACACCCACCTTGCCATCTACCTGTGCTTTATCTTTATTTCACATTAATGATTTCCTGGGTGAAGGCTTGTGGCATTAAAGGTTCATCGAGATCCCATGTATGAGACTCGAAAAACACACAGTGTGTTGTCATACCACTTGAGATTCAACCAATTGTGCAATCAAATATCTCTAGCAAAACTGAAGTGTCTTGGAGGAATGTTGAGCTTCTAAACATCCCTTTTAGAGGTGCCTCTATATTTTCTTTGCAAGGCTTGGAGACTTGCTAAGTCACTTGCTTCAATTAATTAGCTCAATGCCTAGCACTTGTTAATGTTAATACAATCCTAGTGATGCATGAATCATTGGATATCTTCAGTTTATGATTGATGGTTCCAAGCCCTTTGATGCCTTTCAAAGAAAAATTGGACCCATAATGTGTGACTTGGCATTAAACAACCAATGGTGCAACGTCCAGAAAGTGTCAGGCCTACCTTCTTCAAAAGCTGCGTGGTAGCACCAAGTGTTCCCTTACTATGATTTCCTCGACTTCCTTCCTTAAAAGAGATTGAGCCCACCAGTTAAGCTGACTCATTTATTTCAGTCAATGGCACAACACAAACAATGTGCTAACACTACCTTCCTTGAAACTATGCACCAAGCTGACACATATCCTGAGGAAAGCCTCTGTGCATTGCTTTTTTCTTTGATTTATAGAGGGCCCACTTGTCGATGAATCATGCCTCTCAACCAATGGAACAATAGGGAAATGTGTCAGTTCTTCCATCCTTAAAAAGGTGCACGGTGCTTCCATGTGTCCATGGTCACATCCTCTTTTTCTTTGTTCTTTAACATTTCGACAGTTTTGAGAACTGATGAACCAATTTTTGGTAGGTTCATAGGTTCATGAACCTGCCAAAATGCTGAAACTCTTCTTTATTCTTGTTCCTTATTGATCCTTTCTTCTTGCTTTGGTTTTCCTTTGCCTTTTGTTGTTTTGACACTTTTGAGAACTTACAAACCCTTTTTGGCAGTTTCACAGGTTCATGAACCCACCAAACACCAAAACACAAAGCAATCGACCTTTTGACAGGTTCGCGAACCTACCGAAAAGGCAACACTTAACCATTTTTTGGATTTTTATAGGCTTTTGAAGGGGTTTATGATAACATGAAGCATAGGGGAATGAAATGAAGGGGACTTTTTGTAAATTTTAACATAAGTATTGGACTAAAAAAACAAAGGTCCCAACAAGAAGGCCATGGGCCTTGGATCTTGCACTTAATTTATTTTATGTTTCTTGATTATTCCATTGCAGTGTAAATGTCAAGTGTGAGAATGTTAGGATTGTAGGTGCCATTCACCTTGCAATCCTAGAGTTGTGTTTTAATTGTAAACAACAAATAATGCTTGATCTCCATGAAACATGGAGAAGGTGAAAGTGAATGCCCTTATGTGTGTGAGGATAATTATTTATTTATATTTTATTCTCTTACATGCAATTGTAATGGAATTTATCACATGATGTTGGAAAATAAGTCAAATGAGAGTTATGGAGCATCTTTCTCGTCATGGGTTGTGATGTCATTCCCAAACTTTAGACATAAAAATATGCAACTTGATCCACAAATTTTTTTGAAAGATGAAAAGATGGAACTATACTAGATAACAACAAACACATGCACTGTAACTTCATGTGTTGTCACAACAAGCATAATTGTACATAGGGACTCATAATCACACATAAAGTGCAAGAAGAAGGAATAATTATGTGAATGAGGATCACATTTGGACATTGGCTAAGAGAGGCCAACATCTTGCCTAGAGCTAAGTCTCATCAATAAGAGTTTGATGGCACTCCTAGGTGGGGTGAATAGGCAACTTATCTAGAGGAAGGAGTATTTATCGACTAGATTAAAGTATATTGTAATAGAGGTAGCCTTGAGCATTTATATATAGTTTACATTGCATGACTCTCACAACTACATCACACTAATGACTTAATTACACGCAAGCCACTACTAGGGTTGGATGGAACACATTTGCATTGTGAGTCGGTTCCAGGAATGATGATCACCTACACTACCATTTTAGGTTAACATCACTAGTCCTATGGTGTCTGGCTAAAATTTAATGATGTGACAAAAGCTTAATCATAACCTTCACACAATGTCTAATGATAAGGTTAACCTCACTTTAAAAGGGTTACCTAATTAATAAAAACTAACATCAAGCAAAAGATAATCCCTAATTGATAAATTAATTACTAAGCTTACTTTATTATTAATGCTGAGAGGCATTCGCCGATGACGGAATGGTTCGGTGGTTAAGTCGCTTGGTTGTAGTGGCGGCCACCAGAGTTCAAACCCCCGCTGGGCCAACGAGCTTGCAAGGCTTTACGCCTTCGTTGGGCCAACAAGCTCGCGGGTGGGGATGAGGTCCTCCATGTTGTGGCCTCACCGGTTCACTACTCTGGGCAAAAGCATTCGTGTGGAGCCAGAGGGTGTGTCGCACCAGCGTCGCTGGTCACGATAAAAAGTTTACCAGGCACATTATCTTTTAAAAAAAAAAATGCTGAGAGACATTCTATAATGGCAGCACGGGGTGGAGTGTGTTAAAAAAACACTTACCTTTTACTTTAAATTTGACGGTCATTTACATGTCAAATTATTAATATTTAATAATAAATATTATAAATCCAAAATAAGTATTGTGTAAAAATAAAGATATGGACAACTTTGGATAATCATCATTCTTCTCATTTTCAAAAGTGTAAAAAAAAGTTTATGGGTTAAGAAAGAAAATATTTTGATGAGATTTTTTTTTAATTTGTTAATTATAGTTGAGAAATTGATGGACATAGGGTTGAGTGAAAAATAATGTGAGAGATATCAATTTGAATTAAAATGAAGTAAAATTAAATAATTAAAAGTAAATAAAATAACTTCAAATTAATATCTCTTTAATATTAATATTTAATAATAAAATAAAATATTAATATTTAATAATATACATGATATTTCCAAAATAAGGAGGTAAAGCAAAATATACCATCATCACAGTTCACTTCTCCATCATATTTGATATATCCTTTTTTCTACAATTTTGTAAAGCCCTTCTACAAAGCCTATGGCCTCTAACATCAAACAAAATAAAACTTAAAAAAATAGAAAATAAACTGCTGTAATTTTTAAAACTCAAAAAAATAGAAACTGAACTGCTGTAATTTTTTTTAGAACATGGAACATTATTTTGTATATATTAAATGAAAGAAAAAAAATGTTTGAACATGGAACATTATTTTGTATATATTAAATGAAAGAAAAGAAATATTTGAACATGGAACATTATTTTGTATATATTAAATGAAAGGTTACAAATAATTTCAACCAAAATTTTATTAATGTCAAAAAAATATCTCAAATTAACAAATGAAATTTAAACTTTTTATTAATGTTAGAAATAATTTCTTGAGTTTTATTTTCTTTCATGTTAGTGTTGATGATGTCATATCTTAGATTTACCTCGTTATTTTGAAAATATTATGTATTAAATGCTAATAGATATTAATTTGAAGTTGTTTTATTTACTTTAAGTTATTAATGTTGAGAGGCATTTTACAATGGCAGGGGTGGAGTGTAATGTGTGAGTGTGTTAAAAAAAATTGATGGACGGGTTGAGTGAAGAAAAAATGTGCACAAATATCAATTTGAAGTAAAATGAAGTAAAATAAAATAATTAAAAGTAAATAAAATAACTTCAGATTAATATCTCTTTAATAATATTTAATAATAAAACAAAATATTAATATCTAATAATAAACATGATATTTCCAAAATAAGGAGGTAAAACAAAGATATGTCATCATCAACACTGTTCACTTCTCCATCATATTTGGATATATTATTTTTTCTACAATTTTGTAAAACTCAAAAAAAAAAAAATGAAACATTACTTTGTATATATTAAATGAAAAAAAAGGGCTGTAATTTTTTAAAAAAGTTAGAAAATGGCACATTACTTGTATATATTAAATGAAAGAAAAAAGTTAGAAAATGGCACATTACTTGTATATATTAAATGAAAGAAAAGCGCTGTAATTTTTTGTGTAATGTTAGAAATAATTTCAAGTAAAATTTTATACATGTTTTATGTTTTAGGTTTGAATCTTAATTAATTTATATAAAAAAATGTAGAAGTATAATTATCAATAAAAAGTTTAAATTTGATTTGTTAATTTGAGATATTTTTTATTTGTTAATTTAATTGAAATTTGATGAGAAAGATATAAACCTTAAATAATAAATAAAATAGCTTCAAATTGATATCTCTTGCCATTTTTTTAGATAGATGTATTTAAGATATATATACTAGTCTTATTTAGACTTAAGTCATAACTTAAGTTAAGGGTCAAGAGGGAGGAAGAAATAGGAGATTTTATTTTCTCAAGTCCAACCAAAGCTACATGAACCCTCTCCCCTCACTAAAAATTATTATTGATTTATTTTTCTCTTATTATTTTCTTTCTACTCACCATTATTGTTTTTTATTACATGCATATATAAATACTCATCTTACATACCTACAACAATAAAAATGTGTTATATTCTTTATATATGTACATTTGATATATTATAATCAAATATAATATAAGACTACATATATTATATTATATATTATGAATATATATATTTATAATATAATATATTATATATAATAACTTATCTTATATTGTAAATATCATAAATATATTGGAACAAATCATACTTATTATAAATATTATGAAAAAGATAACAAATATTAAGTTGCTATTAAACTACAAATATCATACAATGCAAGAATTAAACATGATTTATGTTTTTATTTTATTTTATTTTGTTTTGTTTTTTTTTAAATAAAAAATGTGCCCTAGCAACAGGCCGCAAGCTGCACAAGGCAGGGGCCAACCTCTGTGGGTCTCAACCCCACAGTGTCATGCCCCACAGGGTGCCTCGGTCAATTGGGTTACGGCCCACAGCTTCCCCACCACCGGCCCCTCACTCAAACCCTATTAAAAACATTTTATATTGGGAAAATCAAATCAAATTAAAAGTATTGATCAAACATTTTATATTGGGAAAATAAAATCATATTAAAAGCTTTGTGGCATGAGTAATTTTAGAAAGAATGTGTGTGTGTATGAAGAAAAATAGGAATGTGGTTCTACTCAAGTTACTATAGTCTTACATTTGAAGCTATATTTTTATTTGAAGATTTCATTAAATAAATGAGGGTTATTCATAAT
The DNA here is from genome assembly GCA_027924645.1 of Cunninghamia lanceolata. Classification (NCBI taxonomy): domain Eukaryota; kingdom Viridiplantae; phylum Streptophyta; class Pinopsida; order Cupressales; family Cupressaceae; genus Cunninghamia; species Cunninghamia lanceolata. The sequence goes on along the minus strand of BSBN01000095.1, from coordinate 4,881,979 downwards.
ATCATTTGCAAAAAGAACACCTTTCTTTCTTATGAGGCAAGGATTAGGAGATAAAAAGTATTCCATGATAAGAATATGCATTATTTTAGCTTGATACTTAATAGTCTCTTCTCCATAGTTTTGTAGACTCAAAACACAAGGTTAGGTAGGGCATCTTGCCATGTTTACAAGGGATTTAGCATTTTAACATTACAATCATTAAATTTGCTTACAAGAAGAGTATTGAGTGTCTTATTACAACAACCCCCCTTTCCTTTTTTAAAGAGATTATACATAAGACCTTTTATTTCACTAATGACATTATTTATGCAATGATTTGAAAATACATACATTTCTTTCCTATGGAAAAAGGGTTAAGAAATGAAAAATTATAACTTTTAAAAGAATTCATAGACCTATCTTGACCCAAAACCAAATTTACTCTCAACAATGCATGCATATACACCAAGTTCAATATATTATTATGGCATAGATCACATGATTTCTTGTAACAATGGAAATATTACATTCTTTCTTCTAATCTAACTAGTTTGAGAAATAAGGACATACACAAACTTCACTCTACAAGGAAGTCTTATTAACATGTATGCAGGGGGTTATGTCACTCTGGAGCTACGGAGCTGACATGTCAGGTGGACAGTTAGGGCGACATGCGTTGGATTTATTTGGGAATAATGGCAGCTTACGGGAGTCCAAATAAATTGCACAAAATGGAAATTGAAAAGACTTGTCATAATTAGCTAACTTAAGATAAATACCTGGATTACTGTTACAACAATTAGACGTCATGCTTAGGAGTTCGTGTTGCCACCTCCACAAGATGTGATGTGACCATTCTTTCATGTGTAGCCTTCAAGGTTAATTGTCATGATGCCCACAGGATGTGGAATGACATGCTCTTTGTAGAATTGATGGTTGATGGGACAACTCCATCGTCAATGGATGGCATCAACAAATAACATGAAAATAGGGCTAGTCAGTGGCTGAGCGTAATGAATGCTCGTGACCTGGCCTCCTTTTTGAAGGTGAGGTATGTGAAGTCATGATGATTTCATCACCTTTTTGATGCCCTTAATGTTTGGAAAGGTAGATTTCAGAAGTCAAAAATCCCCTTTATTTGCTAAAGCACCGGAGGTGATCCTGATTAGCTCCGGAGGTGCTCCTAATTGGCTCTGACAATGCTTCTAATTGATAACTGCATGAAAAAGAGAACCACCATTTGTTGATTTTCAGTTCCCTTGGTGAGGAAGACCGTCATTTGACTAGTTTTTAGTCTTCCTCCTTTATATATATATATATATATATATATTTGAGAAGGGCTGCCATATTATTGGTTTTCAACCCCTTTTTTATTTTTATTTATTTATATTTTTTTCTTTTTCTTTTTATTATTTAAGAATCTTCTTAGCTTGTGCAAAAGAGTGTGACCTCTATCACATAGCACATATCCTTGATAAATTCCTCTTTCGTGGCCAGTCGCTAGTAGAGGCAAATCCTATGACCATTCACCAAAAATATGTTTCCCCTCCATCAATGGGTGCCATCTGGACTGTTCCATTGTCATAAACTTCTCTGATTTGGGAAGGTCCCATCCAATGGGTTTGCAATTTTCTTTTGAACTCCTTGAACTTGGAATCATATAAGAGAACCCAATCTCCTTGCTGAAATGTCCTCTTCTTGATGTGTTGGTCATGCCATTGTTTCCTTTGGTGCTGAATGAGTTTTGTTTATTGTATGAACTCCATCCTAATTTCATCTAATTCATTGAGTTGAAGAATCTGATCTTGTTGTGCTATAGATAATGGCAGTCCAACATCTAGTGATGTCCTGGGTGTTTGTAATTCAAACTCTATTGACAGTATTGGTTTCTTCCCATGGACAAGTTCATAAGGTGAGAATTTTGTTGTTGACTTCCATATGGTGTTGTAAGCCCATACTGCTTCATGTAATATGCTAGCCCAATCTTTTCTAATCATTGCTACTGTCGTTGTCAAGATGTTTTCCAACTCTCTGTTTGTTACCTCCACCTACCCATTTGCTTGGGGATGATAGGGTGAATATTTCCTGTGCTTGACTTGATACAAATATGTGAAAGCTTTTATCACTTGAGAGGTAAATTGTGGACCTCTATCTGAAACTATTTCTCTTGGGGATACAAATCTTAGGAAGGTTATGTTATATAGGAAATCAACAACTTTTTCTTCTCTAGCAAATTGAAATGCTTGAACTTCTACCCATTTGGTCACATAATTAGTGCATATCAAGATGTATTCTTTCCTTGCAGATGCTGGAGAGATGGGTCCCACAAAATCCATGTCCCATTGGTCAAATGGTTCTAAAACCACCTAGGGGTGTAGTGTCATTTCTTATGCGAAGGTTAGCTGACCCATCCTTTGGCATTGATCACATTGCTTCACATACCTCTTCACATCTCTGTGGAGAAATGGCCAATAATAACCAACTCCAAGGATCTTATGGATTGTCCTCTGTGAGGAGTAATGTCCTCCTGTGGGTTCATCATGACATGCCCTTAACACATCAAAGGTTTCATTAGCTCTTAAACACTTGTGCAACACAAATTCAGGGCCACATTTGAACAACAAACCATTCAACCATTTATAAGGCAAAACTTCCTTTACTAATCTCTTTTTTTGTTTAGAAGTGAAATGAGAAGGAAACAAGCTTGTAGCCAAGAAATTTGCTATATCAACAAACCAAGGTGTGATCGAAGAAATAATAAATATAATTTCATCTAGAAACCTATCTTTCGTTGGTTGGTTCTCTCCACCTATATAATCTTGACAGAAAATCAACAACCAAATTAAATTTTCTTGGTTTATCTATGATTGTGATATCAAATTCTTGCAATAATAACAACCATCTAATGATTATTCCACCTACTACAAGTTTTTTCATTAAATATTTAATGACTATATGATCAGTGTGTACAAAGATTTTATATCCTATGATGTAGTGTTTGAATTTGTTGATGGTATGGATGACAGACATGAATTCTTTTTCAGTTGTGTAATTTTTCTCAGCAGGGGTAAGGTTTTTACTTGTGTAGTAGATTGCATGCATGCCTTCCCCTTCTTCCTTTTGTCCTAAGGCTGCTCCTATTGATTCATTTGATGCATCTGTCTGAATGTGGAATGATAGATTCTAATTAGGTCCTTTCAAAACAGGTGTGACTGTGAGTTTTTCTTTGATGGTCTCAAATGTTGTTTGGCAATCTTCTGTCCAATGAAATTCAATGTCCTTGGTTAGCAGGGAAAACATTGGAGTAGCTATCTTGATGAAATTTTCTATGAATCTCCTATAGTATCCTGCATGACCTAAGAAACTCCTAACATCAGTTTGGTTTTTAGGTGGAGGTAATTGTTTAATCACTTCTACCTTGTTTTGATCTACCTTGATTCCTTCTGTCGATATATGATGCCCAAGGACAATTCCTTGTTCCACCATCATAAAACATTTCTCATGGCTTAAGGACAATTGATTTTTCTCACAACATTGCAACACTTTTTTCAAATTCTTGAGGGCTTCTTCAAAGGTATTCCCATAAACAATAAAGTTATCCATGTAGACCTCCATACACTCATTAGCTAGTTCAGCAAAAATGGCTAAAACAACCCTCTGAAAGGTAGATGGAACATTACATAGGCCAAATGGAAGGACTCTGTATGCAAAGGTTCCCTAGGTGCATGTGAAGGTGGTCTTGTCCTTGTCTTCTGGTGCCACTTGGATCTAATTGTATCCACTAAACTCATATAAGAATGAGAAGTACTTTTTCCCTGCTAGTTTATCTAATACTTGGTCAATAAATGGCAAGGGAAAATACTTTTTTTTGTGGCCTTGTTCAGCTCCCTATAAGCAATGCATACCCTCCATTTCCCATTATTTTTGGGTAATATAACCAAGGGTGAGACCCACTGGCTATCTAAGATAGGATAAATGAATCTAGCTTGTAAAAGTTTTTCTATCTCAGTTTTTATGTAATGTCTTTGAGTGTAGGGTTTAATCCTCTTTGGGGTTGTCTAATAGGCTTAAAATCCTTTGTATATATGTGATGGGTACAAATTTTAGGGGGTATGCCCTTCATGTCTTTATATTCCAAAGAAAATACTTTTGAATGGGATATAAGAAGATCAAGAAGTGTTCCCTCTTACTGTGTTGTCAATTGAGTATTGATGTTTAGTGTTTTCCTAGGTAAGACCATGATTTGCTTTGTAATCTATTCCATGGATGCCCCTACCCCATATTCTGGACTCATGGTGTTAAGAGGGCGAGAATGTGGGAGTAGTAAATAAAAAGTGGCTAGCAAGGGTACAATGGGCAATAATCAGAAGTTCTTTCCTTAAATCTTGAGCTAGGTCCATTGTGTCTTTTTCAATGAGGGTGTGAGTTATATCTTTAGGGGTATAATAATTTATCTCCTTTTCCAATTCCCTTAAGTGTTCTTTGATGGTAACCATAGCTAAGGAAACACTGTTTTCCATGTTATTAGGCTCATCTACCCATACTTTCCCTTAATATTGTATGGAAGGCTTAGCTGGGGGATACAAGGAGATGTTTTTCATGTCTATGCCATTGGATATGACCATATCCCTAGTTCTGCAATCAATGGATGTTGGTGTAGTAGCCAGCCATGGCCTACCTAAAATCAGAGGATAAGAATTCCTTTGGCTCCTTGGCTCTAAGATTAGAAAATCAACTAGGAATTCCCATGACTCCACAATAACTGGGACATCAGTCAACACCCCTTTTGGAAATGCTACTGATTGATCAACCAATTGTAAAATTGTGGAAGTGGCCTGAATGCCTGTAAGAGCCAACTTATCCAAGGTTTGAATTGTCATGACATTTATTGATGCTCCTAAGCCAACTAAAACATTAGATATCTCTACTCCTGAGATGTGGACTGTGATGACAAGGTTTCCAGGGTCCCCATACTTTGGGAGGAGAATATCCCCCACTAGAAGATCCACCACTTTCCCTTCTACCTGAATGGTGGTGGGAAAGTTTTACTTCCTGCCCTGAGTTTTAATACAATTTTGTTTGATAAACTAATTTAGTTTAGGAACATATATAATTGCTTGGAGGAGTGGAATTTCAATGTTGTCTGATTTCTTGAAGCAGTTCAGATTCAATGGTGGGTTGGATTTGTTTTTGTAGAACTATTTTTGGGGAACATGTTTGATCTGTTCTAGGTATGGTGCTTGTTTTTCAGTCTTTGGAGCATCTCTAAAGTGTGGTTTGGAAGCAACTCTGGAGGTGATCTCTAGAGTCATTCTTTTAGGAGGAACTCTGGAGTTACCTAAGGGCTATTCTTGTGGCACTTTTTCAACTGTAATCTCCTCCTGGAGTTGATGGGATGGATTTTTAGGTTCCATTTCTTCTGTAATTTCAACAATAAGTGGGGGAGATGGCCTTGGAAGAGCTTTCCCGGAACATAGCTAGAGATTATTTAAGTAAATAGCATTTATACCAACCATATTTTCTTGCTCAGTCATATATATAGTCGCTCCTTGTTTATTGCGTGAGTTTGCTATAGGTTCAACCGGTAGGGATGGTTGGCTAATTGGCTCATTTTGAGACTGTTCCTATGTGTTTGTTGGTACAATTAGAAGTGCTTGTTGTTGGTTAGGGAAGTGTCTAGGTTGGCCTTAAAATTCTTGGTTATAGTTCTATTGAGGACCCCACTAAGGCTGCATATTTTGTGGTCCAAATTGTGATGGAAACTGTTGTGGCCATTGTTGGTTTTTCCACTACTGGTTTGACTAGTCTTATGGTACCCATGGAGGAGCATTTTTAGGTCCATGCCATGATGAATTCCATTGGTTATTCTCCCAATTTGAAGGGCCCCTGTAAGAAGCCTGAGCTGGATATTGGTTGTAAGGAAAATGACCCACTTGTTTATGTCCTACATAGTTCAACTCCTCTTCTATTTGAACATTCTTTTTTGTCAACCTCTTCAAAGATGGGAGTTGATCACAATGGTTAGTAGGATGCTCTTTATCATAGATCTGGAAAATCTCAGATTTATCCAATGGGCATTCTCTCAAAAGGTGTTTATTTTTGCACCTAGGGTAGTAAATTGACAGGGGTTCACTCATTCTATTTTTTTTCTTGAATCCCATCTAAGATGGTATTCAGATGAACAAGAATGTCTGTCTTTAGGTTTGTAAACTCTTCCATCAATTGACCTATATCATCTTTCCCTTTGAGAGATCTTGGTGATCTTACTCCATCTTGTGTCCTTAAATAGTTTCTACATATTTCCTCAATTGCAGGCATATCCAGCTTATTTATATTCCCCCTTCCCATTAGATCTAATACTTTCTTGGATTCCTTATCTAACCCTTCTATGAATAATGTTTTGGCCAAATTGTGTGCTATAGGGTTGTCATACCTTCTAAGTGCAAAATTGAATCGATCCAAGCAGTCTTGTAAGCTCTCCTCCTTTTTCTGCTTAGTTCTAAACAACTCTTCTTTTCTGTCATTGATTCTGCAGTAGTCCTGGTATTTGTCCAGGAACTCTGTTTCCATTTCCTCCCATGAGTGTATAGAATCTGGGGCCAAGCCCATGAACCATCTCATGGAAGAATCCTTCAGCATAGATGGGAAAAGTTTGATCTTTTGGTTGTTAGATCCATAGTCATATATTTGACATAAGAATTTGAATTCAAAGAGGAATTGGTCTGGATCCTCAGAAGGAATTCCCCTTTATGTTGAAAGATTTGAGGGGGAAATGTTTTTCATAGGCGCATTTTCCCTAGGGTTGAGGAAATGTTTGCCTGATCATGATTGTCCCCCATGGTTAATGGATCTTGTGATGTTTCTTCTTCCCAAAATTTAGGTTGAGTTTTTGGTAAAGTGGATCCTCTTAGGAGATTTGTTTGGTGTCTTTCCTATTATTCTTGGATGTATTCTGAGAGTGTAAGGTGTTAAGGGTTTTTGGGAATATCTGATTGTTGTGTGATTTCCAAGGTAGGCGTTAGATGTTCTTCCTTTTCAACAAGTTTTTGACCTACCCCACTGCTTTCACCTATAGGTTGTGGTTGGGGTGTTTGTTTGATATATCTACCTCTTGGGTCTCTAGGTCTAAACATACAAAATTGATCTAATCCTAGCTGGGACTGTTAACTAAAGTTGTTATTAACACAAATGTCCCTGGAAATGGCACCAAAAATGACAAGGGTCATTGTACCTTGGCATTTAAACATATTTAATTGTCAAATAGAGGGTCGTGTCCATGGCAATCTACAATAGGAACTGGCAATTAACATTAAGTTTAACTAACTAATGGAATGAAACTTTCCTAATTCATCAAACTCATACTTTTAACTATCTGCTTTGACGGAGGACTTGATCTAAGAATTGAAACAGTACATTGTTGGAAATGATCTATCTGATTACAAAAAGATGAAACACTAATTAAAACAAAAACATGATTGAATTGACAGGAATCTGATTTATTCTATGAAAGCAAGAAAAACTACATTAAGAAATCTACATTAACATAATAGAGCAATAACCAATATTAGCCTTCCTTCTGTCAGTGGGAGTGGGCCCTTGCTCCACACCTTCAAAATTGACGGCTAAACAAAGATTTCAGAACAAAAATGTAATAGAACCACTTTCCTCAATCCAGTATTTCAAAGATAAAGTATATTTAAAAGTATTTGTTTCTGCAAAATCTGAATTACATAAAACCAGCTAAAAAAACTCTACATCATTCTGTTGTCTCCATCATATATATCAATTTGTTGTTGATATCATATCTCTAGAGTCAACCATCTTTTCTCTCAATTCATCTTGAGATACAAAAGATATTTTATTCTAGAACTTAAACATGCAACTACCTCTATAAAAGTATAACCATGCAAAACTTAAAAGGACTTAAGTGACACTAAAGGTGTCCCTAAATCTAGAGTTTGAATTTTAACAAAACAAGTTGTGGAGGACCAGATAAAATAGGAATTAACTTTCAAAAACAATGAACTACTAGAAGTAGATAACTCATGCAAAATCAAATGCCAGTTGTACTGTGTCCCCTTCAAACCACTCAGGTTATCTCCTCAAAATCCTTGGCCTTGATGTGTAGAACTCCATAGCTTTACAACGGCTCCGGAGATTCTTGCAGTGAAGCAACTCTAGATATTCTGTGCAACTTTGGAGACTCTGTGTAGTTACCAATAGCTCTAGAGACCACAACATGGCTCGCTAGGACACAACTCTGGAGGTCTTCATGATCACCAACGTCTTGCTACTTCAACTCCGGAGATCCTCCAACCATCCTGGAAAATGTTGGAGTGTTGTGTAGTGTACCTTCTACTCAACTTTGAGGATAGATAGGATCATCTCCAGAGTCTCCCAAAAACCTTTCTCTACCTGAGAGATAGACACTTGTGACACAAAGGATACATTTCTGCATAATTTTGTCAGTTTAAATCCAAAACATGGGTCCTTTCATTAGTGTACAGTAACTTCAACATTTCATCTTTCATTAACATAATTAAACAAGATTTCATAGCTTCTATAGTGCAATTAGCAGGACAGGTGGTGCATGAAAATGGGAAAAAGGGAACAAAAAGGTGTGTTAGGATGAGTGATACCCACCACTCATCATATGGCACAACTTTAGTAAAGTCTAAAAACAAAATAAAATGTTAATGTGAAGAAGCCGACTTCTTGTGTGAGATCGCATCTTTTGAAGGAGTGCATCTCTTGGGACAAGTCATCCCTTCTTGGAAGGATCATACCCTTTGATGTGGTATAAAAGAAGATTTTGTGAAGACATTGAGCAAAAATATATGAAGGAAAATATGTGTGTGGAGTGATGGAATAAAGAGAATGTGAAAATGTAGTAAAGGATGTGGTGTGAAGAATAAAAGTATATATCATACTTACACCTGTAGATCTACAAATGAGAAGATAAAAAGAAGATCGTCAAAGGAGTTAAAGGAAAATTTGTAAGAAGAGTTTATGGCAAATTTGTAAGAAGAGTTTATGACAAAATTGTAAGAAGAATATATGCAAATATAATAAGGGGATACATGCAAATTTGAGAAGGAGATAGATTATGTAAATTTGTGAAGAACACATAATTTACTAGAAGATTTCAAGTGAAGGAAAATATGATATCCATCATCTGTTGAAGAAGCAACATTCAAGGTGGAACTTTGTTGTGGAAATTGGTGCTAACTAAAGGAGAGATTGGTGTCTTGCTAGTTTGGTGTTTAGCAGTGGGGGTTGGTACCTCCAGTAGGTTGGTGCCTACAAATTTTGGGGGTTGGTGCTTCCAGTAGGTTGGTGTTTACAAATTGTGGGGGTTGGTGCCTCCAGTAGGTTGGTGCCTAAAACTTGAGGGGATAGGTGTCTCCTATAGGTTGATGCCTACAAAGCTTGTAATATATATATATATATATATATGCCTAAAACTTGAGGGGATAGGTGTCTCCTATAGGTTGATGCCTACAAAGCTTGTAATATATATATATATATATATATATATATATATATATATGGGGGAGTGCAAGAAGTTGGGTCCACTTTTTGGCTAAAAAGTGGTGTTTTCCTTGAAAATTAAAGTTTGTCACAGTTGGAGTCAAAATTTGAAGCACTTACAGATAGAATCTTAAGAAAGTCCAGTAATATGAAATGTAGTATTTTAAATCTAGTTTTCAAATATGTAATTTATTCTAAAACCCATATCATACAAATTAATTTTACATAGGCTTGTACAAAAACCACTTTTTTAAAACTCATTTTTTTAGGACCATACCATGCACGTGTATGACCAACATAATTTGACCTAAATAAAAGTTTGATGAGGATATTTTTTATAATTTTTTTTCCAAATATATATATTTTTTATTAATTTTTTATTTGCCCTAAATGTTGTTTTTGAAAACCCCTCATGTACGACCAACATAATTTGAGCTGAACTAATCATAAAATGAATTTTTTTTACATTGTGTAAAGAATGATGTGTATATTGATGACATATCATTTTTTTTTAAATTTAAAAATTAAAAAGTTATTAAAAAAATACAAACACCTGTCATTTCAAGTTTATGGACTAGTTTGCTCATAAATTAATTAATAAATAGAAAAACAAGTTGAATAAAAAAATTACATATTTGAAAACTACACATCGTCATCTATAATGGGTTTTAATTTCATAAAAAAATTTAGAAAAAAACATCATCAGCCTTATTGGTAAAGTTGGTCTTTTCTCTTGCTATGAACATGGACTTGTACTTGCAAGTCCAAGGCTAGGGGTTGGCTTACCATGCCTTTCCCAAGCCTAAGCTTTTAGGAACGAGTACCCATTCCTTTTATATGGGAAAAAAAGTGCGCATGGATTTTTTTAAAATTCAAATACATGTTTAGAAACGGGTACCCATTCCTAAACAGGTACCCATTTCTAAGCGAGTACCCGTTTAGGCTCAGGCGCCCATTCTTAAACAGATACCTATTTCTTTTAAAATGAGTACTTGTTCCTGTTAGGATTTTTCTTTTCCTACGACTTCCCCTATATGTGGACCCAACTTTTTGCAGGAACCCATATATATATATTAAGCAATACTTTGTTGTGGTTTCTCCAAAAAGGGTTTCCACGTAAATCATTTGTTCATCCTGTGTTGCATACTTGTTAGACCTTAAGTGAATGTGAATGATGTGCAATTGATATTATTGTTGTTGTTAGTTTGAAAAAGTAAAAGATTGTATTATAATGATTCACCCCCCTCTCAGAATAATCGTGTGCTCATCAAGGATCAAGTCACATAGAGAGCATAGAAGACTACTAAGGGAGGGAAATGTTTCCTTAGTCCTTAGCTAGAAATTTATACATTTCATCATTGAACATTTTCTTGCTAGCTTTCTTCGCAACACTACTGGAGGGTTCCTGCTTCTTAATTTCCTGTTCCTATAGCAAAGTGAGCTTGCTAGCAGAATGATGCATGACCTTAGTGCTGAACATTATCATACTATTCATATTTTATCTAATTGAACCATTTTATTCTTCATCTCAGCAAGTTGTTTGGTAGTGTCTTCGCACATGGACCACTTATTCTGTATCTTCCATTTTACAATAAGAACATGAGAATTCTCAGTGAAGTCGGTTTCATCATATGGCACATTCATCTCCTCGGATAGGCTATTGCCATTCCACTTCATAGTGTTGGTGTGAACAGGGTTATTACCTATCCAGTTTAACCCTTGTTGTGTGGATAACTCATATTATTTAACAATTTATTAGTTAAATAATACCCACACACATGTTCACATGTTAAGTTGACTTAGTGAGTCTACTAGATGTTTCTAGTTGTGTCTAGTTGTTGTTAGGTATTGATAGTTGTCATATTCTACACATGTGATCTAGTTGGCATCATATCCTCTAGTTGTCTCATGTAATAGGAATGTGACACTTGTCACATGACTACAACATCCTAGCTCTCAACCTTGGTCTATATAACCAAGGCCTCTCATTGTATCATATCAATTAATCTTGTATCATCACATTATCTATAGAATATTATTCTATCATGTTGATCTTCTTTGATTCTTGTGATTAGCTCTTAGACATCTTGATCCTGGGATAGCTACCTCCATAGCCAATCCTAACATGGTATTAGAGCTAGTGGATTGTCTAGAGTTAGTTCATTTTTAGAAGATCTTAGATAGTGATTTATTTTTCTTTCTTGAAACCAAGTATGCTCTTCTCTTGCATCCTTGGATGAACTGAAGAATCATAAAGGTTGAAAGAAATAACAATTTTTTGGGGCCTTCTTGTTTGCACAAAGATCCTCGAAGTTCCTTTGTATTCTCGACCCAGATCAAGGTGATTTTGCACCTGCAAGCTCCAGATTGGCAATCCTCGACTCATTTTCTTACATTGTCCATTTGGCATTGGCCTTGAACATCTCTGCATCAGAGAACTTGATATTTGTTGGTCGCTCAAATTGTTTTTGCATTTGGTAGTTGTCTTCTTGTTGCATCTGAGTTTCTTTTGGGCAGATCTCAAATCATAAGTTTCAGTTTTTATCACATATTCATTGTCTGGATCAGCTAACAATGCCTTGTCGATGATTTTATTAAATCCAAGCTTGGATATAATTGTTCGCCTTCCCGATCTACATTTGAATTTGTTGAGTCAAGGATTCAATCAAGATTTGAATGTATTCAATCATCTGTGCATGATCTTGGTATCAGAGATTTGTGCAAGCAGAGGTCACGTTTTGAGTGACTTCAGCCAGTCTTTAGGGATCTTTGCATTTCGGTGCAGACCTTCTTTTTATCTATACCCGATGCTCACAAACTCAGAGATTTTCAACCTCTATTCAAGTCCTATGAGACGACTCAGGGCTCTCATCTTGGTCAGGTCCATGTCCCATTTTGGCTCCACCAAGATGCATTGTCATCGTAGGTCCTGATCGGATCTTTCTCAGCCTCAAAGGCCCTATTTTGGGCGTCATCCAGCCTCTGCAATAGGAATCAACTATTTCAAACTTGACTTGCCTCAAGTGCCAATGCATGCTTGATCGAAGCAAGATTTTTTTATTGGAGCAGGAGTTTTTTTGTTGGAGCAGGAGTTTTGTTCATAATAGCGTGAGCACCCTTCATTTGTGAAGCACAACAACCTTTATTGTTTGTATTATTTATTGGACAGGTTTTATTTTGGCTTGTTTTTAATATACTTGGTTCTGGTTGGGGTTTGGATCTATGTCATGGTGAAAAAATGTGCTATGGCTACCAGATCCATGTCTTTATGATTGTAGTTGGTCTTCTAGTTCTTGATCAACCTTTTTTCCTGGCCTCCATAACAATCTCATTGAATTTCTTAGTCGTTTTTGCAACGATTTCATGAGAGAGTTTGGCGAGTTCTTGGCATACATTTGTTTATTTCCTCGTGAGTATTTTGGGCATAGTTCAGTTTCTTTTTCATGGGCAACCAGCAGTGATCCCAAACCAGCAGTGGACACTCAGTCCCTATTTGTGGCCTGTTTGGAATTTTGACTTTGCACTTGAGCTCCGACTCATTTTCGGTCTTTTACCCGCATACTGGAAGACTCACAACCCACTTGGCATATATAAGGAAATGACTACTGGTGTTCACGGCCTACCATTAACGTTAATGATTTTGTTACAAAGAGATAGTTCAATAACTTGTTTGGATGCTTTTGGTCAAGATCCAACTACTGTGGCCTTTTTTTTGGCTCAAAGTCTCTGCCAACGTTTTTGTAATGAGATAAGACCCATTTGGGCCCGTATGGCCTCTACAACACTTTTTTTGGATTTTCCATCTCTGCTGTTTTGGGGCTCTTGTAGAAGATCATGCTTGTCAAAGGCAAATTGTAACCACTTGCAGACAACATTTTATGCTAGCTGGAAAACTTTTTTATGCCACAACAGGCCTTGTGTGACAACTTCTGGCCGCTTACGGCCCCTTAGGCTCCCTGTCTGTGTTCAAAACACCCTGTCCCCAAACTAGACAGTCTGTCCCGGAATGGGACAGTCTGTCCCAAAATGGGATAGGTAGTCCATTTTTAATCACAAAGTTCGACAAGGAGGGGTTTGTTTTATTTTTGCCACAACTTGCATCCGGGGAGTCAATTTTTTGCGTTCTTATAGTTGTTGGAAAGGTGGTTCTAAGTACTTTGTCATAGTGCAAGTGATTTTCCCCCAGTTTGCTATGTTTTTCCAAAATTTGCCACCGAATGTCATTTTTGTTTTTTTTTGACTTTTTTCGACAGGGCATAACTTTTGCTCACGATGTCAAAATTGAGCAATTTTTTTAAAAATTGATCAGAAAAATGCAAGGAATCTAATAGTACATGTCATTTTTTGTTTTGGCAAGCCAATTTTTCAAAAAATTGTAAAATCGTTGTATGTTATAAACAGTTGATTTCGGCTTCCAATTGACACCATTGTACTCAATCTTGTATTTCTTTCTGGGGGGCATATTTTGTAGCATTATTTGTTATGGGAGTTTATTCTTTTGTAGTTTGTGTCATTTGTTTGAGGTTTGTAAGGCATGCATGGTCAATGTTTTCATTATTCACCTCATGACATCAACTCATTCAGTCTTTGTTTTGAACATTGCATGTATCCATTGTACGCACTTTTCATTTGTAAATGCACTGAGATAAAGTGCCACATATTGTACTTGTAGTTTGGGGATCTTGCACATCATGTTGTGCCATATTTGTACTTGCACTACTTTATGAAGTGCCATGGGGGGTTGTGTTAGTGCCTTGTTATTTGCCATCACAATCTTGTCCAATGAGTGTCCCTCCATGACAACATTTTTAGCCTCATGCGTGTGTGCCTTGTTATTTGCACACCCTTTACTAAGTTGTAGGTACTACTATGTGCATCTTCTGATGTTGCTTCTTCACCTTCTTGTACTACATTATGACACACAATTTCAGTGGAGTTGCCATACCTCTCCCTTGTCAGCATTATGGGGGTATCATACTACTTGTGCTAATGCTTCCTTGGTTTCACTTGGAGTGACCTATGTATCCAGTTTTTGTTCCTATATACTAGGCGGATGCAGTGGTTGGTTACCCATGCATTTCGGTGAGATGGAACACATACCATATAGACACTCTTGCATTCCAGTTTGTGGAGGCAACCTTCTATTTTATTTAGATGATCAGTTCTTGAGACTATTGGCACCTGTATTTTCAACTATCACATTGGTTGAGTAGTGTTGTTGGGGTCACTCATACAGATTGATGTGCTATTTGCATCTTTGACTATCAGATTGGTTGAGTAGTGTCATTGGGGTCACTCATGCAGATTTTTGTCTCTTTGATCTTGATCTTCATCCTATTTTTAGTGAAGGTTCTTTAGCAGTGTAACAGTTTTTTGGCAGTTGTTTGTAGCTTTTTTGTGCTTTAGTGGAGTTCTTCATGTTCCTAATCTTTTTGGGACATCCTTTGTAAGGGCTTCTTAGTCCTTCTTTTATCTCCTATGGGGGATATCTTTTGTATCTTTGTGATGGAAGTAGTCCTTGGGGGTCATGTTCACCTCCTTCTTCCTTCTTTCCTTCACTTTTTCTCTCTTTTGGGGAGGAGTTTTTCCCATGAGGTTTTCTCCTTTTCTCCGCTTGTGAGAGATCTTTTGTACATGGGTACCTAACATAGACTTGTTGTCGGAACCCATCTTTTCATGTTTGCATTTGTTGACTTCTCCCTAAGTTGCACTTAAGGGGGGGTGTTGGTGTGAACAGGGTTATTACCTATCCAGTTTAACCCTTGTTGTGTGGATAACTCATATTATTTAACTATTTATTAGTTAAATAATACCCACACACATGTTCACATGTTAAGTTGACTTAGTGAGTCTACTAGATGTTTCTAGTTGTGTCTAGTTGTTGTTAGGTGTTGGTAGTTGTCTTATCCTACACATGTGATCTAGTTGGCATCCTATCCTCTAGTTGTCTCATGTAATAGGAATGTGACACTTGTCACATGACTACAACATCCTAGCTCTCAACCTTGGTCTATATAACCAAGGCTTCTCATTGTATCATATCAATTAATCTTGTATCATCACATTATATTTTGTATAGAATATTATTCTATCATGTTGATCTTCTTTAATTCTTGTGATTAGCTCTTAGACATCTTGATCCTGGGATAGCTACCTCCATAGCCAATCCTAACACATAGGGGGAGTGTGCTTTGGAGTAGTCTCCTCAAGTCCTTCAACTCCTTTCTCCAGCTGGGAAGGATCACTGGAAAGATCAATTTATTTTAGGTTTGGAACCTTTACCCCACCAAATGAGTTGATATTCTATCCCCTCCAGTGTTATCATAATATTTCACTAGACTCGTGACAACATCCTTCTTAATCTTCGAAGAATTAACAGGGTTGGACTTAAACAGGGTCGCCTATACAAACTATTACTCACCTCCATAACCTTTCCACCCATCTCCTTTTGAATTTTATCCACCTATTTAACTAGAGGGATTTATGCCTTTAATTTGTCTTCTAAATTTTATCGGTAACCACCTACTTCGCCAAGGGGGTAGAGACCAGGGTGTTTTTGAGAGAACATAACCCCTCGATAACACCTTTCTCAACAATTTTCCATGATACCCCTTACTGTGGGAGGGAATAATAATAGGGGAGCTAATCTATTTGGCCGGCTTCTTACATTTCTTCAAAGGGGCCAAGTCATGATCCTTGGGATTTTTAAAAAAGAGGTCAGGAGGTTGAGGGAAAACATGGGCTTGTTGACTAGTGTGATCTGGCAGAGGATTA
The DNA here is from genome assembly GCA_027924645.1 of Cunninghamia lanceolata. NCBI lineage: Eukaryota > Viridiplantae > Streptophyta > Pinopsida > Cupressales > Cupressaceae > Cunninghamia > Cunninghamia lanceolata. Next base: position 4,865,695 of record BSBN01000095.1, on the reverse strand, counting down.
ACCAGCTTTTTCCCTTTACCAATAGCAACACTAGGGGGTTCAACCTCAATTAAGTAGGCTTTAATAGGTTTGGATGGGCACAACGCTAAATTAAAATGGTAGAAGCAAAAAATTAAGCCTTGGTGCAATGAAAGGGAGGCAACTAGGGTCCTTCTTATGGACCTATCTGGATTCAAGCACTAAAGATTCCAATGAACTCAACATAACAAAGGGAAAACTAAGCAATATCTAGATTCAAGCACTAAAGATTACAACTAACACCCGTGGCCACTTCGATTGCCTCCTCCATTTCTTCGAACCCAATGTCTCCCAATTGAACATACCTCCTATTCCAGGATTCAATGAATTGAGTTGAGAATGCCTGGTAATACTCGTTTAGGGACTCCATGAAGGGTGTAATTTCTCCCTCTTGACAAATATACCAAACAGTTTTATCGCTCTTGGCTTCCTCACAGAAAATTGGCTTCATCATGCATCTTTCTCCTTCCATATTGAACTCCTCGAGATGCATACAATCTAAACACCTAAAATATTTTCTTTTCTACCATGGAATGAACACATTAATAATGGTAAAGAGGAGGCCAAATATTTAAAATAATCCCTAGCTTTCATTGATCGAAGAGACATTAGGCAAATCCCACAAGGTGATTGTGTAATTTGTAAAATGGTAACTTGTCATAATAACGCGAGAGGATAGATTGTTCATGTGAGAGTTGGATATATAATGATGATTGTGCAAGGTGGCACTGGGTTAATTTGTGAAATCCTTCAATAGGCAATACCCCCTCTTAATATTCCACATTAAGCTATCGACTTTCTTGGTACATTGGAGCCAATTATTAGATCTTGAAGCTTCTCTACCATGCGAATTAAAAACATTATCTTCATGACAATTAAGATGGGTCTTTAACCTGATGGTTATTTTAATTCCTTGTAACAATTCTACTTGGTAGTGTTTACGCAAAATGATTGCCAGAATAAGTGGTGTTAGGATAGAGGAGGTATTGGTTTAGATTTAAATGTTGAATTTCTTAATATTATTAGGGATAATGATTTCTTCAATGAATACATTCAATGGTACTTGATATTTGATGGTTAGATGACACTTACTAATTAATCCTTATATTTCTAATCCTATTTAGTTTGATACTTGGTTGACTTTATTTTCAGCATGATATTTTGTTTATTTAATTTATGTGTTATGCTCAATTAATTTAACTACTTCAATGTATGGGATGATGTAGAACCTTGGGGAGAAGGATGTCACAACCCTCCTTTTCAGACACTTAATTTGGTTTGGTTAATTAAACAAAAAATATAATTAGATTAAAAAATTAATTGAATTAATTACGCCGAGAGGCGTTCTACACTCACAGCAAGGGCTGAACGATTTAGATTCCTGTAAACAATTAAGATTCAGATTCCCATGTAAACAAAATTCATAAATATGTAAATAAATAAATTTGTGGAAGCCAAATGGATAGAAAAATAGAAAAACTTGGGCAGTTATAGAGTGAAATCTTTATCACATTAAACAAAAATAAATAAATTTGACAAAATAATAAATAAATTTGTGGAAGCCAAATAGATAGAAACATAGAAAAACTTTGGCAGTTATGAAGTGAAATCTTTATTATATTTGAAGAATATGAAAAATCTTGCAATATAGTCTCTTTAAATTAACTCATGTGAGCATATCAAATATTCTAATTGCAAGTAATTTATGAATACCAACAAATTGGAAGATATATTTTTAAAATATAAATATACTAGTTAAACTATAATATTAATCAACTGACAATTTCTTTAGCAAGTTGTTGTCAAGAGTGTAGCTCCCTTTCATTAAAATTAAAAAAAAAATACAAAAACTTTCAAATTTGTGAGATTTTAATAGCAAATAAAATTTATATATATTTAAATTCTATTACATAGTTAAATATAAATAAATTAATTTAAGAGTATATTAAAAAGTAAAGCATGTTTTATTTATCTGATTCTATGAGACATGCTATTTTATTGCACATTTGGAAAAGTAGATGCTTGGCAGTGTTTGCAAATCATAATGTTCATCAAGAATCAGAAATGCTAAAGTTTTATGTTGATGTCTTGTTTCAAATTGTTTCTCTTTGTTTTCAACTATAGGGGGCCTCTAAGAAGCATCCTCAGGGCGGTAACCATCTGGATAATATTAAACTTCAGTGCCTTCATCTCCATGAAGGTGATATCCTATGTTCAAGACAACTTCAATCTCTTTTTAGCTTCAAGGTTTAATTTTGTTATCCAGGCTTTGTCTGGGGACTCTCAGATTAGGGACTAAATTTTTGATGCAATGAATATGTTGGTTTATGGTTTACTGTCAGTGATTCTATTTGGATCTTTCTTCAGGCCACAATTTGAATGTTTTTTCTTAGCTACAATAGGACAAGAGGCCAATGTGGTCAAAGCTTACTGCTGATAGTATACACTGCCAACAGGTTCTGCAGACTGGTCATCTTGTGCAAGGTTTTTCTACTTCAGCTTCTGAAGACTGAGGACTTTCTTCTTGGGGTTCCATCAATAATATGACTTACAGAGGTTGTTGAATCTCATGTCTTTGTAGGCTATTCATTCCAGGATAATCTCTTGGAGGCTTCAGTCCTTGTAGGCTTGAGAACCAATTAGATTTTGCCTGCTATATATTCATTCTTAACTATCTGAATTAGACACATTTGTATTTATGCTGATGAAGTCATGGTTTGGTGAGCAAAGTCACTTCAGGCTTTCAGTTCCAGGTGGACCGATCTAATGTTTATGCTCTTTGTTGGGTATTACTACGAGTCTTATATGAAATAATGATTCTTGTCTCTGTAATGGCAATCAGGAACCTGTGCATCTATTTGTTCATCTTCACTGTTTCTTCAGGAGCCAGTGCATCCTTCTGCTTGTTTGTTCATTTTCACTGTCATGTTACATGTATTCAGTGGAATGACATTCAAGTGCAGTGGCAGTCCTCCTTTCAGCAGGTGCTTTGCAAGGTTCTTCTGTGTGATGGTTCCATTTCTAGTTTCTTTGATCATTTTCAGTTGGTTGCTGAAGCCTCTGGTCAACATTGTTCAGTTATGTTGGTAGGTTGTTGTAGTTTGTTGGTCTTTTTTGTTAGTGACTTCAGTTTGTTGGTCTGTTATTTCCTTCGCAGTCTTTGACTACTTTCTCTGTAATTTTTGCATTTTCTTCAATATAAAAAAACAATGATAGTAACAAGAGTAAAATAATAATAATTTATAAAATAAATAGTAATAGAAAAATAAAATTTGTAATTTTAAATTACAATAAATTAAAGAAGAGGATAAAAGGAAATCTTTATTAAAAATGTTTTGTTTTAAAATTAGTTTTGAGAAAGAATTTAGAAATTAAAGATAATTATCTAAAATTAATTCTTTATTTAATTTTTTTTAAAAATTAATTGGAGAAGAAAATTATTAAATTAGAATTAAATAATTTCTTTTATCTTCAATTGTTTACGTTTAGATATAGTCACAAATTGGAAATATATGTTATTAAATATTTTATTTTTTAAGTTAAAGAAGAAAATTATTAAATTAGAATTAAATAGTCTTTTATCCTCAATTGTTTTAGTTTAGATATATTCACAATTTAGAAATACATTATTAAATATTTTATTTTTAGGTTAAAGATATACATAATTTTTTTGATCGCCTGGCCTAGGTGAGGCCACAAATAGGAGACCTCATCGCCAAGGCTTAAATTTGACAGTTGTATAGTTGTATTTAGGTATTTTTGCTGTAAAATACAATCCAAATTTTAAAAAGATTGTATCATATGAAAGGAGAGATTTTGGACAAACTGTCAAAATTTATATAGGATTATGATGATACATATATATTTAATTTTGATATGACTTATTTATACTAAGGCATGTCATAGTATTTGAAGGGTACTATTGAATAGATAATTGTCATAAAAAAATTGTTTAACAAGCAAGGTTGACATGAATAGTCCAAAGCCATGAGCTCAACAGCCTAGCAAGGGCACAAAGCCCACGAGCTCAATGACCTAACAAAGGTTTAGAATATGATGTCAATAACTTGAATACTAAATGCTTCAACGCAAACAATTCAAACCTGTGAGCCCAACAACCATCAAGAGCACAAGGCCCACGAGCACAATAGCCCAGTGAGAGATTAAACCTTGGTGGCAACAACCACAATGTCATGTTTAACCAATACACTATGCCATGAATGACAAAGAATATGCACAATTTTATTTAGAATATTAAATTATATATTTTTTAAAGCTATTATTTATTTTAGGGAACTCTAAATTTAAGGAAAAAAATTGGCAAGGATTAATTTTTTTTTATAATTTTTATAAAATATTAAATTATTAATTTTTTGATTTATGCTTTGCTCATTCCTAAATTAAATAAAGAAAAAGTCAACGCAAGCAATTTTAAAATGAAATGAAATCAATTTTAAAGTGAAACTCAAGATTCATTACAACCACTCACTTCTAAATCTACTTCTTCTTTCATTTAAGGGAGGAGAAAAATCTAAGCAATTTTAAAATGAAATGAAATTAGTTTTAAAGTGAAACTCAAGTTTCATTACAACCACACTTCTAAATCTACTTCTTTCATAAATGAGGGAGGAGAAAAATCCACTTGTAAAAAAATTACAACTCATAAATTATGATGCATAATTTTCATATTGGTTTTGATATTTAAGCATTTTGGTAAAAGCCATGATTCTTGCAATATTATTATTTGACAATTATTTTTTAGGAGAGACATAAGACTAGCTTATATATATTAATAAATAATATATATATAAAATATGTTGAGATATATCCTTCTCCAGGTGCCTATTACACTTTTTATTCCATAAATTGATTAAAAGACTCGAGAAGGATATCTCATAGCGTATTATATATATATATATATATATATATATTTAGTTGATAGGCTTATTAGTGGGAGATTTCTCCTAGTAAATTGTTGGACGCAGCCGTTTTGAGAAGGATATCTCATAGCGTATTATATATATATATATATATATATATATATATATATATATATATATATATATATATATATTTAGTTGATAGGCTTATTAGTGGGAGATTTCTCCTAGTAAATTGTTGGACGCAGCCGTTTTTTTTTCCGATTACCATTTTTTGTTCTCATTCATACCGCCAACGTCAATAATCTCCCATTACTCGTTAATTTCGTTAAATGTTATATGTGTTGCCAGGCCCAGGCAAGCTCTTAACATTTATTTATTTTTATGCACTTCACGATTTGCCTCTAAATCAAATGCTTATCCCCTTTTATATGCATACATGTGTTAAAATGTCGTAAAATCATGAAAGTCTAGCATCAAAATCCATGGCATGACGTTATGTCACGCTGATAGACATAATTTATACTAGTTATGCCGAGAGGCATTCTACTTCATAGTATGGTGGAGATGAGAGCATTCATTTTTTCCATCTAAATATATAGAAAAAATAATAAAAATAAAAACTAGGGAAAAAATTAAAAAAATTAAAAATAAAAGCAAAAAAATGAAGAAAATAAAAAATAAAAGCCATGAAGGATAGAAAGGTGGAGAAAATTACAAAAAAAATGGAAGAAATTTTTTTTTGGAAAAAAAAAAAAAAAAAAAAAAAAAAGAAATTAGAAACAATTGAAAATAAGTGAGAAAATCAAAAAGGTATGGAAAACACAAAAACCATGTACATAACTTAGAAGATATCTCTTGGCATACTATAGATATATTTTCAAATATAAATATACTACTTATGCATTCTAAAGTCATAGTTGGGTGGAGAAGAGAGCATTCATTTTTTCTATAGAAAAAAGAAAAAATTAGAAAAAATAAAAAATAAAAACCAAAAAAAAAATTGAAGAAGATAAAAAATAAAAACCATGAAAGATACATGGATTTAAAAAAAACCATAAAAGATACAAAGTGGAGAAAATACAAAAAAAATATGGAACAAAAAAAAGAAATTGGGAAATTTGAAAAACATTGAAAAAATAAAAAATAAAAACCATGAAAATAGAAATGTGGAGAAAATATAAAAAATATGGAAAAAAAGAAATTGGCAAAAAAAAAAATTGAAAACCATTGAAAAACAGTGGAGAAAATCACAAAAGTATGGAAAATGCTACAGATATATATTAAATATAAATATACTATAGATATATTTTTTAAATATAAATATACTAGTAAATACATTAATTCACCTAATACATTATAATAATGAAAATTTAAAATATTATTATCATGCAATTAATAATTTTTTAAAATTCTAATATTTTTTAGTTACAAAAACAAATTTGATTATGACAATACTACAAAGCCATATACTTGCCAATTATTTAATTTTACTTAAGAATTGTTTGATTCTTTTTATCAATGAAATTGGCCTTAAGAGCCATACCCATAATATTTAAACCAAGAAAAAAAACATATTTTGGCTACTCCATTATGGAGGGCTTGGTATCAAAAACCTTTTGGGGAAGAAAAAAAACATATTTTGGCTACTCCATTATGTAGGGCTTGGTATCAAAAACCTTTTGGGAAGAAAAAAAACATATTTTGACTACTCCATTATGGAGGGCTTGGTATCAAAAACCTTATTAGAAATGTAGATTACAAAATCCCACATGGGATGTTTAACAAAAACCTTCTAGATGCACTGTTATTTCTATTTCTTGTATTTTTAATAGTAAAGCTCCTACACTTAACAATTCTTCATAAAAATATATTTCTAAATAATTCCATTACCAACCACCGCACAATGCCATCACAAGATGGAGAACAGAATCCCCCTCAATACCATATTCTTTCGCTGTTTTCTCATCATTCATTAGTTTTCCACCATAGATGAGCATTTGTTGTACAGGTGGTATTCCTTCCTTTTCCTCGACCCGTTGTTTGATATGCTAGATGGTATCAGTGGGTTCAATATGTCTTTTCCAGTAAGGGTTTTCACTTTGATGGAACTACCTTCCCTTAACCTCAACACCAAATGCAGCATTGATTCCTTCTGAATATTATAATATGCAAGAGTTTGTCCATCTTCCAACTGTTTCCCAGAAAATATCAACCACTGTTGATCTGGTGCTATACTCTCCTTGTCTTCAATTTTTGCCTTGACATTGTCGATGGTATCACTGCTCTCGACCTCAAGGGTGGTTGCTTTTTCTGTGAGGGTTTTCACCAATATCTGCATCTTTTTCTTCTTCTTCTCTAAACCTCCTCAAACCCGTCTTGGATTTAACAAAATACATACTGCTATATTAATAACCAAACTTCTTACCTTATGAAAGGTGATAACAAAGATATTATATATATGGTTTTATGTAATCCACTTTGAAGATGAGGGGAGGGCACTCCATTTATTGTGTTAATTTAAAACTACTATATTTATATCTAAAAATATATATCTAAATATGTCTACGGATATTTTTTTCCCATAGTTTTTTTAATCCCTTTTTAATAATTTCTTTTTTAGTTTTTCTTTTTTCTTTTTTCAATTTTTTGCTTCCATAGTTTTTGTGATTTTTTTATCTTTTTCTCCTTTCAACTCTTTTTTTAATTTTTTTTTCAAATTTCTTTTTTGCTTCCATAGTTTGTGTGATTTTCTTTTTTTTTTCCTTTCAACATTTATTTTTTATTTTTTATTTTTTGAATTTCTTTTTTACTTTTTATTTTTTATTTTTTATTTTTTTGTTTATTTATTTTCTAATTTTTGGTTCTATAGTTTTTGTGATTTTCTCCAACTTTTTCTCCTTCCAATTTCTTTTTTGGTTTTTATTTTTTATTTTTTATTTATTTTTTCCATAGTTTTGGTGATTTTCCTAACTTTTTCTCCTTAATTGTATATTGCTATTCTTTGCAATAGTTGTGGTGTTAGTTCATTTTTGTCAATAAATTCTTTAAGAATATTTTGTAATTTAGTTTTTCATAATTTTTTTGTTTTTATTTACAACTAAAAAATTGGATATTTTTTATATATTAAATATTTGTTTATTATTTTACTAGTATATTTATATTTAAAAATATATATCTATAGTATGCTAGAAATATCTTCTAGGCTATGTACTTTTTTTGTTTTTTCCATACCTTTTGTGATTTTCTCCACTTTTTCCAATTGTTTCCAATTCCTTTATTTTTATTTTTATTTTTTATTTTTTCCAATTTCTTTTTTTCCATATTTTTTGTGATTTTCTCCACTTTCTATCCTTCATGTTTTTATTTTTTATTTTCTTCAATTTCCTTTTTTACTTTTTATTTTTATTTTTATCCAATTTCTTTTTTGGTTTTTATTTTTATTATTATTTCTATATATTTACACTGAAAAATGAGTGCTCTTATCTCATCTATCAACGTTACATAACATCACACCTATTCTTAATTTTATATTGAAGAAAATTTAATAAAAAAACTAGAAAGTGAAATACTTAAAATAATAAATTATATTGATGATTTTTCTTCTTAATAATAAATGTTTAAATATTTTTAAAAACAAAGGGGTAAAAACTTTATTAGAAATCAGAAAAGAGCATTACAATAAAAACCAAGGGACCCAGCCCCAGAAAACAAGGCAAAAACCCCACAGCATAAAACAACATCAACTATCCCCATGTATCCTTCTATCCTCCTCCAAGAACTAGTCTAAATCCAGATGCAGCTCAGGGTTAACCTGATCCCAATCCTCAACCTTCCAACCACTATCATGCTCAGAGGCCCATTTGGCCAAGAGTCGGCATGTAGTGCCCCTCATCTCGTCGTCCATCAGATTGATGTTTGCTTAAACTTTACAGTGTCCTAGACCGTAGAAGATGGATCTCTTGTTATCTTGTTACTTCATTGTGAACTTAATTGTTAAGATAACAGATGTTGATATTGGATTATGCCATTTTATGCTTTACAATTTGATAAATGAACTGATGTTTTAGATGCTTTGATGTTATTCATTAAATGGATTGGAAGTTAGTTGATCATTTTATGTCGTAGATTAGTAATCTGATACTCTGTTCAATATAGTTGATTGTTATTTATAAACGTGAATGGAACAGTGTTGTATTACTCGTTCTCGAGTACCCTACCTCACTGCGATTTCCACTCACGATAGGACTGCTTGTGATGTATATGTATATCTTGTTATGGTTAACGTGCGTTGCTGCAGGATGCAGGTACTAGGCATCGACTCCACCTGATTACAGGTCTGAGCGTGCCTTCGCCAATGGATTAGTTGGTTGGAGTTAACGTGAGGTCCCTAGTCAGTGTTCCTTCGTCGTCAGTTTACCCTTGTGGTTAGTGGTGGTTATTCGCCCATGTCTTACGGTCAGGTAATGCCGTATCTTGGAGTCTAATGAGTTCTGCAGGTGTCTAAGTATGTGTGGTAATGTTGTGCTTTAATTAGAATTATTCTTCGGAAGAGTATAAGTGTTGTTAAATGGGCATAATGCCGTTAGTTGTCGATTTTAGCTATAAATAAATTACTATTTTAATAGAAGTGTTGTTGATAAATAAAGTTGTAAGAAGTTTGTATTATTCAATATAATATTAATTATAATAAATATTTAAATAAATAAATAGATGTAATCATGTTGTAAATTGTGATTTACAACTTGATTAATAAGATAAATTAAAGTATAGTACAAAATTATATAATTGTCGATATAGTACTATTCTATTTATAACAATAATTTGGGTCGGCTATAAAGAAAAATAATAATAAAATAAAATATCTAATAATTGGGATCTTTAAATTAAATAAAAAATACATATTCTTTAAATGAGTTTTGCACGGGATCGCGTGCCAAGCCCTTGGAGAGGAGAGAGGCTGAGTTATAAAAGAGCGGGAGGGGCTTCAAGGAGATCATGACAGGTGAAAGGAAAGAAGCAGCTTGGAACTGCAACGATTGAAACAAGTTCGTCGAGTGGATTGCGAAACCAGGTTCCGTCGGATGCCTTATCTCTAAATTTTCTTTCCGAATCTGCAAATGCTATTGTAGTTTATTTGGTTTCAAATAGTTTGTTGATTGGACATCCATTTTAGATATATTACGATCCGAAATTAGTTTGTTCTCTGTGTTCTGCCATCAAAGTTCAAGTCTGTAGACTATCCTCTCTGTGTTAAAAAGCATTTTTCTCTTAGGGTTTCAAATCGTTCCTTTCTGCTCAAGGACTCCATTGGTCGATTGCCTTCCTTTCACTGGTTGCCGAATCATTCCGTATGCACTCTCAGACCGGCGTAATCTTGGTAGGGTTTGCAGATGTAAAAGACACCTCGATAGGGTCGCCGTAGATCGCTGTTGGTTTTAGCTAGTCGTCCCTGTAAGATCTGATCAATGTTATTAATGTTCTTTCTCTGTGTTTAGCTGGAAACTATCTTCTATTTTCTTGAAGCATTTTGCAAGGGAACGAAGGTAATTGCTTGCAATCTCATTGTTGATCCTATTGTTTCATTCTATGAGATGTTTTAGGCCATTGGACCACAGCAATACAGGTTTATCTGATACAAATATAGTTCATACTCTTTGATTTCTTTCATCTTCTGAGAAGGAACCAGCCTTTCAAGCCACGGTTTTAGCATTCTCTCTGACGTATTCCTTTTGTTTTATGTACCCTTATGTCGATCTTCTATCTTGAGGTGTCATACATGGTCATATTGAAGGAATACTTCGTAGTTACACCATGATTCCACAGAAATGAAAGGTAGCTCTTTTACTTCCTACATTTCCTTCATCTGTTCTTTTCTCTACACACTTTGTTCTTTAGCCGTGACTATTACTGCATATATGCTCATTATTGAGCGTGTATATTGATTGGGAGTCATGGTTGTTTGCATGCAATTTTATCCCTTTTCTGAGCATCTCAAAACCCTTATGCTTTACTTCTCACGGCTTCAAAGGCACTGTACTGGGTACACTTCATTACAGATCATGAACCTCCACTGGACCGTGGCTCTGTAGCTTTTATTTCATTTTTTAATAGCCAGAACAAAACTCATTTTCTCTTCATGATGGTTTACTCCTATGAGGCCATGGCTTTGTCAAATTATATGGCTCGAAACCACTCATCATAAATCTGTATCTTGTTTGGTTTTCCGGAGGTTAGTATAAGGGTTGCACCTATGATGCAAGTGCAAAACAGAAATAGACAGGCGATACCATCATATGTCAGGCGTGGGACTAATGAGAAGTAGTGCGAATTTAACGCATAGGTTAGGGTTAACCTGTCAGCCACTGTCCATAGGTTTATGTCTGCAATTTGAAGTCCTTTTGCTTAATAAGATCTGGTTAACGAGTTTTGCCTGATATGTTAATCATTCTTTTGTTCCTTGGTATTATTTATGATGGAAGGATGATTTTGTGTACCGCTGTAAGTGGCAACGCCAGGGTGTGAAAGGGAGGTAATGTTGTAGTTAGCTCGCTGCCTTATTATCATTTGTGTTAAATGAAAGTATTGAATCCTTTTCATTCGCCTATTCCTCCAGACAATGCTGCCCCTTGAATCGTCCACCAAATCCTGTGGCCGCTAGCTTCCCTGACTAATGTCTTGTAAGAAGCAATCGGTGGTGTTCCATTCACCTTTCCTACATAAGATCAATACGATGATTCCCCATTTGGAACAGCACTCTTGGTGACGGTTATACATCTGTAGACTGTTATTACAAGACAAAAGGACCATGTCAATGATAACTCGTGCCAAGAATATGCAACGGATTCTAGATGTTCTGTTTTCAAAACTATAGCTTTATAATAAAGGTTTGCCATTAAAAAGGCTGGAAACTTGCACCTGTTTTCGTCCATCGCTCTGGAGCATGCTCGGTGAGTAGGATAGAGGGGTTTAGCTTTAATATTGATGACAGAAATATAATGACGATGCTCTGTTAATTTGATTTGCCATTGTCAAAATATATTTGCCTGGGTAGAATGATTATCTAAGATTCTGATTTAGCCCAGAAAACCTTGCAGATCGATTTGAGCATCGTGGGCTTATCACAAATGTTTTAATTAATTGGTCATGTAGTATCCAGCTGACGGCTTTTGGAGATGTGCTATAGGAAGGAATGAACTCTGTTCTTAGCACACAGACAATGATCCATATAAATAAAGTTAAACATCAATAATATGATATTCGGTGGTTTTAGAATGGTTGTCCTCTAGTGCTATCTCTAAGTCCACCCTTCTGATCCATGATACTGTATTCTATCAACTACTACTAATAGTGATAATGCTTCCATAACGCCATTCTCCAGAATACATCTTACTCGATGGATAAAGTTATGCAACAACTAGGAAGGCCAATGTAAACAAGCTCCACAGGAAAATGGTATTAAAAACACAATAGGTGCCATGTGATTATGTGGACACTAGATGTTCCATGTAAATATATTCAATGCAGAGATTCATTCAGAAAATTGTTAATAACTTATAACGTACAGCTTACTTGACACCTAACTGGATTCTTCTCCACCACCGAACAGCTGTCACTTAAATAGAATCAATGCTTCATAGCATTTACACACTTGCATTTATAGAATTAAATTTCGCAAAGATCGGAGAGCGAAATGAATATCTACTTAAGATGTGTCATCAGATATACAATTACCACCACCACTAAGATCATTAAATCTGCGTCACTCAACCAACCTGCTGTAAAAGTTGTCAAAGTTGCTCTCACCTGTAACTGTTATCTAATAATTGGTTCTAGCCATATTATAATCTGTTTTAATAATTTCATTTGAGAACTTATCAAACTGCCGTCCTTATAATTTGCTTGTATTAATAAATTAGGTTCCCTGCATTGCAAAACTGGAAAAGTTGTTATATCTGACCAGTCCACTCCATAGCTAGGGTGATTGAAGTCATGCTGGCCTGCAAACAGTTGATTACTATCAATTTGAGCGAATTATAATCATCCGGGAAAGATCGCCCTTGTTTTGAGCGAATTCATTGACTAGTGTTGTTTGTTTTGTCTTGCATCGTTCACTACTGCCCTCACAGTGAATCTGGAGGATATTGTCTGAAACATGTTATGTCCTATATTTGCTGAAACGCTGTTACCAGCCAATCGCCACCTTGTGTATATTAGCTATCACAACCTTTCAATCACCGCAGATTTAACTGTGGTCTCAAATATTAAAGTTTAGGGTATGCAGATTTACCAGTTATATCGATGAGATGAATAACACAGCCTCGGTATTTGTCTTGTCCCTTCTGTTAATAAATGGTTCTACCAATACAAACCTAGCAAGATATCTCGAAGATGTAGATTGGCGCTCCTCCGAAGGCCAGTGCAGTGAAGAAGTTCGACGGAGCTCATACAGCGTTCAACTGTTGAAACCTACAGAGTGTGGTGAGGTCAATGTCTGTCAGAAATGACTGGTTAAGGTCGGATGCTATCCATTTCTATGGAAAAACAGTCAATAGCAATTTTACATCTCAGTAGTAAAGTATCTCAAACTATTCGCATAGGGCACTTTTACGACCATTCTCCCTAAGGAATTAAATCACTATGGATAAGATCAGTTTCGGAGATAACTTCAAATCATTATAAAAGAATCTATTTGGTTGAGCTCGCTAGAACGTCTGCAAGACCGTATGAAGGTTAACAAACATTTCGTGATTGAACTCTCCTCGTGTAGTTATCGTTCAGTCGTAAGATATCTCTCCTAGCGTTATTATCCTTTATAGAATAAAGTTAATTGGACAAGATTGAAGGAAAGTATATAAAGATCGTATCGTTATGAAAGTGTCGAATGGTAAACAGAAATTAAGTGGTTCTTTATTATTATTGTAATGTTTTAGTTAATCAATTTATTTATCTTTTGAAACAAAATAAAGATTAGTTAGAGATTTTGTTGCAAGGTATTAATTTAATTGTTGTAATATAATGTTGATTTTATTTCAGAAGCTGTTTGCATTGAACTGAGAATGAATGATAGTATTTTATCTCCTGAATTTTGAACTGAATTGATTGAGTGTGGTAATGAGTCGATTTGAGGTTGTTCAAACCCGAATTCCAGAGGCTAAGTCGTCAATGTTGAGTATTTGCAGCTTGTATATTGTTGATGTTGTAATTACGATGTAATAGCGTTTATGTGTATCAAACAAAGTATGAAGTATAATGAGGTTCTGTCAAGGTTGAATGTTGTGTCTTGTAAAGTAATAATCTCAGGATGAGATATCAAACCTCATGTGATCTTATTGTACCATTTTGTCGTAAGGAGAGATCTGAAATCTGTAAAAGAATAAAGTCTTGCAATATTAAAGGTATTGGATAACAATTGATGTTATGATTCTATTTTGATGCAAGAAGGTTTATGCCTTGCAGTGTTCATATACGTGTTTTGGTTATAAAGTTTTGTATGATGTTAAGGTTACTAGGGGTTAGGAAGGAGAGTGGCTTTCAACGTGGGGCCGGCGCCCAAAGTGGCAGTCAGGATAACCCGTTGGAAGTAGATTAATCAAGTGATAACCTAAAATTAACTAGGGGGTTAAGGGTAGATTTCACATTAATAAGATTAATGGATTCCTCTCCCATGGCCTGTAGTGCTTGTTTAGACTAAGGATGGGTAGAGAAGGCCGGGTCGGCATGATTGACTTCCTTGTCCTCATGAAAGGAAGGTCGAGTCCGCATGTGTCACCCTATGGGGCCGGCGCCTAGTGAGAGGCTGTCAGGATAACCATAGATGGGGGCCGGCGCCTAGTGAGAGGCTGTCAGGATAACCCATGTTAGGACCATGCGATGACACTCTCCCTACTACAACCTAGCATTCCTTGTTCGGTCTCTCCTCATTTGTTTTGTGTCGCCTCTGGAAGTGAAAGTTAAAGTTAAGTTATGTTGTGTTGTATTATTATTGCCATGTGTTGTATTGGCGTTGGTCGTCCTTTGTTCTTGTTTGTCTTTCGTCTACCTGACTGTCAGTGTTTGGGACCTCATGTTAACTCCTAGCTCGGGGGGTGGACCTTAGGGTTCCACATGGACGGGTGGAAGAGCTATTTTATCCATTGGTTCTCTTGTCAGGATCTTATGCAGAAAAGGATTTGTTTCAGTTGTGCTTGTACCAGTTGATGAAGATGTATGTGTATAACCTTGTACCAGATTTGTGTAACAGATCAATCATAATGTATGTGATTCTGATGTAGTCTGAAAATGGCAATGAAATGATGTCATGATGTACTTATGTGTAATAAAAGCATTTCAGTTATGTTTTGATCTTATTGATTGTATTATCTGACGGTATGTAATGAATATGAATCAGTTATTCAATTATGCATTTGATTTAGATCAGTTACTGATGAATGTTAAATTATGTTAGTTGGTTTATAAAGTAATGCAGCCTTGTATCCTTAGAGAATATGTTGTGATCAGTTGTGTTAACGTTACTTAATCTTTAAAAAAAATGTGTTCCTGTTTCATGTAGCATAAATGTGTAATTCTTTGAGGTGTACAAGGCGGGCGTTACACGGCAGCACGATTCCAATCCCTCGGGATGTGAACAAATGATGCTTCCTCCATCCGAGAACTAACCTGAAGAATCCGCTGAACCACCGAAGCCAACTGCCAATTTATATCAGATATCTTGCGCTCATTCAAGAGATTAATCAAAATCTGTGAATCAGCTTCACATATAACCTTTCTCCATCCCAAAACAAGGGCCCTCTCAATAGCATGAAGAATTGCCAGACCCTCCATGAGGTTAACAGTCTTCACCCCCTCATGTATAGAGAACAGAAAAATCACCGACCCAGCTGAATCCCTGCCAACCCCACCAATTCCAGCAGGCCCAGGATTTCCCCTAAAAGAACCATCAGTATTGATCTTTAAAAATCCATTGGGAGGAGGTAACCACCTTCCAACCCGTTGAACCCTCTTTTTCCCATGCCTACAGTTCCTGGAACTGACAAAAGAAGAATGAATTTCTTGAAGACCCAGTCTGGCCACCAACTCAGCATCACCTCTCTCCAAGGGGAAAACCACATCACATTTAGCTAAAATTGACTCCTGCACCATTCCAAGCATACACATCCAAACTTGCCGACTCACCAACTTCTGATCACAAAAAATTCTGCGGTTCCGCTCCAGCCAAATCTGCCAAAGCAGAAAGGTAGGGCCCACAAACTAAACTTCCTGCAAAAAGGAAGCCATAGAAGGAGGTCTTCCCATACTATCCTAGAATTCAACCAAAGAGCATGCATGAATACAAGGAAGCTTCCACACCTCCCACCACCAATGCCAAAGCTGCACAACAAAGGGGCACCGGAAGAACAAATGTGAAGAATCCTCTTCCACTCCCCCACACAAAACACAAATTGAAGGTCCTTGAAATCCCCGTTTACGAATGTTATCCCAGGTCAAGCACCTATTCCAAGCCAAAGTCTAAACAAAGCAGTTGCATTTAGGCCACGAGAGTTTATTCCACACCCTTTTCCACCAATGAACCTCTACCCCAGTTAGCTTCTGAGCCATTAACACCTGATAACCAGAAGCAACAGAGTAAACCCCCTTAGGATTATGGGTCCAAGCAAGAATATCCTCTTCCAGAAGAGAACTACAACTCCTACTATGAAGAATCTTGTGAAGCTCAACACTTTCTTCTGCAAGTCCCAAATCTGGCCACACTGCGGGATCCTTCCAATGAGCTACCTCCAACTGACCAAAAGAAGCAACAGACTCGAAGTCACTCACCCTAGCCCAGCCAGCCTCGAGAAATCTTTGGCACAAAGGAAGTAGGTTGGGGAACTGAGAAGTAAGTGGAGGGAATCCATCCCAAGAATCTGACCAGAAGAGAGCGTTAGTTCCTCATCTACAAATCCAAAATAAACCTTCCTTGATAAGCTTTGCACCCTTCTGAAGAGTATTCCAAATCACTGAACCTTTCCCCTCAAGAGGGTAACAAGGGAGATCTTGTCGTGGAATCCTCGAGAAATACTTATGAGATAATATCTTGGCCCACGGCTGATCCTGTTCCACACACCATCTCCAAAATAGCTTGGCAACCACAACCACTCCAGATAACGCAGACTGTCGAAGACCAAGACCACCAAATTGCTTTGGGCTGCACACAACATCCCACCTGACCAGGCTCCACTTGGAGGATGACAAACTACCTACCCATAAGAACTGCCATTCAAGAGAATCCAACTCCCTCAGAAAACCCATTGGAGCCACCTAAAGCATACATTTGTAGGTAGGGAGAGCCTACACCACCGTCTTGAGAAGCTGAACCTGCCCCGCAAAAGACAACCATATGTGGGTCCAATGATTAACTTTTGCACGGAGCTTATCAATAATATTCTACCAAGAACCCTTGGGAAGATGGCGAACAGAAATTGGGAAACCCAGATACGTCAAAGGGAGAACCCCTATCTGAAACCTCAAGATATTAGCAATTCTTCTCTGAATGGGGGTCGGCGTATTGAAGAAGAACATGGAAGACTTCTCCTCATTAATCAATTGTCCTGAAGCAACAAGATATATGTCCAACACCTGCCTCAAGTTAGTAGCTTCCCTAACAGTAGCCATCCCCATCAGGGCAGTATCATCAACAAACTGCAAATGAGATTGCGGAGGCAAGTCTCCACCCCATCGCCATCCCTGAATGATGCCAAGCTCCACCCTTCTTTTCAACAAATGTCCAAGGCCTTCCACAAGAAGCAGAAAAAGATATGGAGAAAGAGGATCTCCTTGGCGCAAACCCCTTGAAGCACCAAAAAGTTTAGAATGATCTCCATTTATCAAAATTGAGAAGGAAACAGACGTGACATAGCTCATGACCGATTGGATCCACTCCTCACCAAAACCAAAAGAAACAAGGATCTTCTGCAAAAAAGACCATCTAACCCTGTCATAAGCCTTAGCCATATCTGGCTTAATGAACATAGCCTTCTCATGGGAGTTGTCCATGGAGTGGATGGTCTCCATAGCAATGACAACCCCGTCAAGAATTTGACAACCCACCACAAATCCACTCTGTTCCTCTGAAATCAGCACTTTAAGCCACTTCTTTAATCGCTCAGCCAATAACTTAGAAATGATTTTATAAGCCACATTGCAGAGAGAGATAGGCCGGAATTGAGATAACCTATCAGCCCCTTCACACTTGGGTATGAGAGCAAGGAAGGTGGAATTCAGAGCACGAAGCATTTGTTTATTCCTCTGGGACTCAAGGACAACCGCCAGAAGATCCAACTTTATGATATCCTAGAATTCCTAAAAAAATTCAATTGGGAAACCATCGGGACTAGGAGCTTTACCCTTCTTCATCTGAAACACAATCCCCTCCAGCTCATCAAGAGAGATATCTTTCATCAGATACTCATTCGCCTCCCTGGAGACCAACTGAGGAATACAAGAAAGAACCTGTGCTTCCTCAACAGAGCCTCCCCATGAATCCTCCCTAAATAAAGTAGCAAAATACTGAGATGCCTCAGTAGAGATTTCCTGAAACGAGGCAAGACATTCACCCCTATCATTCACCAGAGTAGGAATGGAATTACCATACCTCCTGTCCTTCACAGAATTGAAGAAGAAGGTGGTGTTTTTATCCCCTTCCTGTAACTATTCAACCCGGGCCTTTTGCTTCTAATAGATTTCTTCCTGCAATTCAAATTCCTCAACCACTCTCAAAGTCTTAGCCTCCTCCCTTAGAAGATCCTCAGAGGACCCATTCTCACGAATCAACTGCGTAATATTATTCAACTCCTCCTGGGCAGCAACCTTAGCATGAAAGATATTACCAAAACATCACCGATTCCACCTTTTAAGCTAATATTTGACAAACTGAAGAAGCTTGGAGAATGTGTACATTGTCGTACCAAAAGTTGGTCTACCAATCCGCCACCACTCAGCCACATGTTCATGAAGAGTAGGATCCCGTAACCATATAAGCTAGAACTTGAATGAGGGAGAATGAGGCCCTCAAGAAGAGATAATACTAAGCTTAATAGGCCAATGATCAGAACCTCTCCAATCAAGAATTTCAGATCGAGTGGACCATAAGTCTCCAACCCAATAACAGGAAACCAAGAATCGATCTAGCCTCTCAGCAACACAACTCTCGCCAATTCTCCTATTATTCCAAGTGAAGCGACCATTACTTGGCAGAACATCAATAAGATTTAATTCAGAAATGCTATCTCTGAATAACAGAGCAGAAGGCTCCAACCTAGGAATACCACCTCTTTTCTCAGACAACTCCACAATAGCATTAAAATCGCCAGCCATAACCCACGGATGGTAAGGAGCTAAGCTACAAACAAAATGAAGATGGGACCATAGAAGTTGTTTACCCAGAACCTCAACAGGAGCATACACATTAGAGAGAAGAATACACTCACCAGTCTCATACCAAGAGGCAACTAGGGATATAGAGGATCTAGAGGACATCCACCAGAGAGGAAAAATCTTCCGAGGGTTCCAAAAGCAAGCCACCCCTCCGGAAGCACCAAGAGCCCCCATACACTGGCATTCACCATATTTCCACAACTTAGGAGCTATGGCCAACATATTATCTACAGATAATTTAGTCTCCTGAAGAAAAAGAACATCCGGAGAATGATTCCTAACCAAATCACGAACAAATTTTTGTCGAGGGCCACTGTTCAAGCCCCTTACATTCCATGAGAGAACAATCATTTTTGGGGGCATGAAAAATGTGAATCCAGAGTCTTGACTGACCTTGACTCCACCAAAGTTTCTCCAGTTAATTTAATCTTCTCCATATCCTTTTTCCTTCCTAGCTTGGAAGTCCTATCACCAACCCCTTTCTTAAGTTCATGTTGCTAAATACCCAAATGAGAGGAGGCCAAAGAGCTCTTCCCCACATCCTTGCCTCCTTTCAGGGGCAATGGGGAACCACCTCCACCACTCTTCGAAGCTCCAATAGAAGATTCTTGTTTAGTCTGGACAACCAATTGTTGATCCGTATCCATCTGCCCAACCCCAATCTCTTGCACAACCTGCATGGCCTCTAAAGGTGGCCCATCCTGTCCTGTACCCAAAGTTCCCTGATCCAAGTTTAGCAACCCCGGATTCACTTCCTCCTGGCTGAGATCATCCAGCACCTTAAACCTATTAAAAGTTTCATCATCCTGCCTCTCCCTCAAGGTCCGCTTCTGACCTCGATTCCTATTGCGAGCCTTGATAGGGACATAACCATCATCTCCATTACCATTACCCGGAATAGGCTCCTTACCATTATCAGCCCTAGGTGGATTACGAGAAGGCTGAGAAGGTTGGGTCACCACAGGCTTAGCCCTAGGGCACCTACGCTGCAAGTGACCATATTCATGACAAAGACAACACCGAAAAGGTAGGGTTTCGTAATCTAGCTGTTGCACCCAAGTATATGATCCAACACTCACTTCAACAGAATATGGTAGTGGCTTGCTTAAATCAATTTCTACACAGATATGAGCAAAAGTCATTACCTTTTTATGCTGCGTTTGTTGTGAAGACCCAACAGGTTTACCGAGCATTGAAGCCACCAAATGCAACACGTCATCCCGCCAACACTCAACTGGAAACCACGGCAACCAAACCCAAACTGGGATCTGACTCAGTATTGCCTCAGTTGGGTTGAAGCCAGCATGCCATGGCTTGATAAACAAGCCCACCTGGTTATAAAAATAGGGGCCACCCTCGAAGACCTTATTCCGATCTGCCATGCAATCAAAAGAGACCATAAAAAAGTTGTTCGCAAGGAGCCTAATCTCCATCTCCCCCTCCGGCATCCAAGTCCATTGAGCCCAGGATTCCAAAAATTGCAGCGAGACTCTCAAACCCATGAACTTGCTATAAAAAGAGTGCCTTGAATAGTATTCAATATCATCTGCAAGCATTTCCATTGGGATAATCAACTTCGGTCGCTCTTTGCATCTTTCCAAACACCCATTAATCTTCGTTATTCAGGAACCACTACCTGATCCTAGATCATTCATCTCCATCTCTGAAGAAAATAGTGTATTATCAAAAACATTCACTCCATGCGCCAAAGGTTTCGAACCAAATGCTGATCAGAAATCTAATTTGGGGCTAGCCCCAGATGTTTCCCCACCCTGCATAGCAAAAAACAAGATTCCCAATAGGCATGCAAACCCCCAGGACACTTTTGCAAGAAATGGAAAAAAGAAAAGACCCCAAGAGAAGGATCAAAACCCTTCCACCCACAAGCCACCCAAACGGCAGCAAGAAGGCCTCTAGAAAAGAAAAAACCCCACCACCACAACCCCGATAGCTTAAAAAAAACCCCCACACAATGCAGAAGCGAGCAACACACAGAGAATGAGCTAGGGCACGGACGCCCTAGCTTAGCTTGCAGAGCACATGAATGCCATTGATCTCGCAAAGAATATGGAAAGACCAAATTCCTGAAATCTTTATTATTATTATATTATTAATAATTTCATAATAAATGTTTAAATATATTTATATATTAAATAAAAAATAATTTTTAATATTAAAATGGACATATATTATTTAAAAACTAAATATCCTCCTATCTTTTTTAATGTCTCAAAAATAAAAAATAAAAGTTTTAAATGATCCACTTGTTACCAAAATTTCACTTACAACTCAATTTGGTAGAGCTGAAACAAATGATTACTTCAAAGGTGAAAGGTACTCTAACAAATTTCTGCTAAAGGTTAACCATTTGCATATGAATTCTTTCAAGTGGATTTCAGTTTTTATTATGCAATATTTTACAATAGAAAGAAAATATAGAAATTGCGTGATATTGTTGTCTTTCATTCATTTTGTAATGAAAAATGTATACAATGTTGTTATTTCATACACTGAGATCAAAAGAATGCTTAAAATGTCCCACACAAGTCATGGAAATGACTAAACTGAGCTAATGCAACATGGAAAGAAAGCTATACATCTGAAGATAAAATAAGGGAAAAGCATATGAAAAGAGATCATATCATTCATTTCCTTAATGGCTGATTTTGGTGTTGGTCCTCTTGTCTTCAACTCCTCTCGTTCCCAATCTTCAGATGTACCTGCAGATGATTGAAAATTTGGTTAGAGCTCGGGACATGAAATCTCATCATATGTGTCATCAATAGACATATAACCTACATCTATGGTGTATTAGATCAATTGAGCCATTATCAGATGTATGCAACAAAAGCCAAAATCATATCATCAAATGAAAGTCAAATCATCAAGATAGAGCATTGAACTTCACTATTTTATTTAACTTGTTCGCTCATTATGTAGGTACAGGTTCATCTTTCATTTCATATTCCATTTTTTAACATTTCAGTATGTGGTGAAAATTGGGCTCCCACAAGGGTTGAGCCAAGCATGTTGCCCTTAAGTCTTAAGAGGGATATGGATAAGAGAGAAACATGGTTTAGTTTTTCAAATAAAAGCATATTCTAATTGAAGACCAATTTATAAGATAACTGAGCACATTGTCCATGCATAAACAGTCATACAACCATATGGAGGAAACCTGGGCAGCATATCAATGAAGGTACAGGTCATTGCCACATAGAGAGCAGCCAATAGCTATGATCTTTATAGAAAGGAACAATCAAACTGTATAAGGTTACAAATTTACTGCTATACTGCCATGCATTGTGCTTTACCTAGATGATAAGATAAATCCCTTCTTCACACAACCATTATCATAGCTCATCAAACAACAGTAAAAGGAGTAGCCTGTGAAGACAATGCAACCATAATATCATGCTAATGAAGTAAGCATTTAATGGTTGAAGATTCCTTATGCAAAATCTAGACAAGGCTATAGTATTAAAATGTTTTGCAGTCACTATTAACATGGATTGCTATCAAAAGAATGCAAATATTGGTATTAGATAGTTACCAGAGCCAAGAAAGAGTCCATCAAATCCTGGAACAACCAATGCAAAGGGTAAAATGTGTCAATAAATGGTTTGAAGGTGGAGTGATAATGATACAGTCATGAGTAAAGGTGACCAAAGGAGGCACTCACAGGAGGTAGAACAAAAGTAGTTCAGCTGTCGACCATTGTCACCTAGAAAAGGAATAAAATGCTACAATTTTCGCATCTCAAGTACAACATGAGAACTGACAAGGATTCCTCCATTACCTTTCAAAATAAACTTCAATATGAACTACAAAAAATGGTTTCAAAATGACAAGAACAACGTAAAGATTGACAAAGCTTCCATGACCAAAGCACACCATGGTTGTGCCTTTCCAACAAACAACGAAAGCTACCACAGGAAAATAGAAATGAAACTATTTTTCAGCTTCTCTTCTCACAAGAGGGTAAAACTTTTAGGAGGAGAAGTAGTGAATCCAAAGAGTTTTTCATTTTTGTTACAAAAGGCACAATGGGGTGTGAAATAAACAACTATTTGCTTTTGTTTCCTCACAACAAAGAATAGAGAAAAAGAGAAGCATCATACAGAAGCAGTGAAAATGCAGAGGCTTTTTATGTTGTTTTTGTTCAAAAGAACTCATAAAATGAGAAGCCATTACTTACAGAAGCATGTGAAGGAGCAGATAGCTCGAAAACCACGACCAGAGGCTTCAACGACCACCATAACAGACCACAGTTGCATACAAATGCCGAGTTCAACATAGAGCAAACCCTCATGGTGGTGGAAGGATAGAGCAAAATGAAAAGAATGAAAGAGAGATGAAGGCATTTAGGGTTTTCTCAATTTTTTACCAAGTTGCCCTAGCCCGATTGTGGGCTTTTTTTACTTTATTTTTTAATAAATCATTATTATCCAAAACATGCCTGTGGTCTAAGACTTTTTAGTCAAAATACCTAATCATTTTTTTTGAGGAGCCCGTGATTTGAAGGTGGCCAAGGGAGTCATAATGTGTTTAATGATGTGCTTTGAGCAAGTTTTGAGACTGTATTATCACATAGATGCATAAGGAAAACATGAAGGTTAAGGGGAGTCATAAGGTGTTTTTGTTATTTATTTTTATTGACCAAGGGTGAGATGGTGAAAGTGAAAATATGTAAATTCCCCTTGAGATTTGTATGAGAGTGAAATGAAATAAATAATGTAAACAAATAATAAAGTAATAGTTTGTAAATTACTTTATTATTTGTCATAAAGTTGCAAAAAATTGAGCAAATCCATGACACCTAGTAAAGTAATTCATCAGTGATTACTTTATTATTGGTTCAAATTGTTAACTTCATGTCAAATTATGCAAAAGCGAAGGAGAGGAGTTGAACTGGAGAGTTTGGTCTTGGTTTTTAGTTATCTCATGTGGTTTCGAGCTCAACTTTGGTCAAATTGATTGTGAGGGGAAGTTTGAGCCTATTTTTGCTCAAATTACTTTAGTTTCGACCCCCTTTTTGGAGGCTTTTCATCTTTGCTCATGGGAGAGAGTTTAGGAGATATTTGATGTTGAGTTGACTTCAGTTCACTCAACTTTGCTCATTGGAGATATCTTTTGTATATAGGAGGAAAAACTAATGTTTTTCTCAGTTCTTGTCTTTTGATCTCTTGTACATTGCAGAGAGAAAAAGAGTGTTTTGTAACTCATTTTACAGATTTATACAGTGCAGTAGGTTACAGGTTATCATTTTTGTAATTTATGCAAAGATTCCTTCAAGTTTTCAGTAAAAATCAAATGTTTATCTTACCAAATTTAGGTATCTTGCTTTGTTTTAGTGATTGATAAAGGATTAACTGTGTTTCTCTAGAAACCTTTAAATACCTTGTCTTATTATAACATATGCATGTATACCGAACTTAGTCTCAATTATAGGTTACAGTTTATGCAGACATATGCTTTTCTGTGAAATATTTATGTGAGGAAGTCTATCAATCTGTTTTGTATGAACTGGTTTATTGAAATTAGTTGTGAATCAACTTGCATATCACACTATTATTTAGGTGCATCACCACCCATTTGAATTTAGTTTTAGTACATCCATTAGAGAGCCTTCTATCCCTTTTCCTGCAAAATCATTAGTCCACTAGAAAATCTTAAGGGAACCAGCCCATAATCTGGAGGTCTACCTTCGTCATAGGGTACCCACAACCTAAAGGTATTCCAATGTTACACAGGATTGCTGAGCTTTACAGCTTCACATCATGGGTGCAATCCTAGTTGATAACACCACTAATTAATTTGTCTTTTAAATGGTGAGATAATTTTCATGTATTTTTGAAATTTTGTTAATTATAATTTTTAGCCCATAGGTTTATATGTGGGAGGTTTTCCTCCTGGAAAACTGTCAAACGCACTAAAAAATTGCCATCATTTTTTTCCCATCACCTATTTTTTCATTTTTGCCGTTCTTTTTTTGGTTTTCGCGGTTCATTCGTTTTGGCCATTAATATAAGGTGAATATTGTGCTTGTCAGCAATTTTTGTTTTCATTCATGTAATCAAACTCCGTTAATTTTAGATCTTCTACATACTATTTCACGGAGAATTGCCATGTGTTCATACAAGACAACAGTAATGAGAAAGGAACGTTGATTTAATATTCAAACGTGATAGAATATTTTTTTGATTTAATGAGCGACTTCAATTTACTCTCTATCACCAAAGTTATAATGGTCTTGTCACTAGCCATTAGCCAACAAAGCAGTAATAATATTAATACATCATACATAATTTGCATTGCTGTAATAATATTTAGGAAAGTAAAATTTTTATTTTTAAGCTTCCTTCATATTTTATCTGTTTAACTATATTTAATTGTTCCTGGATTTTAATAAACATTGTGTAATATTAATAATGTATGAGGAATCACTAATAGATTAAAAAATAGATTTAATAAATAATATAAAATTGAAGTTATTGATAACTATGAAAACAATTTATTAATAAATGGGTAAAAATAGATTTAATAAATAACATAAAATTAAAGTTATTAATAATTATGATTTATTAATAAAGGGGTAAATATAATTGGTAGTTATAATGGTTTATTTATAGTTAATAAAATGTAATATTAAAATTTATAAAGTGTATGATTAGAAACAATATAATAATATAAAATTGAAGTTATTGATAACTATGAGAACAATTTATTAATAAAAGGGTAAACATAGATTTAATAAATAATATAAAATTAAAGTTATTAATAATTATGATAACAATTTATTAATAAAGGGGTAAATATAATTGGTAATTATAATGGTTTATTTCTAGTTAATAAAATGTAATATTAAAATTTATAAAGTGTATGATTAGAAACAATATAATAGAATGAGAATTATTAATGAAATGGATTGAAAGAATAAGTATTAAGGTGTTAGAGTTAGGATAACATAGGATAACCTCTCTTATGGTTGTAAGCTCTATATTATTGGGGTGAAGAATAATAAATTCATGTTGGTTGTGTCTTAATTATATGTGTCATTCATTAAAATCGTTTAAAATATGTGATGACAAGATGGCTTGAAAAATCATTTAAAAACTTGTATAGAAATCCAATCGTTTAAAAATTTCTTTTACGGTAGGATTTCGTTCAAATAAAAATGTATTATCTCATCAATCATTGCTTTTAATGTGGTTCCAGTGTGGGACAGTGAATATTTCATTGAAATGTTATTTTTATACATAGAAAATATTTCTCAGCTAAATATGAGAAATGAAATTTGTAATAAACATTACAAATTATATACGAAGGCTAAAATATTAGGCAATATATATTCTATAGGAGAAGATCGTTGTTTAGTAAATATTTTATTCTAGAAATTAGTTTTAAATATAATCCACTTCAAGAGCAATTGGGAAAGGTAAAATTTTAAAACTCCTCATAACTTGCATCACCGTGTTTTATGTTTTATAGTTTTTAATTAGGGAAGTGAACTTGATTCCAAATGATTGCATAGATTCGTACTGAGCAAACCCAGAAAAGTGTCCATTGATGCTAGGTCTTGATTTGTGGATTCGGCTATAATTGATTCCAAATGGACTTTCAATGGGCCAAACATATGCATAAATACTATGTAAGATGAATTTGTTTTTTAGTTATGCTCATAGTTTTTTATTTGTTTCCAATCATCAAGGGGATAGGTCCTTAATAGGCAATGATATATATCAAATCACAAACGGATATGTTGTTAGCTTGACATGCATCATTTTGGGGCAAGCACATTATTTCTTTTTGTTTTTCCCCATTCATTTTCACCTTTATGTTATCTTTAATTATTTTACACTTTTTATATTGGTTGTGTTTAGGATGTAACTAAGATAGGATATATTGCATGTATCCATATTGAGGAAGTCTTGATGATAAATTTATTAAATGTAAATGTTATTTTGATTATGTTTAAATTTATTGACTTAATTAAGTTTACTATATAAAATAATGAATATAATACATATTAAGAAATGTAATGTTGTTGGTGTTACCAATTATATGATATCCTCTTTTTATGCAAGTATTCCAATGGAAAGCTATTGGAAGTGTATAATTTATTTTAGTTGTGTAGTCAATCAAAATGTTCTAATTTTTTTGTTTTAGAGTTTTTTAAATTTTATTTTTCTTAGATTTTAAAATACAAATGCAAACACCTACTTTGCTTACACATTATGTGGAGGATACTTGATTATCTGGCAAAGTGAATTTTATTTTCACATATGAGCATGGTTCCTACAAGAGGCATTCTTCTTTAATTGACTATAAAGGCATGGTTTTCTTATTGGTTTTTTAAGAGCAACGACAACTGGGAACCAGTTGCCGCTGCTTCCCATTTGTACTTGCATTTCTTTTTGCTTAAGCTTTCTCATTGTTAAATTGGTCTCTTCAAACTTGAATTATCTCTATAGTATTAAGTCTCCAAATATTTTGTTAACAAGAAATATCTCCTACAAAATTAACATAGTGACCATTCCAGGCTACTAACACCTAGGATACAATGGGAGCACAAAATTATTGTAATAACTATACTATTTGTAAAACTTTTTAAGTTTATTTATCTCATGCATTTGTTATCCTGCTAAAAAGTGCAATACAACTGAGAGGGGGGTGAATCAGTTGTAACCAATTTTTCAAAACCATTAACACATCAATCAATTAACATTGTGTTTGTATTTTAACCATGAAAGCATGAATCAAAAACTTAAACACATTCACACATTCAACACAGGAGACACCCGTTTTTGTACGTGGAAAACCCCATAAGGGGAAAACCACAATGAGTGTTAGCTCACAAAATAATATGTTATAAAAATACCAAAATCAGAGGCTCACTGCCAAAAATGTTCATTGCAAGAAGAGGCTCACTACCAATGGGGTGGCTCACTACCACTGGGTGGCTCACTACCAATGTTGGTGAACTGAGATAATAACATCTATATCATTTCCATTAAAGCACAATAAGTATCCTCTGCTTTGCTCTACTTTTGCACTTCACAATTATCTTTTCATTTTCACCTACTACTCTCTAATTCACGACTTCATTACATGTTTTTATACAACTCATCAACCTTGGAATTTACATCAAGGTCAGCATTACAATTATCAACCATTGGATCAATATCCAAGGTTGGCAATCATAAATACATTAAGATAGGTTTGGACCTAAATCAATTAGGGGAGAAGAGAAATGAATGTGGGTCATGCCAAGCCTTAGCTAGGACTTAATGCAATCTTCCACGCAGCAACACACTTCCACAATTTTCAAATCATATCCGTAAGTAGTGAGAATAACCAGGTCGGCCAAGATTGGAGTAATCACTAAAACTTTTAAGAACACACTCCATGCATTATCTGAATTAAACCTTGCAGACCAATCAAAAGGTAGGAACATGATCTAGAGACTCCCACAAGCATGTTACAATCACCAGGAACATCTGCACAAACTCTATACACTTTATCCATAAGATTTTTCAAACCAGAGCACTTGAACATTACTGTTGGCCAATGTCATAAATGAAAGATCACTTGTGGAGCACCAAATCATGAACCATTTAAATTGAAGGCACTTATCATCATCACAAACTTGATTCCAGAACCGTATACTGTAAGACTTGAATGTGGAGACATGCAGAACAGAATACATTCTCCTTGTCATCATTAAATACACAAAAAAGTAGTTTTTACTCTGGTGAATAGAACTCGCTCAAATATTCACACCGGAGGCTCTAAATGGAAACATAGTATCTACAGACATCCCTTAACATTAATTCCAATCTGCAGACAAAGATATTCAATCTATAGAAAATGCGGAGTGAAACATGATATTGTTCTGGCAGATAGAATTATTCTGCAATAGTACTAACTTCTCAACCAATTCCTTTGATGCTTACTTTAGGTGTTGACATCAATGGCAACACTTACTACTCATACTTGCAATAATCTCCCCCTTTGTCATTGATGGCAACACATGATGTGAAAAACCATCAAGACATACAATGTTGTTTTGCTTCTTTGCTCCCCCTTACTTGATGCTTTCTTTGCTCCCCCTTGATGCTTTCTCTGTCTACAATTTTCTGCTTAGGTTTTTCACATGAACTTCTCTCCCCCTTTGACATCAATGGCAAAGGGTACCATACCTTCTCTTTCTCTTTATTGAATAGCTCCCCACTCCCCTTTTCATGAACACTGCAACACTTACTACTCTTTATCAGGAACTCATATCAACAACTTCTACTTGCTCCCCTTGAGAGGTAGCCTTCAAAACATCAATCCAAATTAAAAGATGAAACTTTAGACACCACTGAACTAATGCATTCCTTATGCATCTTAGTTTAGAGCAAGAGGGGTAATAACCCCTAACTTCTCCCTAAGATACTCAAAAGTATCATTAGGCAAAGGCTTAGTGAAAATATTTGCAATATGATCCTTTGTAGACACATACTCCATCTTTACTTCATTTTTTGTTACCTTTTCTCTCAGAAAGTGATACCTTATTGATATATGCTTTGTCCTTGAGTGCATCACTGGATTCTTTGAAATGTTTATAGCACTTGTATTGTCACAAAAGATTGAGATTGGTTCTTCATACACAACTCTTATGTCCTTCAATGTTTGCTTCATCCAAAGTACTTGATGCAACAACATGTTGCAACAACATGCTGCAACAATATATTTTGCTTCTACAGTAGACAAAGAAACTGATTCTTGCTTCTTGCTCAGCCATGAAACCAATGTATTTCCCAAGAGGAAAGCACCTCTACTTGTACTCTTTCTGTCATCAGCATCTCCAGCACAATTTGCATCTGTATAAGCACTAAGAGTAAAATTAGTATCTTTGGGATACCATAATCTATAGTTTGAAGTGCCTTTTAAGTATCTCATGATCCTCTTGATTGCCATCACATGTGACTCTTTGGGATCTTCTTGAAATCTTGCCACAAGATAAACTGCATGCATTATGTTTGGTTTGGTATGGGTTAGATAAAGTAGTCCTCCAATCATAGATCTATACTTTTTCTAATCAGTCTTAGGTGATTCATCATTCTTACTCAGCTTGCAACTAGTTACCATGGGAGTATATACTGGTTTAGAATTCTCCATTCCAAACTTCTTCAACAGTTCTTTCACATACTTGGACTGAGAAATGAAAATTCCCTTTTCTAATTGAGTAATTTGCAGTCCTAAAAAGAAATTAATTTAACCAAACATAGACATCTCAAATTCCTTTTGCATTTCATCCACAAATTTCTTGCACATACCTTCATTGCCTCCAAAGATAATATCATCAACAAAGACTACAACAATCATAATTTGACCATCATTGATTTTGAAATAGAGATTATTGTCTGCAGTACCTTTGTTGAACCCTAATTGCATCAAATACTTGTCCAACCTTGCATACCAGACTCTAGGAGCTTGCTTGAGTCCATACAGGGCCTTCTTCAATCTATATACCATGTCACCTTTGTCTGATAACTAGAATCCTTCCGATTGTTGAAGGTAAAATTCTTCTTCTAGTTCTCCATTCAAGAATGCAGACTTTACATCCATCCAATACACTTTAAAATCTTTGTGAGCTGCAAATGTCAAGAACATTCTTATTGCTTCAATCCTTGCCATAGGAACAAAAGTCTCTTCAAAATCTATGCCTTCAACCTGTGAATATCCTTTGCATGCCAGTCTTGCTTTATTTCTTACCACTTCACCACTTTCATTCATCTTGTTTCTGAAGACCCATTTGGTTCCAGTCACATTCTTGTTAGTAGATCTAAGAACCAGTTCCCAAGTTTGATTCTTTTCTATCTACATTAACTCTTCTTCCATAGCTTTACCTAGCTTTCATCTTTGCAGGCTTCACTTACATTTTTAGGTTCAATCTGTGAAAGTAAACAATAGTTCACATGTTCTTCTACATCTCTTTTCCTTTTCATTACCCCTTTGCTTTTGTCACCAATAATTTGATCTTTAGAATGATTAATCCTTACACACTTGGGAGTCTTTGCAGCACTTTCCGGAGCCTTTTCTTCTTCACCATTTCCTTCTTCAGCTTGGCTGTCCTTTTGTTCATGTTCCACCTTTCTTTAATGACTATAACAACATGTTCATTTGATTCATAACCTCTCAGATCTGATATTTCTTTGTCTTCATCAACCTTCACATTAGCACTTTCAATGATCTTCTTCAATCTCTTGTTGTAGCACCGGTAGGCCTTACTCTTAGTAGAGTATCCAAGGAAAATACCTTCATCACAGCTAGCATCAAACTTGCCTAATTCTTCATCTCTTTTGATCAAACTATTCTGATAGCATGATGGATCTTGCTGATTTTCTTGGAAATGCGGGTCTTATGGATGTGGAACTATCAGGACAGGCCTTCACCTAGTCAAATAGAAGATAAGGAAGTAATCTAATTCAGGTTAAATTGGACAGATTCTTAATCTCTTCCTACTGGACTATTATGAATAGTCTACATTTATCTACTCTCCCCAGGATAGGTTCAGACCATAGCCCTCTCTTGCTTAACTAGACTAGGAAGGGTAACAAAGGTCCTTTTCCATTCAGATTTGAAATCATGTGGGCCCTTCATCTTGATTTCAGAGATTGCTTGTTAAGATGGTGGATGATTTCAGTTCAAGGGCTGGCTATGTTCAAGCTGGTTAAGAAATTGGCCAATGTGAGAAGCAAGGTGAAGGGCTGGAATAAATTTACTTTTGGAAATGTTTTGAGTAGGAAGAAAAGAATTATGGAAAAAATAAAAGAAGTTCAAAGAAAAATTGATCAGGGAGACATATCTGAGGATCTGCAGTTGATGGAGAAGAATCTCTCCAAGGAAGAGACCCAGACTATTAAGGAAGAAGAGGTCTACTAGAAACATAAATCCAGGGTTCAATAGCTTAGAGAAGGCGATAGGAACACCTCCTTTTTCCATCAATCTACATTAAGACACAGGAAGAGAAATACCATCAGAGTGCTTAGAGATGAACAAGGGAGACTGGTGGAGGAGGAGGAAGAGATTAGCAACATGATGATAGAGTACTTCAAAACTTTTCTGGCAGAATAACAATCAAGTGTGCTGGAGGAAGATATGAACCCTCTCCTGGAGGTGATTCCTAATATTCTCTCTGAGGAGGATAATTACTTGTTGACCAAACCCATTACCCTGGAGGAGGTTAGAGTGGCTGTGTTCTCCATGGGAGCTTACAAAGCCCTGGGCCCTGATGGGTTTCCCCCAGCATTTTTCTAGATGTTTTGGGAGATTGTTGGTAATGATGTCTTTTTGGTGGCACAGGATTTCTTCAGGACAGGGAGACTCCTACAACAGCTAAACAACACTTTTATAGCCCTTATCTCAAAGAAGACTGAAGTTCAGACCATGGCAGATTTTAGACCGATTAGTCTTTGTAATACGATATATAAGGTCTTCACTAAACTGTTGGTGTTTAGATTATAGCCCTTGCTAGATAAACTCATCGCTCCTACCCAGAAAGGCTTCGTCCTAGGGAGGCAGATCCTAGATGTGGCAATCACGACCCATGAAATAATCCATTCTATCCAAAAAAGCAACACCCCAGGTATGATTTTCAAACTGGATATCTAAAAATCTTATGACAGGGTCAGCTGGGACTTTCTTTTGAGAATTCTTAGGAAATTTGGATTCAATGAAAAAATCATTAGCATAATTAAAGAATGTATATCTATAGCCAGATTTTCAGTGCTTGTTAATGGATCGCCAAAAGGTTTTTTCCCTTCTGGGAGAGGCATTAGACAAGTTGACCCTCTTTCACCTTACTTGTTTATCCTGATTGCTGAAGTTTTGGGAAGGAAAGCTTGTAATTTGTTAATGCAGGGGACTCTTCGTGGGATAAAACCTGCTTCTACAGCCTGAAATTCAGTGATTCAACAATTTGTAGATGACACTATACTGTTTGGGTTGGCTTCGGTAGTGGAAGCTAGAAGGTGGAAGGGACTTTTAAAGAACTATGAGGCAGTTTCAGGTCAGAGTGTCAATTTTGAAAAAAGTCATATCTACTTCTTGAATACTCTGCCAGATCTCCAACAGAAGATTACTGGAATTTTGGGTTGTTCGAGTGAAAGTCTCCTAGCTACATATTTGGGCCTCCCTCTAACCATTAACAAAGTTTCTATGGAGTTTTGGAAGGGGCTGGTGGAAAGAATTCAGAGAAAACTGGTGGGATGGAAGGGTGTTCTCCTGAGCCAAAATAGAAAGTTTCAGCTTCTCAAAGCTTCTTTATAGGGGATGCCCAATTATGCGTTAAGTCTCTTCAAAATTCCTAAAAATGTGGTTGATAAGATTGAACAGATCCAGAAAAAGTTTCTTTGGATGGAGGTTGAAGAGAAAAAAAGAATTACCCTTGTGAGCTGGGAGAAAGTTTGTGAGCCTAGAAGACAAGGGGGTCTGGGCCTTAGAAGAATTCATTTGATGAACAAGGCACTATTAGCCAAGATAGGATGGAACCCTATCCAGGACAGTATTGATTGGGGGGATATCATGAGAGCCAAATATCTCAATGGAGACCAAGGTAGAAGTCTTATAGTGAAGGAGAGCCTTCCCAAGGGCTTGGTTATTTGGAATGGGACTATTAAAACTAGAGGTCTCATCTGACAAGGTTTGAGATGGAGGATTGGGGATGGTAAAGAGGTTAATTTCTGGAAAGACCGGTGGCTGAAGGATAAACCCCTGATAGAGCTAGATTATGGTAGGATTGTGGGTAGGACTAGCGAGGTGCTTGGCACCAAAGTGGTTGACTACATAAGAACCCGTGAAGGTCTCTAGAGTTGGAAAGAGATCTTAGGTTATGCCCGGGATGACAGTGAGAGGGTAAAGATGGTTGAGCTTCAAAAAGCTTTAGAAGAATACAAATTATCATTTTTTATCAAGAGGGACAAGATGGTCTAGGCTAAGGATAAGAGAGGGCTGTTTACTATCAAAAGTGCATATAATCTACTGTTAAACCATGGAGAAGGAGGATTTTGGAGGAAAATCTAGTTTCCTAAACTCATTTGGAAGATTAATTTCTTTTGGTGGACCTTAATGCACAATAAGGTCTTAACCCTGGACAATCTAAAAAGGAGAGGATTCCTTATGCCAACCAAATGTATACTGTGTGAATCTGAGGAGGAATCTTTGGCTCATCTCTTCCTTCATTGCAGTTTTGCTTGGGAGATCTGGGGACTCACTCTCCAAAAGCTGAATGTTAATTGGACCCTGAATGCTAAAATGGAAATGTTGGTGGGGGAATGGAAGCACCCCTATAATCTAGTTCTACCAATTTTGAAAGAACTCTGGAACTAAATACCTCCCCATTTAGTTTGGAGTTTGTGGAAGGAACCTAATAATAGAATCTTTAGGGAAAAGAGCAGAACCCCTCTAGAGGTCTTTCAATGTTTTGTCAAGCTATTAGCTGAAAACATCAATTCCTGTCAGTTTAAATCTATAGATAGCCACCCAGGGAGAGAAGAACTAAACATGATAAAGAACTGGAATCTAAACTCATACAAGGTGGACATGACTAAGAAGTTAGCCCGGGCTAGAACCAGATGGACTTCACTGCAACAAGGGTGGGTTAAGCTGAACTTCGATGGCACGGCTAAAGGGAACCTGGGTGCTACTAGTGGTGGTGGTATCTTAAGAACATATACTAGAGAGTGTGTTGCAACTTATGTTGGAGGGATTGGCATCAAAATAAATACTAAAGTGGAAGCCATGGCTATGCTATGGGGTATCAAGTTAGCTATCTCCATGAATATCAAAAGGCTGCATATTGAAGGTGACTCCCAGTTAATTGTGAATGCTGCCATTGGTCATTCTCAGATAGGATGGAATTTTGAGGATATCATGGGGGACATCAAGATCCTTCTTAATGGTCTGGAGGCATATAAGATTTCTCATATCTACAGAGAAGGAAACGATGTGACTAATGCCTTGGCTAATGTTGGAAGTGGGAAGGATGGATGGTGATGTTGGAGAAGTGTCTCAAGTTTGTCTCAAGAAATTCGTAACCTGATTGAGCAAGATGGAAGGAGACAGGAAATATAAGTGGTGGGTGAGGGTTGTTGTTCTTTGGTAAAGATGGTTGAGCTTCAAAAAGCTTTAGAAGAATACAAATTATCATTTTTTATCAAGAGGGACAAGATGGTCTAGGCTAAGGATAAGAGAGGGCTGTTTACTGTCAAAAGTGCGTATAATCTACTATTAAACCATGGAGAAGGAGGATTTTGGAGTAAAATCTAGTTTCATAAACTCATTTGGAAGATTAATTTCTTTTGGTGGACTTTAATGCACAATAAGGTCTTAACCTTGGACAATCTGAAAAGGAGAGGATTCCTTATGCCAACCAAATGTATACTGTGTGAATCTGAGGAGGAATCTTCGGCTCATCTCTTCCTTCATTGCAGTTTTGCTTGGGAGATCTAGGGACTCACTCTCCAAAAGCTGAATTTTAATTGGACCCTGAATTCTAAAATGGAAATGCTGGTGGGGGAATGGAAGCACCCCTATAATCTAGTTCTACCAATTTCAAAAGAAATCTGGAACCAAATACCTCCCCATTTAGTTTGGAGTTTATGGAAGGAATGTAATAATAGAATCTTTAGGGAAAAGAGCAGAACCCTTCTGGAGGTCTTTCAATGTTTTGTCAAGCTGTTAGCTGAAAACATCAATTCCTATTGGTTTAAA
This sequence comes from Cunninghamia lanceolata, assembly GCA_027924645.1. Lineage (NCBI taxonomy): Eukaryota > Viridiplantae > Streptophyta > Pinopsida > Cupressales > Cupressaceae > Cunninghamia > Cunninghamia lanceolata. The sequence goes on along the minus strand of BSBN01000095.1, from coordinate 4,829,621 downwards.
GCTACAGATAGCCACCTAGGGAGAGAAGAACTAAACATGATAAAGAACTGGAATCTAAACTCATACAAGGTGGACATGACTAAGAAGTTAGCCCGGGCTAGAACCAGATGGACTTCACTGCAACAAGGGCGGGTTAAGCTGAACTTCGATGGCACGGCTAAAGGGAACCTGGGTGCTGCTAGTGGTGGTGGTATCTTAAGAACATATACTAGAGAGTGTGTTGCAGCTTATGCTGGAGGGATTGGCATCAAAATAAATACTGAAGTGGAAGCCATGGCTATGCTATGGGGTATCAAGTTAGCTATCTCCATGAATATCAAAAGGCTGCATATTGAAGGTGACTCCCAGTTAATTGTGAATGCTGCCATTGGTCATTCTCAGATAGGATGGAATTTTGAGGATATCATGGGGGACATCAAGATCCTTCTTAATGGTCTGGAGGCATATAAGATTTCTCATATCTACAGAGAAGGAAACTATGTGACTGATGCCTTGGCTAATGTTGGAAGTGGGAAGGATGGATGGTGATGTTGGAGAAGTGTCTCAAGTTTGTCTCAAGAAATTCGTAACCTGATTGAGCAAGATGGAAGGAGACAGGAAATATAAGTGGTGGGTGAGGGTTGTTGTTCTTTGGTATCACCAGGGTGTGAGACGGGCGGGAGTTCCTGGCTTTGGGGAAAGCGGGACCAATAGTTCAAATTTTCAAATTATTTCTAGCAGGATTGTCAAGAATCTCTTGCAGGATGAGGTGGCAGGGTTGTGGTCAAGTCAACTAGGTCCTATTAATAGAAGTTGGGGTAAAGGGGTCCACAGGGATATAGGGGATGACATTGATAATAGTACTATGAGGAGATTGATGGGAAAGCTTGTTTGGCGTGCTAAAAGGCGTAAGGACTTCGGTATTGGCAGAGATTCAGGGTCAGGATTTCACAATTCAAAAAGGATGATGAGTGGATAGGTGGTTGGGAGATGGAGGACGGATGTGATGGCTAATTTCATGATCCATCGTGGTTGGTTTAAGACGGAGGCTGGCATCGCCTATCTTCGCATGAGGTGGCAGCTAAAAACTTTCACCGATGAGACGTATCTAGGTGGCGTCTTAAGGCTTTTAACAATAATAATTGCACCATCATCATTACTACCACTCAGCATAATTGCTATTTTAGTGGTCCCTTTCCTAATTTCAAGGCTGTGAATTGTGATTATTTCCATATTGATCAAAACCAGTTTAGTTTCCTTAGCCATTCTCAGACCAGTAAGATGGGAGGAGACATCATGAAAATTGAACCCAGCTCGGCTAAGAAATTTAAGCAGGACCCTATTGTTTGGCATATTATCCAAGAGGGGGAGGTGGTGCCTTTCCTTGAAGGGATGACGAGGCATGATGAAAATCTATCAAGATAGTTTGCAGAGACGTGGGATGAGGAAACTAGAGAAGTCAGGATTGGGAAGATTGGATTCCAAGTTTCTAAGGAGGTCATTGGGCAAGCCATTGGTTTACCCATGAAAGGAAAAAAGCATTCGAGGCGAAGCAAAGTGGCCGACCCAAAGCACATGAATCTCTTCTTCTGTGAGGGGGAGGCTCCTGTGAAACTTCATGGCGGGTTCACGAGAGAGGAGTTGCCAGAGCCATGGGGACAAATCTATCTCATGATAATGAAGTTTTTCACGCTGGAAGGATGATTCTGGATATACTACAACTATCACTTTGCTCTCTTAAATCATTTTAGGAACAAGGTTGAGATTAGCTTTCCCTTCTTTTTACTCTCTTCACTGAAAAATTCCATTAAGTCTGTTAGGGAGCTTAGGGCCAAGAATTCCAATCACCCTCTCATTTCGATACATCAAGGCCTTATTTTGAAACTATATCATTTCCATCGCCTAAACCTATTCAAGTGAAGATTCTATTGGACCCATAGCCACAGGTAGTTCTCACAGGGGTAAGGGTAAAGTGAAAACTTGCATTAGGACTCCTATAATTAAAAGTGGCCCCAGTGTAGTGGAAGGGAATTTGTTTGAGACCCTAGCTTCTGCTAAAAATAAAAAATAGAAGCATGTCACGCCAGTGCAGGGAAGGAAGTCTGGCAAGAGAGACAGGGTGGAGGAAATGGAGGGAACTCCGACGAAGAAGAAGAAGGAAGGGAAGGGTACTACCATGGAGGATGCTCCTATGAAAATTGTGGAATTGAACACTATTTTGGAAACTAAGGGTAATAGTGAAGTTGGGGAGACTTCTCTTTTGAGTATCCGCTGTTCCAAAAGGATTGCTGGGAAACCACTGATTAGTTCTCCAGGGGTGGAAGGTTCTGAGGGCTCTGAGTTTGTGGATGAAGAGGGAGAGGAGACTCTGACTGATTCTGTGCATGAAGTTGAGGGCACTAGCCACTTTGCCTTGATGAATGAAAGCAACTCAAAAAGTCTGGAAGGTAAGAAGAAGGCCATTGTTAGTAAGAAAGATGCGGGGGAGGCTGTTCATCAAGACAATAAGGGGGATTGTGCTCTGTGTGTCAAACATGTGGAAGATATCCAGAACCTTTAGAAAAGAATGGACTCAATGCAAAACAAATGGAAGGTCTTGGCGGAGTTCGCGGCTAAAGCTTTACACTGGGTGGCTTCCATCTTCGTTGCTGTGAAGGATCTAGATGACATGGTTAAACAAGTGGGCATTGACATCTTAGGTGACTACAAGGAGATGGTGGAGTTCTTGGCCAAGTTTGGGGTGACTGACAGCTCATAGTTTCTTGTTTCTCCTATTTTCTATTTTCTTCGTTGTTTCGTTGTGTTTTGTTCTGTTGTTTTGGTCTGCTGTTTCTGTGCTGTCAAGTTGCTAGTTCTGGCATGTTAATGGCCTGATGCCCTTGGGGCTGTCTTGTTAAAGGGATCTGGACCCTAGTTTCTAGCTAAACTTATAAAAAACACTTACTTCCAAAAACTTTGAAATATTTCACTATGGGAACTCTTCCATACCACAATTCATAAGGAGTTTTAGTGCCATTACCTTTGACTTGGACTCTATTTTGAATGTAGACAACAATGTGTATAGCTTCTCTCCAATATACTTTATGCAGGTTAGCCTCCATCATCATTGACCTAGCAGCCTCTTGAACTGTCCTATTTTTCCTTTCAACAACTCCATTTTGCTCAGGAGTCCTAAGAGCAGACAACTGTTTCTTTATACCATGCTCTTCGCAGAAAATGTTGAATTCATTTGATGTGAACTCACATCTTCTATCAAACCTTAAGCATTTGATCCTCAATTCTAACTCATTTTCAACCATTGCCTTGAAATCTTTGAACTTGTCTAGGGCTTCTGATTTCTCTTTTATAAAAGTAACCCATGTTATTCTAGAATAATCATCAATAAGCAACATAAAATACCTGTCTCCTTGCAGACTTCTTGTCCTTGTAGGACCACACAAATATGTATGTACCAACTCAAGCAATCTAGCAAAAAATTGTTCTTTGCTCTTGAAACTTGTCTTTGTCTATTTTCCCAGTTGACATTCTTTGCAAATTGTATTGACAGGTTTCACCATTTTAGGCAAATCTCTCACATCTTGAACTGAGCTTATCTTCACCAAATTATTAAAATTGATATGACACATCCTTCTATTCCACAACCAAATCTCATCTGTCTGAGCAACAAACAACAATTATTAGTTCCCCTTAAATGATAGATATTACCTCTAGTCTTCCTACCAATTGCAATCATTGTTTTGGAGCTTTCCATGATCTTGCATGCATTGTCCTTGAATCTCAAATCATACCCTTTATCACACATCTGACCAAGACTTAAAAGATTATGCTTTAGACCTCTCACATAAAGAACATCATCTGTATTATGCTTTCCATCAAAAGAAATAGATCCCCTTCCATAGATCTTACCAGTTGCACTATCTTCAAACCTAACCAATCCACCATCATACGTTTCGAAACTTACAAACTTACTTTTGTCATCGATCAGTGATGTGTATATCCACTATCAATAATCCATTCATCCTTATCCTCTCAACCTGAATAGATAGAGCACTTTCTTCCACTTATTTTTCTTCCTTCACATAGCTAGTAGGATTAGTAGACATAGGCTCTTCCTTAATAGCAATAAACAAGCATTTATTTGCACTAGTACTATTATCATCAGATTCATCATCTGTTACACCATATTATCAAGATCTCTAACATAATAGCATTTCTTGACAATTCTAGGTCTACTTTCAAAAATTTATTTACCTCTTTCAATTCTCTCCGGACATCTAGATGCATAGTGACCAATCTTATCACAAGAAAAGCATTTGAATGGTAATTTTCCTTTGTAGTTACCAGAACCTCTTTGCATTCTATCAGAAAAGTTGGCTTCAACCTCATCTAGGTCATCATCTAATTCCACAACATATTTTTGAGCTCTTGAAATTTTTTTTGAAGTGCTGGCTTTGAAAGCAGTCTCAATCTTTGGCAAAGCATCGCTGAACTCCCTCATCTCAAAGGCTATAAGCTTCCTGAGCAACTAATCTTTTGAAATCTTTTTCACACTCATAACCTCTTCAATTGCTGCCACCTTGTGACTATAGGATTTAGGTAATGACCTAAGAATCTTCAGCACAACCTCATCTTCATTAATACTCCTCCAAGACCTTTGATTCCATTGAGAATTTCATCAACGCTCTGTATGTACATGGTTATGTTTCATCTTCACTCATATTTAGGGCTTCATACTTCACCTTTAGGTTTTGTAATTTGGCACTCTTTACAGAATCATCTCCTTCACATAAACTTTTCAACTTATCCCAGATCTCATAAGCAATATCCAAACCTATAACTTTCACCAATTCAGTGTTAGATAAGGCATTTAATAGAGCATCTCTAGCTTTTCCATTAAATTCATACTATTTGACTTCATTGTCATCTGATGGACCATTTTGAGGAATAGTATACTTTTTCTCTGTTATCTTCCAAACATTATAACCAAGAGAAATAAGATAAATTTTCATCTGTACCTTCCAAGAGCATAATTTGTTCCATCAAATTGCGGTGACTCCCTCCTGTGTGCCATCTTGGATATGTCTTGAGATGTTAGACTCTTTACTGAGGAACCTATGCTCTAATACCAATTGTTGAAAAGCACAATACAACTAAGAGGGGGGGTTGAATCAATTGTAACCAATATTTCAAAACCATTAACACATCAATCAATTAACACTGTGTTTTAATTTTAACCATGAAAGCATGAATCAAAAACTTAAACACATTCACACATTCAACATAGGAGACATCGGATTTTTTACGTGGAAAACCCCATAAGGGAAAAACCATGGTGAATGTTAGCTCACAAAATAATATGTTATAACAATACTAAAAATCAGAGGCTCACTGCCAAAAATGCTCACTGCAAGAAGAGGGTCACTGCCAATGTTGGTGAACTGAGATAATAACATCTATACTATGCCAAGGTTTAGTTCCATTGAAGCACAATAAGTATCCTCTGCTCTGCTCTACTTTTACACTTCACAATTATATTTTTATTTTCACCTAATACTCTCTAATTCACGACTTCATTATATATTTTTATACAACTCATCAACCTAGGAATTTACATCAAGGTCAGCATTACAATCATCAACCATTAGATCAATATCCAAGGTCGAAAAACATACATATATACATTAAGATAGGTCTAGACCTAAATCAATTAGGGGAGAAGAGAAATGAATGCAGGTCATGCCAAGCCTTAGCTGGGACTCAAATGCAATCTTCCTTACAACAACACGCTTCCACAATCTTCAAATGATATCCACAAGTAGTGGGAACAACCAAGTCGGCCAAGACTGGAGTAATCACTAAAACTTTTAAGAACATGCTTCATACACAATCTGGATTAAACCTTGCAAACCAATCAAAAGGTAGGAACATGATATAGAGACTCCCACAAGCACGTTACAATCACCAAGAACATCCGCACAACCTCTAAACACTTTATCCATAAGATTCTTCAAACCGAAGCACTTGAACATTACTGTCGGCCACTGTCATAAATGAAAGATCGCTTGCGGAGCCCAAATCATGAACCATTTAAACTGAAGGTACTTATCATCATCACAACCTTAATTCTAGAACCACAGACTGTAATACTTGAATGCAGAGAAATGTGAAGCAGAATACATTCTCCCTGTCATCATTAAATACACAGAAAAAGCAATTTTTACTCTGGTGAATAGAACTCGCTCAAATCTTCAAACCAAAGGCTCAAACTGGAAACATAGCATCTACAAACATCCCTTAACATTACTTCCAATCTGTAGACAAATATATTCAATTTATAGAAAATGCGGAGCAAAACATGATACTATTCTTGTAGATAGAACTGTTATGCAATAGTACTAACTTCTCAACCAATTCCTTTGATGCTTGCTTTAGGTTTTAACATCAATGACAACACTTATTGCTCATACTTGTAACACATCCAATACCACCTCTTTGTAGATCATTATTCTTCTACTCGATCTTTAAACCAACTATCAGTCTTTATGAAAGTCCCTCCTTTTTGAAGATTGATATTTAAATGTAAGTAAAAAATGGAAAAATTATTGCGCATAAACTCCGTGCAACTACTAGCTTAAAAATAGTGGCTTACAACTTATATTAATGATTTTTTAGATGTTATTAAAGTATAAATAAGGTAAGTGGATTTTGGGTACATATGAAAATGACCACACTGGCATGGCTTGGTCAAGGGCTTCCATTTTGGTAGCTTTCTTGGCAAAGTTGGAGGATAAAGTACCTTTGTCTAAGGTTAGGAACTAGGTTACTTGTGCTCCTTCCTATATTATCTTGTTTCCTATGGCCTCATGGATGCCATGTCTATGGAGAAATCAAAGGTGGCAGGTGCCCCAAAATAGGCGGTGATTTGGGATGACCTAGATGTTTTGAGCAAGGAGCTCTTAGCTGTTTACAATCAGTTGTTGAAGCAAAAATTTTTTTTGCTTTGAATTGAGGATGGAGGGCAAGCACTTGTTGGCTACCCACCATCATAGAAAATTGGAGGTTACAAGTTTGTGTACTTTGTCTTTGTCAACGGATGGTGGGCTTGGATTGTGCGGCTTTGTGAGAAATTATTTTGGGATTACGGTGGTGATTTGACAAATGCAAAGGTACATCTCCACATTAACTATCCCTTTATTTTATGTTTTCATCACTTAGATGTCTTCTATCTTGAGAAGCATAAACTAAGCATATTTAATAGTTATTATTTTAATTATTTTTATTTTATATATAATATATAGTCTCTAATATAATTGTATTTGTTCTTGTTTAGTATATTTTATATAATGTAAATTATTTAATATATTTTAAAAATAATATTATATTATAAAATCGTTTAATTATATTAAATATTTATTTATAATATAATCATATTTATTTTATATATAGTATTTAATATAGTTATATTTGTTATTATTTAGCATATTTTATTAGAAATGAGAGAGAGAGAGAGAGAGAGAGAGAGAGAGAGAGAGAGAGAGAGAGAGAGAGAGAGAGAGAGAGAGAGAGAGAGAGAGATTTAATATTTATAACTTAATTATATTTATTTTATATAATATAATTGCATTTATTATTGTATGGAATTATATTTATTTTATATATAATATATAGTCTCTAATATAATTGCATTTATTATTTTATAGTATATTTTGTATAATGTAAATTATTTAATATATTTTAAAAATACTATTATATTATAAAATAATTTATTTATATCAAATATTATTTATAATTTAATCATATTTATTTTATATATAATATCTAATATAGTTATATTTGTTATTATATAGCATATTTTGTATAATGTAAATTATGTAAAAGTGAGATAGAGAGACATAGAGGAGGCTAGAGAGATAGATATAGAAAGAGGGAGGGAGAGAGAAAGTGAGATAAAGACATGGAGGATAGAGGAAGAGAGATATAGAAAGAGAGACAGAGATAGAGAGAATGAAAGAAAGAGGAAGAGAGAAAGAGAGGTAAAGGAAGAGAGAAGGGGGGAGACAGAGATAAAGGAATACATAGAGAGAGGAATAGAGAAGTGGAGAGAGATAGAGAGAATGAAAGAGAAAGGAAGAGAGGAAGAGAGGTAGAAGAAGAGAGAAGGGGATAGATAGAGAGATAGATGAATACAGAGAGAGAGAGAGAGGAAGGAGCTTGTAGAGAGGAATAGAGAAAGAGATTAGTCGTGCTAACTAATTGGATGCATTTCATCATTTAGAATAAAAATGAGTCAACATTGTTTGCATAAATGTTTTTCCTACACGCTAAAATTACTTAGAGGCTATCAATTACATTTTAAGACACTCTCAAAACAATGGAGGCAACTAGACGAATAAACTAGAAAAAAAGTATGGTCAACCATTTAATGCAATGTGGTCTCCACCTTCTTGATACTTTTCAAAATGAAACTATTTAGAGAGGAATAATGATTTCACTATGCAATTAAAGTTTCAATAATGCTTTCCACTCTTTGACAAACATGGGGCTATGAATCTACTCCAAAACATATGAATCCAAAGGAAATGTACAAATGCCCTCCTCTTAAAGTTTTAGGAACAAAAGAATAATTAATAGAAACAAAAAATTAAACAAAAGAAACACATAATACTAAGAAACCATAGTGAAAAACCAACAATTATGCTGAAATTTGGTTAATTTATATCATAATTGATAGTGCTAATATTTAGTATTTATAACTTAATTATATTTATTTTATATATGATATATAGTCTCTAATATAATTGTATTTATTCTTATATAGTATATTTTTGAGTGATTGTGTTGTCGATCTTTTATTTATTATTATTTATGCAATTACAATTGCTTGGCTTAAGATGAGCTCTAGGAGATTGTATTGGCTATAGCATTTAGTATTATAAGATGGTTAATATGTAATGTTAGCAATTAAGCAATTGGTAATATTAAAAATGTCTTTTTGACGAAAAAAACTAAATGATCCATATTCTTTGCATCCTTCTATGCTTGATGTGGTTACTCACACCAAGCATTGTGTTTCTTTTACTGATATTATCTGCATACTTTGTCACACCACCATGGAGAACTCACTACAACTTCAAATGGCTTTTATTGCATTAAAAGTTATGAAAATATCCCCACCTTATGTAATCATCTACATCATACTAATGTTTTATCCTTCAATACACATGTATTTGATACTACCCTAAATACTATAATACAAGATAACACCATATTTTAAATGTAAATTAAAAATGCTTATTATACATTACAAAAAAACAAAACATCATTGTCATTGTCTCATCTTGTATGAATTTTTATTTCTATATTTTATTTCACAATTTATTGCTTCCATTACTAATAGCCTATCGACAAATCCATTACGCGAAAACTTTGTGCAACTGCTAGTATTTATTAATATATATAAGCTAGTAGTAGTTGGAGCACAACATGTAAGACATTAATTTAATTAATATGTAATAATATCGTATAACATTATCAAATATAATAATATAATATTTATATTATTACATTATCAAATATAATAATATAATATTTATATTATTACATTATTATAATATTATAATAATATTATATATTGTTATATTATAATATATTTATATATTATATAATATATTAATAATATAATATTAATTATTATAAACACTAACTATTTTATAGTACTCATTATTAAAAACCTTATCTAATAAATAATATATTAATAAATAAAGATTCGATGGAAGCAAAAAAAGTAGAGCAGGCGGAGGGCGAAGGCAACAAAGGTGTAAAGAGTGAAGGTGAAGCAGCATTGGAGATCCTATTGCTGGAGAAAAAAGAAAATCATGCTGAAACTCACAAAAAATGGATTTCAGTAGGTAATGTCAATCTTCAAATTTTGGAAGACATCCCCGTATTGGCGGTTCCTGACGAGCTCCTGAATTCAAAGGTGGAAAAATTGAGGAAGAATGCAGTTATTGCCAAATTTGTTGGAATTTGGCCATCGATGAAAAAAATCAAGGAATGAATTGAACGCAAGTGGCTAGGAGCCAAACCTGAAGTGACCTTCCTAGTATTAGGGTTCCTGCAGATCATATTCCAATCTAAATTTGAGAGAGACAATATCCTCAAGGGAGGGCCGTGGTTCATGGGAAATCCTGGGTTGTATATTAGGGCTTGGGAACTGAGGTTCAACCCCCACAAGGAATTGCTCCATAAAGCTCCAGTATGGATTCAAATGTACAAGTTGCCACAAGAATTATGGATAGAGGAAATATTCAAACTCATAGGTAATTCCTTGGGATCTTACATCACTTGTTCGGAGGCATCACAACAGGGGAAATTGGTGACCTATGCAAGAATTTGTGTACTTGGATTTGAGAAAACTAATTTGACATTCAATCAAACTGTCCTCGTCCATTGGGTTGTGGCTCCAGGAATTAGATTACAAATGTCTTCCGATTAGGTGCTTCAACTACTAGAAAATAGGGCATATTTCTAGGGCCTATGCCAGAGACAAGAGAGATGGCGGCAAAAGTTTTTTGAAAGTCAAGGGTGACTCCTCGAATGGGAAGAATCTAGAGGTCCCTTCAGAAGTGGGGGTTAAGGTGAATGGACCAAAGGTTCCTAGTAGTCCTAATGATTGCCCAGTTCTGGAAGTCCCTGTGGCTTCCCTGGAGAAGGAAGATGGAGAATTGAATGAGGGCCCATCTGTTTCATCTCAAACCCCTGAGTGTGGGGCGTTGTTCGGAGAGAAGCTAGACCCGATTGGAATTCTAAAAGAGTCCAACAGTATTCCAACAGATCACCCTAACGCATTGGGTTTGGAAAGAAAAAGCACCAAAGAAGAGCTAGGGGGATATGAGGTCTCTGATGAAGAAGTAGAATCAGAGGACAAAGAAAATGAATGGAAGATCTAAACCAGGACCAGAAAGAGAGGCAAACAAAACATAATGATGGATACTAGGGGGGCTTCCTTAAGGGGTAGGAAAATAAATGTAAGCAAGGCTAAAAACATAGAGTTACTAGAAATTGGCAAAGGAACACATGATACTTTGAACAAATTTGTTAAGAAAGGGGGCGAGAACTCCCAAACCCCCTTAAGAAATGAAGATAATAAGTTAAAATGTTCATGGCCTGAATGGCCCAGAGCTTGGTTAAGCGTTGATAGAGATTGAGGTACTAGATGTATGCTTGTTGCAAGAAACAAAATTGGAGAAGGAAGATATGATCAATCTTTTGAGTAGGGTTTGGAGATCTGGAGAAGGATGTGCAATAAGTGTGGTAGGAATGGCGGGAGGCTTGGCAATTCCATGAAACAAGTCTAGATTTAATGGATCAAAAATTTTTGGAGATGATCATGTGATCACAATAGGATTAAGGCATGTGTAGGGTAATGAGAGGCTTCTGATTTCAAATGTCCATGGTCTGAATTTAGAAGGAGATAGGGCTAGATGTTGGGATCACCTAGTTGATTTTAGATCCTCAAGGCCTAATGAAAATTGGATTTTAGGGGGGATTTCAATGCTATTTTGGCCCTAGAAGATAAAAAGGGGGGCAGAGCTTTAGGGAGTTTAGGTTTGAATGGATTTAGGAGGTTTTGTGAGGAACTCTCCTTGGTTGATATTCAACCTAAGGAGGGCTGGTTCACATGGACAAGCAAAAGGACAGGGGAGGACAATATCCTATGTAGATTAGATAGATTTATGGTTAATCAGATTGGTTGCTGAAGTTGGTCAATTTCTTCTCAGAGGTATGTGAGTTTGAGGGGTCGGATCATTGGCCAATCAGGTTTCTTAGTTCTATTTGTCAAAGGCCAAAAGGTATCCCCTTCAAGTTCGAGGCATTCTGGTATGAGCACCCTGAATTTTTTGAAGCCCTAGAGGAATGGTGGAATATGGAAGTGAAAGGGAATAGAAGATTCATAATTTTCAAAAAGGTCATTGAAGTTCAGAAGTAGGCAAAGGAATGGAGCAAGAAGGTTGTCAGAAATCTATTTGCTTCCAAAATCAAAGCTGAAGAAGAGCTAGCAAAGGTGGAAAAAGAAATAACCACAAATGGCTTCTCTTTGATTTCAAGAGACCAAGAAAAAGACAAGATATATATGAGCTCAATAGGTTGCTCCATATGGAAGAAATATTCTGGCTGCAGAAATCTAGGGTCAAATAGTTGAAAGAAGGGGACAATAACACAAATTTCTTCCACCTCTCCACAAGCATAAGAAGGAATCAAAACAAGATATTAAATCTTTCACTGTTGGGGGGCTCGGTATTAGTGTTACTAAATTATGTTTGCAACCTAATTTAGTGAGGCCTAGACAACAGTTATTGAAGAGGGGGTAAAATTTTTTTTTATGTGCAGGATCATCCAATCAATGTTTGATGTCTTGACAAAAGACTAACACATGATCACTTATCAGGATCATGCTATAGCTCAAACTGGGCTATCACACTATCCTAGTAAGTGAAAATGTCCTAAAGGAAAGAAAGCATGCATTCAAAGAATGACAGGTATCTAATTGACTTCAAATCTCAGTTATGATGTTGCTGATTATTCAGTACATTTTAGTGCAGTTTCAAGAAATAGGTGTTTATAAACTATCATTTCTTCATCATGTTTTAAACATGTGCTTTAAATGAGATTTAGTTGTTTCATGCTATGTAATTGATTCATAAAGAAAATATGTAGAAGTCACTGCATAAAATGAAATAACTGATTATATTTAAAATATTGTTTAAATATGTCCCACACAAGCCGTGGGAATGATTGAAATATGCTACATAAAAGTAAATTATACTTTTGAAAGAATAGAAATGCATAAGAAAAGTAAAGGGACCCATCATTGCTTGTGAATGATGAATCCCGAGGTTGAGTTGATCTTCAGCTCCCTCCACCTGGTGAGCTCTGGAATACCTGCAAAAGTTGTGTTAGAGCTCTTGGTTCCAATACTTTTCATACACATAATCAAAGCAACAAAAGTACAATCTACTTTTATGGAGCAACAGTCATCTAATGTTTAGATAATGCAAAAAGAGAAGTAGAAGAGATAGCTGAATAAGAAGATGCAAGTCCCAGATTAGAAAGATAAATCCACACAAGAAGCATCATATCATGTAACCAAAGGTATGTTTAATGTTCTAACATGTTTGTTGAATGTGCAGGAATAGGCAATAAATGATAATATGTAAAGGATTCAACATGTGGAAAAAATGTGGCTCCCACAAGGGTTGAGCCCAACATGCTACCCTCTCCTTAACAATTGAGAGGATTCATAGTTCAAATATCAACATACATGATAGCACATAACAACATTTGTCAATAAGAAAAATCCATGGCAAGGATGTTCATTGTGTGGAGCCCCATTGGCACGTTCAATGCTTATGAGGATATTTGTTTGCTGTCTCCAAGTGGCATTGAGCTTTTGTGAAGCCATAAGAAAGAAGAGAAGTACTAAAGAATGCAAGTAAAATTCCTCCTTGCACAAGTATCAAAGGTACCAATGAGGCTCCACGCAATGGGTATGCCCTTAACATCTAGAACATCTTACAATTAGACCTTGTTACAGTCAACAAATGAATCATCATTATGATACAAGGATACTACAACCAAAGGGCAGAGTGCATGCTGCATAGTGAAGGCTTGTGAATGCCTTGGAACAACTTACTCATGGAACAATGTTGCTGCTATGTCAAGTGTATCAAGTACAGTGTCATCAATGCAATGTTACAGTCAAGTAGTGACTACAGGGAGATCATCATGATAAACTTGACGGGGAATACCAATTTTGTTTCAAGTGGAAACACGAAGATAAACACTAATATATGCTATCTCAACAGAAAAGATGGAACACCAGTAGTGATGCCATAGTAAAATCAAAGGAAAAGTTATTTCATATGACTATTTTTAGTCAACTGTGTAGTTTTAGTACCAAAAAGTAGTCTTAATATACAAAAAGATTGAAGACTATGATAACAACCATTGAGGGCATGAAGAGACAACAATAGGCTACTTAGAGGAAGAATAGAAACTTACGAGCCTCCAAGAATAAGTATTGTATGACAGTAGTCTAGAAAGAGCATCCAAATTTCACAAAGACAGTCATGAAAGACTACAGGGGACATCATAGTTTCAAGGTGTTTTAGCATTTGACAAAGGTAGATGGTTTCAATTAGATTGTACTCATTATGACAAAGGGATCTATTCATCACCATACAAAGCAACAGTGAGCAAAAGACAATTTACAAGAGCCTCAAGGTATGAGGACATTAGGTTTTGCAGTCATGGAGTTAGTAGAGAGCAGGAGTGAAGACATCATATGTTAAGATACCTCAAGGATAGTCACTATCATGCACATAACAATATAACTGTTTGAGGAGATCAGGTGCTGAGGAAGCAGACCACACAAGTCAAAGATAATAGAGGTATGTCAAAAGGGGAAGTACAGAGTATGTAGAGCTTAGACTATAGTCATGTGAATCTACAAGAATCATGCAATGAGAGCTGTAGGTGCAGTATTTGAAAGGTACAGTGAGCTTGAAAGACCATAAACAAGTCACTATCATAGTCATATGGAGGGTATTGAAGGTCAAAATGAGTTACAAACCCTACAGTCAAGGACATATGCTTTCTCAAGAGCTTGACTGACAATACCAAAGAGAGCAAGTTTTCATGATGCATAACAAGAGTTTGCTTTTGCAAGGTGAAGATACAGGTTATATGAAACCTTAATAATGTTGTCAAAGCAAATAGGATTCAAAATTCTAGCAGAGCATGGCAAGCATAAAGATGTCTTTTATCAGCCTTTTACCATTTTCTCCCAACATGAAAGGAAACACCAACAAAGATATGACAGATTCATAGTAAAAGCCATGCAAAAACTATACATTTTGGTCACAAAATATAGAGTTTTCAAAGAGATAATATCACAAGCCCTAGCATTCCCAGTTCAAATCACAAATAGAGCTGAAGCAAAGAGGGAAGAAACATAGTCTTCAAAGGAATTTAAACCAAAGTCTTTTCTGTTATTTATCCAGCAATAAAATCATATACAGAAGAGATGCATAGAACAACAAACCTTCAAGAACACATTTCATGTTTTACAACATAAATGAAGGTAAGGAGTTTTCATTGTGTTGGAGACAAGGAAAACCAAAAGCTCTAAGAGAATTTTGAAACCCAGAGGTATTCACATATGAAGCTAAAAGCCCAAGTTTTTGCATAGAAAACTACTTGTAAAAGGGTACCCATGAGTTTTGCAAGGAAATAAGAGAAAATAAATTAGGGTTTTGAGAGGCTACGACCTTCAATAGAAGAAATGAGCAGAGATTCTTTTGTTTTTCAAAGAAATACATTCAAAATGGAGGTATAGGAAAGTGCTTACCCGCAGCCTGTAGAGGTTTCAATCATTTGCAACAGAGAAATCTACCTCCCAAGTGTCAACAAAAGCTTCAGAAGCTCTTCAATAACAACCTCAAAGTAAAAGAGAACATCAACAGAATGTGAGGAAAAAGAATGCATCAGAAAAAATGATGGAAGCCATGGCTGGAAGGCTAAGAAATACATTCAAAATGGAGGGAATAAATAGATCTTTGCAATGGTGGAAAAGGATGATACTCACAACTTGAATTTTATGTACAAAATGGCTCAAAAACTTAGAAATCTCCAGAAGCTTGAACAAACCCTCATGGTGGTGGTGCTCCAACACAGGTGAAAAAAAAAGAAATGGCAAAATGATGAGCATTTTAGGGTTTGTTTTGCTTTTGTCACAATTGCCCTAGCCCGACTATGGGCTTTTTGACTTTGTTTTTTAAATAAATCATTGTTATCCAAAACATGCTCGTGGTCCAGGACTTTGAAGTTAAAGAACCTAATCATTTAGGTGAGCCCGTGACTTGAAGGTGGTTAGGGAGTCATAAGATGTATGAGGAGATTATGCAAGTCAAAAGGGAGTTATAAGGAGGATATTATTTTTTGTCTTTTAAACTAAGGGAGAATAAAAGAAATGGAAAAATAATTAGAATCTCCTTAGTTTATCATGATTTGGAAACCGATGTATAAATGTAAACAAATAATAAAGTAATAAATTATAAATTACTTTATTATTTGTCATGAAAATGTAAAAGCAAGAATAGACAAATTCATAACAAATAGTAAAGTAAATCACGACGATTACTTTATTATTTGTTCACATTGTTTTCTTCATCTCCAAAATCATGCAAAGTCAGGAGGTAGAGTTGACTAAGACATTTGGTGTCTTTTCCTTGATTTATGGTCAAACTACAAGGAGTTTGGAGTTCCACATGGTCAAACAGGATGTGAGAGGCAGTTTGGAGCTATTTTTGCTCAATTTGGATAAGTTATGAGGCCTCATTTTTAGGTTTTTCTCTTTTGCTCGTGAATCAACTAGGAGGAGATATTTTTAGAGTGCAGTTGAATTGCAGTGCTTTTTCCATGCACTTGAGAGTTCATTTTGTATATGGGAGAGAAATCTTAGGATTTTTTCTAAGTTCTTGCCTTCTTTTTTCTCTCTCATACATTGCAGAGAATAGGAGTGTTTTGTAACTTATTATTTTCAAATCTATATAGTACAATAGGTTACAGGTTCATATTTTGTCTTATGCAGTGCTTTTTTCCTTCTATTTCTATTTAGAATACATCAAATTTCCCCTTTTTAGATTAATGCAAGTGCCTTTATGAGTGATTTGATGAAATTATTGTGTTTTAACCATTAAAGCCTTTATGTTTGTCTCTCTCATTATTGTGCATCCATCACAGGTCTCAAGTTGTGCTTGTTTTCATTTTGGTCTTAAAACTGTGAAAATTTATTTTCCTCTTGAAAGAACAAACTGTTTAGCCTGCTTTAGAAACACTTTTGTGATTAAGTCATCATTTCTGAATTGTGCAAACAGTTTTCTTAGAGATAGTTGTGAATCATTCTACAAGTTTTACCATCATATAGGTGCATCACCACAATTTCAAATTCAGTTTATTGTTCCATTACAATTCTTTCTATCCTTTTTTTCTGCAAAGTCAGTTTACTACTAGATCAATCATAAGGGAACCAATCCACAATCTGGAGGTCTACCTTCACCATAGGGCACCCATAACCTAAAGGTATTCCCATGTTACATAGGATTACTGAGCCTCATAGCTTTGCATCATCGGTGCAATCCTCAGTGATAACAGTTAGAGGATATAGAAGCCATCAGGGAGGAGTACAAGTGTTTTTTTTTAGAACGTCCTTGGGAATGCAAAGACTGCAAACTTAGAAGCCCAAAATGAATGTTTGGCTAACATTCCTTTGCTGATAGATGTTGTCAAGAACACAAAATTGTTGGCCCTCTTCTCCAAGGAAGAAAACAAGACCGCAACCTTCTCTTTAGGGGATTTGAAAGCCCCTGGACCTAATGGTTTTCAAGTAGGTTTCTTTCAAAGGTTCTAGGATTTGGTGGCAGATGATGTTTGGTAGGCTGCGGAAGAATGCAGGGTCAAAAAAACATGATGAGTTCTTGGAACTCGACATTCCTTGCTCTCATCCTAAAGGTAAAAAGACCTAAATACTTTGATGAATATAGACCTATCTCGCTTTGCAATGTGATTTACAAGATAGTAGTAAAGGCTATGGCTTCTAGACAAATCCTAGAGGAACAAAGTAGGTTCTTAAAGGTCAGACAAATCCTAGACGGGCTTGTGCTGGCGCATGAAACGGTTCACTCCATCAAAGAAAGAAACAAGGAAGGAATGATAATAAAGTTGGATATGAACAAAGCATATGATAGGGTTTCTTAGGACTTTTTGATTGTAGTCATGAAGAAGTTGGGGTTTAACGAAGCTTGGTACAGATGGATCATTAGCTGCATCTCTTCGGTTCAATATGTGGTCCTTATTAATGGAAGAGCCACATAATTCTTCTAGGAAAAGTGGGGATTGAGAAAGGGGGACCCTCTATCCCCTTTTCTATTTTTAATTGTGGCTGAAGCCTTAAGCTATGCTCTAAAGAAGGTAAAGACAGAAGGGAGAATTAAAGGCCTGTAGGTATCAAGTGGTTGCCCCAACCTATCACGTCTCCAATTCGTGGATGACACTTTACTAGTCAGAGAAGTAATGATAAGAGAGGCCTTGAAGTTGAAGAAAATTCTCTCAACCTATGAGAATGAAGCCAACCAAAAGGTCAATCCATGTAAGTCATGTATTTTTTTCCTTACGGACAACTACCCTAATGCTTTAGAGGTGCAAAGAATTTTAGGCTTTGAAGTCGTATGTCTCCCAAGTAGTTACTTAGGGTTGCCTTTGGTAAGCAAAAGAGCATTGGAGGAGGAATGGAGGAAGGTGGTGGATAAGGTCCAAGGAAAACTGGCCTCCTGGAAAGGGAAGTGGCTATTTCTTGTAGGTAGAACTACCTTGATTAAAGCTTCATTGGAAGTTGTTCCCACTTATACCATGTTGATGTTCAAGATACCTAGTAAGGTGGCAAAATCTTTGGAAAAAACTCAAAGAATCTTTCTGTGGAGGGGCACTGAGGATAAGTTCAAGTATAACCTAGTTAAATGGGAAGAGGTTTGCAAGCCTAAAACTATGGGAGGACTCAGGTTTCGAAATCTCAAAAACATGAATAGAGCTCTAGGAGCATAATTAGGGTGGAGAGTTTACAATGAGCAAGACAGGTTTTGGAGCAAAGTAATCCAAGCCAAGTACTTGCAAAATCAAATAGAATTTATCTTTGATGAAAACACTATCTTGCCATTAGGTTCCAGTATTTAGAATTTCATAAAATTTAGCACCATAACCTTGCTGCCAGATTTTGTGTGGAAAGTTGGATTGGGTGCAAAAGTTAGGTTTTGGAAAGATCCTTGGATTGAAGACAAACCTCTTTCGGCCAACATAGGTTATGCTCAATTGGCTACCTTGGTAGAACCCAAAATGGTAATCTTGGTCAGTGACTATAAGGAAAAGAAGGAAGGAAAATGGGCACGGAAGACTCTGAAAGGGTTGGGAAGAGGAGATAGAATTGGATGGCATGAAATACTCAAACTTATCAGCAAGTTCCCCTTCTCGCAGTTGAAAGACAGGTGGATGTGGAAGTTTAATGGGGATGGAAGGGCCTCTATGAAGGAGGTCTACCATAAATACTTCTGTCAAGGTCCTACAGTGGATTCCTTGGTAGTCTTGAAGATCTGGAGCAAACAGGGAGTGCCAAAAGTGAACGCTTGTCTCTAGATCACTTGGAAAGGTAGAGCTTTGACTTGGGATAGGTTAGTGAATCTGGGTAAGACTGAGCCCTCGTGGTTGTTGGGAATTAATGTGTCTCAACCTTGGTAACTCCTTGCATTATTTATGTTTGTATTTATTAATTCATTGCCTATGTTGTAAATAAATTGTAAATTTCATATTGTCATGTTGTGGGATGTGGCACAGTGATGTGTCATCCTACATGGAAGATGACAACTTGTAATTTTGTCCTCCCATGAGGAGATGTAACTTAGTGGTAGGAGAATTTTTCCATGTGTCGACATCTTGGATGTTGTGTAAGGGAATGTTGACTGAAATGGTTATGACAGATTCCTATGACGAAGTTATGACATGTAAGAGTCAGAAATAGAAGGTTGTAAGACAAGTGAAGACATGTGTCTTGAAGCATCTTTAAAAAAGACATATTTGGGTACCCCAAGGTGGACTATGACATGCTGTAAGAGAATATTCTATTTATAGCCTGTGTATGACAGATTCTCTTACAGCTGTAAGTTGTAATTTCTATGACAGATTCTATGACGGTCGTAAGAGTCGTAAGAGCATCTGTCATAGCCCATTTTGGAAATAGGCAACCGCTTTGGGATGGGAGCTATGGACAAGTACTAGGCACATTCCACAATGTTGACCAAGTGTCCTTAGGCATGGGTTTTGGGCCATGAGGCCAAGTTGGACGCCCATTCCAAGATAGAGATAATTTTGCCTTGTATTTTCTATATAAACAGGTGTTTGGAGGAGGAGATGTATTACAGGTTTTGCAAGTACTGTTATGCTGCCGGATTGACTCCAGGCACAAGTGTTGAAGACCATTGAAGCTTGCATTGCAAGTGTATTGTAAACAACATTTAGTTTTGTTAATACATTGTGTAGGTTTCTGAGTGTGGGGTTTTTCACCCGATAAGGGTTTTCCCCACCATATATCTTTGTCTCTCTTCTTCTGCCTTCTTTCTGGTTCATGTGTATAGCTGCAATATCTCATTTACATGTTTCATATTTCTATTATTGAAAGGATTAATTTGAATTTGTATAGCTCTCCCCTCATTAGGTTAGTGTAGGAAGCGATTTCCGCATACCTAGCTTCCTTTCAGTTGGTATCAGAGCTTGATCACCTTTGGTCCTATTTGTTGGGTAGGGGTTTTTTGAGCTGATCTTAAGTTGAGTGGGAGACTATGCAGAGTATTATGAATCTTGTTGCAATAAGGAGATGGCAAGCACATCCGGAAGGATAGAGGTGGAGAAATTCAATGGCACTAATTTTGAGCTGTGGAAGCTCAAGATGGAAGACATGCTTGTAGGCCAATACCTCTGGGAAACTATCAGTGGCACTAAACCAGCTGCAATGTCACAAGTTGATTGTGATCTCAAGGATCAGGAGGCTAAGGGTCCCATAAGACTTAGTCTTGCCGATTCTGTTCTGTTAAATGTTCATGAGGAGGCTACTACAAACTTGCTTTGGAAGAAGTTGGGAGATGTGTATCAAGCCAAATCCCTGGTTAACAAACTTTTTCTGAGAAAGAAGTTGTATTCTCTTCAAATGGAGAATGGAGGATCCATTGCCAAACATATGAATTCTTTCAACATGCTGGTTGAACAATTAACATCCATTGGTGTGAAGATGGAGGAGGAGGATCGGTGTATGACCTTGCTTTGTTCTTTTCCAGACTCATGGGATCATCTTGTCATGGCTATTGGAAGCACCACATCCACATTCAAAATGGATGAAGTGGTTTCTTCATTGCTGTCTGAAGAGATGTGGAGAAAGTCTTCTGAGGTAGCCAAAGAGGCTCTTACGGTTCATGGAAGACCCAAGGAGAAAGGGAAAAAGAAGGACAAGAAAACTGAGAAGGGTAGATCCAAATCTTGTGGGAGATCCAAATCCCATGGGAGATCCAAATCTCCTAAAACATCCAAGGCTCTCTATTGGAACTGTGGTAAATCTAGGCATTTCTGAAAGGAATGCAAAGAGGAAAAGAAAAAGAAAAAGAACCCAGATTCAGATTCTGACAAGTCACAAGATGATGGTGATGCCTTCATCGTAGCCCTGGCAACCCATGCATCTAATGATGTGTGGCTGATTGATTCTAGTGCATCAATCCACATGACCTCGCATCAAGACTGGTTCACTAAGTATGAGGAGTTTGATGGTGGAAAGGTGTACCTGGGTGATGACTCTCATCTGAAGATTATTGGTCGTGGAAGAGTCTCTATTTAATTCACTGATGGACGAGTGAAGGGGATCTTTGGGGTTATGCACATCCCAGGCTTAGCACGGAACCTACTTTTTGTAAGTATGTTGAATGATGCAGGTGTGTAGGTTGTCTTTTTGAAAGAAGGATGCAAAATAACTAGAGGAGCTATGGTGCTTTCTAAGGGTACTAGGAGAGGTACTTTGTTTCAGCTGGAGGCATGCATTTCACAATGCAATAGTTCTTCTGACTTAAGGAAGAGGGAAATGGTCACTTCATCCCCACCATCTGAATGAGCAGTGAAGAAATCTATTGTATCTAGTCCTGATGGTTGTAACCGTGCATCAGAAGTTAAGCTTCCTACTGAAAAGACAATGTTATGGCATAAGAGATTTGGCCAAATTGGTGAGAAGGGTCTACGTACCCTAAAAAATAAGAACCTCGTTGAGGGGTTAGTTGATTGTAATCTTGAGTTTGACTTTTGCGAACATTGCATATATGGAAAACAAAACCGTGTTCAGTTTTATTCGAGTTCTCGTAAGTCTTATGGTGTGTTGGACCTTATTCATTCTGATGTGTTTAGTCCTATTAATGTTCCTTCGTTATCAAAATCTATATATTTTGTATCTTTTATAGATGACTACAGTAGAAGGACATGGATTTATTTTCTCAGAAGAAAATCTGAAGTCTATAGTAAGTTTAAGGAGTTTAAGGCCTTTGCTGAAAATCAGATTGGTAAAAAGATTAAGTGTTTGAGAACTGACAACAGTGGTGAGTTCTGTTCTATAGAATTTGATAAAATATTGCAAGGAACTTGGGATTGAAAGACATCAGACAATTCCATACACCCCGCAACAAAATGGAGTTGTAGAGAGGATGAACAGGACACTGATGGAGAAGGCTAGGAGTACGCTTAGTGGAGCTGGCCTAGAAAAAAAGTTTTGGGCTAAAGCTGTTGCCACTGCTTGCTATCTTGTAAATAGATCTCCTACATAAGCTCTTGTTGGAAAGACACCCATGGAGGTGTGGTCTGGTCGAAAGCCTTCAATAAGGCATCTTCATGTTTTTGGTTGTGAGGCATATGCACATGTGCCTAGGGAGAAACAGTCAAAATTGGAGAACAAGGCTGTTAAGTGTCTCTTCATTGGCTATGGTGTCGGTGTGAAAGGATACAAGCTTTGGGACCCTGTGGCTGAAAAAGTGTTGTATAGTAGAAGTGTCATCTTCAGAGAGCTTACACATTCTTTTACTATTTTACAACCAGAAGAAAAAGAAAAGAAAGAGGATGTTGTTCAGTTTCTTGCCACTCCTGAGAAGACAGGATGTTGTTCAGTTTCCTGCCACTCCTGAGAAGACTGAACAAAAAGACAATGTTGGACATGATGATGAGGAGAGCTCTTGCAGCTCTAAAAGCTCAGATGAAGAAGTTGAACCTCAACCTCAGCTCTTGAGGAGGTCTACACAGATAAGAAAGCAACTTGAAAGGTTTGGTTTTACATTGCTTGATTCTAGTTGTGCTTATGCTTTGATTACTAATAGTGATGCACCTAGAACTGTATCAGAGGCTATGGACATGAAAGATGCAGGTTCCTGGAAGGAGGCCATGGAGGACGAAATGGCTTCTTTGGAAAAGAATCAAACTTGGGACTTGGTGCCTTTGCCTTCTAGACAGAAACCTGTTGGATGCAAATGAGTGTTCAAGAAGAAATTTGGTGCAGATGGCAGTGTTGAGAAGTATAAGGCTAGATTGGTTGCGAAGGGGTATTCACAAGTGGAGGGTATAAATTATGGTGAGATCTTCTCTCCCATTGCAAAGCTGACATCCATTCGATTCCTGTTGTCTCTTGTAGCAGCTTATGACTTAGAGGTAGAATAGAAGGATTTGAAGACAACTTTCCTTCATGGTGATTTGGAGGAAGAAATCTACATGTCACAACCAGAGCATTACATGGTGAAAGGTAAAGAAAATTTGGTTTGCAAGCTTAAGAAGTCTTTGTATGGTTTGAAGCAGTCCCCTAGGAGATGGTACTTGAAGTTTGATGCCTTTGTGTTTTCTATTGGATTTGTGAGATCAAAATCAGATCACTGTGTATTTTAAGTTTGATGGTGATCGTATTCTCATTGTTGCATTGTATGTTGATGATATGTTGCTCATTGGGAAGGGAAAGAATATGATTTCTAATTTTAAATCTCAGTTGTTAGCATAGTTTGAAATGAAATATTTAGGGGTAGCCAGGTACATTCTAGGAATGGAAATCAAAAGAGACAGAACTGACATAAAACTTTGGTTAAGCCAGAGTAAGTATGTGAAGACCGTGTTGGATAGGTTCAGCATGGCAGATTGTAGACCATTATGTGTTCCTGTTTCTTTGGGGACAAAGTTGTCTGTTAATGATTGTCCAAAATCTCCTAGTGAGGTGGAGGACATGAGTAGAGTACCTTATACTAGTGCTGTTGGCAATTTGATGTATGCTATGGTCTGCACAAGACCAGACATTGCCCAAGCAGTGGGAGTCCTTAGTCAATTTATGGCTAATCCTGAATAGGTTCATTGGGATACAGTTAAGCGAGTGTTCAGATATTTGAGGGGTACTTCCAAGTATTCCATATGCTATCATGGTAATGTTACAGGACCTCCGCATTCTATTGATATTTGTGGATTTGTGGATTCAAATTGGGCAGGTGACATTAACAGCAGGAGATCCACCAGTGCTTATGTGTTTACACTGTTTGGTGGTGCTATTAGTTGGATGAGTAAGTGACAACCTGTGGTTGCTTTGTCCACGACAGAAGCTGAGTATATGGTAGCAACTCATGCTTGTAAGGAATCCATTTGGCTTTAGAGATTGTGTTCAGATATTGGTGTTGATGCAGGTTAGATTACGATTAGTTGTGACAGTTAGAGTGCAATTTGCCTTGTGAAGAATCTAACTTTCCATGCCAGAACAAAGCATATTGATGTACAGTTTCACTTTGTGTGAGACATGGTAGAGGATGGGAAGGTAAATTTGTAGAAGGTAGATACTTTGAAGAATGTTGCAGATGCATTGACGAAGCCAGTGAGCACAGAGAAGTTCAGATGGTGTTCGGAGTCTATGGGCCTCTCGGCCTATAGCAGTTAAATCTTGTTATTCTATTGGCTCTTACAAGGTGTTCGACAAGTGGGAGAATGTTGGGAATTAGGGTGTCTCAACCTTGGTAATTCGTTTCATTATTTATGTTTGTATATATTAATTCATTGCCTATGTTGTAAATAAATTGTAAATTTCATATTGTCATGTTGTGGAATGTGGCACGGTGATGTGTCATCCTACATGGAAGATGACAACTTGTAATTTTGTCCTCCCATGAGGAGATAGGTGTCCCACTTAGTGGTAGGAGAATTTTGCTATGTGTCAGCATCTTGGATGTTGTGTAAGGGAATGTTGAACGAAACAGTTATGACGGATTCCTATGACAAAGTTATGACGTGTAAGAGTCAGAAATAGAAGGTTGTAAGACAGGTGAAGACATGTGTCTTGAAGCATCTTTGAAAAAGGCATATTTGGGCACCCCAAGGTGAACTATGACATTTTGTAAGAGAATATGCTATTTATAGCCTGTGTATGATAGATTCTCTTATAGCTGTAAGTTGTAACCATTAAGACAGATTCTATGATGGTCATAAGAGTCGTAAGAGCATCTGTCATAGCCCATTTTGGAAATAGGTGACCTCTTTGGGATGGGAGCTATGGAAAAGTGTCAAGCACATTCTACAATGTTGACCAAGTGTCCTTAGGCATGGGTTTTGGCCCATGAGGCCAAGTTGGACGCCCATTCCAAGATAGAGGCAATTTTGCCTTGTATTTTCTATATAAGCAGGTGTTTGGAGGAGGAGATGTATTACATGTTTTACAGGTACTGTTACGCTGCCAGATTGACTCCAGACACAAGTGTCAAAGATCACTGCAGCTTGCATTGCAAGTGTATTGTAAACAACATGCAGTTTTGTTAATACATTGTGTAGGTTTCTGAGTGTGGGGTTTTTCACCCGGTAAGGGTTTTCCCCACTGTATATCTTTGTCTCTCTTCTTATGTCTTCTTTCTGGTTCATGTGTATGGCTGTAATATCTCATTTACATGTTTCATATTGCTGTTATTGAAAGGATTAATTTGAATTTGTATAGCTCTCCCCTCATTAGATTAGTGTAGGAAGCGATTTCCACATGCCTAGCTTCCTTTCAGTGGTGTGTTCTATGCAAGGAGGCTAGTGAGGATGGAAACCATATCTTTTTGATGTGTGACTTTGTACAGGAGCTTTGGGGCAGATTTCTCAATCGTTGGAAGTTAGCTTGGGCCACTCCAAGGGATGTGAAAGTGTTGCTAGAAAGATGGACTTTTAAAATTAAAAGAAAAGGGTTGCGTCTGGTCTGGGAAGTCTTTTTGACACTTTTGATCTAGAATGCATGGCTTGAGTGCAACAAAAGAATTTTTTGTGATTAAGAAAGAGGAGTTGAAAGAGTGTGGGACCATATCGAAAGTATTATCAGTGAAATTGGTGAAATCAAGAAAAAAGAGGATTGGATAGTATGGGAAGGGGAAGTTGACTGGGCCAATGAATGGCCTAGATTCAGATGGCTGGGTGACGTGTCTAACCAAAAGCCTAAAGATAAGAATGATAGGTTGGTTAGGTGGTCTCCCCCTAAATCTGGTTGCATAAAGCTAAATTTTGATGGTGTTACCTCAGGCAACCCTGGAAAGGTAGGTGGTGGAGGAATTTTTAGAAATGAGGATGGGAAGCTAGTGAGATATTTCTCCTTGGATCTGGGCATAGATACAAATAATTTAGTGGAGGCTAGAGCACTCCAGGAGGGTCTTATGATATAAAAAGAGCAAAATTGGGATAAGCTTTGGGTAGAAGGAGATTCGAAGTTGGTGATTGATTTGCTAAGCAAGGACGAGTTAAAAATTAGAGGTTAGATCAAGTTATGACAGATATTAGGCTTCTTTCAAGATGGTTCAAAAGCTTCAAAGCCTCACATATAAAAAGGGAAGGAAACCAGGCGGTATATTGGACAACAAACCAAGGTATTGATGCTGAAGATAGGAGTAGGGCTAGCGAGGGGCAACTAAAAGTAAGTTATCCATTTGTTCTAATCAACCTGATCCTATATGATATCAAGGAGCATCTGCTTGATAATAGACAAGTTTATTAAACTGTCATCTTTTTAAGACTCTCAAGGAGTCAAGCATGAGATGTGACTGAGGACAGGCTAGCTCATCATGCCACTGAATGGCGTGTGCGAGGTGCGAAGTTTTAAGATCCTTTGGATTGCTCAATCCAAGGCATGTGATGGTCATAAGTTTCTGGTGTCTTCAACAAAATGAAAGGAGGTGCAGAAGGGAGAAGAGCCATGGGCAGCGAGGGTAGTGCTAAAGGAAAGGAGAAAACTGAATTGCACTCCCCTCGTCGTAGATAGATCTAGAGAAAGGCAGTTAGCAGTTCAGTGGGTGGTTTGAAGAGGAGGCCATATACCCCCCACAAGCAGGGGCCTAAAATCTCAGGGGATGAAGCTCTAGAGAATTTCATGGCCATTGTAGACTCAGAGGTAAAAAATCCTCTTCTCAGGAAGTGGTTGTGTAGAATGCTTTCAATGGCTAAGGTGGTAGACAGGTAGGAAGGTAGTAAACTTAGTGAGGCGATTACAAACTTCTTTCTCAATCTGGGTTCGATAAGGGGGTGGTGGAACGTATTTGGAGCTATGTAGTCGCTTACACTCGCAACTATGTCTTCAATAGTGGCAACCTCTATACTGGTCCATAGGACTTGGCTGAGATATCCAAGGAAGCTGAGATGAATCATGGCATCTTTCTGAGTCACATTCATGACTTGATGATAGGTTAGGTGCAAACGAGGAAGGCATTGGAGAGGATGGCCAAGCGGTTGGGAGTCAAGGTGGAAGACAAAGACTGTGCTGATTACAAATGTGGCTATGACGAGGAGGCAGACATGGTGGACCTCACAGGCAAGGGTGATGATTAGTTGGTTTCTGTTCAGTCTCTATCAATAGGTGTTAGTTTTTAAGACTGTGTTATGGGAGAGGGCTGTGTAATTTTCCCTCTCCCCATGGATATCTGTATATGTCTGGTTTTGTCTTAGACAACTTCATAGACAATCTCATTACAGTTATGAGGGTTAAGACCTATTTTTGATGGGTTCCTAGTCCCTTACCAGGGTATATACAACAAATTTTTTTATTAAAAACCTTAATTATTTTAAATCAAAATTATATAGCATAACATTATTAAATATAATAATATTAAATTTATATTCTTATTACGTTATTATAAAACCTTAATTAAATTAATATATAATTATATCTTATAAGATTATTAAATATAATAATATTATATTTATATTATTATATTATTATAATATTATGACATTTTTTTTGGGTAAGTTTCTACCATAGGGGGTAGATCCCTCTATTGATCAGAAGAAAAAAATAGTACAACCAACTGTCTTGACTACGAATTTATCCAACTCCTACAGAGGGAAAACTATGAGAATTGTCCTTGTCTTTGTCAATTATCTCTCTCAATGCCAAAGGGTTGTTCAGAGCCGCAATGATCCTATCTTCCATCTTTTCATTGATTACAAAATTCACCAAAAAGTTTGCTGCCTGTTAGCTTCATGATAGACATGTGAAATTGTGAAGTTTGAGATTTTGCTTAGAGATTCATTTATTCGGGGAATCCACCTTCTAAGTTTCCATTTGACTATTTCCCCTTTCAAAATGGTGTTGATAACCAACTAGGAGTCTCCTTCAATGTCAATGTTATGTATCCCCTTCTCCAAGCACAATCTAAGACCTCTATCCACCACAACGAATTCAACCATATTATTTTTCATGACTCCAATATAGCCATGGGCAGAGAACACACTTTCCCCATTCTCATCCCTGATGATGCAACCAAAACCTGCCTCCCTGGGTTGCCTCTGGCGGACCCATCAAAATTTAGTTTTCACCTCCCCATTGATGGTTTTTTCCATGCCACATTGGCTTGATTTGGTCTACATGTGATGCTGATCAGGGCATTCCCTAGTTGCAGCTAGATTTCCTGAATCTGCTTATCCCAAATCTACATGTAATAAGTTTTCTTCATCTTAAGCTTAGTCATTACTATCTCATAAATTACATTTTTGATCATGTTTGTTATGTCTTTGAAAGTGGAAGCCTGATCGTTAAAAAATCTTTGGTTCCACTCCTTCCATAGTTGCCATACTACCATTGAAGGGCCAACGTACCATATGTCACCCCATACCAATCTCCTGCTAAAGAGTAGCCAGCACATCAAGAAGTCATTGCGATTCTTGTTTCTAGCCATGAGCCATCCCATCGAACTTAGGAACCATTCCCAGCAATCTGATGCAAAAGGAGAGGAGAATAATATATTGTTTGTCATTTCTTCCTCATTTCTACAAAAAGGATAAATGCTGGGCCCCTCAACACCAATGATTTTAAGACAATCACCAGTTAACATGCACCCATGAAGAGCAACCTAGAGAAAGGTACCTTCCCGTGGGTTGGCCACCCCGAACGATTGAGGTATCTCCTTTGATCAACATACCCCATATCAACTTTGTACTCGCTGGATTTCGAAGCACACCAGATGGCTTCATCTTCATCTGTGCTGAATAAGATTTGCCTTCTTTGAAAAATCTAAGATAGAATGTCTCTAATCTCTGGAGGGGGAAGATCCTCTATGTGTTTCCATTTTGCCGCACCTGTGAAGGACTCCTCAGTAATGATGTAGTCTGCCACATAAGCTCCACACCTCTCCTCAATTGAGCGAATCCACTCATTATTGTTAATCTAATCTTTAATGGCTTGTTCTCCATTCCACAAATCTCTCCAAAACAAAGCCTTCCTACCATTGTCAATTTTCCAAGTCAAATGATTTGTGACTATCTTCCTGCTCTCCTAGATGAATTTCTAGACCTCCAAGCCTCCACCTGAGTCTGCCAATGTTAAAATCTTGTCTGGCTCATTAGAGTCTAAGTATTTCTTTTTCACAATCTTCACCCATGGTTTATTATGTTGCCTGTATATCTTCCAAACCATCTTTGCCCCCAAAGCTAAGTTCTGTAGTTCCATCTTTCGAAGACTTGCTCCACAATCTTCATTTGCAAGACATGCAGTATCCCAATTAATTAGTGGTATCTTTTTCTCATCCTGGGCACCCTCCCACAAGAACCTTTTTAGAAGGCTTTCCATTGTTGAGATGACCTTGGCAGGAAGCTTGAAACAAGACATCACATATATTGGCACCGTCGAAAGAACCGATTTTATCATTAAAATTCTCCCTGCTTGAGAAAGCCACTTATTTTTCCAAGCAGTGGATTTCAATTGACATTTGTTTACAATTTGCTCCCTATAGGATGATTTCTATCTTCCTGCAAAAAGAGGCGTTCCCAAATAGTTGGTAGGAAACTCTGATATCTTATATCCTAAAATCTCCGTGATACGCTTTTGAACTCTTTTGCTGGTGTTAATGAAAAATATTTCTGATTTCTCTTTGTTCATTCTTTGACCCAAGGCAACCTCATATACATCTAGTGTTTCTTTAATTGTTGAAGCCTCACAGACTAAATCTTCACCAAATAATGTGTTGTCATCAGCAAATTGAGTGTGGGTGACTAGGTCTAGATCACCATGTATTACCATGCCTTTCCATATACTCAACTCTCTCTTCCACTTGATCATCCTACTCAAAACTTCTGCCATCAACACGAAGAGGAAAGACATTATTATAGAGAATGTTTATAATAATAAATACAATAAAAAATTTATTTAATTATAATTATAATATTATATTTAATTATAATTATAATATAATATAATATTTATATTATTATTACATTATTAAATATAATAATATTATATTTATATTATTACATATTTATAATATTATTATATTATATTATATTATATATATTTATATTTATTATTATATTATTTTTTGATGAATAAGTGCTATCAATGGGCGTAGCCCCTTTGTCTTATATAGAAAATAAAAAATACAAGTTGTCCTATTTTCTGAAACACTGAAACATTGTCCCAACTGTGCTAGTGGAGAAAGAAATACAAATAAGAGATTATTAGTGTTAACTAAAGCAATTGCTTCACTTAACCCTGACCATTTGTCACAAGTGACATCTAAAATGACTGGTTCTAGTTGGTACACGCCAATGTACGCTAACGTATTCGCCACCCTATTGGCTTCTCTGAAGACATGGTTTATTGTGTAGTCTCAGATTCTTTCCAGTGAGAATTGAATGGTTGAGAGCAAGGGTTGAAGCGCCCAATTAGAAATTTTATTGTGCTTTACTGCTTCAACACACACCTGTGAGTCACCTTTAATGTCAATATGATGAAGACCCTATTGTGTGCACGCCAAAAGACTAGTGTTCAATGCACCAAATTCTGCCAGGTTGTTAGTGGCCCATGAAATTTTCTTCGATAGTGCCCAGACCAATTAATCATGATCATCCCTAATTATACATCCTGTGCTTGAGATGCCAAGGTTGCCTTTGGAAGCCCCATCGAAGTTGAGCTTTAATCAACTACTAGGTGGGGTGGTCCATTTGACATTCTTCCTTTTGACCTTAAACTGGGAACCGTAGGCGTGAAGCTGGATGGGATTTGGAGGAGCAACAATCTCTTCATGATTGCATTATCCCAGCAAGAAAATGGCAACTTCAACCTCTTCTTTGCTGCTACCCTCATACATTCGCATATACGTCTTTCGATACCTTCAAAAATGTTTTCTCTAGGTAAGGCCTTGTCTTGAAAGATTCTATGATTTCGTTCCTTCTAGATGTGCCAGGCAACCATAGAGGGGCTGATTTCCTAGATGCTATCCCAAAGAGAGGAGCATTTTGGAGAGGGCCATGATTCTGATCATTTTTTTAGTTCTTGTAGTCTTGGGCCAAACTATGACACTAAATTTTGGAACCAGTCCCAACAAGCGGCGGCAAACAAGTTGTTGAGGAGGAGGTGATCTGCCATTTTTTATTTTGATTTGTGCATGGTACATCTGGAGGGGCCCTGAATGCCAATTGACCATAACCTATCATTTGTGAGACATCTCCCATGTATTGCTATCCAAGCGAAGGCACCAGCCTTCGGTATGATGTCCTTTCCCCAACATAGCTTATTTGGCTAGTTCCCTTCTTTTGGGTGACACTGTACTAGGTATCCCAACTTCGCCAAATAATGCCCATAACTCACAAAACACCAAAAAATCTGATCCCTGGCCCTATTTAGACAGATTGTAGAGTCACAGATAATTTCTTTAAGCCCTTTTTTGGCCATCTCATCAATCTATAGATGTTCAAGTCTACCCCTAAGGTATTTTGCATTATCTTTAAGAGCAAAATACTCCACCACCTTATTCCCACTTTCACCACACAGAGAGTCTACCCAAGGGGCAAGAACTGGATCCTCCACCAATGGCCTCATTCCATTCCAAGAATCTACCCATAAGTCTGCTTGCTTTTCATCATTGATATGCCAAGTGAGATGATCTGTAATCAATTTCCTACACTCTAACATGAAGCACCAAATGTGGGATCCCATAGGTGGATTGACAATCATAAGAATCTTGCTTGGATCAGGTGAATCCAAATATTTGTTGTGTAGAATTCGACACCAAATATTGTTTGAAGACTCAAACATTTTCTAGACTAGTTTGGCACCCAGGGCCATGTTTTGGAACTTGATGTTTCTTATGCCTGTGCCACCATCTTCTTTGCAATATCTAACTTTGTCCCAATGGATTAATGGTATATGCTTTTGTTCATTAGACCCTTCCTAGAGAAACTTCTTTAGAATACTATTGAAGGCGTCAGACGCTTTAGAGGTTAATTGATTGCAGGCCATCATGTGTATCGGTATGGACGTTAAAACTACTTTGATCATGGTGATTCTCCCTACCAGTGTAAACCATTTACCTTTCCAGGTAGAAGCGAGATTTTGACATTTTTCTATTACCTCGTTCCAAAGAGGGATCTAATGATTTTGTTGAAGATGGGAACTCCCAAATACTTGCAAGGTGTGGAATCCACGCCCATTTCCAGTGCCGCTACAATTCTTCTTTGAACAATTTTTTTTGTGAAGAGGAAGAAATTTTTTTATTTTATTTTGTTAACAGTTTGTCAAGATAGTTCCACATACCTTCCCAACATTTGCTTTATGGTGCTAGCTTCCCGCTTGCAGGCTTCACCATATAGTACCGTGTCATCAGTGAATCAGAGGTGTGTTAATGGGTTGATGTTGTTAGCCACTAAAATGCCTCTCCGGTTGCCTACCATACGCTGGGCATTGATCATTCATCTTAGGGCATCAACCATGATTACAAACAAAAAGGGAGAAATGGGATCTCCTTGACACAGGCCATTAAATCTCTCAAAAAAACTGTAGAAAGAGCCATTGAAAATTATCAAAAAATGTAACATGGATATACAATAGTATATCATTTTCAACCAATTATCATCGAATCCAAATTTTTCCATAACTTCCATAAGGAACCACCACTTAACCCTGTCATAGACCTTGCGAACATCTAGTTTGATCATCATGCTCTGCTGTCTCCCGTAATTAATTGAATGCAAAGCTTCATTCACCACTATGATATTGTCAGTGATTTCCCTTCCATGGGTAAAGCCACCTTGTGTATGTGATATAATGTTTTCTAGCACTATCTTTAACCTTGTAGCTAATGCCTTTGAGATTAATTTGTAGATTGTATTGCAAAGTGAAATGGGATGGAAGTCATTGAATGTCTTAAAGTCCTCCCTCTTAGGGATGAGTGTCATGGATTTATTATTCAATTCCTTCACAAATCTCTTACTCTTCCTGAAGTCTTCGGCAATTTCCACTATGTCCTTCCCTAAGAAGTGCCAACATCTCTGGTAAAACAAGGTAGGAAAACCATCAGGTCCCAACACCTTGTTGAGATGCATCTTAAAAATGGCTACTTTAATTTCTTCCTTCGTGAAGGCCCTTGATAGAAATTTGTTTTGATCAGAAGTGATCAGCTTTGGGATGCAAACCAATGCATCACTTAGGTCCAGGTGATCGTAGGCCTCAATGGGGCCAAGAAGATTTTGAAAAAACTCAGTTACCATTTTTTGGATATTTGTGGGATCTGTGTGGGTTCAATCTTCTGAGCCTTGAATAGAAGTTATTCTATTTTGTAGATTTTTGACCTTAGTTGAATTGTGGAAGAAGTGAGTGTTTAGATCACCTTCCCCCAGCCAAACATCCTGCGACTTGGCTCTCCAGTACTCTTCCTCTCTTACTAGGGCTTCCGAGAGTTTTGCGACTAGAGCCTTTTCCTTAGCAAAATCTACTTGTCCCATTCCTTAGATAATTCTCTCATTCAATTCTTTGAGTTCTCTTTCAACTCTTATCTTATCCTCAAAGATGTTCCCAAATGAGGATCTATTCTAGGCTATCAGGTTAGTTTTTATGTATTGAAGTTTGCACATAAACCTATTTTTGATATGCACCAGACAACTAAGAGGGGGGGTGAATCAGTTGTCACAAAAACTTAAACACTTTCTACAATTAAACATTCATCACTTATCCATAATTATTATGATTTAATAATGAGTGCATGAAATCAGAAACTTAACCATAGATACAACATCAAACACAAGAGACACCAGATTTACGTGGAAAACCCCAAGGTGGGGAAAAACCACAGAGAGGATTAGTGCTCAATATATATTGCAATCTTGAAATAATGATGTTCAGGCTTGGTTACTCCATGGGCCTAAACATACTAGCTTACTACCATGAAGAACAACTAGGTCTAGCAGGCTCACTGCCTTAACCCTAAACCTAGCAAGATTATAATAAGGGTTGTTAAACCCTAAGGGCTGCTAAACCCTACTGGAGGCTTACTTCCAGACTCACTGCCACGATCAACACCTTTCTATATTTGTGACTGAAGTATAATAATTCCCCTGCTCTGCTCTTCCTCTACCCTGCTCTGCTCTTCCTCTTCTCTTCTCTTCCTCTTCTTTCCTCTACCTCTTCTCTACTTTGCCTTTTGGACCTTTCTTAATATCTTTTCATTTCCACTCAAGGACACTTTTTCCATGACTCAACTACAAGTATTTATACACTACATCAACCCTGGAATGATCATCAAGGTCAGCATCACAATCATCAATCTCCAACGTCAGTATTACAAACTTTTACAAAATAGGTCCTGACCTATTACAGCATTGTACAAAGGAAATGAAATGCGGATCACGCCATGCCTTAGTCGGGACTCAAATAAGATCTTCCACAATCTTCTAGAGATCTCCGCAATCACTGGGATTAACCAGGTTGGCCAAGACTGGTTACACGCTACATTATTTGGGAATAATCTTCAAACATAATCTTAATTTCTTAACGTGGACCAAAGTCTAGATAGGAACATGGTTAGGAGACATCCACAAGCACATTATAATCATCAGGGGCAACTATACGAACCTTAACCACTTTATCCATAGGAATCTTCTTACCAGAACACATGAACTTCACTGTCTTCAACTATCATAAAAGAAAGATAGCTTGCGGACCACCAAACCATGAACCATTGCAACTGAA
Organism: Cunninghamia lanceolata; assembly: GCA_027924645.1. Taxonomy (NCBI): domain Eukaryota; kingdom Viridiplantae; phylum Streptophyta; class Pinopsida; order Cupressales; family Cupressaceae; genus Cunninghamia; species Cunninghamia lanceolata. The sequence goes on along the minus strand of BSBN01000095.1, from coordinate 4,794,532 downwards.
GGCACTTATCATCATCCCAGACTTCCTTCTTGAAGCATAGAGAAAAATACTTTATTGCGGAGGAATGCAGAGTAGAATACTTTCTTCCTGTCCCAACTAAACTTACAAAAAAAACATATTTTACTCTGGTGAACACAACTCACTTAGATCTTCATGCAGAATGCTCAAACCTAGAATGTAGCATCCTTAGCCATACCTCTAACTTGATTCCAATCTGTAGAACACGATCTTCAAGCAAAAGTGAATGCAGAGCAGTTTACTCGATTGTTCTTTAGCATACAACTCACTATCTGTGCTACACTTCTTTGTAACTCACTTGTTCCTTTCAGAGAGGCTAATTTTCTCAATATCCTCAACATACAAGTCTTCTAAAAAAGTAATAGAATAAGATATAGTTGACACCAATGACAACAAGGATATGTTGACATCAATGACAACACCGATTAGGTACATACTTGCCACAATCTCCCCCTTTGTCATTGATGGCAACATATGATGTGAAAAACTGTAACAACCATCAAGACAAGATTCTCCCCCTTTCTCTTTACACACTTGCACTCTTTCTTTCTCCAAAATTCTCTCCCTTTCTCTTACACATTTGCACTCTAAGTTTTTCACATGACTTCTGTCCCCCTTTGACATCAATGGCAAAGGGCACATAGTTGCACTCATTTGCTCTAACCTAATCTCTCTTCTAAACTCTCTGACTACTCCCCCTAAGAAGCAGCCCTAAAAAGCATCAATCTAGACCTCTAAGCACCTCTGGACTGATGCACTACTGTGCATCTTAGTTTAGAGCAGGAGGGGTGATCACCCCTAACTTTTCTCTGAGATACTCAAAAGTATCCTTAGGCAGAGGCTTGGTAAAAATGTCTACAATCTGATCCTTGGTAGAAACATACTCCAACTTGACTTCATTCTCTGTCACCTTTTCTCTGAGAAAATGATACCTGATAGATATGTGCTTTGTCCTTGAATGCATCACTGGATTCTTTCATATGTTAATGGTACTTGTGTTATCACAAAAGATTGCAATGGGATCTTCATACACAATTTTGATGTCCTTCAAAGTCTTCTTCATCCATAACACTTGAGTGCAATTGCATGCTGCTACAATCTATTATGCTTCTATAGTAAACAGGGATATTGAATCCTGTTTCTTTCTCAATCAAGATGCTAATCTTTTTTCCAAGAAGAATGCACCTCCACTTGTACTTTTTGTGTCATCCACATCTTTGGCCCAATCTACATTAGTATATGCACTGAGAGTAAAGTCACAGTCCTTAGGGTACCACAAACCATAATCTATTGTACCTTTTAAATATCTCAGAATTCTCTTGACTGCCATCACATGTGATTCTTTGGGTTCTGCCTGAAATCTTGCCACAAGATATACTGCATGCATTATGCCATGTCTGGTTTGAGTCAGATAAAGTAATCCTCCAATCATAGATCCATACTTTTTCTAGTCTGTCATGGGTGAGTTATCATCTTTGCTCAACTTACAACCAGTTATCATAGGTGTGTACATACTGGCTTAGAATCCTCTTGGATATTACTGCTTTGATCAATTTGAGATTATTCTTTACTCCTAACTTCAAAAACCATCTCTGATTTCTACTTGCTGCATATTTTTCTTTTACTGCTTTGAATACTCCCCCTTAGGAGTACACATCAAACTATATCAGCTCTTTCTCACATTTCAGAAGACTTCTGGATTAACATATCTTATCTTCTCCAAACTTCTGCTCAAATCAGGATATGATATTCAACCACGAAAAATCCTTCCTCTCATCTGTCTGTAACTTTTCTCCTGTAGGATTCCCTTATCATCAATTAGTGCTACCTGCTCCCCATTATTAGATAAAACAATGTCTTCTTAATCTTCATAGTCTATTCTTTCCACTTGTGAGTACCCTTTACACACAAGCCTTACCTTGTTCCTCACCACTTCTCCTTTCACATTCAATTTGTTCTTTGGTCTTGAGACAAGTTCCCTAGTCTGATTCTTCTTAATCTGCATTAGTTCCTTCTTCCATGGCCTTTACCCAGTTTTCATCATTGCAGGTTTCACTTCCATTTTCAGGTTCAATTCTTTGAGAGCAAACAATAGTTTACTTATTCTTCTAAGAGTCTTAACTGCACTTTCTGGAGCCTTTTCTTCTTTGACTATCTTTATGTTCAACTTTCTCTTCACTTACTATAGCAACAAGTTCGTCTGATTCATATCCACTTAGATCTGATTTTCTTTCCTTGTCTTCATCAACTTTGACATTAGCACTCTCAATGATTTTTCTCAATCTCTTATTGTAGCACCGGTAGGCTTTACTCTTGGTAGAGTATCCAAAGAAGATTCCTTCATCACACCTAGCATCAAACTTTCCTAGTTCTTCTTCTCTACTTTGACTTGAACAATAGTATAGCTTTTCTCCAGTACACTTTCGATAGGACAACCTCCTTCATCATAGTCTTAGCAGCTTCTTGAAGTCCTCTATTATACCTTGATTGTTTGGTCCTTAGTTCTATCTCATTCTTCAATCATTGCCTTGATCCAAAAACTCCTCTTTACAAGCTTCAACAACTATCTTAGGTTCAGCTTTTGAAAATAAGTAGTGATATACCTGTTTATCTGCAAGTCTTCTTCTTTGTCAATGCACCTTTTCTCTTTTTAGTGTGATGCTTCTACACAAACCCTAGGGATCTCAAAAATTCTTTATGGATCTTCATCAGCCTGTACTTTCTTCATCATTTGCTTGAAGACTTATTTGATTTATGTCCATTATCAAATACTTCCAATCATCATGAAAACAACTTTGAACTAAAAACAACTATGTTCTGTCAACCCTAATTGATTTTACCAGATAAATACTTAGCCAAGACTTCATAATCTGTCTTCTTTTCTTAATCAGACTTCTTAAGCTGCACAAATCTTCTTTTATCCTTTACAAACATAGTTCTTTGTCCTAACTTAAACCTTTTTTTCTAATCCTTGACTTTGTCTCTTCATGTTGAGGTATCAGCACCAATCCTTTGGCAGAGGAGAAAAGATTTTTCATTAAAGCTCCCCCTGAGCCAGAATACCCAATTCACTTCCTGGAGGGAGAATCTGCACTAGAGTCTAGTGCAGACCCATCTTTGACTTCATTTACTTCCTTCTTGACCCAAACCTTTTTCATCTCCTTCTTGACTTCTATTGGATCAACCTTTTCAATTGGTTTCTTCAATTATGCTTGAGTATCCTTCTTCGTGTTTCTACTTCTACAGAATCTTGCAATATGTCTAGGCCTGTTGCAATTGAAACACATAGTAGTTTTTTGACCATTGTTCCTTCCATTCATCCTTGACCTGCATAGGTTAGCCTTGTGCCCAAATTTATTGCATGTATAATAGTACCCACTAAAGGATTTAACTATCCTATTCTTGTCATAGCCATTTCTCACTTGACTTCTGCATTCATTAGCCCTATGTCCCATCTTATTGCATGCATAGCACCTAATAGAACTCTAACTTACTTTAGTTCTACATACAATAGCTCTATGACCAACCTTATTGCATGTAAAACATTTACATTTGAAAGATTGATCATACCTTCCATTGTTGAAACCTTTCCTAATCTGAATTCTACATTCATTTGCTTTATGACCAAACTTGTTACATGAAATACAATAACCATTGAAACATGGGTACCTTTGAGCAATTGGTTGTCTGACCGATGGTCTTTTGGATCTGTTTCTTTGATTTTGGATTTGTTTTCCTTTGTCCTTTTTGATCTCATTCTTTTCTTGTTCTATTTTTGAACTTTCACCTTTCTAAAATCCTAAGCCTTCTTTGTCATCAGGTCTCTTTTGACTGGCAATCATCTCATCAAGTTTCACATAACTGATCTTAAACTTTTCTTCAAATTTTTTTGCTTTCTCTAAATCTAACTTCAGGATCCAAATTTACTTTTCAAGCTCAACACATTCTTCTGATTTGTCTTCGACCAACAAATTTAGGTCTTCTTCTACTTTTTCTCTTTGTACAACTTCCACTTTCAAATCATTCAAGGTTTTATTTGCTGATATCAGTTGTTCAGTAACCTCCTTATATTTTTCTTTGAGCTTTTTGACTTTCTCTCTTAATTTTCTGATACACTCATCTGCATCTTTAACATTCTCCTTTAGATCCTTGATTTCTTCTTTAGTTCTTACTAGGTCTTCAAGAACAACCTTGATGTGCACCATCCTAGATCTACCTCAAGCTATTAAGCTTTCTTCCGAGGAACCCTTGCTCTGATACCAATTGTTGATATGCGCTGGATAACTGAGAGGGGGGGTGAATCAGTTGTCACAAAAACTTAAACACTTTCTACAATTAAACATTCATCACTTATCCATAACTATTATGATTTAACAATGAGTGCATGAAATCAAAAACTTAACCACACATACAACATCAAACACAAGAGACACCGGATTTATGTGGAAAACCCCAAGGTGGAGAAAAACCATGGAGAGGATTAGCTCTCAATATATATTGCAATCTTGAAATAATGATGTTCAGGCTTGGTCACTCCACGGGCCTAAACATATTGGCTTACTGCCATGAAGAACAACTAGGTCTAGTAGGCTCACTGCATCAACCCTAAACCTAGCAAGATTACAATAAGGGCTGTTAAACCCTACTGGTGGCTTACTGCCAGAATCACTGCCATGATCAACACCTTTCTATATTTGTGACTGAAGTATAATAATTCCCCTGCTCTGCTCTTCCTCTGCTCTGCTCTTCCTCTGCTCTTCTCTTCCTCTTCTTTCCTCTGCCTCTTCTCTGCTCTGCCTTTTGGACCTTTCTTAATATCTTTTCATTTTTGCTCAAGGACACTTTTCCCATGACTCAACTACAAATATTTATACACTACATCAACCTTGGAATGATCATCAAGGTTGGCATCACAATCATCAACCATTAGAACAATCTCCAAGGTCGGTATTACAAACATTTACAAAATAGGTCCTGACCTATTACAACATTGTGCAAAGGAAATGAAATGCAGATCATGCCATGCCTTAGCTGGGACTCAAACATGATCTTCCACACCACAACACACTTCCATAATCTTCCAGAGATCTTCGCAATCATTGGGATTAACTAGGTCGGCCAAGACTGGTTACACGCTACATTATCTGGGAACAATCTTCAAACACAATCTCAATTTCTTAATGTAGACTAAAGTCCAGATAGGAACATGATTAGGAGACATCCACAAGCACGATATAATCATTAGAAGCAAACGCATGAACCTTAACCACTTTATCCATAGGGATATTCTTACCGGAACACATGAACTTCACTGTCTTCAACTCTCATAAAAGAAAGATAGCTTACGGACCACCAGACCATGAACCATTGCAACTGAAGGCACTTATCATCATCCTAGAATTCCTTCTAGAACTGTAGAGAAAAATACTTTATTGTAGAGGAATGCGGAGCAAAATACTTTCTTCCTGTCCCAACTAAACTTACAGAAAAAGCAAGTTTTACTCTAGTGAACATAACTCACTCAAATCTTCATGCGGAAGGCTCAAACCTGGAATGTAGCATCCTTAGTCATACCTCTAACTTTCTTCCAATCCACAGACCATGATCTTCAAGCATAAGTGAATGTGAAGTAGTTTACTAGACTGTTCTTCAACTTACAACTCACTGTCTATGCTGCACTTCTCTGTAACTTACTTGTTCCTTCTGGAGAGGATAATTTTCTCAATATTTTCAACATACAAGTCTTCTAAACAAGTAATAGAATAAGATATAGTTGACACCAATGACAACAAGGATATGTTGACATCAATGACAACATCGATTAGGCACACACTTGCAACACCTATAGCTTTTCATCCCTACTTGCTTGGTAGCCTTTTTCCACCAGGATTCCAAAAGTGGTATTAATTCTGGTCTGCGTAGCCACATTTTCTCAAACTTAAATAAACTATTTGTTGGTCTCATTTTAGAGTTTATACTTAGTTCCACTGGGAAGTGATTCTAACTTGAGATGGGAAGAATGCAAGCAGTCAAATCATGCGAGGAGTTAAGCTAGGAATCATTGAAAAAGAATCTATCAAGTTTCTCTGAAATGTTGGTAAAGCTCGACCGACGATTAGTCCAGGTGTATGTACCATTCTTAATAATAACTTCATTTAATCATGAAGTTTCCACAAACCACCGAAAATTGTTCATAGCTCACGACTCCAATTGTAGCCCCCACTTTTTTCTTCAAGTCTTATGATAGCATTGAAGTCACCTCCCAAGATCAACTTTACCTCTTTATTGTTTTCTACTATGGAATGCAAGCTTTGCCAAAGGCGTAGTTTATCTTGATTTTTAGTTGGCCCATAAATATTAATAAGGAAGAAATCCACAGAAATATTATGACAGAGTACCTTTAGCATCATCCAATTTGTGTCCCCAAAATGTAAGTAGACATCAACATTGTTGTGTCTCCAGATCACCCCAAGGCCTCCAGTTGATCCCTGAGCATCAGTGAAAATGGAACCCCACCTATTGTCAAGTGTAGCAAATAGTGGGCAATCACCACCCTCAGTCTTGGTTTCTTGCAGAATAATGATATTTGCCATACCTACATCTATTTGACACTTTACTAAGTGTCGCTTGTTAGGGGCGGTTAAGCCCCTAGCATTCCATGAAGTGATCTTTATTGCTTCCTAAGGGAGGGGTTTCCTCCCTTAGTACTTTTCAAAAAGTCCTTGACACTGGTGAGACCCTTCTCATTTGTCTTCTCCTCTCTGATTTGTTTAAAAGTTTTTTGCCCCGACTTTTTGTCAATCCCAATGTTGTACTTTAACATTTGGGAAGAAGATTGAGATATGCATATTAGGTCAATGGTTCTAAACTCATCAAAGTTTGCTTCTTTCTCTAAATTTGGATTCAATGTGGACTCATATTCCATCTCCATTTCCAGACCCTCTTGTGCAACCAACTGCATGGGAGAGATTGCTTTGACAGTGGAGTAGTGACCGCTTGAAGTAGTCCCCCCATATTCCTCTCAATCTTCTCTAGCAAATTCGTTAACTTTGTGATCCTTCAAACCTCCCAACGATAGCACCACCCCAACAGACAATCATGAGGAGGGAACTAGTGGAATTCCATCTGCCATCTTCCCGAGGTTTCATTTTTCCAGGCTATCAGTCTTCTTTTTGTCGTTCCATCGACAATCAACAGTAAGATGATTTCTTCTATTGCACACTGAACACAAGAGTTTTTTCTCCTTGATTTCCACCATTTGCACCCACTCCCTGCCATTGGATCTAAGGATTATATCTGGAGGGATTGGAAAAATTGCCACCACACATATCCCAGAGTATAGGTATGAATTATTGTCCAAGATATCCCCATCTATGTCAATCAGTGTTCCCAAAGATATGCCATTTTTCCCAAACAATCTTCATATTAGAATTCAAGCGGGAGATTATACATTCTAATCCACACTAGTTCATTGTAGGGTTCGAATAATTGCGAATTAAATCTAGGGACCCACTTTTGCATATAAAGAGGAATTCATCGATCCTCCAAAGACCTTTTTGCAGCACATCTTCCTAGTCATCCTTGGATTGGAAAATGGTTGTAAAGAAATCGTTAAGTAAGAACTTGATAATGTGCTAGGCTTTCCAATTCGTAGTTGTCCATTGTAGAATCTTCTTCCAACCAAGCGTAGGTTTGATCAATCGATAGATGATGGCCAAATTCACAAGTAAGTTACTTTCCTCCTCCACCTCCACCGAGATATCGATTTCCAATGTCGCATTCGAAATGCCCTCTTTGCCAACCTTGCGGACCTCCTCTTTCTACTCTTCACTTAAATTGACCGCTGGAGCACCCGTTTGTGCCCTGCTCTACTTCCTCATATTCGCATATTTATAATATCCACTTTATATTCTATATACCTTCAACTTTTGCAACATTGAAAAATAGAGGCCTTGATATACCAATTTATTATTATATTATTATATATAATAATAAATATAATATAATAGTTGAGTGGGTGTGGTCTAGTGGTTAAGACCACTTGGTCCTTATTGTGGAGACCAAGGTTCAAATCCCCCCAAAGACATCTTGGCTTCTAAATAGTTGTGGCTCTATGTAGGTAACTCTTGGCACTTCGAGGTCCTTAAGTGGAGTGTGTTCAAATTCTGGTGCACTCTAGTCTCTACAGCTCGACAGGTCATGGTAGCAATGGTGTACAATGACGAATCCACTGGTGGCGATCCGCACCACAAGCGACATGATGGAAGACTTAGCAGGGCCGCACCGCTAGCGATCCGCGCTGTAGTGGTGGTGGCAGTTCTATGGGGAGGAGGTCCCCCTTGTCACCTCCGCTGGAGTGGGCCAACCTAAAATCCCTCACCAATCAAAAAAATAAAAAATAAAAAAATAAATATAATATAATATAATAATAATTACATTATTATAGAGAATGTTTATAATAATGTAGTAATAATATAATATATAATAGTTAGGGTTTATTATAATATTTTTAATTATTAGAAATCCTAAATATTTTAAATCATAATTATTTTAAACCCTAATTAATTAAACCCTATTTATTTTAAACCATAATCACAATTATTTTATACTCTAATAATTTTAAAGCATAATTATTGTTAAGGGCATGGTTGGTGGTTAAGTTACTTGGTTGTAGTGGCGGCCACCAAGGTTCAAATCCCAAAGTGTTAATGCTTGGGGATAAGGTCCCCGTGTTGTGGCCTCATTGGTTCATAGCTTCGGTCAAAACTGTTTACTAACCCAAAATAAAAATTTAAATCAGAATAATTATTTTAAAGTTTCATTACATATTTTTAGAAAATTGATGACATGATTGTGTGATAATAAAAATAGAAAAAAAGCTATCATACCCATTAGCACCTTTAGAAGAACATTTATAAAAATATTTTAAAATTGAATTTAGCCCTGGATACATGCTGCCATAAAAAAATAGTTCCTAAACACTTTCACCTAGTGAGCCATTTATACACCGGTAACAACTCTTCATTATAGGTTTCATAAAGATTAGGCCGAACTTTGATAGTCACGTTAGACTTCATGGCATACAAGGTAGGTATACCATAGTGTGCATGTAACAACCTGAATGATAGAATGACCTGATGCACCTGGAATCTGATGGAGTACTTGAACTTTAAAACAACGAGCAACCATTCCTCAACTGGGCCCATGTGATAACTAGTTGGTGATTGACCCTTAAAGAATCTCATGGATCTCATACTAAGCTCATTAGAAATAATGTGCTTGTTGATGATCACTGTTGGCCTAATAGTGACCATCCAAATACATCCAGAAAGGTAAAGATCTCAAAGTTCGTAGTATATGTTGTCCACATTTTTGAAACTTGAAAATTTTAAACTTTTCCTATATCCAAGCTATCACATATCATTAAAACAATTCCTACCTGTGTTATTTACCCTTTGGAGTCACATTTGAAATCATACTGTTATCCATGTGCCATCTTAGTCTAGCTGGAATATTATTGTTTCACCTCACCCTTGGAATGATCTAAGTTTCTGTAACATCCAAATCCGAAATGACAAGAAGTAGCTAAGTTTTCACAACGGTAATTTTTTTTTACTAGGTAATCAAATACAAAAGTAACTCCTCTATAATCCAGTACAACATTTTTCATTTTATCATAAACATGATCTCATTTTCATAAAACTGAAAGAAATGATATACATTAAACACTTTGTTTTCTAACAAATGAAATTTTCTTGAAACAACAAATATTGGAAACATACCATTAACATGCATCTCGATTGTCGACCCATCACATTCAAGACTCGGCATTCCTCAGTATTTGGAAGAGAACGTATCTTCAAGGAGCTTAACCTCCAACCACAGACCGTCGGTCTCCCGTACTCCTTCCTAACCGGAAGTGGCCCTACCCTACTCAAGAGGATAGACTTAGGATAACCATCGGTGTTTGCCATCTGAACTCTAGTGTTGTAACCTACGTGTCTTGTTATCGTGCAGATCCCTAGATACCCTCTAGTCATGCACGACACTCCACAAGAAACGCCATCCAGTTACGGTGAACGTTCGATGCACTTGAGGATAGTACACCACCTTGGCCAAAGGATTTGTTTTTAAATTAGCGTTCTAAGAACGTATGAACTTGGTTCACCCACCCTACTCGACTTGAACTGGTCAAAATCCTACAGTTTCCTATTTGTATAGTTTGAACTAATTGACGACCTTGATGACCTCAAGGGTTTAGGATTTCCTCCTGTAATAGCGCATGGCGCAACATTTACTCTAATCCTGAGTTCATAGTTTCAAAACCCATTTTCATGTAAAAACATTGTTTATAAGCGCCCACTCCTAAGTGGTTTCATATTTGTTTACTCAGTTTCCAAATTTGCACAACATACTCAAATATCTAAAACCATTTCCCGTTATCCTGAAATTTGAGGATTCTAGACTCATATGGTCTATAAGGTAAAATGATACTAGTACCATCGCATGCAACGTAATCTCGACTCACATGCAGGTTTTCAACTCTAATTGTTCATTTCAGAACCATGACGGTTTCCTAATCATTACTAATACTTTATCTTCCTACTCCTCTTTCCGTGTCATTAGTTTCACATGGTTCATCAAGATGAGAGTCATAAATAAAATATAAATGGTTTTGGAATCTTTCTTATGTCAATAGAGATGACCAACGCATGGTCGACCTCTAACTAAGGGTGTATGACGGATAAGACATCAGCTGTTTACAACTGCATTTTCCAGCTATCAAACATACTAAATTTTACGTCAAAACATGCTTAAAATTGTGGTTTTGACTCTTACACAACATGCACGTGGAGCAACGTGTTTACTCACTGTGGAGCTATCGTTCAAGGAAGGTAAATTACATCTTGCATCATGATGAGTTCATTCCTAAATGTATATATGTTAGAGAACTGCATTCATTTATTATACTGTGTCATTCATGACAAGAAATGCTACAGTTTTTGAGTTTACGAATTCTAGAAGACAACAATACTTCTATTTCTGAGTTTTTAAATCACAAACACTGCAATGAGATAGCAATACTTCTATTTCTGAGTTTTTAAATCACAAACACAGCAATGATGCTATTTCATGGATTGACCGCACACAGATATCATACTAGGTTTACGTTGTTATTCATTTCTTCTCATTTTAAATATATTTATCTTTTGCAAACATGGGACTTATTTACTTACGGGTCTAAACTGTGAGAAGAAAACAAAGGAAATGAACCTGTGGACGAAGATGGAGGTTGCTGTGGCAAATTCTACTTCCCCTCTTGGCTAGTCGTCCTCCTCTCTGCCCGGTAACCACTCAAGACAAAGGCAGGCTCCCACAGTTTCCTTCTCTGCCGATCACTACACAGAAGCTGCTCCCTACTTAGAAACCGATCACCCTCAGACAACGATAGGCTTCCTCCGTTACCTTTCTCTCTCTGTTGCTTTCTACTCAGAAAGCTGATCTCTCCTCAGAAAAACTAATCACCCCTTAGAAGAAACAATCACTCCTCAACACAGCGACCCACTTCATTTGTATAACCTCCCCATTTTCTCACTCACCAAAAACCTCTCAAACTACCTCCGACTCCTCCTTTTACTCTTCCTCGCAGCTTCTAAAACTCGCCGACCATATCTTCCTTCGCAATTACTTCTCTTCTCCCCCATGACAGCCACCTCTTGCTGCCTCCGCTATCTTCCTACCCGATGGGAGTATCCCACTTACTCACCCACTACTCCTTCTAACTACCTTCTCCCTTACTCACGAAGGCCTCCAACAAACAACAATTGCTGTTTATTTCTTCTTACTTCGCAGCTTCTGCCCTCTCTGTCGATATCTCCCTCTATCACAATGCCACAACGGCCTCCAACTAGAACTCCCCTCTCCTCACCTCGCGAAGGAATCTTACATTAAAGTTTCCCTCTCCTTAGAAACTACCACTCCACATAACTATCATCCCGTGCAGGAAAACTTCCTATCTTTCTGCGGTTTAGTTTATGTTTCTCCACCATCACAAACCTGATGCCTTCGCCCCATCTTGATGATGGGCATCCCCAATAAATTGCAGTTACACCTAACTTAACCGCTAACACTTCCCTACCTTTGCTCCACGATGAAGAGGAATCTTTCTACAAACTCACAGCCGTCACAATCATAAATACTTGGGTCGACAATACAATCTTTTACCTGACTTCCACATAACACGACCATTCAAAAGGTGGCGGCTCCTATGGCGATGTGGCTTTCTAAAGAACACAACGACTCCGCCCTCACTCAATCAAAAAGGCATCAACCTTCCAAAACCAACTTAAAGATTGAATTGAGGAGTTAAAGCTCGACACGGCGATGGTTAGGAAATGATTAGAGCATCGTTTTGGTTGGAAAGGAAAAAGAGACAAAGACTATCTAATTAAGAAAACTCAAGGTTAGATTGACAACAAATCGCGGTCAAAGCTAGAAGAAAAGACTCACGCTAAACGACAGCCATAACAAATTATTACATGCTATGGCTTCAAATCGACATTCGTCGATCTACACGAAAAGAATAAATTCACAACACAAGTTCGACGCGTTTTACGACAATCATGATGGATTGATCGTAACACAAACGAGTTCTTACAACGTTAGACGCACAAAACTGACTTCTTGCGTCTTTCGACTACGAGACATGATTTACAATTTTGCCACAAGATGGTTCATTAAATACTTATAAACGAAAATAATAAACGTCTAACTAATTCGACTTGCTATGATGGACTTACAACGACATCGACGACTCCAAGATTCTATATGACGACTTTCGACTAGGATGTTATACTTTATCCTCTGACGTCGACATCTAGTTAACTAACCCAACCGACAACCAAGACTAAATTGATGGTTCCAAGGTTTATCTACCTGTTTGGCGTTCTCATTAACAAACACCCATGGTTAATTTCCAGAGTCTACTCTCTCTCGAAGATACTTTCTCTTCCCGTCGAACACGGTCCACCTGTTCCTGCAACGACAGTCTCACATACAATTTTGTGGTCAAAGCACCTATATTCCAAATCACATCATAATATATCCAAAACATCATTTCACTTAATCATAAAGGACATTTAGTCTACAATATCCTATTGATCGTAATCATTAGATTCCACAATTTCATATAACCACTTTGTAAAATAAATCGTCAGTTTCCATGTCGTCCACAACATATTAAATTACTGTAATTTGCAAGAAAATAAATAGCATAATTGTTTCCAAAAAAAGAGGGATGTAACAGTTTCCTCATGGTATTGATATGCTTCAGAGCACATTGATGGTGAGTTGGTTGTAGACATAAGAAGAAATTGTTGGTTTTCTTAGTATGACATTTGGAAGAGCACATATCATTGCATCATATGAAGTTGTACTGTCATCTTAGTTTGGTTAGAATATTATTCTGGAAATGCTCTCAGTTGTCTCATGTTGTTAGTATACTCCCAAATACTCAGTCGGTCTGGATTTATTCTTGAGAAGTGGGCTATGAGGTTGAAGATGAAGAACCTTATGCATATGATGCATAATAATCCTTTGGCAAGTACTCTTGGTGCTCTTTCTTTGATAGCAAAATGCTAGTGATGACAGATTGTGGGCAGGTGGATACCATTCAATAGCTGGTATTTCATATGGTGTTGTCTCAAGTAAAGTGAAGGGTGAACTGTAGGTTGGTGGGTGAGGACAGTGAGATTTCACAAGTATGGTGATATGTTTTTCCTGGAACAGGTGATGTTAAGTAAATCTTCATTGATGGTTCTTCTTTGCTAAATATGTACAAAATAACTAGATTTGTCAAAAAGGCTCGAAACCTTCAAGAAATGGCCAAATTCTATGGGTTAAATTGTTCATGGTGGAAAAAGATCAGCATCTATAGATTAGCATAATAGCTTTAGCAGTGATTGAGTGCATGGTAGCCATTATGATTCTTTCAAGTTTGATGATCGTATGCATCTCAGTGGTTGTGGTGAATTCTTAATTTGTTTAGGTGATAAAGGGCAGGTTATATTATATTCAATGCATTCAATTGAAAAGTCATTGTGCCATTGTCGGTCACTTCAGAAGATTGTCACTGCTTCATTACTTGTAGAAATAAACTGTATGTTTCTAAGGACAATGTGGAACTTATATGGAGTCTACAACACCAGGCCTTCAAAGTATCCCATTGCACCATCTTTCTATGTATCCTCCTATTATCCATTGTTTAAATATCCAGCTAGAAAAATTGAATGTTGTTATTGACTGATTGGGAGTTGTGAATTAAAATCCATTGCACCATATGGAGTTTTTGTTGATAAAGTACCGGGGCATGGGGGAACTCTTGTATATTAGTGAATTGGGTGCAAAAACTTGTGGCTGATAGCCAATATGCAAATGTGGAAGCAACCTGTAGTCGTGACCTATTCGAATAGGCTGAACATTCTAAACCAAAATACCGACTCCTTTGATGGTATTCACACAAAATGGACATGTTGAAAAAGCTTCAGAAGCTTTAAAGCAAATACAGTTGGTAGTGACGCTTTTTTTCCCTTATCCACAACCAAAGAATAAAGGGCAGATTTGCTGGTGTATATCCATCTTCTACACTCATAGCCATTGCCAGAAAAGGAACATCTAAAGCAAGAATTTTTATCAGGTATTATAGCTGGGAGCACCCGAGTTAGTATGTATGTGAATGGTGAAAATATCAAAGGGGTGATTTCAAATTCAATCAACATTTGTGATGCCAAATTCCCACTGCCAGCGCACTTGCATCCATGCCAAAATAGCAACCACTCGTCCAACAAGGGTTTTTGTTAGGTATTACAGCAGATAAAATCGCAACCTTCCTAAATATAAGCAAGATGTTTTAAAAGGAACACATGGGTCGCAGGATATGCAGAGGATTTTTGTTAATCTTAGAAATCTTTATAAGTTGATGCAATTAATTCAGAAATGCCATATCTCGTGATATTAGGTAGCATCTTTTATGCCCAAGCCAAATCCTGCGACCTTAGCACACAAACAGATGAAGATTATAGATGATAATGTTCTGGTTGATGGAAATGTTTGGTGTCGATGCATAGACATATCATTAATGGTCTTCCTTCTGGAAAATCTCTCTCTCCCAACTTCTAGCAGAATGCTTGGGTGAATATGTATGCAAAAACATGGAAGGCAATACAGAAAAAGGGACGCAACCTTGATAAAAAGGTGATATGATACAAATCAGTGGAGATAGGCACGACGGCTTTGTTGAAAAGGCTGAGGTGTAATACCAAATACTACAGGCTTTGATAGCTCGTCTTGTGCCAAAGGTGAAGGGCGACATGCATGCAAAATGTGGAAACATGAATGGGTCGTGGTCTTAAACATATTGTATTCTCAGCCAATTCTTAATACAGCAACAACCTTTTGATTTCTTGTTAAAGATTTCTGAATCTTCCAAGCAAATGCTATTGACAGATGCAACCTCAAATTCTACAATTCTTATTCATGTTCTCTCTTTGGCCGTGCCATACTAGAAATCTAATACAAGTTTTTGATTGATATTACAGTTATAAATGCTCACGTCTATATGCATGCAGAAGTAAATGTAGAGCAATCTTCAACAACTGAATATTTCCATTGCCTCCTTTATTTGATGAAGAGTCCAGGTTCTCATTTGCTAACTTTCAGTCTCAGGCTCGGGGTCTGGCTCATTCATAGACTCTCTTCCATGTTCAGGTCTTATGCAAATGCTCAAAATGCGACTACCTTAATGATGACATTCCAACTCAAGCTTAGACTCAATCTCAAAGGACATGCACAGAAGGTGAGAATGGTGTTCAAGCCACTCAGAAGGCTTCTTGACATATACTCAGTGAGCTTCCATCTGAGCATGAATAGATCATCAAGTTAAGGGGCTGAGTACATGCAAACTAGAAATATTAGCCTCCACTCCTGAACAACTTTTGGGACTCATTGAATTAAAAGGCACTTGATATATCAAGAATTGTTGGCAAAAAAATCAGCGTCCCCCTTCAGGATTCGTGACATGGCTTAACCGCCTCCCGTTGGTCTTTATCTGGGATGGTAGCGGTTTCCTGATAGGTGCACCTTTTGGGAGAAACGGCCAGCTCAACTCCCTACAAGTGGTATCAGATCCGGGTCACGGGTTCGAATCCCCTCGGGTAACGCTGAGGGGGGGATTGTTGGCAAAAAAAATCAGCGTCCCCCTTCGGGATTTGTGACATGGCTTAACCGCCTCCCGTTGGTCTTTATCTGGGATGGTAGCGGTTTCCTAATAGGTGCGCCTTTTGGGAGAAACGGCCAGCTCAACTCCCTACAAGGGGGGATGTTAAGGATTAAGATTGTCTAGAAAGTTGTAGAATGATTCTAGAGCCTTCCACAACTAGAACATTCCTGGAGCTGTTCTAGAAAAGAATATTGTAAGATATGTTCTAGAAAAGAACATTCCAGATTTAAGAGTTTTCTAGAAAGCTAGAAGTTTCTAGGCTTCAAAGGTTCTATAACTATATATATGTGATTGGAGAGAGTTGTTGTATATAGGGCCTCTGGATGGTTGTTGGATACAACATTCAGATCGCTATTAGATATAGCATCTAGATAGCTGCTAGACACAACATTTTAGATTTAATGTATTGAAAGTTAGATGAATATAATTTGCCAGGTTATTCAACTATGTTTTGCCTTGCCTCTTTTCTGTTTGTTGTTGTTATGTTTTGCCCTGTCTTTTGGTGTTTATTGGGCCTGTTCTCACATGGTATCAGAGCGGGGTTATGGGTTTGAATCCCTTTAGGTAACGCTGAGGGGATTGTTGGAAAAAAAAAGATTCAGCTAGAGGATCAGCCCAAGTTCAGCTAGAGTTTCAACCAGGTTCAGCTAGAATGTTTTCCTAGTTTAGCTAGAATGTTTTCCAGGTTCAGCTAGAGGACCATCAAGAGGTTCAGCTAGAATATTTTCCAGTTCAGCTAGAGGTTCAGTTAGAAGTGTATTGCTGGAGTGATTTGTTTGCAGGGCTGAGATATTGCTGGAGTGACTTGTTTGCAGGGCTGATATATTGCTAGAGTGATTTTTGTTTGCAGGGCTATTGCTAGAAATGCAAGTTGGAACAAGCTAGAGGTATTGTTGGTAGTGATGATGGAGAAGATGACTTTTCAGCTAGACAAAAGATAATGAGTGTTGAAGGCTTAAAGTTTCAATCTCATATGAGCAAGTTAGAGGAAAGAAAGAATGGGAGCAAGCCATGAAAGAGGATTATGATCGAAGAATGCTTGGTATGCTAGAGGTGAACATTAAGGGGGGATAGTAATATAATGCTCCCCTCTCATTTGTATTTTTTCTGTATTATTCTAGCCAATCTTAAGGGGGGATGTTAAGGATTAAGATTGTCTAGAAAGTTGTAGAATGATTCTAGAGCCTTCCACAACTAGAACATTCCTGGAGCTGTTCTAGAAAAGAATATTGTAAGATATGTTCTAGAAAAGAACATTCCAGATTTAAGAGTTTTCTAGAAAGCTAGAAGTTTCCAGGCTTCAAAGGTTCTATAACTATATATATATGTGATTGGAGAGAGTTGTTGTATATAGGGCCTCTGGATGGTTGTTGGATACAACATTCAGATTGCTATTAGATATAGCATTTGGATAGCTGCTAGACACAACATTTTAGATTTAATGTATTGAAAGTTAGATGAATATATTTCTGAGTTATCTAACCCTGTTTGCCCTATGTTCATTACTGTTGTTATGGTCTTTTTGGTATTTTTTTGGCCCTATTTTTTACAAGAATCTCTTTCCTGGTTATTGATGACCTAAAAAGTATTCTAGAGAGATGTCCTTTTAAAAATCTGAAATCTTTGAAGTACCTACTGGGATGCCAAAGAAAATGATGAATATTTCAGAAACTTGTGGGCACTTCATAAAGGACTTGAGGAAGATATTGGCATGAGAATATGAGTTGATGGAAATACTATAAGGATCAAAGAGACAATAGCAGTTATTATTTTGCAATTACTTGATTACGAAAATGTGGTGATGTATGTATTGACAGCTGCAGCATGGAAGCCGAAGAGGTGCTTCTTGGATTTCTGTTTTCTTTCATTCTTGGAGTTACATTCCTACCTCTCGTTAATGTGTGATTTCAAACTGAATGCTAGAGATCATTGGTGGCCTTTCTTTTCCTTTTTATTTTATCATTTGTATTATAGGGAAAGGGGAGAATGGCTTTTGATCTTCCCACCAAGAAGGTCTATAAAAACTGATGTATTGTTCATTGTAAAGGATCTTTTTGCTATCAAACCAAGAGCTCCTGTGAGAGCTATAGGGGTGTAGTAACTAGATGTCTTATTCTATTTTCTGTATCTATTTGACTGACTAGATTTCTGATCCCCCTTGTACTTTGGTGCATGAGTGAGGCTCGATCAATCTGGAAGGTGTTTTATTATTTCATTTTTCTGAAGAGTTGGGAGCTTTGTGAGAGGGCTAACTGGAGACTTTATATTTCAATTCATTTTGGAATAAGAAAGTTTGATGTTCCCGTGTCTTCATTCTTTCTAAAACTTTGATTGTTCTTATGTCCAATCAAGTTCTTTATTTTACAATCTCTTTTCTTGCTCTCAGTATGCAAGTGTTGGGACGACTTGGTGCCTTTGTAGTTAGTGGTTATATCTCTTGGAGACTTTGTACTTCTCTTTTAGTTTAGTTTATCTTTCCTCAAGGAGTTTGTGTTGTGTTGCCTATGCTCGCAGGTAGATTTCTTCTATATCTTTTTATCTCTCCTTTTCTCCTTTGCTACCTTTTTGTACCTTCTGGTTAAAGGTACTCAAAAATAAAAAAAACCCCATCATACGAGGGAGCTACCCCTCTCAAATGTAGAGGATAATCATTGCATCCACAACGATTAATCCATTTGTTGGTGTCTTTTTGTCGCTGTCTATTGGGCGAATCAAAGTGTGTTTTTGCAATGACAAAACTGTTAATAAACAGTTTTTGGCGACTCTGCTGGGGATCAAAATTGAAGATTGGTGCATTCTTTATCTCTAATATTTTAAAGATACCTCGTTGAAGGAGTGAGGTTGGGACTCTGCGAAAGGTTCGAATCTGTAAAAATGGTTTGGAGAAGACAGTGATGATAGTTATGATGAAGACTTCCACGCTTCCATATCTGCATCTCAAAATAATCAGGTACCTGATGATCCTATGCAAGTAAGCTTTTTGAAGAGTTTTTATGGTAATATGTAATTTCAATCTGATAAGGTACACCCAGCTTTGCTGAGAACTTTGCAAGAAATCGAACAAAGGGATAGAAAGGAAACAAATTTTCTTGCTTGCAGCCATACTCTTGTTCGTGAAGAGATTGCATCTGGTGAAGAACCTCATGCTATAATGCACCATTTGCAAAGAAAGGACAATAGTTTGGAGGTAGGAAATTTTATTACAGAAGTGTCTTCTCATGGAGCAGTTGATAGATGTGAGAGTGAATCAGAAATTTTAACTGAGGTGTGCAAATAATCAAAATCTAAAGATGAAGGTTCTGGTTTAATTTCTCCTCCTCAAAATTCTTTTTCTTTTGGGTGTTATTCTTCAGACAATAATCTTCTTTGGATGGATTCATTTGAGCATGCACAAAGCTGTGTCAAAGAAGAAGCTTCTTTTGTGTCTGGTTGTGATAGTACATACAAGATGCATGATCAAAATGAAGAATTTGAAGAGACAAATCACTTTGAGCTTGATGATAAGGCTGATACTGAATGTATGCAAGTTGTAGCTGATGAAAATGTAGCCTTAGATTTAAACTGCTTCCTAGAATGCTCAATGGAAACTAAAGACAAAGAATATGAAACATTGGAGAAGCAAGAAGATGTTGATGATCAGCCAAGCAAAAATCAAGAAGATAACATATTTCATGATATTTCTATCTACTGTCCAGAGGAAGAAGTCATTCACAACATGCAAGAGGACATTGTGGTTTTTCTTGATTCTAATATTTTCCATGAGGAGCAGTTGTTTGAATTTAATGTCTCATCTGGAGGAGTTGTATATGCCAAATTTTTTGAAGCTGTTGTTCAAAGCACCAAATGGTAGCTAGGTTTGGTCATGTTTCATTGGCATACACATTTCTACCGCACAAGTATCTATTTCTCGCTGCCTGTAAATGGGTTTGCATAGCCTCATGATATCAGTGGGGTTTTGTTGTACCTAGTTCGGGTACATACGAGTCTTAGGTGGGTTTCCATTTCCTATTGTGTGTTGTTTAGTTTCTTTCCATTTTTGGCTTTGTTCAAGGTCTCCTGTTTGGATAAGGCATTGGTCTTCACCTAAGATATAGGGGTTCTCTACATCCCTTGCAGTCCTTATCCCCAATTAGAGCCTCTTGTTGTCCACATTTTTTAAACTTGAAAATTTTAAACTTTTCCTATATCCAAGCTATCACATATCATTAAAACAATTCCCACGTGTTATTTACCCTTTGAAGTCACATTTGAAGTCATATTGTTATCCATGTGCCATCTCAGTCTAGACGGAATATTATTGTTTCACCTCACCCTTGGAATGATCTAAGTTTCCTCATGGTATTGATATGCTTCGGAGCACATTGATGGTGAGTTGGTTGTAGACATAAGAAGAAATTGTTTCTTGGTTTTCTCAGTATGACATTTGGCAGAGCACATATCATTGCATCATATGAAGTTGTACTGTCATCTCGGTTTGGTTAGAATATTATTCTGCAAATGCTCTCAGTTGTCTCATGTTGTTAGTATACTCCCAAATACTCAATCGGTCTGGATTTATTCTTGAGAAGTGGGCTATGAGGTTGAAGATGAAGAGCCTTAAATGCATATGATGCATCATAATCCTTTGGCAAGTACTCCTGGTGCTTTTCCTTTGATAGCAAAACACTAGTGATGACAGATTGTGGGCCGGTGGATACCATTCAATAGCTGGTATTTCATATGGTGTTGTCTCAAGTAAAGTAAAGGGTGAACTGTAGGTTGGTGGGTGAGGACAGTGAGATTTCACAAGTATGGTGATATGTTTTTCCTGGAATAGGTGATGTTAAGTAAATCTTCAGTGATGGTGCTTCTCTACTAAATATGTACAAAATAACTAGATTTGTCAAAAGGCTCAAAACCTTCAAGCAATGGCCAAATTCTACGGGTTAAGTTGCTCATGGTGGAAAAGGATTAGCATTTACAGATTAGCATAATAGCTTTAGCAGTGATCGAGTGCATGGTAGCCATTATGATGCTTTCAAGTTTGGTGATCGTATGCATTTTAGTGGTTGTGGTTAATTCTTAATTTGTTCAGGTGATAAAGGGCAGGTTATATTATATTCAATGCATTCAATTGAAAAGTCATTGTGCCATTGTCGGTCACTTCAGAAGATTGTCACTGATTCATTACTTGTAGAAATAAACTGTATGTTTCTGAGGACAATGTGGAACTTATATGGAGTCTACAATACCAGGCCTACAAAGTATCCCATTGTGCCAGCTTTCTATGTATCCTCTTGTTATCCATTGTTTAAATATCCAGCCAGAAAAATTGAATGTTGTTATTGACTGATTGGGAGTTGTGAATTGAAATCCATTGCACCATATGGAGTTTTTGTTGATAAAGTACCGGGGCATGGGGGAACTCTTGTATAGTAGTGAATTGGGTGCAAAAACTTGTGGCTGATAGCCAATATGCAAACGTGGAAGCAACCTGTAGTCGCGACCTATTCGAATAGGCTGAACATTCTAAACCAAAATACCGACTCCTTTGATGGTATTCACACAAAATGGACATGTTGAAAAAGCTTCAGAAGCTTTAAAGCAAATACAGTTGGTAGTGACGCTTTTTTTCCCTTATCCACAACCAAAGAATAAAGGGCAGATTTGCTGGTGTATATCCATCTTCTACACTCACAGCCATTGCCAGAAAAGGAACATCTAAAGCAAGAATTTTTATCAGATATTATAGCTGGGAGCACCCGAGTTAGTATGTATGTGAACGGTGAAAATATCAAAGGGGTGATTTCAAATTCAATCAACATTTGTAATGCCAAATTCCCACTGCCAGCGCACTTGCATCCATGCCAAAATAGCAACCGCTCGTCCAACAAGGGTTTTTGTTAGGTATTACAGCAGATAAAACCGCAACCTTCCTAAATACAAGCAAGATGTTTTAAAAGGAACACATGGGTCGCAGGATATGCAGAGGATTTTTGTTAATCTTAGAAATCTTTATAAGTCGATGCAATTAATTCAGAAATGCCATATCTCGTGATATTAGGTAGCATCTTTTATGCCCAAGCCAAATCCTGCGACCTTAGCACACAAACAGATGAAGATTATAGATGATAATGTTCTGGTTGATGGAAATGTTTGGTGTCGATGCATAGACATATCATTAATGGTCTTCCTTCTGGCAAATCTCTCTCTCCCAACTTCTAGCAGAATGCTTGGGTGAATATGTATGCAAAAACATGGAAGGCAATACAGAAAAAGGGACGCAACCTTGATAAAAAGGTGATATGATACAAATCAGTGGAGATAGGCACGACGGCTTTGTTGAAAAGGCTGAGGTGTAATACCAAATACTACAGGCTTTGATAGCTCGTCTTGTGCCAAAGGTGAAGGGCGACATGCATGCAAAATGTGGAAACATGAATGGGTCGTGGTCTTAAACATATTGTATTCTCAGCCAATTCTTAATACAGCAACAACCTTTTGATTTCTTGTTAAAGATTTCTGAATCTTCCAAGCAAATGCTATTGACAGATGCAACCTCAAATTCTACAATTCTTATTCATGTTCTCTCTTTGGCCGTGCCATACTAGAAATCTAATACAAGTTTTTGATTGATATTACAGTTATAAATGCTCACGTCTATATGCATGCAGAAGTAAATGTAGAGCAATCTTCAACAACTGAATATTTCCATTGCCTCCTTTATTTGATGAAGAGTCCAGGTTCTCATTTGCTAACTTTCAGTCTCAGGCTCGGGGTCTGGCTCATTCATAGACTCTCTTCCATGTTCAGGTCTTATGCAAATGCTCAAAATGCGACTACCTTAATGATGACATTCCAACTCAAGCTTAGACTCAATCTCAAAGGACATGCATAGAAGGTGAGAATGGTGTTCAAGCCACTCAGAAGGCTTCTTGACATATACTCAATGAGCTTCCATCTGAGCACTTGAATAGATCATCAAGTTAAGGGGCTGAGTACATGCAAACTAGAAATATTAGCCTCCACTCCTGAACAACTTTTGGGACTCATTGAATTAAAAGGCACTTGATATATCAAGAATTGTTGGCAAAAAAATCAGCGTCCCCCTTCGGGATTCGTGACATGGCTTAACCGCCTCTCGTTGGTCTTTATCTGGGATGGTAGCGGTTTCCTGATAGGTGCGCCTTTTGGGAGAAACGGCCAGCTCAACTCCCTACAAGTGGTATCAGATCCGGGTCACGGGTTCGAATCCCCTCGGGTAACGCTGAGGGGGGGATTATTGGCAAAAAAAATCAGCGTTCCCCTTCGGGATTCGTGACATGGCTTAACCGCCTCCTGTTGGTCTTTATTTGGGATGGTAGCGGTTTCCTGATAGGTGTGCCTTTTGGGAGAAACAACCAGCTCAACTCCCTACAAGGGGGGATGTTAAGGATTAAGATTGTCTAGAAAGTTGTAGAATGATTCTAGAGCCTTCCACAACTAGAACATTCCTGGTGCTGTTCTAGAAAAGAATATTGTAAGATATGTTCTAGAAAAGAACATTCCAGATTTAAGAGTTTTCTAGAAAGCTAGAAGTTTCTAGGCTTCAAAGGTTCTATAACTATATATATGTGATTGGAGAGAGTTGTTGTATATAGGGCCTCTGGATGGTTGTTGGATACAACATTCAGATTGCTATTAGATATAGCATCTGGATAGTTGCTAGACACAACATTTTAGATTTAATGTATTGAAAGTTAGATGAATATAATTTGCCAGGTTAGTCAACTATGTTTTGCCCTGTCTCTTTTCTGTTTGTTGTTGTTATGTTTTGCCCTGTCTTTTGGTGTTTATTGGGCCTGTTCTCACATGGTATCAGAGTGGGGTTATGGGTTTGAATCCCTTTAGGTAACGCTGAGGGGATTGTTGGAAAAAAAAAAAGATTCAGCTAGAGGATCAGCCCAAGTTCAGCTAGAGTTTCAACCAGGTTCAGCTAGAATGTTTTCCTAGTTTAGCTAGAATGTTTTCCAGGTTCAGCTAGAGGACCATCAAGAGGTACAGCTAGAATATTTTCTGGTTCAACTAGAGGTTCAGTTAGAAGTGTATTGCTGGAGTGATTTGTTTGCAGGGCTGAGATATTGTTGGAGTGACTTGTTTGCAGGGCTGATATATTGCTAGAGTGATTTTTGTTTGCAGGGCTATTACTGGAAATGTAAGTTGGAACAAGCTAGAGGTATTGTTGGTAGTGATGATGGAGAAGATGACTTTTCAGCTAGACAAAAGATAATGAGTGTTGAAGGCTTAAAGTTTCAATCTCATATGAGCAAGTTAGAGGAAAGAAAGAATGGGAGCAAGCCATGAAAGAGGATTATGATCGAAGAATGCTTGGTATGCTAGAGGTGAACATTAAGGGGGGATAGTAATATAATGCTCCCCTCTCATTTGTATTTTTTTTGTATTATTCTAGCCAATCTTAAAGGGGGATGTTAAGGATTAAGATTGTCTAGAAAGTTGTAGAATGATTCTAGAGCCTTCCACAACTAGAACATTCCTGGAGCTGTTCTAGAAAAGAATATTCTAAGATATGTTCTAGAAAAGAACATTCCAGATTTAAGAGTTTTCTAGAAAGCTAGAAGTTTCCAGGCTTCAAAGGTTCTATAACTATATATATCTGATTGGAGAGAGTTGTTGTATATAGGGCCTCTGGATGGTTGTTGGATACAACATTCAGATTGCTATTAGATATAGCATCTGGATAGTTGCTAGACACAACATTTTAGATTTAATGTATTGAAAGTTAGATGAATATATTTCTGAGTTATCTAACCCTGTTTGCCCTGTGTTCATTATTGTTGTTATGGTCTGTTTGGTATTTTTTTGGCCCTGTTTTTTACAAGAATCTCTTTCCTGGTTATTGATGACCTAAAAAGTATTCTAGAGAGATGTCCTTTTCAAAATCTGAAATCTTTGAAGTACCTACTGGAATGCCAAAGAAAATGATGAATATTTCAGAAACTTGTGGGCACTTCATAAAGGACTTGAGAAAGATATTGGCACGAGAATATGAGTTGATGGAAATACTATAAGGATCAAAGAGACAATAGCAGTTATTATTTTGCAATTACTTGATTATGAAAATGTGGTGGTGTATGTATTGACAGTTGGAGCATGGAAGCCGAAGAGGTGCTTCTTAGATTTCTATTTTCTTTCATTCTTGGAGTTACATTCCTACCTCTCGTTAATGTGTGATTTCAAACTGAATGCTAGAGATCATTGGTGGCCTTTCTTTTCCTTTTTATTTTATCATTTGTATTATAGGGAAAGGGGAGAATGGCTTTTGATCTTCCCACCAAGAAGGTCTATAAAAACTGATGTATTGTTCATTGTAAAGGATCTTTTTGCTATCAAACCAAGAGCTCCTGTGAGAGCTATAGAGGTGTAGTAACTGTTGCAAGTATGAGGTGAGCCAGTGTTGTCATTGATGTCAACATACTCATATTGCATTGACAAGAAGGATTTGATGAGCTGTGTGCTGAGGATATTGAGAAAATTAGCCTCAGTCAGGAACAGTGAAGAACAATGATGAGAAGAAGGCAAATGTATTGTATAGGTTGAGAACTGGAGGATGCGGATTAAAGGGTTTGTAGATATGAGTCTTGAGATGCTTCAGTTAAGATTTCAGAGGTCCGCATGAAGATCTGAAGGAGTTGTGGCTGTCGGTGTAGAACCGGTTCCGGCAAGTATTCAGAGGTGACAGAGGATCACAAAAAGGTCCGGTGAGGTCTGGAATTGTATTATCCTAATCTGCAGATTGGAAGGAGTGTTTGGGATGTCCTTGTGATGTGTCATCCTGATTTGTGTATGATTTGGAGGTCCGGAAGTACCTCTTGCATTATGACAGTGGCGACAGACAGTGTTCTTGAAGTTCCGGATAAGGAAGAGAAGAGATTCCAGTAAGTAAAGAAAGTGCCGATGTACTTGGTCATTCAGGCAGGCTTGTGAAGGTTCTTGGATCATGTTGAGGTTGTGTTGTTGGTCCGCATTGATAGTAGAGCCCAGAATTGAAGTTATTCTTCTGGATGAAGTTCTTGCTCTGTTTAGCCGACCGGATGAGTTGTTCATCCTGCGAATGTTCTTGTGGTGGCCGACCGGATGTGTTATTCATCTTGCGGATACTCTTATGGTTGTTTGCCGACTTAGATGTTTGTTCCTAAGTTGATGTCTTGTATAAATAAAGGTTTGTGAGTTCATTTCGAGTGTGTATGGAGTGGATGAGAGCGGGATAGCGAAGAGAGGTGCGAAAGACAGAGCAGAGGTTTTGGGCTTAAATGGAACTGATCCGGACATAGTAGAGATGTCATTCTCCAGTTCAAGATTGTGATTTTTATCACTTTGTAGACAGTGTGTCTCCTTGTAGGCAGTGGGCCTCTTTGTGAGCAGTGTGCTCGGGCAGTGAGCCCTAATTGGCATGTGCCATTCATTCTTCTTTATTCTTCTAACAGAGAATAATTCTTGGGTTAATCACCCCGTGGTTTTTCCCTTAACCGGGTTTTCCACGTCAAAATCTTGGTGTTCAATGTGTTGATGTTTATCTGCTCTTGTGTTTATGTATTATGCTTTCATGGATGATTAATTGATATGCTGCTAACTAACAACGAAGAATCAAGTGTTTGAAAGAACAAGAAGTTTTATACAACTGATTCACCCCCCCCTCTCTCAGTTGTATGCCTTAAATCCAACAATTGGTATCAGAGCCAAGTTCCTCTGAAAGGAGCTTAACCGCTTGAGGAGATCCAGGATGTCGTCATACAAGAAGGATAGTCCGAAGTTCGATGGAACCAACTTCACTCTCTGGAAAGGTCGCATGAAGTGTCACTTGGAATGTATGGGAAAAGCATACTTGGCTATGGTCTCAAAACCATATGTACCTCCACAAGGTGGTTCGACAACTCTGAATGAAATCACAGATGCTGAAAATAATCTGCGGACCAAGGAAGCCCTACTAAGCGCATTGAATGATTCAGATCTCTCAAATGTTATTGACCTACCAACTGCATATGAGATCCTGACTAAACTGGAACTTCTGTATGAAGGAGATGAGTTTGTCAAAAGTGCAAGGTTGCAAAGTCTGAAAGGGAAATTTGAAAGATTGAAGATGAGAGATGATGAAAACATCACTACCTTTATGCCAAGAGCGAATGAGCTGGTATGTGGAATTAGAAATGCTGGTGGAACTCTAGATGAAAATGAGATTGTCTGCAAAATCCTAAGATCCCTTCTTGCTGCCTACAAAATCAAGGTTGCTGCCATTGATGAATTCAGAGCCCACACAACTGTCACAAGAGAACAACTGGCTGGCAAACTAGCTGCATTTGAAATGACCAATTTTGGAGATGATCCTCCCAAGACTGAATCTGCTTTCAAAGCCAGTACCCATGTGAAAGGCAAACAGAGATTTGATCCGGGAGAAAACTCATCAAGGAAGATGTCATGGTATGATCAAGCAAGAAGAGACATGGAAGAAGAAGAAGCAGAAACAGCTCAACTTGAAGCCCTCATTGCAAAGAGACTGCTAAGAGGATCCGGTAAGTATGAAGGAAAACTACCCTTTAAGTGTTTCAACTGCAATAAGATTGGTCATTTTGCTTCAAGATGTCCGGAAAGATCTGCAAGGTCTAACACTAACAGACAAAGGTTTCAAAAGAATTGCTATTATGTTCATGAAGAAGATGACAATGAAGGAGTAATAGATGATGAATTAGAACTAGGAAGCAAATCCGGAAATGAGTGGGTGTTTATTGCCATCAAGGAAGAAGATTCAATACTCTCTGAATCTGTCAATCACAAAGTTGTTGAAAAAGCTTTGGTTGCTCAAGTGGAAGAAAAGGATGATTGGGTTATTGACAGTGGATGTTCTCACCATATGACTGGTGACAAGAATAAGTTCTTGAATTTGGAAAGGTATGAAGGAGGAATGGTAAAGTTTGGTGACAATTCTGCTGGCAGAATCAGAGGCAGGGGAACTATTTCCTTTGATGGAAAGAGCAAAACAGGTAATGTACTATATGTTGAAGGATTGAAGCACAATCTTCTCAGTGTTGGTCAGTTAGTAGACAAAGGCTATGATCTTCGGTTTAAGAATGGAAAATGCAGAATCTTTACAAACTCTGGAACTGAAATTGCATCTGGTACTCAGTCAAAAGGTAATATCTTTCATCTGATTGGTTCAAATAAAAGTTGTTTGTTTGTTCAAATTGATCAGAGTTGGTTATGGCATAGAAGAATGTGTCATGTAAATTTTGATAACATCATCAAGATAAGCAATACTCAGGCTGTAAGAGATCTTCCAAAATTGATGAAACCTACAAATAGTTTGTGCAAAGAATGTCAGCTAGGTAAACAAAGCAGAGTCTCTTTCAAAAGCAAAGATCAATCTTCTACTGGATTGTTGGAATTAGTACATACTGATCTCTGTGGTCCGACAAGAATCAAGAGTCTGCAAGGTGATAGATATTTCATGTTGTTAATTGATGACCACTCTCGGATGATGTGGGTTACCTTCCTAAAAGAGAAATCAGAAGCCCTTGAAAAGTTCAAAATCTTCAAAGCTATGGTAGAGAATCAAACCGGATTAAAACTAAAGTGTCTAAGGTCTGATAGAGGTGGTGAATTTACATCTGGTGAGTTCATTGACTTTTGTGAGAAGCAGGGTATAAGGAGACAGTTGTCTGCTCCTAGGACTCCATAGCAGAATGGAGTAGTTGAGAGAAAGAACCGGACCATCCAGGAAGCTGCCAGGACAATGATGTTGGAAGCAAATGTTCCTCAAATGTTTTGGAAAGAAGCTATCAGCACTGTAGTCTACACTCTCAATCGAGTTCAAATCAGAAAGAACACCGGTAAGACCCCCTATGAACTCTGGTTTGGCATCACTCCTACTGTGAAATATTTCAGAGTATTTGGTAGCAAGTGTTATATTAAAAGAGATGAAGATCTAGGAAAGTTTGATGCTAGAAGTGATGAAGGAATTTTCTTGGGTTACTCCACTCAAAGCAAAGCATACCGGTGTTACAATAAGAGATTGAGGAAGATGATAGAAAGCACCAATGTGAAAGTTGATGAAGGAATTGAGAAGCCTTCAAGATTTTATGAGTTTGATGAAGATGACCAAGACAGTGTTCAAGGAACTCAATCCTCTCCGGTGAGACAGAGTCAGCCTGATCCGGTAAATCAGGAAGAAGAGATAGGTTTGAATGAGCCTGATCAAGAAGCAGCAGTGCAGGATACTCCCAAAATTCCAAGGTATGTAAGACTGAACCACTCTGAAGATCAGATCATAGGTGACAGAAGCAAAGGTGTACAAACTAGAAGGAATGTTGCTCAAAATTAGGATGAATGTTGTCTGATTTCAAAGATTGAACCTAAAACAATAAATGAAGCCTGCAATGATGAAAACTAGACCAAAGCAATGGAAGATGAATTGATGCAAATTGAGAAAAATCATACTTGGGATCTTGTTCCCAGACCTAGAGACAGGAATGTAATTGGAACCAAGTGGGTCTTCCGGAACAAACTAAATGAAGCTGGTGAAGTAATCAGAAACAAAGCTAGACTGGTCTGCAAAGGCTACTCTCAAATAGAAGGAATTGACTTTGAAGAGACTTTTGCTCCGGTGGCAAGAATTGAAGCAGTCAGATTACTTCTTGCATTTTTTGCCTTCAAAGACTTCAAGGTGTATCAGATGGATGTCAAGTCTGCCTTCCTAAATGGTGATTTGGAAGAAGAAGTCTACATTGAACAACCGGATGGATTTCAATTGTCTGATAATGATGATATGGTCTGCAAGTTGAAGAAAGCTTTGTATGGATTGAAGCAAGCCCCAAGAGCATGGTATGAAAGGTTAGATAAGCATCTTGTGCAGATTGGATTCAACAAAGGTACTGCTGATAGTAACTTATATTTCAAAATTGATCATGAAAATATTTTGATTGTTGAAGTGTTTGTGGATGATATCATTTTTGGAGGAAGAGATAGTATGTGCAAAACTTTTGCAAATCAGATGAAAAGTGAGTTTGAAATGTCTATGCTTGGTGAAATGAATTTCTTCTTGGGTCTGCAAATTACTCAAACAAAAGAAGGGATCTTCATTTCTCAGACCAAATATGTGAAAGAATTGTTAAGGAAATTTGGTATGGAAGACTCAAAGCCAATGAACACTCCTATGGCAACCGGATGTAAGTTAAGCAAAGATGATGATTCTCCAAAGGCAGATCAGACAAAGTATAGATCAATGATTGGTGGATTGTTGTATCTCACTCAAACTAGACCAGATATAATACAGGTTGTTGGTCTTGTGGCAAGATTCCAGGCTGATCCTAGAGAATCTCATGTTATGGCAATCAAAAGAATTTTTAGGTACTTGAAAGGAACAGTTGAGTATGGTCTATGGTACCCTAGAGATCTGGATTTCTCTCTTCATGCTTACACAGATGCAGATTGGGCAGGAGATGTGGATGACCGGAAGAGCACTAGTGGTGGAGCATTCTTTTTGGGGAAGAGATTGGTTTCTTGGCTAAGCAAGAAACAAGATGCAATATCTCTGTCTACAACTGAAGCAGAATACATTGCAGCAGCAGGTAGTTGCACTCAAATCTTATGGATGAAGCAGATGCTAAGAGACATTAAAGTTGAATATGAGGAGCCTATCACAATTTTCTGTGATAATTCAAGTGCAATTAATATTTCTAAGAATCCGGTATTGCATTCTAAGACTAAGCACATATCTATCAAGTTTCACTTTTTGAGAGAACAAGTGAACAAGGAAGAAGTCAGATTGGAGTATGTTCCCTCAAAGGATCAGATTGCAGATATCTTTACTAAACCTCTTCCCAAGGACTCTTTTGAATATCTCCGGGAGAAGTTAGGGGTCATGGCCCATCCGGTGATGAACTAGGATGCACTGATGTGCATCAGTCCGGTGGATATCACAGTCATATCTTGTGATCCGGATTGATGATGGGGAGCTGCAACTAAGGGGGAGCAGCTGGTATGATTCTGATGTATTAGAATTGCAAGTATGAGCCCTTTGCCATTGATGTCAAAGGGGGAGAGAAGACATGTGAAAAACAAGTGGTTGATGATCCAAGGGGGAGCAGTAAAGGAAGAGAAGACATGTAAAAAGTTGTTGTTGATAGGGGGAGCTGTGACAGAAAGGAGAAGTTCTTGTCTTGATGGTTTTTCACATCATATGTTGCCATCAATGACAAAGGGGGAGATTGTTGAGCCAGTGTTGTCATTGATGTCAACATACTCATATTGCATTGACAAGAAGGATTTGATGAGCTGTGTGCTGAGGATATTGAGAAAATTAGCCTCAGTCAGGAACAGTGAAGAACAGTGATGAGAAGAAGGCAAATGTATTGTATAGGTTGAGAACCGGAGGATGCGGATTAAAGGGTTTGTAGATATGAGTCTTGAGATGCTTCAGTTAAGATTTCAGAGGTCCGCATGAAGATCTGAAGGAGTTGTGGCTGTCGGTGTAGAACCGGTTCCGGCAAGTATTCAGAGGTGACAGAGGATCACAAAAAGGTCCGGTGAGGTCCGGAATTGTATTATCCTAATCTGCGGATTGGAAGGAGTGTTTGGGATGTCCTTGTGATGTGTCATCCTGATTTGTGTATGATTTGGAGGTCCGGAAGTACCTCTTGCATTATGACAGTGGCGACAGACAGTGTTCTTGAAGTTCCAGATAAGGAAGAGAAGAGATTCCAGTAAGTAAAGAAAGTGCGGATGTACCTGGTCATTCAGGCAGGCTTGTGAAGGTTCTTGGATCATGTTGAGGTTGTGTTGTTGGTCTGCATTGATAGTAGAGCCCGGAATTGAAGTTATTCTTCCGGATGAAGTTCTTGCTCTGTTTAGCCGACCGGATGAGTTGTTCATCCTGCGAATGTTCTTGTGGTGGCCGACCGGATGTGTTATTCATCTTGCGGATACTCTTATGGTTGTTTGCCGACTTAGATGTTTGTTCCTAAGTCGATGTCTTGTATAAATAAAGGTTTGTGAGTTCATTTCGAGTGTGTATGGAGTGGATGAGAGCGGGATAGCGAAGAGAGGTGCGAAAGATAGAGCAGAGGTTTTGGGCTTAAATGGAACTGATCCGGACATAGTAGAGATGTCATTCTCCAGTTCAAGATTGTGATTTTTATCACTTTGTAGACAGTGTGTCTCCTTGTAGGCAGTGGGCCTCTTTGTGAGCAGTGTGCTCGGGCAGTGAGCCCTAATTGGCATGTGCCATTCATTCTTCTTTATTCTTCTAACAGAGAATAATTCTTGGGTTAATCACCCCGTGGTTTTTCCCTTAACCGGGTTTTCCACGTCAAAATCTTGGTGTTCAATGTGTTGATGTTTATCTGCTCTTGTGTTTATGTATTATGCTTTCATGGATGATTAATTGATATGCTGCTAACTAACAACGAAGAATCAAGTGTTTGAAAGAACAAGAAGTTTTATACAATTGATTCACCCCCCCCCCTCTCATTTGTATGCCTTAAATCCAACAGTAACTAGATGTCTTATTCTATTTTCTGTATCTGTTTGACTGACTAGATATCTGATCCCCCTTGTACTTTGGTGCATGAGTGAGGCTCGATCAATCTGGAAGGTGTTTTATTATTTCATTTTTCTGAAGAGTTGGGAGCTTTGTGAGAGGGCTAACTGGAGACTTTATATTTCAATTCATTTTGGAATAAGAAAGTTTGATGTTCCCGTGTCTTCATTCTTTCTAAAACTTTGATTGTTCTTATGTCCAATCAAGTTCTTTATTTTACAATCTCTTTTCTTGCTCTCAGTATGCAAGTGTTGGGACGACTTGGTGCCTTTGTAGTTAGTGGTTATATCTCTTGGAGACTTTGTACTTCTCTTTTAGTTTAGTTTATCTTTCCTCAAGGAGTTTGTGTTGTGTTGCCTATGCTCACAGGCAGATTTCTTCCATATCTTTTTATCTCTCCTTTTCTCCTTTGCTACCTTTTTGTACCTTCTGGTTAAAGGTACTCAAAAATTAAAAAAACCCCATCATACGAGGGAGCTACCCCTCTCAAATGTAGAGGATAATCATTGCATCCACAACGATTAATCCATTTGTTGGTGTCTTTTTGTCGCTGTCTATTGGGCAAATCAAAGTGTGTTTTTGCAATGACAAAACTGTTAATAAACAGTTTTTGGCGACTCTGCTGGGGATCAAAATTGAAGATTGGTGCATTCTTTATCTCCAATATTTTAAAGATACCTCGTTGAAGGAGTGAGGTTGGGACTCTGCGAAAGGTGCGAATCTGTAAAAATGGTTTGGAGAAGACAGTGATGATAGTTATGATGAAGACTTCCTCGCTTCCATATCTGCATCTCAAAATAATTAGGTACCTGATGATCCTATGCAAGTAAGCTTTTTGAAGAGTTTTTATGGTAATATGTAATTTCAATCTGATAAGGTACACCCAGCTTTGCTGAGAACTTTGCAAGAAATCGAACAAAGGGATAGAAAGGAAACAAATTTTCTTGCTTGCAGCCATACTCTTGTTCGTGAAGAGATTGCATCTGGTGAAGAACCTCATGCTATAATGCACCATTTGCAAAGAAAGGACAATAGTTTGGAGGTAGGAAATTTTATTACAGAAGTGTCTTCTCATGGAGCAGTTGATAGATGTGAGAGTGAATCAGAAATTTTAACTGAGGTGTGCAAATAATCAAAATCTGAAGATGAAGGTTCTGGTTTAATTTCTCCTCCTCAAAATTCTTTTTCTTTTGGGTGTTATTCTTCAGACAATAATCTTCTTTGGATGGATTCATTTGAGCATGCACAAAGCTGTGTCAAAGAAAAAGCTTCTTTTGTGTCTGGTTGTGATAGTACATACAAGATGCATGATCAAAATGAAGAATTTGAAGAGACAAATCACTTTGAGCTTGATGATAAGGCTGATACTGAATGTATGCAAGTTGTAGCTGATGAAAATGTAGCCTTAGATTTAAACTGCTTCCTAGAATGCTCAATGGAAATTAAAGACAAAGAATATGAAACATTGGAGAAGCAAGAAGATGTTGATGATCAGCCAAGCAAAAATCAAGAAGATAACATATTTCATGATATTTCTATCTACTGTCCAGAGGAAGAAGTCATTCACAACATGCAAGAGGACATTGTGGTTTTTCTTGATTCTGATATTTTCCATGAGGAGTAGTTGTTTGAATTTAATGTCTCATCCAGAGGAGTTGTATATGCCAAAAATTTTGAAGCTGTTGTTCAAAGCACCAAACGGTAGCTAGGTTTGGTCATGTTTCATTGGCATACACATTTCTACCACACAAGTATCTATTTCTCGCTGCCTGTAAATGGGTTTGCATAGCCTCATGATATCAGTGGGGTTTTGTTGTACCTAGTTCGGGTACATACGAGTCTTAGGTGGGTTTCCATTTCCTGTTGTGTGTTGTTTAGTTTCTTTCCATTTTTGGCTTTGTTCAAGGTCTCCTGTTTGAATAAGGCATTGGTCTTCACCTAAGATTTAGGGGTTCTCTACATCCCTTGCAGTCCTTATCCCCAATTAGAGCCTCTTGTTGTCCACATTTTTTAAACTTGAAAATTTTAAACTTTTCCTATATCCAAGCTATCACATATCATTAAAACAATTCCCACGTGTTATTTACCCTTTGAAGTCACATTTGAAGTCATATTGTTATCCATGTGCCATCTCAGTCTAGATGGAATATTATTGTTTCACCTCACCCTTGGAATGATCTAAGTTTCCTCATGGTATTGATATGCTTCGGAGCACATTGATGGTGAGTTGGTTGTAGACATAAGAAGAAATTGTTTCTTGGTTTTCTCAGTATGACATTTGGCAGAGCACATATCATTGCATCATATGAAGTTGTACTGTCATCTGGTTTGGTTAGAATATTATTCTGCAAATGCTCTCGGTTGTCTCATGTTGTTAGTATACTCCCAAATACTCAATCGGTCTGGATTTATTCTTGAGAAGTGGGCTATGAGGTTGAAGATGAAGAGCCTTATGCATATGATGCATCATAATCCTTTGGCAAGTACTCCTGGTGCTTTTTCTTTGATAGAAAAACACTAGTGATGACAGATTGTGGGCCGGTGGATACCATTCAATAGCTGGTATTCCATATGGTGTTGTCTCAAGTAAAGTAAAGGGTGAACTGTAGGTTGGTGGGTGAGGACAGTGAGATTTCACAAGTATGGTGATATGTTTTTCCTGGAATAGGTGATGTTAAGTAAATCTTCAGTGATGGTGCTTCTCTACTAAATATGTACAAAATAACTAGATTTGTCAAAAGGCTCAAAACCTTCAAGCAATGGCCAAATTCTACGGGTTAAGTTGCTCATGGTGGAAAAGGATCAGCATTTACAGATTAGCATAATAGCTTTAGCAGTGATCGAGTGCATGGTAGCCATTATGATGCTTTCAAGTTTGGTGATCGTATGCATTTTAGTGGTTGTGGTTAATTCTTAATTTGTTCAGGTGATAAAGGGCAGGTTATATTATATTCAATGCATTCAATTGAAAAGTCATTGTGCCATTGTCGGTCACTTCAGAAGATTGTCACTGATTCATTACTTGTAGAAATAAACTGTATGTTTCTGAGGACAATGTGGAACTTATATGGAGTCTACAATACCAGGCCTACAAAGTATCCCGTTGTGCCAGCTTTCTATGTATCCTCTTGTTATCCATTGTTTAAATATCCAGCCAGAAAAATTAAATGTTGTTATTGACTGATTGGGAGTTGTGAATTGAAATCCATTGCACCATATGGATTTTTTGTTGATAAAGTACCGGGGC
Source organism: Cunninghamia lanceolata (assembly GCA_027924645.1). Classification (NCBI taxonomy): domain Eukaryota; kingdom Viridiplantae; phylum Streptophyta; class Pinopsida; order Cupressales; family Cupressaceae; genus Cunninghamia; species Cunninghamia lanceolata. Next base: position 4,758,424 of record BSBN01000095.1, on the reverse strand, counting down.
ATGGGGGAACTCTTACATATTAGTGAACTGGGTGCAAAAACTTGTGGCTGATAGCCAGTATGCAAACGTTGAAGCAACCTATAGTCGCGGCCTATTCGAATAGGCTGAACATTCTAAACCAAAATGTTGACTACTTTGATGGGATTCACACAAAATGGACGTGTTGAAAAAGCTTCAGAAGCTTTAAAGTAAATACAGTTGGCAGTGACACTTTTTTCCCTTATCCACAACCAAAGAATAAAGGGTGGATTTGCTGGCGTATATCCATCTTCTACACTCACAGCCAGCGCCAGAAAAGAAACATCTAAAAGCAAGAATTTTTATCAGATATTATAGCTGGGAGCGCCTGAGTTAGCATGTATGTGAATGGTGAAAATATCAAAGGGGTGATTTCAAATTCAATCAACATTTGTGATGCCAAATTCCCATCGCCAGCGCACCTACATCCATGCCAAAATAGCAACCGCGCGTCCAACAAGGGTTTTTGTCAGGTATTACAGCAGATAAAACCACAGCCTTCCTAAATATAAGCAAGATGTTTTAAAAGCAACACATGGGTCACAGGATATGTAGAGGATTTTTGTTAATCTTAGAAATATTTATAAGATGATGCAATTAATTCAGAAATGCCATATCTCGTGATAATAGGTAGCATCTTTTTTGCCCAAGCCAAATCCCACGACCTTAGCACACAAACAAATGAAGATTATAGATGATAATGTTCTGGTTGATGGAAATGTTTGGTGTTGATGCATAGACATATCATTAATGGTCTTCCTTCTGGAAAATCTCTCTCTTCCAACTTCTAGTAGAATGCGCGGGTGAATATGTATGCAAAAATGTGGAAGGCAATATGGAAAAAGGGATGCAACCTTGATAAAAAAGGTGATATGATACAAATTAGTGGAGATAGGCACGACGGCTTTGTTGAAAAGGCTAAGGTGTAATACCAAATGCTACAGGCTTTGATAGCTTGTCTTGTGCCAAAGGTGAAGGGCGACATGCATGCAAAATCTGGAAACATGAATAGGTCGCAGTCTTAAAGATAGTGTATTCTCAGCCAATTTTTAATACAACAACAACCTTTTTATTTCTTGTCAAAGATTTCTGAAACTTTCGAGCAAATGCTATTGATAGATGCAACCTCAAACTATGCAATTATTATTCATGTTCTCTCTTTGGTCGTGCCATACTAGAAATCTAATACAAGTTTCTAATTGATATTACAGTTATAAATGCTCACGTCTATATGCATGTGGAAGTAAATATAGAGCAATCTTCAACAACTGAATATTTCCATTGCCTCCTTTATTTGATGAAGAGTCCAGGTTCTCATTTGCTAACTTTCAGTCTCAGGCTTGGGGTCTGGCTCATTCATAGACTCTCTTCCATGCTCAGATCTTATGCAAATGCTCAAAATGTGACTACTTTAATGCTGGCATTCCAACTCAAGCTCAGACTCAATCTCAAAGGACATGCACAGAAGGTGAGAATGGTGTTCAAGCCACTTAGAAGGCTTCTTGACATATACTCAGTGAGCTTGCATCTAAGCACTTCAGTAGATCATCAAGTTAAGGGGCTGAGTACATGCAAACTAGAAATATTAGCCTCCACTCCTGAACAACTTTTGGGACTCATTGAATTAAAAGGTACTTGATATATCAAGAATTTCTTTCCTGGTTATTGATGGCCTAAAAAGTATTCTAGAGAGATGTCCTTTTCAAAATCTAAAATCTTGGAAGTACCTACTGGGATGCCAAAGAAAATGATGAATATTTCAGAAACTTGTGGGCATTTCATAAAGGACTTGAGGAAGATAGTGGCACGAGAATATGAGTCGATGGAAATACCATAAGGATCAAAGAGGCAATAGCAGTTATTATTTTGCAATTACTTGATTACAAAAATGTGGTGATGTATGTATTGACAGTTGGAGCATGGAAGCCGAAGAGGTGCTTCTTGGATTTCTGTTTTCTTTCATTCTTGGAGTTACATTCCTACCTCTCGTTAATGTGTGATTTCAAACTGAATGCCAGATATCATTGGTGGCCTTTCTTTTCCTTTTTATTTTATCATTTGTATTATAGGGAAAGGGGAGAATGGCTTTTGATCTTCCCACCGAGAAGGTCTATAAAAACTGATGTATTATTCATTGTAAAGGATCTTTTTGCTATGAAACCAAGAGCTCCTGTGAGAGCTGTAGGGGTGTAGTAACGAGATGTCTAATTCTATTTTTTGTATCTATTTGGCTGACCAGATTTTTGATCACCCTTGCACTTTGGTGCATGAGTGAGACTTGATTAGTTTGGAAGGTGTTTTATTATTTCATTTTCCTAAAGAGTTGAGAGCTTTGTGAGAGGGATAACTGGAGACTTTATATTTTAGTTCATTTTGGAATAAGAAAGTTTGATGTTCCTGTGTCTTCATTCTTTCTCAAACTTTGATTGTTCTTATGTCCAGTCAAGTTCTTTATTTTACAATCTCTTTTCTTGCTCTCGGTATGCAGGTGTTGGGAGGACTTGGTGCCTCTATAGTTAGTGGTTATATCTCTTGGAGACTTTGTACTTCTCTTTTAGTTTAGTTTATCTTTCCTCAAGGAGTTTGTGTTGTGTTGCCTATGCTCACAGGTAGATTTCTTCCATGTCTTTTCATCTTTCCTTTTCTCCTTTGCTACCTTTTTGTACCTTCTGGTTGAAGGTACTAAAAAATGCAAAAACCCCATCATACGAGGGAGCTGCCCCTCTCAAATGCAGAGGATAATCGTTGCATCCACAACAATTAATCCATTTGTTGGTGTCTTTTTGTCGCTGCCTATTGGGCAAATCAGAGTGTGTTTTTGTAGTGACAAAACTGTTAACCAACAATATAGAGCAACTGACCAGTCACAAAAATCTTCAATCTCTATTTACAAATTATTAAATTTATCATCCAAGATCATTCTCACCTTGGATTCATAAAGAAAGTTAAAGTACTCAGCATAATTTCCAAATTTCCTTTTACTAGTCTTTGGTCCATTTACCTTAATTCTGTTAACCATTTTCTCTCTCAACCAATAACAGACACTCAATTCCTCTATACGAACCTGAGGATATTCCATGGAAGATACCAATGATAGTTAGACAACCAAGATGACATCCATGTATCTACATTATGTGACATCTTGCTCATTTGCGTCAAAATAATTATTAGTTTACTAATTTATTATACCAAATGATATATATTGCCACATATTTTACAAAACCACATATATGCTACTAAATGTTAACCAAATATATGTCATCAAAACTAACTAAGAACATTTGTAATGGACGTATTATCTGTTCCCGTGCAATTAAGAAAATTTGAGGTTAATAAATTAACACAAACTTGTTTGATGTATATTAAAGTAGAGAGAACTATACACAGTAAAAGCATAACTACACATATGTAGACATTCACGTAACTATACTCATAAAGACTCAAAACACTTAATAGTCATTGAAGCAAATTTGAACGTAATACATTGAAACACTTAATAGTCATTAAAGCTAATTTGAAATAGTTTGTCAAAACACTTAATAGCCATTGAAGCAATTTTGAACATAATATATTACGTCAAATTATCTTCTAAAAATTTCAATCTGTTCTCTTTAGCCTTTCACTTTTGAAGTTGTCTGCCCTTTTCCATTTTTTCATAACGGTCGTAGGTGAATGGTGGTATTATTCTTAGGCCTTCTAGTGACTTTCCACAAGATATGGTGACAAAAGTCAATCTCGTTCTTTCTCTTGGTCAGGTATATCAATAGTGGCTTTTGAAAGAGTTAAACCCTATGATTTATGTATTGTTAATGCCCATGCCAATCTTAATGGTAATTGAACTGTATTGCCCCTCTATATTGTTATAACTGGAATTGTATTTGGATGATGATCTTCAAATGGTATTCCTGAATAACTGTCAAACTTAACCATTACATATGTTGGTGGTTCTGGTGGAGCACTTCCAGGTTTGCATACAACCTTTCAAATATATCCTAGAGCTCCATTTACAAGACCTACTTGTATCCAAAGATTTGAAGTCAACATTGTTAGTATTCATTTATGTTTAGGGTTTTAAGTTGGAACATTTGCTGATTTTCTCGTTCAAATCCTAAATTTTCGAAGGCGTGGGGTCTTGCTTTTGTTCTGCCTATTCTAGTGATGGTTTTTTGTGGTGGGTTCCTGGTTGTTTAGTTTTATCCTCATGCTTTAGTGTTCATAGGTTGACCAGTCCAGTGCAATGTTTTACTGTGTTTTCCTGTCGCACTCATGAAAAATGTTAAGTTCTATGTATACAAAGGCAAAATGTATGTTGGCAAGCTTGAGAAATCTTAGTCGGCTTCCAGAAATAATGAAAAAATTGAATTATATGCATTTTATATGTATATCGGGCTCTAAAAGGTGCATATACAAAGGGGAAATCTTTCGCAGATTCTTGGGAATATTCTCGCTTTGTATATCAGGTTATATACAAGCAAAATATACAAGGAGGTGTTGATATACAATTGCTACAGTGGCGAGTGGAAGGTACATTCCTGGAATATTCTGTAGAAGATTCCGTGGTTGTATATTAGGGGTTTGTATATTTGTGTTTGCATATTTGACATACAAAGGTGCAAAGATGCATTTGCCACAGTGCGGCGGAGGTGATACATGAAGTGGGCCTACAGATATATACAAACAAGTTTGTATATTCGGCATACAGGGGAGGCAAGTGTAATGCAGAATGTACATCACAGATGTACAAAGATACATGTAGCAGAGATACAAATGGCGGGGCCCACTTCACATACAAAGGCACTTGTATCTTATATACAAGTCGCACATGCAAGTTTCTAAAAAGCAAAATGCAAGACCTCAGGCCCACCAGTTGTGTACAAAGGCAGTTGTATATGCCGATGTACATTCAGAACATACAAGTGAAATGTACAAGCAGATCCGGTGCTAGGATCAAATTCAGCATATTTAGGGTTGGCATCCGCGGCTTGTATGTTTGATTGCTTGTATACATGCCGATATACAAGAGGAGCTAGATACAAGCCAGATTTCAAAGCAACTTCAAAATGCCTCATTAAAATTTGAAATCCACCTTGTATGTATGAGGCGAATGTATATGCAGTTATACATTCAAAAATATACAATGCGATGAAAGAGGAAGAGGATACAAGCCGGACCCGAACCGAACTCCAGTTCGTTCTATAGCATTTGATGTCCGCCTTGTATGTTGTATATGCATTTGGGTTTGCGTATACAAGTGCGATAAGGGTGAAATAAAAGGAGAAAGACCCAGCGATAGAAACATGAGGTGCCTACGTGGCACGTTTTCACTGGCTGACGACTTTTCAACATTTTTGGGTGCCGTTGATCACAGTGACAGAGGAATGATCGACGGTCTTGTTTTGAACCTGCAGTGAAGGATTTTCCTAAGCGGGTGCGGCCATTTTTGAGCGAGAAATTTTTAGAGGTACATCGTTGTTACATTTCAGAGAGGCTGTGGGTAGCTGAAGCGTTAATGGCAGAATTGCAGCGGTATGGGTTGGTGATGGACGAGTCAACAACCCAATTGAAAATGAATGTCCTTGAATGGCAGTGCAGATCCCGATTCCATCTGCCCATTCCTTTTTGTCTCCCTATAGTGTCGAATGTTTCTGAGCGCCATTCCTCACACATTGAATCTGGCAGAATTTTGACCTTGTCATGTAATTAATTTTGCTGAGTACACAGTTTTGGTATAAAAGGGCCAAACTGTGTTACTCATTGTGTTGTTGAAAACTGGACAAAATTTTGGTGCTGTGATAAGATACAACTTCATTGGTGGCCCTGTTTTGGATGTTTTTGTGAGTTTATGAATCTCATGCTGTCTGTTTAATGCATAAACTTACTGGTTTCATGTTGATTTAAATGAGTAATGCTTCATTGCATGTGTTCTATTGCTTGTCTCCAAATTGAATGTTTCTTTTGAATCTAAACAGCTAAGGGGTGTCTAATATTCTTGAATATAGATTTACTATGTTGAATGTTTGGTCTTTTACTTCTACTCAAGGAGTAGATTAAATGTTTTAGGTCAAAGTGTTAAGAAGAATATATTGTAGTGAGGATCTTCTAACCAGAGGTAACTGAATACTCAATTCTGGGAAGTATCTGTAAGGCAGATATTAAACAATCCCCTTGAAACTTAGTCATTAATATGGGTTTATGTGTACATTCACATGTGTATGTCTATTGACTTCAAGCCTTGGATAGGCACCGATCCAGTCTTGTATTGAGGTCACAACCAAGGTCCTAGTTTTGCATCCAAATACAAAACAAACTCAAACTTCATATACAAACCTTTAGGACTTTAGAAGTAGTTTTAGGATCCAAAATCCTCTGTCTACAACTGAATATAGGCCCAAAGCTAGCCCCTTTGCACTTATCTTGCAGTTTGGGTCTGCATAATAGAGGATTTATCTGCTTTGTGTCAACATCCTAGCTAGTACATAGATACATTTCATAGATGTTGAGTAGGGAATACCCCCCTTGGTTCTACAGAGCCTAAAGAAGAAGATGAGATATTTATAGAGTCTATCTCCTATACTGTTGGCCCCTGGCCCGGGAATCCTGTTGATCGATGATGGCTACCTTGTAGGGATAACTGGGAACAAGCATCCAGTCTGGGAAAAATACCAACAAACATTACCCTTGCATTCTTATTGATCAATAATTCCACATCAAGTTGTTCATTTGGACCTCCTTTTGCTATATTAATATTTCCCGCTTTTGTTGCAACACTACGTGCAATAGAATGCTTCAATGAGTATAACATTTTATTATATTGTTATGAACATTATCATTTGTAGAGAATAAATGAGCACCATTGTCAAGCTCATCATTGCTTGTAGCATCTATGTTAACAATGGTTCTTCTCATAAGCAACTTACAGTCATCAATTGTTGAGTTTACATCTTTTAGATTTGTCAAAAGCTGTCAAAATCTTTGTTGCTGGGTGTTTTCTCCATCTTGTCTAAATTTTTTTATCTAAAGTAACTACAATTTTAAATTCTTCCAACAACTTGGCCCATCTATTGCTATCAAATGTTGGTCTATCACTAACTGGAGGCAACTGGGAAAAATATCCAACCAAAATCATAGATATACTTGAAAGATAAATGATAAAAATTATTTCCAAAACTATATATTATTATTATAAAAATTTACTACGTATGAATTTCATGTATTAGAAAATAAAATCGGTGTCATGATGAATCATAATAAAATGTATACCTGCAAAGCTCATGTTTGCACTTTGTGGGAATTCCTGTCAGAGTCTTGAATCTATGTTTTCCAGCAAGTTTTGATCGATGAATCTCATTTCATCAATCAATATGTATCTGATATGTGCTATTTCTTCTTGAAAACTTGTCAGTCTTGTTCCTTCTAGTTGAGCAAAATCTTGTATTGGGATTCTCAATTTGGAATGTACAGTAAAGGCTCTCATATTGAATGATGCAACTCCTATTGGTGCAAGTAATAGAAGGGGAGAATGACCAGACCTTGTTGCATTTTCAAGAGCTTGACTTATGACACCAATTAAATATGACTTTCCTATTCCCGTTGTTCCTTGTTTTATCATAAACAATGGCTGTCCATTTTGATTTCTATGGTAGTGTGTCATAATTATGTCAATTGCCTTGTTCTATTTATCACTGAGGGTTGAATAGTTGATGTATTGCAGTATATCATTATATATGAGATATCCATGATATCTCATGCTGCTTATGAAATTGATTTCTCAAGCTGTGTATTCTTCACCTTTATATTCATTAGACAAATCGGTTTGTCTATCAATGTCTCTCCTCCCCAACATATCTATTTCTAAAACTTGCATATTTTGACCATGATGTAGTCTAGATATAATTTCCCATTCATGCTATGTGGTATTCCCTTGAATAGCTTCATTATCTTCAATTTTAGAATCACTGATATTTTCAACATTTTCTACAATTGATGTTCTTTCACATGCCAAGGATTATAATTGAATCACTCCCAGTTTGCTATTATGGAGTCATTATCATGACCAATATCTCTCTCTATGTCACAGAATGGTTTGTACAGTAATAACTCTGAGAAACAGAAGTCAATCCATTTATTTGACTCATGTGAAGGAATGGATACAAACCTAGGAAATACTCTGACAATAGCTACTCTTTGCCTTGGCTCCCATTTGTTGTCTCTTCTTTGTTTAGGATTATATATTCATGATGTGGGTGCATCAATTAGTGCAACAGCTTCCATAGAAAAAGGCCTAGTTTTATATCCATCAATGAGAGATTTTGTTTGTTCTTCATTATTCTCTTTGGTATTTATAGTTACAAGCTTGAACACCTCACGTGATACATTTAGATTGACAAATCTTCTACTGCTCTCTACTAATGGAAGTTCTAACAACATGTGACATATTTCTTGAGCTCCAATGTCTATTTCTATAAGTGTCTCAGTCATAAGCCTTCTATATGCTCGTGCAGCTAAATCATCAGAGTTTTCTATGTTTGCAAAGTGCATCAACATTTGGTGGTATGTTTCTGAGCTTTTCTCTTCTTTTGCTGCATATTTTTCAATATATTTGATCACTGCATGCTTGGAAAGAACATGTTGTCAATCTATATTTGCTCTCCACAGTTGCAGTATGTAACGATTGTGTGAATTCAGTCTGTCATCATTTCTTGCTAGCTCAATTTTTCTTCACCTGTTTCTATGTCTTCATATAATTTTGATCCCCAAAATTCAATGGCCAAGAGGCATTATACCTATAATCAATATCAACAACTTGTATATTGTATTTCTTTGTAAATATATTATATTCAATTTCAATACATATATTTCTATTTAACAAAATAGTTACTTGCAAACCATTGTTCCTCTTTTTTTACGTAGGCATGCCCCCTCCCTACAAACTGTGTGTCATTCTACAGACTTCAAGATTTCTTCATAGTCATGCTCAATATCTATCTCTGCATGTTGTCTTGTGTTTTTTTAGACATGGATGTTGAAGAAAATTTTGGAATGCAGGTATAATTGAAAATACAAACAAATGTATTAGTTATATTATTAGCTATAAATAGTTTGTGATATAATATATCTCTCTGTGTGTGTGTGTGTGTGTGTGTGTGTGTGTGTTTCTAAATATTTATAAACATACCTGTCTATTTTGTTGATGTCGATCTTCTCTAGTTTTTCGTTGTTCCTCATTTGACCAATCAATTTTGTCCATATTCGGTGCTCTATCAATCCATATGAATCCATGCACATGCGGTGACGCCCTATGTTGTCACTCATATCTAGACCAGTAATCTTTAACATTCATTCCTTTTTGTAGAATTTCTTTTCTAAATATTGAATGTCTTAAGTGTATGTAGTGTGTGACTATATGAGGATAGTCTATAACATTCTATTTTTACTGATTTTGAGCTTCTTGTGGAGTAGTTGGAGGTGTTCCTAGCATTGATGCATGCAAATAAGGCTAATACATATTTGCAACACTTAATGTGAAGAATATTATATGAGATCTAATTTTATGAAGCATGTCTATCAATTCTGCATGACATTTAGTCCAATATGACCTTGTACTCATCAGTGTTGTTTCGAACCGCATCAACCTATCGACTAGATGTAAGTGTGGCATGTTTTCCATATGGTCACACAACTCATTGATGGTGATCAACATGTCTTGAAGACTTCTTTTTACAAACACTGCAAACAAATTTTATGCATGATGTCTCATTATCATATTCATCATAAAGTATCTTAATCTTGGATGTTCAGCAAAATGACGATCCCTATACTGCAATAGATGCTTTACAAATTCATGCAGATGCACTTGCCTCAATTATGCTTCTAACCAGTAACATCTACCATCAGGAAACAATGTTGGAAATGTCATATAAAATAATCCTGGTGTGACATATTCATTGATAGGAGATGCACCAATTCCTGGCCAATCAATCAATGTTGTTGGATTTGCATCAGGGTTATTAACCCATGCATGGATCAATTCCATTTATCTTTGGACATTAGGTGGTCTAGAAGCCATTGATATTGTGTGCTCAGTTATATTAGCTTCATCTGTCTCCATGAGTGGACCCACAAACATGAATTCATTTGCATCAGAATCAAATTCCATATGTACTGTCTTCAATTTGTTAAAAATATTTTCATTACAATTTATTGATAGATGATTGAGAGTATTTTCATCAATTTTAACATCAGAGTAAAACTTGGCATTCTCCACTTTGTATTTAAGTGCTTTATAGACACGATCCCTATTGACTATAAAGTTATAATTTGTGCCACGTTGATCCCTTCTTCGAAAAATAATGATTGGCAAATGTTGTATTGAATGTGGCCAAATTTTTGCAACATGCTCTATATTTTGTGGGAAATTTATCATGTGTCCTCTGTATTTTTATTGAAAACCTATTGCATGTGTAACTTGTAGTATTGGGCTGACCCGTGCAATCAACATTTCTTCAACTTGAGTCAATTTTTGCAAGCTCTTCTGGTTGCGGCCTAAGATCCATATTATTTGAAGCTGAAAATCTATTATTTCTTCTTTCTAGTCAACATCTATTGCATACAAGACCTTGAGAGGTGTGATATACTCTGATTCCTAGATAACATTCTTGAGACATATAACACATGTTTGGCATTCTAAAACTATCTAGTTGATGTCTAAATTGCATTTGGAATCATTTGAAATTAGTTTGAAGCATTCCATTTGGGTTTGGTATATTTTGTACATTGCCTTCTATAGATAAATTCATCTCATTTTCAGTTGCATTCTAAATTGTTGTTGGTACATGTTCTATTGATCTTGAATTTTCATTTTCAAGATTCAACTCAATATTTGCATCAGTTGGATGCTTGTACCTCCCCCTTGATTGGAGATTAAGTGTATTCCTTTCTTCTCTTTCAGAATGAGATACTTGTTCAGATGTTTGTTGACGACTATTTCTAATCACATTTACTTCATATCTATTTTGAGATTCCAATTCTTTTACGGTTACTTATGCCCTTCTTCTAGCCCTTCTTTGTTTGTTAGCTTCATTAAATCTTCTTCTTTGTTCTTCCCCTTGAACATGTGCCATTTGTTCTCGTTGTTGTCTACGATCTTCTCTTTGATACTCTCTCTGATAATGCCTCCTTTGCTCGTCTAATTCAAAATTCATTTTCGTTCACGCCATAGCTAGAAAATAAGAAATGTTTAAAAGATTTTATTATAAATATTTCAAATGTATCGTAATCTAATATTATTATGAAAGAATATTATAGCATATTAATATGTTTGAATTCTATACATTGAGCATTATTTTGACCGGATTTTGTTGAACTATAAGAAGGAATATGCAAAAGATATATATATATATATCTAAGAGCTATCTTTTTATTTTGGTGTCCTATTAATTTATATAAATGTGATAGAACTTAGTTGATAACTAATAAAGAAGTCACACAAAAAGTATTGAAGGAGAAATATACGCAGGAGTTACTAAACTATATAATAATACTACATATTGTTTAAATACATTTGAAATTCTTCAATGATGCGAAGCAAATCACCTTCGTCGTGTTGTTCATGACGATATAATTCTTTTAGAAATGTATAAAATGCAGCTACTTTTTTAGATGTTTCCTTAAAATTTTCTACAATCTCTTCCACTTATAAGATTTATTCATCTTTAATGGCTACAGAATGTAAGGTTGTGTCTTCAATTTCTATAATGACTTTGTTGCAGTGTTCTGAAAGAGATTGCGCTAATTTTTCTATAGGGGTTTCAACAAAATCCATTTGAATTTGCAGATTCATTTGACAACAGTGGGCTTATAACAGACTTTCTGATTTATTTTGCCGAACATCCATATTTTCAATTATTTGTTGAATTAAAAAACATTCAAATTAATATATATGTAAAAGTTTATAAGAAAATATTCAAATAGAAAAACTTAAATTTAAAGAAAAATGCAAATTCTTTTCATAATTATCAATGAGATATTTAAGTTTATAAGAAAATATTCAATAGCATAACTTAAATTAAAAAAATGTAAATTCTTTTCTCATGTATCAATAAAATATTTAATTATATTGAGTGTATAAATTACAATTAGAATTACATTGTATCATTTTTTCTTAAAGTCCACTCAATTTCTTTTTTGAAAGTATTGAAATTTTATTGAAATTGTGATGAAAATATTTTGAAATTTAAAACTATAAATAAGCTAAGTGGCAATTGAATGTAATATCTTACCAGCAAGAATGCTTTCAAATGAATTTGGATGTTGTGGAGCAGAATTAGGTATCAGAGATTGGAAATAACTAGGCTGCATATAAGTTTCATTTCCTCAATTAATGAAGATTAAGAATATATGTTACCTATGCACAAGTACCTTACAACTCATAACATTATGCTGCTACATGAACCATCCCCAGATAAATTTTGAACATTTTAATATCCTACATTCTTTTAAGCTGCATATATATTATATTACTTTTAGCCTACAATATTATCATGCTAGTCCCATCAATGTATAGGGACAACAGTAATAATCCTCTCATAAAGGAATTACTTTGTGTTATAGTTTTAAATGATTTGCTTATTATTATTACATTGGTACAATTATAAGAATATACAAATATTTAAAAATGGCAGATGATCCTTTCTCACCAAAATAGAGATCTCTAAGCCCAGATACACATGCAGGCAGATGTTGGAGCATAGAAGAGACACTGAAACTATTTGTTAATGCCTTAAAATATATGAGAATTCATAGGGCATAAAACTATTTAAAAAATTCCTCAATGAGATGTCATCTCTTGGAATGCAATGATTTTTACATTATTGTATTACAAGACAACAAATGAGAAAGAATCCAAAACCGATGGGTAATACGTAAGCTCTTGTGTTAAAAAGGAAATGAAACGTAACTTACATGGAATGAGAAGAGATGATAATCTTATGATGGGTATAGGCAATAATATATATATAGGCTAATCTTTTGATGAGGTAATAATAGATGATGTTTTGGCTTTAGCATAGACGTTGAAATATATGACAGTGATTTCAAGATGAATATTATTGCTTATCTAAGTTTATTGGTACAATCAATGAGGAATACAAGTTAATGGCAATTGATTTTTCATTATAAGCCTCTAAAAAGGAATTTGAAAATCTACATTTTTATTTTGATTCACAAATGATTATAAACATACTAATGTTGATGAAGAGATTGTAATCTTTCTTATAAAAGCTACCAAAAGAAATCAAATTGTAGTAGTAAGCAGAATTGTCATAATGTTATTCAACTTAGGAGTGGTCTGCAACTGTACGGCGTTTGAATTTTGAATTGGTTCTGGGTGGGAATTGATGGAGACAGTCTGGGGGGGTGTGATTCAGTCCCCTCCCCTAATCCCAGGGGATGCTACTGAAGGCACGGGTTGTCGGAGGGATCACGTGGCTTCAGCCTCGAAGTTAGATCCCAAGAAGTGGAAGGAGGCACTCGTGGGTGTTGTCAATGGCTTCACTAAGACTTTGTTCAGTCAGCTAGTTTTCTCAGAGGTGGATGGTACTAAGGGGCTTAAACTATCAGTCCAGATGGTGTTGCAGGTGGTGGCATCAATGGATAATGCTCTAGTGAGGAAGTTCTTCACCTTTAGACCCGGTATCAACCTGGTTCACCATTGGATGACGACCGAATGATCTATTGAGGGGAGTGTCTCAACCAGTGCAATGGCAGAAGGTATGTTCTTGTTTAAGTTCACCTCTCAGGAGGATATGCTGTTAATTTTGGTAGGTGGTCCATGGCTATATTGAAAGCATTCCTTATCTCTATGCAAATGGAAGCCTAGTTTCAACCCTAAGGCTGACCTTAACCAGTCAACACCGGTGTGGGTTCGTTTGCTGGGTCTTCCCTTGGAGTTCTAGGACGAGGAAATCTTTGCATGGATAGGCAACACTTTTGGGGACTATGTTACCGTTGACAAAGCAATGAAGGCTAAGGTGAGACTTGTCTATGCTCGATTCTATGTGAATGTTGACATTCTTAAAGTTCTCCCCACTTCTATTATACTGGAATCCTAGTTTGGGAAGTGGATTCAGAGCATTTAGTATGAAAACTCTAGAGTCTTCTACCAAAAATGCATGAAAGCTGGCCATGTCTTTACCCAATGTAGAGCCCGAAGCACCACCCTCCTTTGAAGATGAAGCAAGTTGAGGAAATTTTGGAGGATTACCCCTTCAAGAATGATATTTTGAAAATTCTTGACTCCCCCCGGCTTCACCAAGGAAGGAGGTGATTTTGGAGACCTCGGAGGAGGCCATTTTATAGGACCCTTCAACAACACAAGGCACTCCATAGGAGACTCTGGTCTCTTCGATTCAGGTGGAGGAGAACCTGACAGGAATTGAACTCTCAGTCATTGTTGATGAGGAGACACAAAAGATGAATGGCGAGAAGCTGGTGGACCCCCTGTTATGCAAGAGACTGTAGCTATTGATGAAGGTCAGGAAGCCAGGAAAGAAGGAGAAATAGGATCGGATCTTAGTCCCCAAAAGGGTGCTATCTCGCAACAGAGCATGGCCAATGCAGCTTGTAGCCCTGGTGATCTTTTGGGTTTCCTTAAACCCAAACCAAGGCTACTAGAAAAGAACATCCCCCTATCCCTAGGGGCAAGTTCAAGCAGAGGGATGGAGAATCTAAAAGGATGGTCTATTGCGAAGAAGAAGGGAAAAGGTAGCAGTCGAAAGATAGCTGATGTGGGGGGAGATAACTACAAAGGAAGGCCATCCCACATGAAGACCAGACAGAGAGAGATGGAGTAGGAGATTGCTAGGGGGAAACTGTCCACCTTGGTGGCCCCCCTAGAAAGAACAAAAAATGAGAATCATCTCATGGAATATAAGAGGGTTTAATAGCCCTCAAAAGTAGTTACTTGTAAGGAACTACATCTTTGATAACAAAGTTGATATCCTTCTTTTATAGGAAATTAAAATAACGGAGGATAATTTTAGGATTGTGCTTAAAAACATTTGGCCCAATGCAAAGTATGCTATTAGTGAGGCTATTGGGGCTTTAGGAGGCATTGCTACTCTTTGGAGACAAGATCTTATTGGTAACTTTATCTCCTGCTCTAAGCATCATGTTGAAGTTTCATTTCATTGTCTTCTTGAACGGTGGACGTTGATCAACATTTATGCCCCCAATACTTGAAGGAGCTGAAAGGAAGTTTGGGAGAGTTTGGCGTATAAAATCAAGAAAAATAGAAGCACTAACTGGATGGTGGAAGGGGAGCTTAACTCCCCCCTATATCTCTCAGAGAAAATGGGGGGCTTAACAGACTATTTTGATAGTATGTCTGATCTTGCTAATTTCCTTGGGAATGCTAGCCTCATGGATGTGGAGTTATTGGGGCAGGCCTTCACCTGGTCCAAAAGGAGATAGGGGAGTAATCTGATACATGTAAAGCTTGAAAAATTCTTAATTTCTTCTTACTCGGCTATAATGAATGGGTTGCATCTATCAACTCTCCCTAGACTCAGCTCAGACCATAGCCCTCTTTTGCTTAATTGGATTGGGAAGGGTTGTAAGGGTCCTTTTCCGTTCAGATTTGAAATGATGTGGGCCTTGCATCTGAATTTCAGAGATTACCTGTCTAACTGGTGGAAGACCTCGGTTCAAGAGCTGACGATGTTCAGGATGGCTAAGAAATTGGCCAATGTGAGAAATAAGGTGAAAGGCTGGAATAAGTTTACTTTTGGAAATGTTTTGAGTAGGAAGAAAAGCATTATGGAAAAACTGAAAGAAGTTCAAAGAAAAATCAAACAGGGAGACATTTTAGAGGATCTGCAATCTCTGGAGAAGAATCTCTCTAAGGAATGGACCTAGACAATCAAGGAAGAGGAGGTTTACTAGAAGCAAAAGTCTAAAGTTCAATGGCTTAGGGAGGGGGATAGGAATACCTCCTTCTTCCATCAATCAACTCTAAGACATAGGAAGAGAAACACCATCAGATTACTTAGGGATGACCTAGGGAGACTGATTGAGGAGGAAGAAGAGATGGGAGACCTGGCGACTAAGTTCTTTGAAACCTTGTTGACGGGACAACAGTCAAATGTGCCTGAGGCGAACATGAACTCCCTCTTGGAGGTGATTCGTACCACTCTCTCTGAGGATGATAACTACTTATTGACCAAACCCATTACCCTGAAGGAGGTTAGAGTTGTTGTTTTCTCTATGGGTTCTTTCAAAGCCCTGAGCCTAGACAGGTTTCCCCTAGCCTTCTTTGAGACTTTCTAGGAGATTGTTGGTAATGACATCTTTCTAGTAGCACAAGATTTCTTTAGGACAGGAAGACTCCTACGACAGCTGAACAATACCTTTATCACCCTAATTCTGAAGAAGATGGAGGCCAAGACTATGATAGACTTTAGACCCATCAGTCTTTGTAACATGATTTACAAAGTCTTCACAAAAATCTTGGTCCTCAGGTTACAACCCCTATTGGAGAAACTCATTGCCCCTAAACAGAAGGGTTTTGTCTTGGGCAGGTAGATTCTAGACGTAGCAATCACCACTCATGAAATTATCCATTCTATTCATAAGAGCAACACCCTAGGTATGATATTCAAATTAGATATCTCTAAAGCTTATGATAGGGTCAACCGGGACTTTTTGTTAAGAGTTCTTAGAAAATTTGGATTCAATGAAAGAATTATTAACTTTATCAAAGAATGCATATATACAGCTAGATTCTCAGTTCTGGTTAATGGATCCCCCAAAGGTTTTTTCCCTTCTAGAAGAGGCATTAGATAAGGTAACCCTCTGTCACCTTACCTATTCATTCTGATTGCTGAGGTTTTGGGGAGAAATGCTTGTAATTAGCTAATGCATGGGACTCTCCGCGGGATTAAACCTGCTTCTACAGCCTGGAATTTGGTCATTCAACAATTTGTAGATGACACTATTCTATTTGGGTTGGCCTCGGTAGTGGAAGCTAGAAGGTGGAAGGAACTTCTAAAGAGCTATGAGAGAGCTTTAGGTTAGAGCATCAACTTTGAGAAAAGCCATATCTATTTCCTGACCACTCAAGAAGATCTTCAGCAAAAAATTACCAGAGTCTTGGGTTGTTCCAGTGAAAGGCTACCTGCCACTTATTTAGGCCTTCCCCTCACCACTACCAAAGTTTCTATGGAATTCTAGAAGGGGTTGGTGGAAAGAATTTAGAGAAAACTGGCTGGGTGGAAGGGTGCCCTTCTAAGTCAAGCTGGGAAGTTTTAGCTTCTCAAAGCCTCTTTATAGGGGATGCCCAATTATGCACTAAGTCTTTTTAAAATCCCTAAGAATGTGGCTGATAAGTTGAACAGATTCAAAAAAGGTTTCTTTGGACTAGGATGGAAGAAAAAAAAAGAATGGCTCTTGTGGGTTGGGAGAAAGTTTGTACCCCTAGATGACAAGGAGGACTGGGCCTAAGAAGAATCCATCTGATGAATAGGGCGCTTCTAGCTAAAATCAGGTGGAACCTGGTCCAAGGTAGTACTGATTGGGGGAAATCATGAGGGACAAATATCTTAATGGAGATCAAGGTAGAAGATTCCTGTTGGAGGCAAGTCTTCCCAAAGGCTTGGCTTTATGGAATGGGACTATCAAAATCAGGGGCCTTATTTGACAAGGTTTAAGATGGAGGATTGGTGATGGTAAGGAGGTTGATTTTTGGAATGACCGTGGCTGAAGGATAAACCTCTGATTGACTTGGATTATGGCAGGATAGCAGGTAGGCTTAGTGAGGCCCTTGGCTTCAAAGTTGCTGACTACATAAGGACATGTGGAGGTCTCTGGAGTTGGAAGGAGGTTTCGTCTATGCTCATGAGGGTAGCGAGGGGATGAAGGTGGCTCACCAACTCCAAAAAGATCTTGAAGGTTACAAACTCTCACTTTTTTCCAAGAGAGATAAGATGGTGTGGGATAAAGATAAAAAGGGATTGTTTACTGTCAAGAGTGCTTATAATCTATTGTTAGACCCTGGGGGGTTGGAGTGTGGAGAAAAATTTGGATCCCTAAACTTCTTCCTAAGGTCAACTTCTTTTGGTGGACCCTAATGCACAATAAAGTCCCGACTCTGGATAATCTGAAAAAAAGAGGATTTCAAATGCCAACCAGATGCATCCTTTGTGGATTGGAGGAGGAGTCATCGGCTCATCTCTTTCTACACTGTAGTTTTGCCTGGGAAGTTTGGGGGCTTACCCTCCAAAAGCTGAACTTAAACTGGTCTTGGAATGCTAGTCTTGAAATGGTGGTTTGGGAATGGAAGCCCCCCTACAGCCTAGTGCTACCAATCTCGAAGGAATTCTAGAATCAAATTCCCCCCATTTAGTTTGGAGCCTGTGGAAAGAATGTAATAATAGAATCTTCAGGGAGAAGAGTAGAACTCTTTTGGAAGTTTTTCAATGTTTTTTCAAACTGCTGATTGAGAACATTAACTCTTGCAAGTTTAAAGCTGTGGATAGCCCCTCGGGAAGAGAAAAACAAAGTATGATAAAGAATTGGAATATTGATTCCTACCAGGTGGACACTACTAAAAAGTTAGCCCGAGTAAAGACCAAATGGACTCCACCACAACAAGGGTGGCTCAAGATTAACTTTGATGGTGCGGCCAAAGGAAACCTGGGTGCTGCTAGTGGTGGATGTATTATAAGAACTGATAATGGGGTGTGTGTCACTGCTTACTCTGGAGGGATTTGTATAAAGAGCAATAATGAAGTAGAAGCCATGGCTATGCTCTGGGGAATCAAGCTTGCTATCTCCATGAATATACAAAGACTAAATATCGAAGGAGATTCTCAACTAATTGTCAATGCCACCCTTGGTCTATCTTAGATCGGGTGGAATCTAGAGGACATCATGGGTGATATCAAGGTCCTTCTCAATGGGCTGGAGGAGTATAGGATTACCTATACCTACAGATAAGGAAATGTTGTGGGTGATGCTCTGACTCATGCGGGTAGTGGCAAGAATGGGTGGCAGTGTTGGAGGAACACTTCCAGTTTGTCTCAAGAGATCCACAACCTTATTGTGCAAGATGGAAGAGGCCATAATGCATAAGTGGTTAGTGATGATGATTGCCCTCTGATGTTACTAGGGAGATGGAGGGGCCAGAGTTTTCTTCTCCAACTGGTTGAATAGTAGCGAAAACCTCAGAGGAGGTGGGACCAACATTTCAAATTTTCAAATTATTCCTGGCAGGATATTTGAAGGTGAGGTGGCTAGGCTGTGGACTAGCTGATGGCATCTTGTCAGCAAGAGCTGGAGGAGAGGGAATGACATTGCTGATCATACTAAGTGGAGATTGATGGGAAAGCTTGGTTGGCATGCTAAAAGGTGCAAGGACATTGGTATTGGTGGAAATCTAGGTATTGGATCCTACAGCCTAATAAGGACGATGCGTGGATATGTGGAAGGGATACAGAGGATGGATGGGATGGCTATCTTCATGGCTAGTTATGGTTGGGTTAAGCATGTGGCTGGTGTTGCCTATCTTCACACGAGGTGGCGGCTAAATACTCCCCCTGATGAGATGTATCTAGGTGGCAAACTTGAGGCACATCATAACAATAATTACTCTACCATCATTACCCTTACACAACAAAATTACCATTTTAATGGTATTCTTACTAATTCCAAGACTGTCACTTCTAAACATTACCACTTTGAATGATTCCTGCTCAGTTGCTTCTGTTATTCTTAGACTGGTGAAATGGGAGGGGACATTGTAAAAATTGATCCCAGCTCTACAGAGGAATTCAAACAAGACCCTCTCGTTTGGCATATAATTCAGGAAGGAGAGGTGGTGCCCTTTATTGAAGGAATGGTGGGTCATGATGAAAACCTGTTGCGACAGTTCGCAGAAACTTGGGATGAGGAAACTAAGAGGTTAGAATTGGGAAAATTGGCTTCTAAGTTTCAGAAGAGGTTATTGGGCAAGCCACAGGGTTACCTATGAAAGGCAAAGTGCACTCGAGGAGAAGTAGAGTCCCTGACCCTGAGCACATGAATCTTTTCTTCCATGAGGACGAGGTACCTGTGAAACTTCATGGAGGGTTTGAGAGGGAGAAACTGTCGGAGCCATGTAATCAAATCTACTTAATGATAATGAAATTTTTCACACTGGAAGGAAGATTTCAAGTATACTATCACTACCACCTTTCTCTTCTAAATCATTTCAGGAATAAGGTTGAGATTAGCTTTCCTTTCTTTTTTCTCTCTTCATTAGACAATTCTGTTAAGTCTGTAAGGGAGCTTAGGGCTAAGAATGCCAACCACCCCGTTGTTCCTATTTACCAAGGTCTTATTTTGAGGTTGTATCACTTCCATCTTGCTTTGTGTCCACCTAAGCAAATCCAAGTTAAGATCCTTGAGGACCCACAGCCAAGCACATCCCATGGGGGTAAGGGCAAAGTGAAGATTTACATAGGGACCCCCAAGATTAAAGGTGACCCTCGTGCGGTGGAAGGGAACCTTGTTGAAACCCCTGTTACTATTAAAAATAAGAAACAAAAGTACACCACCCTGGCATTAGAAAGGAAGAATTCCAAAAGGGATAGGGTGGAGGTTGAGGAAATGGAGGCTACCCTGAAGAAAAAACATAGGGAAGGTAAGGGTGTTACTGCTGTGGATGCTCCTGTGAAGATTGTGGAATTGGAGACTGGACTGGAACCGAAGGATAGCAATGAAGGCGTTGAGACTGCTCTTCTAAGCATTCATCACTCCAAACGGATTGCTAGGAAACCGTTGGTGAACACTCTGGGTGTGGAGGTTTTTGATGACTCTAAGTTTGTGGAAGAGATGGTGGAGGAAGGCGGGGATGAAACCCCCATGGAGTCTATGCATGAGGTTGAGGGCATCAGTCAGTTTGCCTCGATGAATGAAAATAGCGTAGGAGATCAAGAGGATACTGCGAGGGCGACTGTTGGTAAATACACTGTGAAGGATGTTGTGGATCAAGTCAATAAGGGGAGCTTTTCTTTGTGCGACAAGAATGCGGAGGATATTCAGAGCCTCCAAAAGAGAATAGATACTATGCAGAAAAATGGAAGGTTATGGCTGAATTTGCGGCCAAAGCTCTGCATCGGGCTACTTCCATCTTCACCGCTGTCAAGGACATGGATGATAAGGTCAAACAAGTGGGAATCAACAACTTGCGTGACTATAAGTAGATGGTGGACTTCTTTGCTAAGTTTGGGGTGACTGACAACCCATAGTCTCTTATTTCTGCTATTTTTTGTTGTCGTCGTTGTTTTGGTGGTTTTTGGTTAGTTTTTTGGTCTGCTGTTATTGTGCTGTTCATCTGCTATTTCTGGCTCGTTAATGGCCTAATGCCCTGGGGGCTATTTTGTTAAAGGGATCTAGACCCTCTTTTCTAGCCGAACTAATAAAAAACAGTAAGCAGAGCATTCATGCTCAACAATTTCTTCTAATTCACAAATGATTATAAACATACTAATGCAAATGAGAAGATTATAATCTTTCTTATAAAAGCTGCCAAAATAAATCAAATTGTAGTACACATTGTAACAGTAAGCAGACCATTCATGCTCAACATTCCCATTATCCTCAATGTCTTCGAATTGCCATCAGATGTATGTTAGATAAATGTCTTCATAAATACATTAACGAATAGATAATTTTTGAGATACTTTTTACAAGTTTGTGGGTTATTTTAGTGGCTAATCAATATGTAAGTTTGATTGTTTTCTTTAAAAATATGCATAAAATTTTATATCTAACATTAATGATTATAATCTATTTGAAAAATTATAATATATGGGAATGCACAGGGCATAAAACTGTTTGAGAAATTCCTCAATGAGATGTCATCTCATGGAATGCAATGATTGCAAGATATGTAGAGAATGGATTAGATGAAAAGACTTTAGAAACTTACAAGCAAATGCAATTGGCAAGTGTAAAGCCCAAATCCACAATATATGTCTATTTCTAGATATATACACATACACATAAACTATGCACAAAAACCTGAAAATATTTTACTAAATTAAGAAGAACAACACAACAAGAAGGAAATCAGCTAGGCATGTCTCAAGAAGCATCACAAGCCAGTGGCTCCGGCGTGGTAGATGCACCTTCTTACAATGATTTACAGTATGTAGATAAATATTGTTAGCTCAATCCTACTGATAGCAGAGGATATGCTCGGTGGTTTTTTAATTGTACACACTAAAATTAGACTATAAATCTACCCTTGAGCAGATATGCCCATGTGTACAAATTTTTCCAACTAGTAGGTGTCATGCACAGAAGAATGACATAGATGAACACCCAAATTGCATGCATCAATTTTTGGCTAGATTTACATAGGAGGAGATTGTAATGTGTGGTCTCATTCATATCTTTTTTCCTGTAATTTGCTGCTACATTTGGCAAGCATGTAACCTTGGCACCTTTGATCTAACAACCATGCCACATTTTTGTATGTCAAACTACTCTCGAACTAAGCATAGATACACATCACACTTAGTCTACATGCAAACTACTCTCAAACTAAGCATACATACACATCACACTTAGTCTAGATGCAAACTAGGAGCTTTTCTATGCTGAGTAGATCAAGTAGCAAGGAGAGTATTAGGAGCCTTTGATTTTGTCAATACTGGGATGGAAAGGTGGAGTGAACTATTTCAATGTTTGTTTTCTGGTGGAGAGGTGAAGGTCGATTGTTTAATAAAATTCTACTAAAAGTTATGTGTGAGGACTGAACACTCAAGTCATATGGGTTCTTGTAGTGTAAGATCTTACAATAAATGGCAGGTATACATATATGGGTTCATTTTGTGGTTGGGTCAATATAATTATTATGTTAGTTTCCAATAATCAATCCAGCTGGTGATCAATAGGCTACTGTCCGCATCTTTGGTACACAGTATTTCTGCTTTTTGCCAATAGTGATGGAAAGACTATGAGGTTAACACTATTGTAGTTATCGTAAAAGGGCAGTTTTGGGTTTTATACAGAGTAAATCATCTTAACAATGTGAGTTTGGGAAGCCATGGATCTTCAATAATCAATCAGATAGGGTTATAGAAGATATCAAATATATTAGTACATGTTTAATTTTTTGTACCAGATCCTGACTTCTATGCTTCCAATATCCAAGGAACCATGTATTGATTGCAGTTTCATGAACCTACAATTTAAGATCTAAAGATTTTCAAACTATTTTTTTGGCATTAATGAACATTACAAGCTCAATTTGTCAGCAAAAGGGTCACTCTACCAATTTCTGATATTAAGTCATGCTTGTATTTTGCCCGTGGATACTGCAAACATGGCAACAATTGCCATTTTTCTCATGGCTATGAAAACCATCTTACAGTCTCCATGTGTAGTAGCCCCTCTGAATCATTGAATGAAGAACCAATCTCAGCTGGAACATTGGAGAAATTGGAGTTTGAATTGCTGGACTTACTGAGAGGGAAGAGCACACCCATTTCCATTACTTTAGATGCAAACTACTCTCAAACTACGCATACATACACATCACACTACAATTTTGCTTAGGACTATAGAATTCAGATCAAAGTTGAGTGGCCTACCTTCAACTGTAGTCGAGTCCACCACTATCATCCTGCAAGCCTTTCAACTTAAGGACAACACCAATTTAACTTGCACTCAATTTCATCAATGTAAGTATAATTATTTTCCTATGCGTAATGAAATTGCAGCAAACAGATGTTTATTTTTAACTCATACAAATACCTTTAATGGATTCTCATAGACGCAGGAAGGCAAAGGTGATTCTTTTAATTTCTGTTGATGCTCGCCTCAGAAATTGCAACTTGAAACTGTAAAGTAGGAAACTGTTCACCTCACCTCAGAACTTGCAACTTCAAACTATAAAGTAGGAAATGAAATGATGGCAAGTATTCACATCCTTTCCAAACCATAATTGCCCACGACACCACTATTCTCTCTTGTGGGGAAATGTGATCTACCCATGATGGCAATATTGCAAGCCTTCTGTTGGAACAAATTTTTAACCCTAAAAATTTGTTAAAAATCCATTTCTCACCATCATATTATCTCCAACAGACCATTTCAAATTTCTCTGCTCATAAGCTCGTATTTTATCATTTTAACCCTAAAAAACTAAAAATCATATCAAAAAAGTACTTCCATGTCTCTAGGTTCCCCTTAGGATCTCTTTTGATAAATCAAAAAGTATAATGTCGAAGGATCGTAGAGACTCACTTTCGAGTCTTTTTGATAATCTGAATGATCAGAAGGGAAAAATATATAACTCGGTGACATATCGGGCTGACATCAAGAAGTCGAAGGGACTGATAGATTAGGGTGTCAGAATGAGTCTTTTAGAGTCTCTTCAATATTCTGAGGATACAAAGAGGCATGTCGAAGGAATCAATGAATATCGGTGTGACACCGAAATGTGTCCTACCGATAAAGCGATAAAGATTAAATCAAACATTTCGAAAAGAAACTTCGGAGTATTGGGGTAACTCAATTCCCAGTCCCACCAATAAGCCACCAGCAATTATGAATAAAAGAAAAACATTAAGGATACTTTGAAATGACTTTGGGATATCAAAGAGAGGTGATCTATAGTCCCTTCAAAAAGACAAACCACATAATGAGTAAAGGGATATCGAAGAGACATATGAATATCAAAGAGACTTTTATAAGAGGGGATTTCGGTGTGACACCATCCAAGGTCATTCCGAAATCCTGAAGGTAATAAAAAATAAAAAATCTATCAAAAGACATCTCAACGAAATTGATCATTGTGATAAAATAATGATAAGACATGCTTAGCAGTAATCAAATGGCCCTTATTCAAAAAAATTAAATGTCCCTTCGATGACACGAAAGTCGCCATGAAAAACCATTAATACACAGAGCTAGTTATATTGGGGCAAATCCTAAGAGAATTTTAACCATTAAGAAAACACGGTGAGCAAGGGAAGGACGCAACAAAAGTCATAATTCAAGAACCAGAAGAAGATATCCAAGTAAGTACTCTAGGCTTAAAGTTTACAAACTTACTGGTTTGAATTGCATTGACAATAGTAGGGATTCTCTTGCATAAGATTATATCATGGAAGAAACGACTGAAAACCCTAAGAGAAAAAGGTAAAAACTAGATGAAAGACACCTAAACCAAGACCTAATAGATCAATGCCCAAATTTAGGATAGAGATCTAGGAGAAATGCCTAGTTAAATCCCCAAGCAGAAAAATTAGAAGATATATACAAACAAGTAGGGGATATATGGACTCCAATGAGGGGATATGATATTTTTCTATATCATTATAGAAAAATGCATAGGCATAAACCTGTCTCAAACCCATGGAGGCTGAACCTTGGAAAGCTTATAGTGCCAAATGTGTTTGTAAATGTGGAATTGTTGAAAGTAGTGGTGAAGAACTACAATCCACAAAATTGCCTGGTTGAATTAAAAGATGGGTCTGGTTTTATCCTTGTTACCAAAGATTATATATCAATGGTATTCCAGTTAGACACTAGTTTTGATGTAAAATACAGAATCAGGGACTTATTGAATGAATATTACAATATGAGTAATAACTACAAAAGATGGAGATTACCTTTGCATAGGCCTCGAGATGAGGGGAATAGGCTTGGGGTATTTTCAGGGGTAGAAGATCCACCTTACTCTATAGAATTGTTTGAGGAATACTTCAAATGCACCTATCATTATGTGTGTCAATTGTTGGGTGTGGAAGCCTCCTTGTTCATGCAAGTTGCACCAATGGTCTTGACTGGAGATATGCAAAGTCAAGATGCACGATATCTGGACTATGCCGAGTACCTTGCCAATGACCTTCATAACAGATTGATTGCTATAAAAAGTGGGGGTACTAAATTTAGACATTACTCTTTCCTCATGCACCTTATCCTATATGAGGGATAAAACATGTGTCTGTGGGATGAGTGTTTGAAAGTAAGGGACCTAGACAGAAATGGAGATATTAAACCTCTACAAATGTGGACTACTATATGGGATAGCAGGTGTAAAAAATCCCACTACCTCTAATTTGAGGAGTATTTTGTAAAACCTATATATAAACTTCTAGGTCATCCATGTGATCACAATTTATCAATAGAAATACAAAGGTTTCTAAGGCCAAAGGCTAAAAATGAAAAGGGAAAATTCAGTCACAATTGGGGTGACTGGTATGTTTATAATGATTGTACCAAGATAAGAATGTTTGGGTATGAAGGACCACCTTTTTTGTTTTCAAAAACATGTCTAGATAGGGTTGCATATTTAGAGATTGTCAGGAAATTGGCTTACTTTGATTTTACGCAACTTAAGAGCCATAACAAGTAGTCATTTATGCCTATTACTCTGTGTTTTGGAGATTTTATAGTTCTTTTTTATAAAGGATATCAAATGATCAATAACAAACTAGAACATTTCAGATTGCCATCAAGAAATTCAAGAGAAAACTTTGACCCAGAATATTTTATAAATGGTGTCAAAGTAAGCAAAAAATTGAAGAGGTAATACCATGTTCTATTTGTTGATGATGATTTGATCAGAAATTGTGATGAGAATACAACAGTTGAAAAAAGAAGTTTGTATCATAAAATAATGTTGGTCGAGGCTTGGGGGTAGCCAAAAACCCCAATTATACAGGAGCTTTGCTAAATGTTGATGATCCTATTGAAAAATTGGACATGCTAATTGCACATGCATCGGATTTGACTATGAATGTTCCTCCTCATATTTTTAAGAGAAAAGGAAAATTTGTTAAAGAGACACAAGCTAAGTATGAGGTACCATTGGGTCATGTTTCCCCACAACCTACACCAGACATTAGTTTCTCTTTTGATGCCACTAATGCAGAGGATGAAGAATTTTATATGGGAGATGAATATGTGCAGAGCTATGAGCCTCTAATTCAAAAATATGAACCTCTCGAGGATAGAGAAAAGGTCAACATGGAAGACCCTGATGAGTTGTTAGAAGACATAAGATTCATGGGAAGTCAGAAATTTGTTTCGGATGATGATTTTATCAAAACCCTTGAATTCAAATCCTTCCTATATGAATACAAAGGCAAACATGCTAGAGAAAGGATGAAAGATATTACTCTTGAGGTACAGAATGAGGTGTTGTAGGAACTTCAAATAGAAATTGATAAAGCAATGGAGATCATGACTCCAGAAAAAGGGAGAGAATTGCTTAAAGAAGTAGGGGTAATGCTAGTCTCTGGATGGGATATGACATCTGCCATTGTTTTTGATACTTTCAGAAGAAATCAAGATAAAAAATTGCATCTCAGTATTGAAGGTCTGGATAAGATCAAAATAGGGTCTGGATATGATCCTGACAAAGCAACATTGCTAATATGGGCACTATAGCCCCTAAATAAAAGACCTCAAATCATTGATAATCCAAATGAGGTATTTGGTCATCTCATGATCCAACGAGTTGGGGATACAGATCATCTTAAGACTGCTGACTTGAATATGAATGTTGCCAAATTTACAAAGGCTCAAATTGAGCAACTTGTGAGAAAGAATAATGCATATATGGTAGAAAATGCAAAATTAAGGCAAGAGGTTGCCACTTATAAAGATAAGTTGCCTGCATTATCAAGAAGCTATTCACCTTATTTAGAAGCTAATAAAAAAGTGGTAGAGGCAAGGGCTGATGCCAACTATTGGAAGATTGAAGCAGAAATTTTCCAAAAGAAAGTGAACAATTGGCAACTAAGATAAAAACTACTAAATATGATATAGCTTCAAAACTAGTCAAGAAAATATTTGAAAAAATGATGGGGAATAGTGACAAGATATGGGAATTACATAAAAGGACACACAATGCTTACCAAGAGCATAAGAGACTGCACCTCAGAATGCTGGAGAAGAAGGAGGAGTTAAAAGCCAAAACTAATGTTGAGGAATAAGTGTTTAAAGAATATGATGACTTAATCAGTGAGCATGAAAGATTCAGTGCTCTGTTAGTAGAAGATTTAGGTGATTTTGATCAACATCTAAATATGGCATTTCCTAGTTTCTTCAACTCTGAAGGCAATTTATAGGAAAAGGATAGTTGGAAAGATGAATTGATGCAATTGTTGCCAACAACTCTTGAGAAGATAAATGATGAAGATAGAGTAATAGAAAATACACATATATGCCTTGACAAGATCTTCATTCTGGAATTAGTCATGAGTGATATAATCTCTGCAGATACTTACACCGCTCAGGAGTACATTGATCACATCTCTAAGATAAATTTGTTTATTGCCAGAGCAGCATGAAGGGGTTGAATAAAACGAGAATGAAATTTTATCTATATTTTGCGATGTATTGCTTTAGCAATCATAACGAGCAAAGCATATTTGACAGATCCTGCAACATTGAAGAGGAGGACCTTGCCAGGCCAGCGGTCACAAGTTCTCCACGGCAATTAACAGGTTTAGATCTTGGTTGAATGCTTATGCCCCTCTTATCTATTTCTTAGTTATGTTTTAGTTATGTCAAAAGGTGCGATTTATGAGTAGTTATGTCATTTTGGCCTGAAGCTTGTTGCTTCCCATATATATAAGGGAAACCAAGTCCTATGTTTAACACCATCATTCGCAGAACAATTATTATATACTATAATATTTCTTTAAGTCATATTTCAGAAGCAAGATACAAAACTTTCATGATATTTTAATAATATAATGAGCAAGGTGGTTAAAATTTGTGGTGTTATACTATTCTATTGATATTCAATTTTATAAGTTGTTTGACTGTCTCCACATTGAATTTTTCCAGTTATTTAAATCAGTTAGATTTATCATGGCACATTTGTTGTCTTTGTGTGGTATGCTTGGCTGGTTTCTATACGAAGTTGATTTAAGTCCATCTAAATGATTCATATTTATTGGTCACTGCCCTGAGTTAAAATCCTCTAAATAAATCATCTTAGTTGGTTTCCTTCAAAGTAGAATTAAATTCTTTTCAGACAACCACTGTAATTTGGAGAAATATCAATTGGAATTTTTAAAGAGTCTAATAACCAATATTCTTGCACATTTACACAAAGTGTAAATATTCAAAAGGTGCTAGATAGTTAGAGTTAAGCCAAGTGGATAAATCAACAAATCATACAAATTTTGACACCATTTACCCAATACAATTAGGCACTGGTCATTACAAAATAACATTTCAAAGTCTTATTCACATTTTCAAATCTCAAACTCTATCAGTAGAAATAGTTTCAGCCTTACATCTATTTCATAGCCATATGCCACTGTGAGTAGATCACTTAGGTGATACAAGTCTGCATTAATAGTCAAGGTACACCCACCTAGGTCTAGCAGAACCTAAAGAGAAGGGGGTTTTAACCATATCAGCCCTATTCCAGTTAGCCAAAAGTGTTAAGAGAGCTTGGCAACCTCTTAAGGTTTAGAACCTACATTTTTTAAACCTAACAGAATTGGCGACTCTACTGGGGACACATAAAGGAACCTGGTAGGAGACCATATCAATAGATTCAGGAAGTTACAATCATAGATTTGCTGGTGGAAAAGACCCAGAAGATAAAATCATTCCTCTCCAAAGAGAGGTGGCGACTCTACTCTAAATTTCAGATATATTATCATGTGTTGAAGCATTACAGTCTCATACAATATGGATGGTAGGAGATCCAAAACTAATGGTAAAAAGTTGTAATCTTCCCCACCTTTAAGGGCCCCTACTAAGAAAACTAGAATATCAAACCAGTCTAAACACCTTAATAATCAGAATACTCATGAAAATGCATTAGAACAACCCTTATCAACACCTAACAGCTTCACTCCCCTGCATGAATTAGAGGAATTCCAATCCAAGAGTTATCATGCCCAGTCTAATCATAACAGATTTGATGATATTCTAGACCAATATAGACCCAACCCTCAAAAGTAGCTTGATTATGAGGCTCAGATTGAA
Source organism: Cunninghamia lanceolata (assembly GCA_027924645.1). Lineage (NCBI taxonomy): Eukaryota > Viridiplantae > Streptophyta > Pinopsida > Cupressales > Cupressaceae > Cunninghamia > Cunninghamia lanceolata. The sequence goes on along the minus strand of BSBN01000095.1, from coordinate 4,728,400 downwards.
AGGGAAGTAATACAGAACCACTAATAATATGATTATAAAATGTCATTGCAACGGGGTGGAGAGATTCAATATGAGTCTATAGATCAAATAACATCCACAGAAACCCATCATATTTCACCAAAAGACATACGGAATAAGAGTGAGGTATAACAAGATTTACATAAATTACAGGAGGAGCTTGAGCTAGCCAAATTAAAAGAAGAGGAAGAAAGGATAAAACAAGAACTGCAGCAAATAAGGTCTAGAAGTACAACAAATAGCTCAAAGTATGTACGTCCCCATAAACAAAGTGGGCATATTCTGAGAAGCAATCTGCAAGGATCACATTAGAATACAAGTGGTTCAAATACTTCAAAAGCACCACATAGTCCAAGCAATACTGGTTCTATGCAATAAAATATTCCACCATGAAATCCAAGAACACATAATGTCCATAATCCTTCCCAACATATGACTAATACTTATCCACCTCCTGGTTAGCAGCATGTTCCACCCCGTCAACAAAATACAAATATGAATCCGCGCCATAATGTACAACAACATCAACCTCACCATTACCACCAACAATGTCAACCAAAACAAAACTTGCAAGGACCCCTTAATATAAATAGATACAGATAGGTAGATTTATCTAGGTACCAAATCTGCCCTGATCCTATTGATAATGACTTAAGAAATGCACTTCCAAAGTTTGTTGGGAATAATGCCATTTTAGTAGAAGAACATATCAGAAACTTTGAGACAATTATGGATAACTATGAAGTGCAATATGAATATATCTAGATGAAATTATTTATTCTATCTCTGGTTGAAGATGCTAGGGATTGGTATAAGAATTTGCCTGATGCTTCAATAAGTTCTTTTGAAGATTTTAAACATTAGTTCAAAGAGCAATATGGGAGTCATGCTGATCCAAATTTTGCCATATATGAATTAACAAGCATTCAAAAGAATTATAATGAGACAGTAGTGGATTTCAATCAAAGGTTTTCAAAGATATATCACAAGATTTATCCTGAAATGAAACCTCCTGATGGTATGGCCCTAGCTCTATACTTAAAGGCTTTTGACCCTAAAACTGGATATTAACTCTGAAGTAGAGCTCCCATAACTCTTGCATAAGCTCAAAAAGCTGTTGTGAATATTGAAAATAATAGAAAAGTTGTTGGAAAACTTGGTAAAAGGGAAAATATTAGAATTTCACAAAGCCCTAATAACCATCAAACCAGGCAAACAAACTACTATAGAAATGAAAGTCCTAGGCTATATGATATGCCTTACAACACTAATCGGAAGGATGGGAAGCTTGTAGATAACAGACAAAAATAGAATTTCAGTAAGGACACTCCTAATCCCTTAAAGAAACATGGGACATATGTAGTGGAAAGTAATCCATGGTGCATGGAATGCAACCTACCCCATTTACTTGAATATTGTGTGGTGGCCCAATCATTGCAAGAAAATGAAACATCTTATGATCAGGACATGGATGATCATATTGTAAATATGTTGGAAATGAGGCCTCACTTGTTTGATGAAGAGTACTCATCTTTTGAAGAAGATGGACTCGAATATGATGTGAGAAAATAGAGGTATAATGTTAACATGGATCAACAAGAGGTTTTCTCTGATCAAGAAGATGATGATGAAGGAGCTACTTATAAATCCAATATGATCCCACAGTTCAAGCTTAGAAAACCTACAAAGGAGGGAAAAAGAACTCTTACAATTGTTGCAGTAGCTCAGGCTAGAAATAATTATAATATGTGAAATAGAACCATAAATCCGGATCAGGGAACACCCAAGGGCATGTTCATCAAAGAACCAAATCAAAAGAAGGGTGCCTCAAATAACCAAAAAAAAGGAGAAATTTAGAAAAATACACATAAGGAAACATCCAAGATTGAGCATGATAAGATGAAGGATGGCAGTATGTAGCAATCTGAAGAGAAAAGCCCTCATAAAGAAAAAATAGTATAGATCACCGTTGCTCCTTCATTTGATATAACACAAGCATTGTCCCAAATCAAGATATCAGTACCATTAATGGAAATTATGAAGATAGATGAATACAGGGACAATGCTCTCAAGTTGATTTCTAATGTACCGAATTAGCAACAAAACAAAAACAAAGAAGGGCCAGAAAAAAAATAAACAATCTTGGACAAGAGGTCATGAGAACCCCAGAAATTTATCTTGGTGGCACCATAACAAAGAATCCTTCCCAGGTGGATCCATTCTACATAACACTCCAAATCAATAACAAACTAGTAAGGAATTGCATGATTGACTCTGGAGATGCCATAAACATCATGCCAATAGCAGTCATGAAAGAATTAGGTCTATGGGTAGATACTACATATGGTAAATGCTACGCAATGGATAGTAGGGCTATTCCAGTTGTTGGAATTATGAAAGATGTAGAATTAAAGTTAGCCTCATGTCCTGAAGCTATCTACAGAATTGATATAACTATAATAGATACTCCACCATATTATGGTATGTTGCTGTCTAGACAGTGGACTACTGCAGTAGGAGGGAACGTTCAGCTTGATTTATCATATGCTACAATACCCTTGAATGGGAAGGAAGTCATACCGTATAGAGAGCCAAGATATGAAAACATAATTGAACAATTGGATCCAAACTAGATGAATTGTTTTTGTGATGTAGATCTTGGGAATTTCAGGATTGAAAAATCACAACCTAAGTTACAAAACACTGAACCAATAGAAAGAGAGGCTCAATTAGATGAGCATGGTGTATTGCGAATGTATTTTGATGGTGCATGTAGTAAAGGAGGGAATGGGGCAGGAATAGTATTCATCTCACCATTAGGCAAGACATTCAAATATTCATTCTTGCTGACTTTTGAATGCACTAATAATATTGCTGAATATGAAGCATTGTTGTTGGGTTTGAACATCGCTTTAAGACATGGAATTAAACTACTAGCAGTATATGGCGACTCTGAATTAGTTGTCTCACAGATCAAGGTGAAATATTCATCAAAAACCAAGAGATTGAAGCAATATAGAAATGTTGTATGGGATACCAGTGAACTCTTTGATGCATTCTCTATAGACTGGATAGAAAGGTCCAAAAACATAATGGCTGATTTCTTGGCAAATGTGACCCTAAAAGGAAATGATATTACATTATTAGGAATAACATAAGTAGAATTCAAAACCAGGCCAATAATCCCTAATAATATTTATAATTGGCAAGTATTCAATGATGATGAAGATCTGATTAAGTTCCTTCATTGTGTAGACAAATATGAATCCCAAGAGATTGATTTTAATGCATTTGTGGAAGAAATAGATGGCAAGGAAACCCTTTTTGGGAAAGAAGTGGTCCAGCTCAAAACAAATAAGATATCCAAAGGCCTTGTGGCCTTGGAAAGAGTGTTTGATGGACAAGATAGATATAATATGAAGCCTGCAACAGTCAATCTCAAGGATATTGAGGAGATTAATTTGGGAACAAAGATAGCTCCTAAAAAGGTTTACATTGGGAAAAAGATTAGTCCAAATATTAGAGAAATGCTTATAACCCTCCTCAGAAAATATAAACATGTATTTTCCTGGTCCTATGATGATCTTAAGGCATATAGAGAAGACTTATTTCAACATGAAATACCATTGAAACATGATGCCAAACCATTTAGACAAAGGCAAAGGCCTATAAACCCTACACTGGCACCTAAGATGCAAGAAGAACTTATGAAGCTTAGAGAGGGAGGTATTATCAAGCCAATTAGACACTCTTCATGGGTATCGAATTTGGTACCTGTAAGAAAAAAGAATGGTGATATAAGATTGTGCGTAGATTTCAGAAATTTGAACATTTCATCACTAAAAGATAACTACCCTCTTCCAAACATGGAGACCATGTTACAACAAGTAACATGATGTGAATTATTGTCCATGATGGATGGCTTCTCTGGGTGCAACTAGGTAAAGGTTAAAGAATTAGAACAATATAATATTGCTTTTAAAACACCTTGGGGTACCTATGTCTATGTGAGAATGCCATTCAGCCTTACAAATGCTGGGGCAACATTTCAGAGGGCCATGGATGTGGCCTTTGCTGATTTGATTAACACAATAATGGTGGTCTACCAAGATGATCTTACAACATACTCTAAAAAGGAAGAAGACCATTGTTTACATTTGGAGAAAATTTTCATCAGGGCCCTAGAATATGGTATTTCCCTAAATCCAAAGAAGTGCCTTTTCGCCATGACAGAAGGAAAACTACTAGGACACATAGTCTCAAAACATGGTGTAAGGATTGATCTTGAAAGGGTAGAGGCTATTGACAAAATTCCTATTCCAAAAAATGTGAAAGCTATTCAATCTTTCTTTGGACAAATAAATTTTGTCAGGAGATTCATATCAAACTTTACAAAAATTGTTAAGCCAGTTTTCAAAATGTTGAAGAAGGGTACAAAGGTGGATTGGAATAAAGAGGCCATTGATGCATTTACATCCATTAAGAAATCTATTAAAGAGGCTCCTATATTGAAATCCTTGGAGTTTGATAAGCCATTCCAAATATTCTCTTTTGCATCTTTTCATACAGTGGCGGCTGTGATGTTGCAAAAGAATAAAGAAGGATATGAACAACCTATCTCATTTTTTAGTAAATCACTTCAGGGGGCAGAGTTAAAATATGACATTACTGAGAAACAAGCTTATGCCCTAGTGAAAGCAGTGAAGGCATTCAGACCATATTTGGTTGCAACTCATGTGATAGCCTATGTACCAAATGTTGCAGTGAAGGATGTTTTTATCTAGAATGAAGTCACGGGACGGAGATGTAGATGGATCAATAGGATCCAAGAATTTAACATTGATATCCAAATTACCAAGCTTGTTAGAGGTCAAGGTCTGGCCAAGTTGATGGCTGAATCAAACTTGGAGGCTGCACAAGTTTGCAACATACAAGAGGGGGATAACATTATTGCAAGCATTGAACATACACCTTGGTACACCAATGTAATGTACTATCTCAAGAACATAAAATGTCCTCAAGGCTTGAATGACAATCAAAGGAGAACTTTGAAACTCGTTGCATCAAAATATGTCTTCATGGATGGAGATTTATACTAGAACAATAGAGATGGTATTTTACTCTTGTGCCTGGATGAAACACAAGCCGAGAAAATGTTACAAGAAATGCATAAAGGTGTGTGTGGAGGACATTTCTTAGCAAAGACTACTGCCCATAAGATAACAAGAGCAGGTTACTACTGGCCTGAAGTCTTTAAGGATGCCCACATATATGTGAGAAAATGTAAAGCCTGTCAAAAATTCTCTGGAAAATCAAACTACCAAGGAGCCTTACCATTAAGACCAATGCAAGTTCAAGCTTCATTTCATCAATGGGGAATTGACTTTATAGGGGAGATTGCAGAAAGATCTAGTAGTGCATACAAATGGATCCTAGTAGCCATAGATTATTTTACAAAGTGGATAGAAGCAATTCCAACGAAACAAGCAACTAGTAAAGTGGTAGTTAATTTTCTATTAGAAAACATCATCACTAGGTTTGGAGTTCTAGTGAGGCTTATTATAGACAATGGCATGTGCTTCAGATCGGATGAATTCAAAACATTCTATGAATCTTATGGCATAACAATTTCATATGCCTCCCCATATCATCCTCAGGCCAATGGACAAGCAGAATCAAGCAACAAAAGCATCCTAAAAATAATTAAAAGAATGTTAGAAAATAATAAAAAGGCATGTGATTCAAAATTGAAAATAGCTTTGTGGGTAGATAGGGTTACTATAAATAAGAGTACATGAAAATGGACCCATTTGAATTGGTGTACGGTGCTCAAGCCAGGCTTCCTATACATAATCTCCTGCCAGTTTATAAATTTATTCTCCAAGAAGACATAGATGTTCCTGAACCCATGGAAGAGAGAATGGAATAATTGGCTGAGATGGATGAAATAAGGGCCTAAGCTCAGGAACATAATGAAAACATGCAATTACAGATGAAGTACTTATTTGATAAAAGGGCTAAGGAAAGGAAATTCAAGGTGAATGACATGGTGCTAATGTGGAACGCCAGAGGACAGGACAAAGGAAAACATGGTAAATTTGAGGCATTATGGATGGGCCCATTTATCATCACTCGTAAATGTGGTGAAGATTCTTATTACCTACATAACATGAGTGGTGAAGTACAGGAATTGCCAGTGCATGGACAATTCCTGAAATACTTTTTCTCTTGAAATTTTTTCTTTTTTCCATGCATAGTAGGTTAGGATTTCCATTCCACACCCTCCCCTCCACCATTAGTCTCCGTCCTAGAGAGTGTCTTTTGAATTCTTGCAATGACCTCACGACCATTCATCCCTAGTCAGAGCCACTATTGGAACAAATTTCTAACCCCAAAAATTTGTTAAAAATCCATTTCTCACCATCATATTATCTCCAACATACTGTTTAAAATTTCCCTGCTCGACCCTAATAAGCTCGCATTTTATCATTTTAACCCTTAAAAAAAATCATATTAGAAAAGTACTTCCATGTCTCTAGGTTCCCCTTAGGATCTCTTTTGGTAAAGCAAAAAGTATAATGTCGAGGGATTAGGGAGACTCACTTTCGAGTCTTTTCAATAATCTAAATGATCAGAAGGGCAAAATATATAACTCGACGACATATCGAGCTGACATCAAGAAGTCAAAGGGACTGATAGATCTGAGTGTAGGAATGAGTCTTTCAGAGTCTCTTCGATATTCTAAGGATACAAAGAGGCATGTCAAAGGAATCAATGAATATCGGCGTGACACCGAAATGTGTCCTGCTGATAAAGCGATAAAGATTAAATCAAACATTTCGAAAAGAAACTTCAGAGTATCAGGGTAACTCAATTCTCAGTCCCACCGATAAGCCACTAGCGATTATGAATAAAAGATAAACATTAAGGATACATCGAAATGACTTTGGGATATCGAAGACAGGCGATCTATAGTCCTTTCGAAAAGACAAACAACATAATGAGTAAAGGGATATCGAAGAGACATATGAATATCAAAGAGACTTATAAGAGGGGATTTCGGTGTGACACCATCCAAGGTTATTCCAAAATCCTAAAGGTAATAAAAAATAAAAAAAAGCTATCAAAAGACATCTCAACGAAATTGATCATCTTGATAAAATAATGACAAGACATGCTTAGCGGTAATCAAACGACCCTTATTTGAAAAAATTAAATGTCCCTTCGATAACATGAAAGTTGCCATGAAAAACCATTAATGCACAGAGCCAGGTATATCGGGGCAAATCTTGAGAGAATTTTAACCATTAAGCAAACACGGTGAGCAAGGACAGGATGTAGCAAAAGTCATAATTCAAGAACCAGAAGAAGATATCCAAGTAAGTACTATGGGCTTGAAGTTTATAGCTTACTGGTTTAAATTGCATTCACAATAGTAGGGATTCTCTTGCATAAGATTATATCATGGAAGAAATGGCTGAAAACCCTAAGAGCAAAAGGCAAAAACTAGATGAAAAACACCTAAACCAAGACCTAACAAATCAATGCCCAAAGTCAGGATAGAGATCTAGGAGAAATGCCCAGTTAAATCCCCAAGCAGAAAAAATAGAAGATATATACAAACAAGTAGGGGATATATGGACTCCAATCAGAGGATATGATCTTTTTCTATATCATTATAGAAAAATGCATAGGCATAAACATGTCTCAAACTAATGGAGGATGAACCTTGGAAAGCTTATAGTGCCGAATGTGTTTGTAAATGTGGAATTGTTGAAAGCAGTGGCCAAGAACTATAATCCACAAAATTGCCTGGTTGAATTAAAAGATGGGTCTGGTTTTATCCCTATTACCAAAGATTATATATCAATGGTATTCCAGTTGGACACTAGTTTTGATGTAAAATTTAGAATTAGGGACTTATTGAATGAATATTACAATATGAGTAATAACTACAAAAGATGGAGATTACCTTTGTATAGGTCTTAAGATGAGGGGAATAGGCTTAGGGTATTTTCAAGGGTAGAAGATCCACCTTACTCTATAGAATTGTTTTAGGAATACTTTAAATGCACCTATTATTCTGTGTGTCAATTGTTGGGTGTGGAGGCCTCCCTGTTCATGGAAGTTGCACCAATGGTCTTGACTGCAGACGTCCAGAGTCAAGATGCATGATATCTGGACTATGTCAAGTACCTTACCAATGACCTTCATAACGGATTGATTGCTATAAAAATGGGGGTGCTAAATTCAGACATTACTCTTTGCTCATGCACCTTATCCTGTATGAGGGACATAACATGTGTCTGTAGGATGAGTGTTTGAAAGTAAGGGACCTAAATAGAAATGGAGATATTAAACTTGTATGAATGTGGACTGCTATATGGGATAGCAGGTGTGAGAAATCCTGCTACCTCTATTTTGAAGAGTATTTTGTAAAACCTATATATGAACTGCTAGGTCATCCATGTGATCACAATTTATCAATAGAAATATAGAGGTTTCTGAGGCCAAAGGATAAAAATGAAAATGAAAAATTCAGTCACAATTGGGGTGACTGGTATTTTTAAAAAGGCTGCGCCAAGATAAGAGTGTTTGGGTATGAAGGACCACCTTTTTTGTTTCCAAAAACATGTTCAAATAGGGTTGCATATTTAGAGATTATCAGGCAATTGGCTTAGTTTGATTTTATGCACCTTAAGAGCCATAACAAGCAGTCATTTATTCCTAGTACTCTATGTTTTGAAGATTTTATAGTTCTTTATGATAAAGGATATCAAATGATCAATAAAAAACTAGAACATTTCAGATTGCCATCAGGCAATGCAAGAGAAAACTTTGACCTAGAACATTTTATAAATGGTGTCAAAGTAAGCAAAAAAATGAAGAGGTATTACCATGTTCTATTTGTTGATGATGATTTGATCAAAAATTGTGATGAGAATACAACAGTTGAAAGAAGAAGTTTGTATCATAAAATAATGTTGGCTGAGGCTTGGAGGGTAGCCAAAAACCCCAATTATATAGGAGCTTTTCTAAATGTTGATGATCATATTGAAAGATTGGACATGCTAATTGCACATGCATCAGATTTGACTATGAATGTTCCTCCTCATGTTTTTGAAAGAAAAAGGAAAATTTGTTAAAAAGACACAAGTTGAGTATGAGGTACCATTGGGTCATGTTTCTCCACAACCTAAACCAGACATCAGTTTCTCTTTTGATGCCACTAATGTAGAGGATGAAGAAATTGATATGGGAGATGAAGATGTGCAGAGCTATGAGCCTCTAATTCAAAAATATGAACCTCTTGAGGACAGAGAAAAGGTTGAGATGGAAGCCCTTGATGAGTTGTCAGAAGACATAAGATACATGGCAAGTTAGAAATTTGTTTTAGATGATGATTTTATCAAAACCCCTGAATTCAAAGCCTTCCTATATGAATACAAAGGCAAACACACCAGAGAAAGGATGAAAGATATTACTCCTAAGGTACAGATTGAGGTGTTGCAAGAACTTCAAATAGAAATTGATAGAGTAATGGAGATCATGACTCTAGAAAAGGGGAGAGAATTGCTTAAAGAAGCAGGGGTAATGTTAGTCTTTGGATGGGATATGACAACTGTCATTGTTTTTTATACTTTTAGAAGAAATCAAGATAAAAAATTGCATCTCAGTAGTGAAGGTCTAGATAAGATGAAAACAGGGTCTGGATATGATTCTGACAAAGCAACATTGCTAATATGGGCACTATATCCCCCAAATAAAAGACCTCAAATCATTGATAATCCAAATGAGGTGTTTGGTCATCTCATGATCCAACAAGTTGGGGATACAGATCCTCTTGAGACTGCTGACTTGAATATGAATGCTGCCAAATTTATAAACGCTGAAATTGAGCAACTTGTGAGAAAGAATAATGCATATATGGCAGAAAATACAAAATTAAGGTAAGAGCTTGCCACTTATAAAGATAAGTTGCTTATATTATCAAGCAACTATTCACCTTATTTAGAAGCTAATAAAAAAGTGGTAGAGGCAAGGGCTGATGCCAACTATTGGAAGATCAAAGCAGAAAATTTCCAAAAGAAGAGTGAACAATCGGCAACTGAGATAAAAGATGCTAAATATGATATAGCTTCAAAACTAGTCAAGAAAGGATTTGAAAAAATGATGGGGAATAGTGACAAGATATGGGAATTACATAAAAGGACACACAATGCTTACCAAGAGCATAAGAGATTGCACCTCAGAATGTTGGAGAAGGAGGAGTTAACAGCCAAAACTAATGTTGAGGAACAAGTGTTTAAAGAATATGATGACCTAATCAGTGAGCATGAAAGATTCAATGCTCTGTTAGTAGAAGATTTAGGTGATTTTGATCAACATCTGGATATGGCATTTCCTAGTTTCTTCGACTCTGAAGGCAATTTATAGCAAAAGGATAGTTGGAAAGATGAATTGATGCAATTGTTGCCAACAACTCTTGAGAAGATAAATGATGAAAAGGGAGTAGTAGAAAATACACATATATGCCTTGACAAGATCTTCATTATAGAATCAGTCATGAGTGATATAATCTCTACAGATACTTACACCGCTCAGGAGTACATCGATCACATCTCTAAGATAAATCTATTTATTGCTAGAGCAAGATGAAGGGGTCAGATAAAACGAGAATGAAATTTTGTCGATATTTTGTGATGTATTTCTTTAGCAATCATAATGGCCAAAGCATATTTGATAGACCCTGCAACATTGGAGAGGACGACCTTGGCAGGCCAGCGGTCATGATTTCTCCACGATGATTAACAGATTTAGATCTCGGTCGAATGCTTATGCCCCTCTTATCTATTTCTTAGTTACGTTTTAGTTATGTCAAAAGGTGTGATTTATGAGTCGTTATGTCATTTTAGCCTGAAGCTTGTTTCTTCCCATGTATATAAGGGAAACCAAGGCCTATGTTTATCATCATCATTCGCAGAATAATTATTATATACTATAATATTTCTTTCAGTCATATTTCAGAAGAAAGATACAAAACTTTCATGATATTTTAATAATATAATGGGTAAGATGGTTAAAATTTGTGGATATAGCTGTGGTGTTCTACTATTTTGTTGAGATTCAATTTTATAAGTTGTTTGACTATCTCCACATTGAATTTTTCTAGTTATTTAAATCAGTTAGATTTATCAAGGCACATTTGATGTCTATGTGTGGTATGCTTGGCTGGTTTCTATATGAAATTGATTTAAGTCCATCTAAATGATTCGTATTTATTGGTGTCTGCCCTGAGTTAAAATCCTCTAAATAAATCATCTTGGTTGGTTTCCTTCAAAGTAGAATTAAATTCCTTTCAGACAACCACAATAATTTGGAGAAATATCAATTGGATTTTTTAAAGAAGAGTCTAATAACCAATATTCTTACACATTTATATAGTGTAAATATTCAAAAGGTGCTAGATAGTTAGAGTTAAGCCAAGTGGATAAATTAGCAAATCATACAAATCTTGACCCCATTTACCCAATACAATTAGGCACTAGTCATTACAAAATAACATTTCAAAGTCTTATTCACATTTTCAAATCTCAAACTCTATCAGTAGAAATAGTTTCAGCCTTACATCTATTTCACAACCATATGCCACTGTGAGTAGATCACTTAGGTGATACAAGTATATATTAATAGTCAAGATACACCCACCTAGGTCTAGAAGAACCTAAAGAGAAGGGGGTTTTAACCATATCAACCCTGTTCTAGTTAGCCAAAAGCGTTAAGAGAGCTTGGCAACCTCTTAAGGTTTAGAACCTGCATTTTTGAGACCTAACACCTTCTGCATATTCTCTCCTTGAATATGGGAGGTGATGGAATCACTCAATAGTTTAAATTATTTTAAATACTTTATATATTTTAACTTTAAATACTTTACCTTGTGACAAGTTAGTAGACGTCAATTTAAATCGGGAGAATAAAAATGGACACACATCTTGTGATGCCACTATATAACGCCTCTCGCATAAAGATTCTTTGTCAAGATGTAATTTACAAAAAGGAATTATGAAAAGTTTTCATAACATTCAAAGCACAATTATTTATTTCTTTATTAACTTGCATGACTTTGGAATTATTTATTTCTTTATTAACTTGCATACATTTGGATGTTCTTATTTTTTAACAAATCTTTTTTCAAGAAGAAAGAATATCCAATGCTTCGAGATTTTTTAGATTTGAGAAGGAAGTTGTTCTTGGTACTTTCCTTATGGGTTGTTTGGGCTTTTGACTTTGTGAGTGCATTCTTAATTGTTTGTTATATAATGTATTTGATAGCTTTATTTAGTACTATTTTTGAATGATTTGGTGTAAAGCATATTTTATTTGATTATTCTTTCATTATATGGTTGCACCTTGCCTTCATTGATCTAGGTGATCAGAAAATAGAGAATAATGATCATATTTTTACTTACTATATGGGATCTTGGTAACCAGAAAGTAGTAAAAATTTCCTTTATTAGAAATTTCTTTCATGATCCAACTTACATAGTTAATGTTATTGAAATTAGGAAATGCTACTCTTAATTGTTTTATTTTTTGATAAAAAATTAAGATTGTTAAATTAGAAATAGATGTTTTCATTAGGGTAAGCAAGGATTTTGAAAGGGCCTAGACCCTTGTACAAGAGAAATGATAAATCATTGAAGCCCAACGAACTACAAAGAACAAACACAAGAATCCATCAACACAATAGTCACACTACAACAAAAAGACTAACAAAAGGGCATGATAAACAACCAACCCAAAGTTAGGGTGGTTTGAAGCTAAATTGCTCTAAAGAACTTTGAGCAAACTCACCCAGAGTAAACTCACCCAACTTGTCCATAATGTTGAAATCCTTCTGATCAAATCTCCCTTTTTTGGGTGCCCTTTTTTCACTTCGCACCTCCATCGAATGAGTCTCAGACATATATTTTGGGTCCTTAGAATCCTTCTCCCTACTTCTCTCTTTTGGTACATCCTCATAAGAGGTCTTGCAAGCATCATAGATGCTTGCTCCTTTTTCCTCCACACATAATAATTTATGTTGACGCTTGGGCAAATAGTTGTGGCATGACCCACTTTGAGGTAACAATCACATAATTAAAATAGATATATATTCAATTATATTTAAATCTATTTTATTTTATTATTAAAGTTATTAAAGTTTTTCAAAAAAATTGCATACAAAACTAATGCAAATTATAGTAATAAATAAGAATTTGAGAGATAAAACTTTGTTTTTAAATGCCATAGAATGTGCATAGTGAAAAAAATTACTTTTGAATATAAAGAGTTTTAGATTATAAAGTCTTAAATAATATTTTCAAATTCAAGATAGATTTAAATAGAAAATAAATTAATTGAACAAAAATAAAGTTAAAACATAAATTTAATTTATTTTTTGGTTTACAGTTTTTTTAAATAAGGAAATCATTTAATGTAGAAGATTTAAGATAAAAATGGTATTTAATTATATCTTTAGAATTAATGATTGCTTATTTAGTTTAATCTTTACACAAAATATAATTTATTATGAAAATTCAATTCAAATTTGAAATATGAGATTAAATTTAATTTTTTTCACAACATTAGAATTTAAGAATTATTATAATATGTAAGTCTTGGAGTATGACTTTGTGAGTGCATCTTAATTTTTTGTTTTGATAAAAGTAATCGGGAAGGGCCCGAACCCATGTACATAAGCCAAAAAATAGTGAGACAGACAAGTTTTACAAGAAGTAAAACAACCACAAATAGAAAGAAACATCAAAGCAAATGAAACGGGCCAACAGAGCCAGCCAAACCCAGAAGAACCAGCAACAAGCCAAGCTACTTCTTGGCCATGGATTTGAGGCTGCTAATTGCTTGCCATTCTTTATTAAGGAACTACAGCTTGTCCTTGAATGTGCTCTTCTCCTTGTCTCGGCCCTACATGTCCTCCATGTCCTGGATCTCAATTCTTTGTCCTAGGCTGCCTCAAGCTCAAATATGACCTTCTTACCTTTCTCGTTCCTGTCCTTAGCCCTAGTCCTATTGGATGGGCCAACCATGATCTGATTCTGCACCTCTTGAGCTGACTTATCAGTTCTGCCTTCCCTCATGGCTTTTCATTTTTCTAGCTCCTCCTTGAGTACATAAAGAGTGGTAGCTGAGTTTTTCACAGTCTCTCTACTAAAGTCCACTAGCTCTACCACTTTCTTCTTGAGCTTTTCCTAATTATCCTTTATCAAAACAATTTCATCTTCGATCTTTTCCCACTTCTCAAACTTTCTAGCTAGATTCTCCACTTGGTCCCAAATCTCATCCTTTCTCTCCTTGGGCCAATCCGTAGTTTCCAGCTAAGTAATCAATTCAAGGTGTTGGATTTTCCTCTTAGCATGATTCAGTTGAGCCAACTGCCATTTTAACACCTAGTTTTGAAGATCAAGAACCTGATAGAGGGTGGCCACCTTATCCACAAGATGGTTACAAGAGCTACAATCCTTTTGTTTTCCCCCTGTATGTGGACATAGGTTCCCTTCATCTTTTTGGTGGGGGGTTCAACAAGGCTAACATTTGTGTTAGTATTCTGTTCACTAGTATCCTTTTTCCTTTGGTAGGGTTGTCCTCCTCCCTTCCTGTGGTACCAAGGACTATGATGTCCCTATCCTTCTGACCCTCTTTTTTACCTCTGCCTTTACTACCGCTAGGCTAGGAAGCAATAGCCTTCAATGAAGACTAAGTATTCACACTATCTTTCGAGTCCTTACTTCTCAGGAGAGGTTTACTGGGGGGCTCAACATCAACAATCTCAATGTTAGGCTCAGGGTCTAGGATCACAATGATCCTACTCCTAACTTCATCAGCACAACATCTTAATTTTTTATGTAATGTATTTGATATTTTTATTTAGTATTGTTTCTATGATTTAGTGTAAAATATATTTTATTCCATTATTCTTTCATCATATGCTCTCACCTCACCCATATACGATCTTGGTGATCAGAAAGTAGTAAAATTTTCTTTGATAAAAATGATCCAACTTGCACAATTAATGTTATTAAAATTAGGAAATGCTACTCTTTTAATAGTTTTATTTTTTATTATAAAAAATAAGATCCTTTAATTAGAATGAGATTTAAATCTATTTTATTTTATTATTTACATAATATATATTTATATAAAAGAAAGGAAAACTCCTTTTAATTTATATATGTATGTGTTATATTAATTTTTTTTAATTTGTTTTTATTTATAAACAAGTGCCACGTGGTGAGTACCTACCTTGTGGTAGTGTTGTAATAATAGTATGTATTTTGTAGTTGAAATTTTTTTCTTAGATTAAATATTTGTTTAATATTGATGTGGAACTTATTTATTGTAAATACTCTTCATGAATTGATTAGTTGATTTTGAGTTTGATTTAATATTTGTTTGGTAAGCATAGACTATAATGAAGTTTGCATTAATGTCAGAAAATGTGAATTTTAGTCTAATATTGCTAATTCTTGAGTCTCTTTTTCATTTATTATAGCATTTGTTATTATTACAATGACACAAATATATATAAATATTTCATTTTACTATATATTACTAATTTTTATTATATAAATAACATTAATTATATTATTTTATAGATATTTAAAATATCAATATTATAATTAATATATAAAATGAATAGTAATATTCATATTTATATGATTATTTCATTGTAATTATAATATTGATATTTCAAATATCAATAAAATAATATAATAATATTATTTTTATAATAAAATTTATTATAACATAGTAAAATGAAATATTCATATATACTTGTTTATAAAAATTAAATATTAATATATTATATAGAGAAGGAAATATTAATTGAACCATGTGAAATTTCTCAAACCCATAATATCTTTGGGTCTATGAAGTAGAAAAATTAATCCCACTCAAACAATGAATTTCAAAATGATAATATGCCCCATCCTAATATACTAACTCCAACATAGGGGAGTTACCCATAATGTCTCTTGGTCTATGAAGTAGAAAAATTAATCCGCACTCAAACAATGAATTTCAAAATGATAATAAGCCCCATCCTAATATACTAACTCCAGCATAGGGGAGTTTTCTTGCTCTGAAGGGCATGCATGCTTATTATCATACTAGAAAATTACTTTTTCTAATGAGAACTTTAAATTTTGAATAATATGGAATAATTATGCCATGAAATCTTGAATCATATGGAATATTTATGCCATGAAAGGATATCTTCTTTGTTTTCTCTTTTCTCTTGTTGCAAAACAAAGCCACAAATAAATATTATTTCTTTTATGCTTGTATTCTTAACTCTCTATTCATAACAGTTTGTTTTAAATAATCATGTAATGTCAAAAAGATAACTACCTTTAAACCATTTTGTTTTTACTCTTAAACATTCATCTTGTTTATCTAACTTTGGATTATTTTCTTTTAATTTTTATTAGTACCTGCCTTCGGCTGGTACTATTGCAATGAGTTCACACTTATCTAGTTATTAATCTATTGATTGCAAACGAATCAAAAGATAGGATTATTTTTCTTGTCAGGAAAATTTGATTTAAATTTGTACTTTTCCTATGTCAACATGATAAATTTTTAACAAAAAAATATTAAAAAATGATTTATCTGTATTGTTATTGTCATTGGTTGAAAAAAAATGACCTCTTCTCTGTGGATTGTCGGATTGTCAGAGAGTGCAGCAAAAAAACTATAAATACGGAGAGAATTTGGTTTGAGGGGAGGATGTGGCAAGTAAACAAATTATGAACACAAATTTTGTCTCCCACTAGTTAAGTCATGCCTAAATGGATGGCGATAATTATGAGAGGGAAGAATCATCAGTTTTTATGAATTTAATTTTTTGATTGATTAGCTAAATGTAAAATTTAATTTTTGTCATTAATAATAATATAAAAAATATAGGGTTCTACACATTTTATTTTATGAAATTAGATTATTTTTAGGATTTCAATTTTATTTACTCAAGAGTTTAAAATCTAGTATTTCAATTTTATTTACTAAAAAGTTAAAAATCTATAGTATCATGAAAAATATTTATTACATTTTTTATTTTATTCTTCAAAGATACAATATTTTAATGCATTTTAAACTATCATAGTATTAATATTATTACATTATAATATCTTGAATAGACATTTCAAATCTCCACATAATACAAATATGCAGGCTTTGTAAAGTTTAGTTTTATAGTTAAGGAAATATTTGTGTTATTTATAAATTTTTCCTTATAAATTTAGTTCTGTCATAGTATTAATATTATTACATTATAATATCTTAAGTAGACATTTCAAATCTTCACATAAAACAAATATGCAGGCTTTGTAAAGTTTAGTTTTATAGTTAAGGAAATATTTGTGTTATTTAATAGGCTTTGTAAAGTTTAGTTTTATAGCTAAGTAAATATTTTAGTGTTATTTTATTTTTACCAAATTAAATTATTTATTATTTTTGAGATTTCAATTTTGTTTACTCAAGACATTTCAAAACGAGTTCACATAATTTTTTCCTTATAAATTTAGTTCTGTCATAGTATTAATTTATTACATTATAATATCTTAAGTAGACATTTCAAATCTCCACATAATACAAATATGTAGGCTTTGCAAAGTTTAGTTTTATAGTTAAGGAAATATTTGTGTTATTTAATAGGCTTTGTAAAGTTTAGTTTTATAGCTAAGTAAATATTTTAGTGTTATTTTAATTTTACCAAATTAAATTATTTTTGAGATTTCAATTTTATTTACCCAAGACATTTCAAAACGAGTTCACATAATTTTTTGCTTATAAATTTAGTTCTAGAAATACAATAGTTACAAATTTGAAATGATAAACAATTTTTTATTTTAGAATAAAATAATACTAAACCATAATATTAGATTAATTAAAATAATTAAAATCATGTTCTTTAAAAGTACTTACTATTATTACTTAAACAAAAAACTAAGTGACTAAGTGTAGTGATCTAAATATGAATATTTTAATACATTTTGAATTGTAATAGTATTCAATATTATTACATTTTAAATATGTTCTCTAAAAGTACTTACTATTATTACTTAAACAAAAAACTAAGTGATTAATTGTAGTGATCTAAATATAATATGTTATTCTTATTATATTGTGTAATTATTCTTCAAACTTATAATATTTTAATACATTTTAAATTGTAATAGTATTCAATATTATTACATTTTAATATGTTAGGTAGAGATTTCAAATCTCTCCACACCCAACTAGAGTTAGGGTTCTACACATTTAATTTTATGAAATTAGATTCTTTTGGGGAATTTCAATTTTATTTACTCATGAGTTAAAAATTTATGATTTTAATTTTATTTAGTCAAAAGTTCTCTAGAAGTACTTACTATTATTACTTAAACAAAAAATTAAGTGACTAAGTGTAGTGATCTAAATATGAATATTTTTATTGTTATTATATTGTGTAATTATTCTTCAAACCTACAATATTTTAATGAATTTTAAATTGTAATAGTATTCAATATTATTACATTTTAATGTGTTAGGCAGACATTTCAAATCTCTCCACACCCAACTAGGGTTAAGCTTCTACACATTTTATTTTATGAAATTAGATTATATTGGGGATTTCAATTTTATTTACTCAAGAGTTAAAAATCTAGGATTTCAATTTTATTTAGTCAAAAGTTAAAAATCTAGTATCACGAAAAATATGTATTATTACATTTTAAAAAAATATTTGTATTATAAGTAATGTTAAAATTAAACGATTATGTGCTGGGTCTCATTTTCCAGTGCAAATATTTTATTGACAATATTTGTTTTTACTATAATATAACATAAATATAAATACCTTTTCATTTTTACTATAATATAACATAAATTTAAATACATTATAATAATAATTCAAATTTATTTGTATAATCAATAATTTAATATAAATATTATTATTAATATATTATTAAATATATTATTCTATTGATATTTAAAATACAAATTTTATAATTAAAATACATAATGAATAAAAATTAAATATTGAAATATTATAATGTAATATTCATATTAATATTTAATTTTTATTCATTGTGTATATTAATATTTCATTTTACTTTAATATAACATAAATATAAATATATTATAATGGCAATTCTACTAATTTGTATAATCAATAATTTAACATAGATTCAGTTCCTTGTTAGAATCCTATTAGATTATTTATGGGTCACACACGAGATATGAATTTTGGTGTGGAAGCAATGGAAGGAGGAAAGCAAGTGCAGAATGAAACTGTCACAGGCATACCAAGTTTCGTAATAGGCACCAATTGGATCTAATTGGGAGTGGGCAATGCAGGCAGAAGGAACTATCACAACCAAAACTAAAGATTTGAAGGGACAAAGCATAACACTCGAAGGGAAGCTAGAAGAATATGGCAGGAGCGCAAAGGTGATGGAGCAACAGATTCAGGAAGAAAAGTGAACCCTTATCCCATGGTTGTGGTAGTCAATCCCAAATCAATGGAGGAAAATATGAAATGGCTCGGACAAATGGCTTTATTCGCCAAGTGGGCTGGCAAAAGGGTTTTGTGGCCAAGAATGTAAAAATGGTGGGCAGACATGTGGGGGGATCAGGTAAGAATCAAATCTCTTTATAATGGCTTTATATTCATAGAATGCAATTTGGAGAATATGAAGTAAGACATCCTTTGTAGAAGACTATTAATGCTTGAAAGATCTATGGTTTCTATATAAAACAATGGATTCTAAATTTTGACCCCCTAAGTCAAATATTGGGGAAAACTCTGATGTGGATTAGACTCCACAATCTGCCATCAAAATTTTGGAATCATGAGGTGCTCTCAGTAATTGGGGATGCCCTAAGATCCTTTGTCTAAATAAATGAAAAATTGCTAAAGATGGGCTTTGGCGAATTCGTCAGAATTTGTGTAGATGTTGATCTTGGAAATGAATTGCCGGAAGAATTAGAATTGATAATGGAAGCCCAGAAATGGAGACAAAAGGTGGAAATAGAGTCCCAATGTCTTAATTTTGAATTGAAGAATGTGGAAGGTGTAGATCAAGAAGCCCCACTTGCAGTTTCAAACAATTCTCCCAGAATGGCCAGAATAATGATGGATCAGGTAAACAAAGAGATGGAGGAGGTTCAAAAGGGTGAGGGGAAGGAAAATGCAAAGGAAAACAAGGAGGTCCCCAATCAGTAGCAGACAGAACTAGGTCATTTCTCAAAAGTCAGAGACAGAATCAAGCCAAGACCTGCAGGAATAGAAAGCACAAATAATAAGAGCATGGGAGAGAAAGGGATCCCCCAAGAATAAAAAGTGAAGGTAGAAATCCAAGGGGATTCTTTTTAGAAGGAAAACACCCCAATTGTGGCTCCCCTTGCTCTGGATCGAGAGCTGATAGAGGACTTAGCCAGAGATCTTTTTGGGGCCTCCATAATCCAAACAAAAGTTGGCGGAGAAGAACAAAGTTTGGAAAGCCAAGTGGCACTGGAAGTAGGGGAAATACCTATCTTGGAGCAAATAGGATTAGAAACTGTCTTAGAGCAAGCTAGGACATTCCCTACCTTAGAGAAAATAGGGATAGATCCTATCCTGGAACAAGTGGGGGTGGATCCTGTTTTGGAGGAAAATGAATGGACTCCTAAGATTGAGGATTAGATCATTCAAGAAGAAGAAAATTTCCTGTAGAAAGGGACAGGATTAGGTAAGCATCATAAATTGGGAATCAAGACAAAAGAACCTATCTAATGCATGTCCCCAGATTGTGGGGAGGCAAAAGAGGGGGAAAAAGCCCAACATTGAGAAATTGAAGGAAGATGGGGATGTTGAAGGGCAATAGAAGATTACACGAATGCTGAGATCTGGGAAGGGAAAGACCCTTCCCAGCGGCCAATGAAGATCTATTCATGGAATGTTAGGGGCTTGAATGCCCCTAACAAGAAGCACTTGGTCAAGCACTATGTAGAAGTGTCTTTAAAGCAGACATATGTATGATACAAGAAACCAAATAAGCTAGAACAGAGGTAGAAAATTGGAAGAGAAGTCTAAAATTTTGGAAAATGAGCTTGAGTGAAGTAGAAGGAGCTTCGGGAGGAATGGCTATTCTCTGGAAACATCAATATGTCAAGGTAGAGGAATTGGTAGTAAATAGGCATTGGATGCCAAGTTGTATAAAAGGGTTGGAGGGGAGTTTGAAATTCATTCTGATCAATGTCTATGGGCCTGCTTCACCAGCTACAAAGAGAGTAATCTGGCAGTTGGAAGCCTTCCTACCTAGTGTAGAGGATCAATTGGTAATTATAGGGGGAGATTTCAATGCCATCCTCCATAGCTGGGATAAGTTAGGTGGGGTTTAGAGGAAACTACAATCTTAGATAGATTTCAAAGCCTTTGTGGAAAAGAATGCACTAATTGAAGTTCCAATGAGGAATGGTCAATACACATGGTCTAACAGAAGAACGGGTTTATGTAACATTGTAGAAAAATTAGATAGATTCTTAGTGAAAGGTGAACTGAATCAGTTCCCTTTCACTCTAGAATGCTCTTTAGTGCCAACTTTTGGATTGGACCACTTTCCTATTGATTTGAAAATAGTGGGTGATGTTGCACCTGATCGATGCCCTTTCAAATTTGAGAAGATGTGGTTTCAGGATTCAAACTTTTTGGACCTTCTGAAGGGTTGGTGGGTTGAGGTCATCTTTGATTGGTCAAAAATTTCATGTCTAGTGGAAAAGTTGAAATACATAAAAAGGAAGTTGAAGGAATGGAACAAACAACATTTCAAGAACATCTTTGAGCTAAAAGCTAAAATAGAGGAGGAAATTCTCAATCTAAATGAGGAATTATTCAAAGCAGGGATGGACCAAGGGAGCTACTTGAAAGAGAAATAAATCATGAAAAGACATGCAAATGTCTTGGCTAAAGAAGAGATCTATTGGAGGAAAAAGTCTAGAGAGGTTTGGTTGAAGGTTGGGGATAGAAACACCAAATTCTTCCATAATTTGACCAAGATCAGAAGGTAGCAGAACCGCATACATCAGATCAAGTTAGGAGACGGCTCCCTCACTGAGGACTCAAAGAAAATTAATAAAGAGATGGTATCTTTATTCATAAACCTGCTCAATAATTGGGGAGGCTCAAATCTGAGTCAAGTTGAAGAGAAGGTGAGAAACATACCGAAATTGGTAACATAGGAGCAAAATAAGATGTTGGACGAAGCCTTCACTCCTGATGAGGTCAAGGAAGATCTCTGGTAGCTTCATCCAGACAAAGCCCTAGGCCCAGATGGGTTCCCAACTGCTTTCTTTCAGACTTGCTAGCACATTGTGGGTCAAGAGGTATGGGAAGTGTTGGAGGACCTTAGGAAAAAGAAGTTCCTAAGAGAGTTGAATAACACACTCATTGTTTTAATTCCCAAGAAGGAGTAGGCCATAGCATTAGAAGACTTCAGACCCATATCTTTATGCAATACAATCTACAAGATTCTGGCCAAGGTAATTGCTAACAGACTGAAGAAGATTCTACTTGACATAATAGCAGAGGAGCAGACAGGGTTCATCCCAGGAATATATATTCAAGATGAGGTGATCATAGCCTAAGAAGTGGTTCACTCAGCACAGAAAATAGGGAAGCAGATGATGTCGATCAAATTGAACATGAAAAAGGCCTACGATAAAGTAGATTGGAGATTCCTTTTTAAGTAATGAATGCTTTTGGCTTTGATCAAAGTTGGCTTAATTGGATTTTCAATTTAGTTGCCAGTCCTAGGTTTTCTATCCCCATCAATGGCTCCCTAGGAGGATTCTTTGAATCCTCCAAGGGGCTCAGGTAGGGGGACCCCTTGTCCCCCTTCCTCTTTGTCCTAATGGTAGATACATTAGGTAGATACATATAGCGGGCTAGAGAAGTAGGGAAGGTGGAAGGCTTCCAGGTCACAAGCAACCTCAGTCCAATCACTCATCAGAAATTTGCTGATGATACAATGCTCTTTGGAGTAGCAAAGAACTGAGAAGCGATGGGCTTCAAAGAAAACCTAACTCTATATTCAGAAGCTTCGGGCCAAGAGGTGAATGGACACAAATCTAAAGTCTTTTTCACAGTGACTCTCCCAAGGAAGCAACAAGAAATCCTTGGAATTCTAAACTTGAAAAAGGGCAACTTTCCAAGCATTTTTCTGGGTCTTCCTTTGGCACCTGGGCAGAGGACAAATAAACTCTAAGACCCCCTGATTGAATGGGTCTCAAATAGAGTAGCCTCATGGAAAGGCAAGTGGTTGTTGTGGGCTGGAAGGATGACAATGGTCAAAGCCACTTTGGTGGCAATTCCAATATATCTAAGGTCATGTTTACCCCTCTCTTGTAGAGCAAATCAGAAAATCTCAGGAATCTACAAAAAAATCTTTTAGCAAGGATCCTCAAAAGAGAACAAACTGGCTCTCATATCTTGGGACAAGGTGTGTAAGTCATGAAAGGATGGAGGTGCTGGGATGAAAGAATAGATGCTCCAAAACAAAGCTCTATGTGCCAAGTTGGTCTTGCGTTTATTCCAAGAGTCACAATTGAAGTGGGCAGAAATTGTTCAACAAAAGTATTTTGGGAGCTTTGATTCAATAAATATTCTCATGGTCTCCCATCTACCCAAAGGCTCAAGGGTTTGGAACTTCATGGTAAACTGTGGAGATCTCATTAGAGATCAAATTACATGGGAGATACATGATGGCACAAATGCCCTATTTTGGGAAGATTCTTGGGGTGGATTCCCTATCCTAGCCAATTCAGAAGGCTTGGCGGCCTCTATTAGGAGAGTATTAGATTAGAGGTGGGGAAGTAAGGTGTGTGACTATGTGGAAAAAAGAGTGAAGGACAGGATGTGCTATTGGACTTGGAAAAAAGTAGACCTCCCCAACTCGCCAGAAGCAAAAGTCTGACTCTTGGAAGCTTTGCTTAGCAATTGAAAGATAGCATTAAGCAATGGGGAGGATGTTTTGGTTTGGAATGGGTCTCCAGATGGGCAATGCAGTTTCAAAGAAGGATACAAGTGGTTAGAGAGCTCAACTAGCAACATAGAAATTTAGATACATCTGTGTTGGAATCACCTTTGTCTTCCTAAGGTAGGGGATTTCAGTTGGGCAGCTCTCCAAAACAAAATTCTGACTACAGAAAGACTTCTCAAGCTAGGATTCAATGGTCCTTCTAGATGGCCACTGTGTAAGAAGGTAGACGAAGATACCAATCATATTATGTTGGGTTGTGCCTTCACTAAAATATGTTGGCAGTGGCTCAGCATGAAACTTGGATGGATTGGGGTTTTACCCAATGACATTGTAAGCCTATTCCAAGGTTGGCCGATCCTAAACAAAGGTGCTACTTTCTCATGCCTATGGGTTATAAGCCCTTCCATACTGATCTGGGAAATTTGGAAGGAAAGGAACCGAAGAATACTCCAAAACAAATCAATGGGGGGATCCCCACTTTGGAATAAGATTGAAGTAGCCATTGTGGAAGTAGTAAACTCTCACCTTTAGCATAGGGTGTCAAAAAAAAAAATCTTGGACGGATTGGGATAATGGCATCTCTAGAAGATGGTCAGGACTGAAGCCACCTAAGGTTGTTGGCAAAGGTGGCGAGGAGTCCAAAAAAGCTAGAGTCGAGGCATAGTGGAAGAAACCTCTCCAGGGCTGGTTGAAGCTGGACTTTGATGGGGTGACAAGGGGAAACCCTAGAATCTCAGGGGCTAGTTGTGTCATTCACAATTGCGAAGGAAGAATAGTGCGGAGAGTAGCCATTCCCCTCCCAGTAGGGACAAACAATGTAGAAAAGTTCCATGCATTATTGTATGGGTTGGAGCTTTGCCATAGCGAGCAGGTAAAGAATATAGAAATCAAAGGTGACTCGACCATTGTAATCAATGCCATCAGAGCAAGGTCCATCGAGAGTTAGCAGCTGAGGGGAATCCTTAGGCAGATTTTGGACAATTTAGCTGCCTTTGAGAATTTTAATGTGAATCACGTCTATTGGGATGCAAACCAAGAGGCTGATAGGCTTGCCAATCTGGCAGCTGATGGGACCTATATTATTGAGGCTGACTAGATAACCAACGTGGCAGCTGACGACATCCTCCTAAATCTGGCTGATGCATAAGTTGTACACGAGGTTTTTTCAAAGATCACTCTAAGCTTGAGCTTTTATTACCATGATTTCTTGACAAGATGGAAAGAATGAGTTGGACGCAAAGATGTGACAAACATTCCCTTTGGACATGAATAAACTACTCTCTTGAATTGGAAATCAACGGCAAAATCATTATAAAACATTGGAGGTCACGACGGGAGGCTGGCGCGATTATTTTTGCATACTTCACTTAACTCGAACAAGTGTCAATTGAGGCTATTAAAAGACATCAAGGCAAGGAAACTCTTATTTAGTTTCTTCTGCAAAACTCTAAGATTTCCAGAGAGATAGATGGATACCTCGATGAGGCTAGTCTGCAAGAAGAGCCAAATGCCCTTCTTAGGGAGGGTCTCTAATCTTTGAATCACTAAGGTTTCAAAATCTAGTCACCCTCTGGCAGTCACAACAATTAAATGGGTGTTGGGAGAGGATTTTTTGCAGGCCATGGAATGTTATAGAGTCAACACTGACATCTCTTCCCATTTCGTTGCCTTGTTGCTGGACTTAGGCAAAGATAAGCAATGGTGATTTGTCTTGCAAAGGAAACCCTCACGTCTGAATTCCTTGGGGGTCTGGAGGAGGTGGTGAAATTAGCCAGGCTAGGGGTGGGAATTCTACAGGTTAGACATTTTAAGAAGTGTAGAAGAGCCGATGAAGACATTCTGTGGCTACCCCTCCTAGCCAACTTTGTAACCACTACACTGACAGAGCATCGTGAAAGGGCGGCAAAGGGGTGCGGGTTCCTGAAGAAGTTCTCCAACCTGGATCTAATGGAAGGAGTGGAGTGGTTGTATGAGTTTGCCAACCATGTCAGACTTGAGGAGAAGGTGGTGATTCTGGAGTAAGATAATAGTTTGTTGTTTATATTATGTATAGACTATAAACCTTTTTTGTATCTTATGTATACAATACTGATAGATTATAGTCTATTGTTTTTAAGACCCTTTTTGGATAGGGTTTAGTGTAGCCACAAAGATGGCAGATATACCCCTAGACAGGGGATTTTGGCAAATGTAATCAGACTTTTACTTTTAATATAAATATATATGTAGCCTTGCTGCAAGCTTGCTCATAAAAAAAAAATAATATAGATTCTATTATTAATATATTATTAATTATATTATTTCATTGATATTTAAAATATCAAATTTATAAATAATATATACAATGAATCAAAATAAAATAATCACATTAATATGCATATTATATTAATATAAAAATTATAATTTTTGTTAAATATTTGGATAGATGTAAAGAAAAAAATATTATTTGTTTAACATTAAAAAATATTTGTTGAATAACCAAATTCATGGCAAGAATTTAACCACTTAATATGTTAGTATTGCCAGCTACTTTCTTCCCACCGTATTTTTCTCTTTGATTTTAGTGTGTTAATCAGTAGATAAAAAAATCCACAGGTACTAATAAGAATTTGAGAGACAAAACTTTGCTTTTGAATGTCATCAAATGTGCATGGTTAAATAAATTAAAGAAAATTTACTTTTGAATATAAAGATTTTTAGATTATAAAGTTTTAAATAATATTTTCTTTAAGTCTTGAATTTGATAAATTTGAAATAAACTTAAATAAAAAATAAGTTAACTGAATAAAAATAAGTTTAAAATACAAATTAAATTTATTTTTAATCAAATAATTTTAGAGTGGTTTGCTGTTTTTTAAATAAGGAAATCATTCAATGTAGAAGATTTAAGATATAAATGGTATTTAATTATATCCCTGTTAGTTTAGAATTAGAATTGATCTGATTGGTTATTTAGTTTAATCTTTGTATAGAATTTAATTTATTATGAAAATTAAATTCAAATTTAGTGTATGAGGTTAAATTTAATTTTTTTACAATGTTAGAATTTAAGAATTATTGTAATACATAAATCTTGGAATATGATGCAAACACAAGGAATATGACATAAATTTTATAAGTGATATTTTATTTGTTTTTGATAATGGTAAGTAAGGATTTTGAAAGGGCCCAGACCCTTGTATAAGAGAGATAAAAGAATGAAGCCCACAGAACTACAAAGAACAAACACAAGACTCTAGCAGCACAACAACCGTACTACAACAGTAGACAAACAAGGGGCAGAAACCCCCAGAAAAACAACCAACCTAGATTCAGGGTGGTTTGAAGCCAAATTGCTCCAAAGAGTTTTGAGTGAAATCACCCAGCTTGTTGAAATTCTGATCAAATCTTCCTTTCTTGGAAGCCCCCTTTTCACTTTGCACCTCCATCAAAGGAGTCTCAGACTTCTCCTTACTTCTCTCATCCTCATAAGGAGGTCTTGCAAGCATTATCCAACTTGTCCATAAAACTGAAATCCTTTTACTCTCCCTTTTTAGGTGCCCCTTTTTCTCTCTACACCACCATCAAAGGAATCTTCATCATAGTTTTTGGGTCCTTCTCCCTACTTTTCTCCTTTAGTGCATCTTCATAAGTGGTCTTGCACGCACTATCAGATACTTTCTCCTTTTTCCTCCACATGGAATGGTTTATGTTGAAGCTTGGGCAAACAGCTACAGAATGAACCACTTTGAGGTAGCAATCACAAATAACTGAAGAGTTCTAAAACTCAATCTGTTGCACCCAAATAACTAGCTTGGAAGATATAGTAATATGAGATGGGATCACCCTATCCGCCTCCGCAAAAACATAAAATCTAGCAAACAACAAATGTCTTTTCAATTTTGTCACTACGTCTACCACAATGTACTATCCAAAGGCTTTGGTAATGCCCATAAAAATGTCCTCATCCCAATATTGTAAAGGGAGCCCAGGCAACCTAACCCAGATTGGAAACTTGTTGATACAATCTTCCTTTGGGTTGAAGCCAGGAGACCAAATTTTTAAAAAGAGACCATTTTGTCCCAGGAACTAGGGACTGCCAGAAGAATCCTAGAACTATCTACTAGACTTGAAAATGAAAAAGGAAGAAATTATTCAGTAAGGATATCACCTCTACCTGCCCCTTAATCTTCCATTTTCGAAGCACCCATCTTCTGACCATGTCTATAGTGGTGTGATTATCGCATAATCTCCCAACAAGAGAGCTCTAGAGCCAAGCAACTGATCTATCAATAACAGAGTCATGAATGTATATCTAAGACTCCCCAGAAGCATCCGCAGAGTTTGAGGCCCCTTGAAAAGGACCTAGCCCAGGCGAGACTAAGGCTTGATCCTTCATAGTAAGACTCCCTCCAATGTCTGGAACCACCTTAGAACCTTGCCCTTCCATCGTAAGAAAATCAGGAGGATTGAGAAGAACCACCTTAGAGCCTTGTCCTTCCATCATAACAAGGGAAGCTTCAACTGGGCTAGGGCAGAACAATCAACCCAAAGTCTTAGAAAGCTCTCTCAAGCAACCCGTGTTCATAGACACAAAAGAATATGAAGGACGTAAACCCTCCTTGTAAGAGACGTAGGGAACACTCAAGGTCCCTCCCTTACCAAATAAACCACTCATGTTATCCACAGGGCAAGATGCCCCCTCACGCACTTCATCCAATTGTGCAAAGGACGGAAGAAGAAACCCTTTGTGGAGACCATGGCCCTCAGCACCAACAATGACCACCTTATTTGTGTCCTATAGAGCTTTAGAATCCACACGGGAACCCTCATGGTTCTTCCTCAAGGTAGTAGAACCAGCACTCCTATAGGCTTTGAGCCATAAATCGGGCAACCCCACATCTTCTCCCTCTTCGAAAGATCCACACCAATCTTCAACATCTCCTTCACTAGTTGGATCAATCTCAACACCATCCTCATCATTAGACTCTCCCCCATCATCGCCCAAATCACTCTCATCCTATGCCAGTGATCATTTATTTGTTATTTAAGCTAGATTAATTGACTTAATTTATTACAAAATAAGTTGAAAATTGATCTTAAAATAAGCTTCCAATAAATTAGATTTAGGATAGAATCATTACATTTATAAACAAGCCATTTGATTTTTGGATAAGTAATTGGAGTAGGTTATTAAGAAAAGATATTTCATTTGGTTAGATTAATTAACATGGATTCTTTTAGTCAAACTAAGTGATCGAATAACTTGATTTTTAATAAGGAATTCTTGACTGAAAATTGGTTTCCTTTATAATGGATTTTAAAATCATTTCTTTATATAAGATAGATACCTTGAATTATATAATCATTATTTTCAATTGATTTATATAGTTAAGAAAATTGGCTAATAAACGTAGAAGGATTATTGTTTTGCTTATTGCTAAAATTGGTTAAAACATGTAGATCAACATTTAGTCATATTTTAAGACAACATCTAGTTCATATTTAGTTAATAAACAAATCTTGCAAACTAAAGCACATCATAGTGTTTGGTATTCATCATACCTTTGGTTCATGTTTACGGGTAAAGCCATCACAATTGAACTATTGTATTTAATGTTTAATATAGTTGCAACAATGATGTTTGTGGCTTTGTCCCTATAAATCATGGGGGAGAAATAAAGACTTCTAATATTTTTAGTAAAACAAGAAAATTTCATTATTATAATTCATAAACATCTATTTTTATCTATTCTTAAAACAAAGCTTATATTGAAAATAAGACCTTGTAATCTAGTAGAGTGTCGATGCTTTATCCAAGTGGGTAGTAGTTGACAGGTAAATGTCTAGAGAATTGGGCCTTGGAAAGGGTTGTGTACCCACTTACAATCACCCAACTAGAAAGATTAGTTTGGGCTATCTTACCCAAGACCCATTAAATGATAAATTAGTAAAAATATAGCTTTCTCAATTGCCCAATTTCTTGTCAAATCACTTTTAAAAGGTTAGGATCTTTCCTCTCAATCACAATTGTAGATTAAGTATTTTGAATTAAGTTTGATCTAGTAAGATAGTAGTAATATGTATTCAAATATAATTATGGGAAGTATTTAATTCTTAGAAGAATGCTAGAGTCGACTTGTTTTTCGATATTGGTTCTCTTTGAATTTGCAAACCTATTATAATAAATTTAAAAACTTGTAATCTTTTCATTTGATTGGTTCATTATAATAAGTATCTCTTCTCCCTTAGGCAATTGAGCCAATGGTTAAATCAAAATATATAATAGTAATAGACTAAAAACTAAAGATGAATTTAAGATAAATGGATCTTAAACCCATGTCTATATTAGATACCTATTGAGTTAGAATTTGTGTCTAAGAGTAATTATAGTAAGATAAGAGTAATGGTTTGACCTTTCTTGAAAAATGGAACATAATAGTATTCCTTCTTGTGGTAAAGTGGAACCCTTGTAATGAGGTTTTGTAATTATGGAATCTGAAATAATTATTGTTGAATCAATTTAAAACTATAATTGTAAGTGTTTGAGATTAAAAAGAGAATAGGATCAAATCTAGCCAAGTTAACTTTATGGCTAAGGAGTGGAAGATGGCTTTAGGGTTGCAGATGCTAACTAAGTAGGGGTAGCTAGTCTTTCTCTTGTTTTTTTGTTTGTGGGTTGTCATTTTGCTCTGTCTTTTTGATACTACTATTTATTTGTTGTGGTTCTTTCTAGTTTGTCTCACACCTTGTATGACTCATATCATGGGTCATAGATCTATTCTTTTGTAAAAGAGTGGGGCACATTTCAAAACCTCTTTACCTTAATAAAAATTAAAATAATGAGATCAAATATATAATCTAGATTTAGGAATAGATAATATTGGAGTATAAGTTAAAAGGTAATATTATTTATCTTTTTGTTAATGATACAAAAACTTAATGATTAAAGTTGGCTTAAATCAATGGGGGTTAAGTATTTATTTATCTTAGGATAGAATCAAATTGTAAATCTGTTGGAAAAAGGAAGTCCAAGTTGATGAACCATAGAGCCTCTAATCTTAATACATAGATAAGACCATTTTGTATGAGCCCTCAAGGACTAGGTCCGACCCTTAGGATTTGGTTTTCTATCTTATTCTATAAGGAATTAATAATTATTCTCTTAATTCATCTTTTAAAGCTAATTCATTTATCTAGTTTTGTAGATTCATGTCATTCCATAAATTCTTCAGGTATGACTATTGCTTTGTCCATCTTATTTAAATGATAATTCATTTTACTCTAGAGTAGTTTTTTCATTGTTGGAAAGATCATTTTTATTCCAAATGAAAATATTTTTTTTTTACTTGAGACTTTGCAAGATTAAAAGTAAAATAATTCTCCCTCGAATAATTGAGCCTTAGCATTGGTAAGCTTTTGTCTAGTAAAACCAAGTTAGTCTAAAAAAATAAAAGTATAATTTAAAAAATGTGTTGCAATTTATTGGTTAAGTTATGTGCTTTATTTAATGATCTAAGTAGGGTAGTTACATTTTTGTGTTACATCACCATTAGACTAATCCATTCTACATCCTCTACCACTTTAATGATCTCTCCTACTAGCATCTTATCCAGTTCTTGTTTAACTATGATTTTCACATTGGGATTAAACAGTAGGGTCTCTTCTTTTGTGAACTTTTTCCTTCCACTTGTATTTTCATAATGACAACCTCCTCCTTGATAACTTTTAAGACTATGAATGTCATAGGAAAAAAATCCTCATAGTTTTTAAGTACTTTGACTACCTACACTACTTCCTTCTCCTCCTATGAGTCACCAATTATTGCTATTTTAGGGGTGCCTTTTGTTGCTATATTTTCTTCTTTAATCTTGAGGGATTGATAAAAATATTGGGATTTCTCTATATTTTGTACTACTAGTTCCATTTCCCCTTCTTCCACTTGTACCTCCAAGTTTTTGGATCTTCATCATCATTCACGTTTCTTCTCTTTTTTAAGCCTTATAGCATACCCATTGTGGTACCCTATCTATTTTATCCATCCATTCAATTAACTTCCAAATACCCTACTCCTTATGTGGGATTGCTACACTCCTTTTGCCTCCAAGTTTTGCTCTAACTTCCACTGCAAGTAATGTGATAACTTCATTCTTTGTAGCATGTTATGGAGTTGTCTATTGGGGTCAAATAATTAGAAAGTTTTACAAAATTCATTTTGTACCATAGTTTAGCTTCTTATTTCTGCCCTCTTTTCTTGGTTAGTATACTAAGTTTTTGTGATTGGGAATAATTTAGCATTCCAAGTTTGAATACAATTCTCTAGATATTTACATGGGTCAAAGGTACCACAATATTCCTCTATAGTCTACCAATCTCCCTCCTTAGGTAAGTACCTAGTTTTTATTGTACCACTATTAAGTCTTTCCATTTGGGAATTTTTGGTTTGTGAGTGTACCACCATCTCCTCACCCTACACACCAAGGTGTCATCTAATTCCTCCCTCCTAAGATCTTCTCTTTCAAATATTATTTCCATACATTCTATGTATCCTATGAGGTCTCCCACTCTTTAGTACTAAGGTAACTTGATATGGGAAATTCCCCTTGTTATTTGGTATGATATATGGATTTGTGATACACCCTCCTCTTTTGTGGTACTTCTATCAGTTATTTTATCAATCCTTCTTAGGTTGTACACTCTTCTTGCCCCTAAAATTCTTCTTGTTCTTTTCTCTAGCTCATTTAATAACCAAGATTCTACCACATCTTCATTGTCCCTACTATAGTTGTTACTTTTTACAACTATCTCTCATTTTGAGTTTTTCTCTTCATTAGGTTCAATTTTAAAAATCTTCCATAATAAATATAATCCCTTGTATCCATCTTCTTCATCTATATCTTCTTCCTACACTTCATCGACATATTCACCCTTCATATGTGTGTACAATGGAATATGTACCACTCTGTCTTCTCCATAGAATGCTAATTCTGTTTTTTATAAATAAAAAACTCCATCATAGTTGATAAACCACTCCAAATTTAGTAGAACAATAAAGGCATCGAAGGGTTCCTTCATGTCAATAACCTCAAAATCTACCATTCTTTTATGCCTAAGAAGTTCACTTCAACATTCCTCCAAGTACCCATAGTACTTAATAGATGTTCCATCCGCTAATGCAATGTCATATGGAGTCTCATATAACATTGGTTTGTCAAGTTTTTCGCAAGTTCTTTTTGGCATTATGCTCACATATCTATCAAAATATTTTTCATCCATTATTACCTTAGGCTCAATCATGATAGCATTTTTCTTCCATTTTCTCATAGTTTTGGCCGTATCTTTGATTTATTTTATTTTGCCATCTTCCCTAAAAATATTCCAATATTTGGCAAATTTCTTGAGTTTTTATATTATATTTTCTTCTTCTAAAAAAATTGCCAATTCTTTTAATAGTTACACCTCCATTTTAGAGAAATAGGATCTATGATATTCTTCTCTTCTTTGTTTTTCCCCAATAGTTCTTTTGACTTCATTAATAATGATGTCATGGCTAATTTTTAATAGGAACTCCTCCCCATATTTTTCAAACTCTTCTTGAATTAGTTTTCCTTTTCTGGTGTCGATCCCTCCTCAGGTGATCACCGCTACTATGTTCTTTTTATATTCTATAATTTATTTATTTTTCAACATTTCTTTCCTTTCCTTATACTCCCTTTCTTATTATTCTTCCTCAGTAAGTGAAGTCTTTTTTTTTCCTCCCTATCTCCTGCATTAGTCCTTTGACACCTTCTAGCATTAGGGAGTTGTTCTTTGGTATTTTCACTATTGCCCTAGCCCACTTGTTGTATTTGGCCTTGATTTTTCTTTTCTCTTTGTTAGTGTTTGTCTATTCTTATAGTATTGGGTTACTTTAGGACAAGTAAAAGAATCATGTGGTAATTCTTTGCAAAACCCACAAGTTTTCTTCTTTTATTCTCTACATTCATTTACATAATTCCCTACTTCACCACACTTAAAGTAGGTTACCTCTTCGCCTACCACATCTTCTTTTGTCATGGTTTTGGTATCCTCTACTTCCACCTTGTGAATAATCATATTGGCAACTAGCGGAAGCTCTTTCATCTTGGATTTGTGGTACCACTTGTTAGATTTCATTAATCATTCTTTGGTTATTGCTCCATTGTTGTTGTTGGTAGCCATGATCATAGACATAGAAGGATATTTCAGCCAAACCTCTTTCTCTTGACATACCTCTATAAATGGGTTCATTATCCTCACACTTGTGATTGCACCAAGGTTCATGTTCTTCTCTTAACTAAAACATAAATTATGGATAATTATTAGTTGTGTGCTTGTCCCATTCACCACAAATCCCACAACATACACTCTTAAACCTCCTAGGGAGCTCTACAATATCTACCTTCAATGCCACAACTCTTTTCCTCTCTTCTAATACTAGGCATTCATTTTGTAGATGTCCCTCATTGGAAGAATAAGTACACCATATTTTCCTTCTATGGAGGGGTGAGATCTCCCTATGATTCTCCTCTTTTGCTAATATCTCATATTTTATCTTCAATTGTTCCAATTTTAATTTTAGTTTTTCTATTTTTTCACTCTCATCTTCCTTGTCTTCTCCATGATTGGGCTTCCATTCTAGAAGCTAGTTCTACCACTTCTAAATATGTGTTGAAGATTATTCCATCTAAATATGCTCCTATACTAGGTATTAATCTAGAGACAAACCATTCAATTCTTTGTTTTCCATAAAATGGTTCTTCTAGTTTTTTGACCACTACTTTAAACATTTGATCAAATTCTCTTATTGTTTATTCTTTCCTTTGTATCATTTCCCTTAACTTGTTGATACATTCTGAGGGTAACTCTGGGGATTGGAAGTTGTTTACGAATTCATATTTTTAATTCCACCCATTATTTGTTGTACAAAGGACACTCTTTCATATACTACTTGAGTGCTTCACCCCTTAGGGTTCCAAAAAAGTCATAAAGCTTAGTTTGGTTATCCCTTATTCCATTCCTTCTCTAAGCAAATTAAAATAGAAATATGTGTTCAAGTACTTTGGTGTCTTTACCAAAGACACGTAGTTTGGTTTGATTTTGTTTCATCTTTTGAGTAGACAATTTCTCTAGTTTGTCACTATTTATTGAGGATTCTCCTCTAATTTCTTTTTTGTCTCCTTTATTTACTTCTATCCCCTTAAGTTTTTTCTCCCTTAGATCTCTAGCAATCTTACCGCACTTGACAATCTTATATCATCTTACTAATTTTCTTGCTTTTCCCTTACCTCTAGGTAATTCAATATCAAAGAAATCATCTCCCAAAATCTCCTCACACAATATCACAAACTCTCTTCTTACTACCTCTTCCTTTGTCTAGAAGGGTCCACTAAATATTTTAGAGAAAATCTTCTTTCTTTAGATGGCATAGGGGTGATCCTTGGTTTGGGGGGCTCAACTATTCATAGGGTCTTTTTCATTTTTAAGGGTGTCCCTTTTGCTGACTTGTCATTATTTAGTGAAATCTCATTGAATAATGTGGAGTTATAACACCCTTCTTCAAATGCTTCTATTGTATAGATGGAAAATTCCATATCATTAAGCATTTCCTTTATATCTTAATTTCCTTCACTTTTCTTCCTTTCTTGCAATTCCAAAATTTTCAACATTTCCTTATTTTGCAGACACACATTTCTATTCACCACATCATCTAAATATTCCACATTAAAGTTCAAATAATTTAATTTAGAAATTGGGGTTATTAGCTCCTCAAACCCTTCATTAATTGTGACCTTAAGGTTTGACAAATTTGGTTCAGAATATGGTTCTGAAGTGAAAAACCCAAATGGCCAAGCATCCCTACTTTTAGGCCCTGGCCAAGCACTATTTCTTCTAGCCCCTCCCTTGACTAACTCCATTGATTCATCATATTCCTTTATCTATTCTACCAACCTTGTCAAATTTTATTTTTCTTTCTTGATAAGGGGGATTGACTAATTTGATGTGTCATTGTTATTGAGAAACACTTTATCTATTTGTCCCTCTGATTGTAGGCTGTCCAAACTTTCAAAAACAACCCTCCTATCATGCTATGATGAGGCTTCCATAGCCTTTTCTATCAATCTATGGTAGCTCTCATTTCTCTCTTTAATTTGTCTCAACCTCCTTTCCTTATCAATGTTCATTTGAACTACCATCTCATTCTCTTCAACAATTTCTCTCAATCTCTTGTCATCTTGTTTGGCCATAGGTGTTTTTGATTTAGTGTTACAAATATCTTTTTATTCATCTTTAATGGATCAAACTAGACTTGCCTCAGTAGTTGAATCTTTTTAGGATCTCTTCAAGATCCTCCCATTCCATTTGTCACCCCTAGGTGCCTAACCCCCCTCAACGACTAGAAGCTAGTAAGCGCTATCACACAACATCACAATCACTTGTATACTTATATATAATCCATTCTTTCTAAAAAAATTCTCACTATGACACTTTCCCTAGGTTTGATACTCTCATTTCCACCTACAACTAAGGTCCTACGATACTATAAATCCACTCACCCAATATGTGAATGAGTCAAACTTAGGATAACACATGCACTGCACCCTTGCTTTGAGCATGGATCAAATAATTCATGCTCTTGTGGCAAGGGCTAGTCGAGTGGGGGAGAATTCAACAAACTACCCTTTCTACGAGGAAGGAGAGTCTCGTGAGCAATGATGACATTTTAATTGTTTTGATCTAGGGTCGCACCGATTAGTTCACTTACTTCATGAGGAAGCAGCACAAAATGGTAGACTATGGTGCTTTCTTTTGGAAACAAATTTGGAACATTTGGAGAATTAGGGTATTCTCTTGTGAACCTCTAAAGAGGTATAAATTTTGTGATTCTGATTTGGTCAAGTGGGTCACTGGCTCTAATTTTATTAATCTTGTTTTGGGTGAAAGCATAGAAAGTGTTAAGCAAGTTTCTAGTTTGATTAATTCTTCTAAGAGATCTAAATATCCTTCATGGGATAATTCTCTCTCACACACCTCCTATAATTATCTTCTTGAATTTGGCACAAGATTTTAGCCTATTATTGAACTTTCTCGATAGTA
Organism: Cunninghamia lanceolata; assembly: GCA_027924645.1. NCBI lineage: Eukaryota > Viridiplantae > Streptophyta > Pinopsida > Cupressales > Cupressaceae > Cunninghamia > Cunninghamia lanceolata. Next base: position 4,691,228 of record BSBN01000095.1, on the reverse strand, counting down.
AATATCTCTTGGTTTAGTTATACAATCTCAATTAAGATGGTTTTCACCCAATCTTCTTTGATCCAAAGACACATAGACCTAATAATGGAAGAGAGAAGAAAGGGGTACTTGACCTTATTTGTTTGAAAGGTGTTTGATGTTTGAGTCAATTGATGTTTTTCTTGGATTTATACTTTCTTGATTTTCTTTGACTTGTTGGATTCTGGCTTGTTTTGAAGAGGTTTAAAGAGGTTTCTGAAACCTATTGTGAAAGAAATCCTAGTGTTGTGTTTTTGGGTTTTTGATTTTGTATGGATACATTTCTAATATATGTATGCAAATAAACAATTAATTAATCTTTTTAGTTGTTCTATAAATAAAGATTTCAAATGAATTAATTAACTAAAAAATGAAATAACCTTGTTGTTACACTTTGAATGTATGCAACTAAATGATTCTAACTCAATTTCCCTAGATGCAATCTCTATGTTTTGTAGTTTTCTGCTTAATGAGAGAACATTGTTTTGGTTTAAATGTTGAAGAAGAATGAACCTTTGTTGGAAGTGTTTTGAATCAACATATAGAGTACTTTGAAGAAAATAAAATTAAATAAACTTCTAATCTAGTTTTAATTTAAGGAAGCAATTCAAATTTAATCTAATCTAATAAAGCAATAAAAAGAGATATACTCTAACTAAGAAGTAATAACAAGGCGGTGTAGTCCTTAGGCAATTTTGATGATCTAGTTACTACTGTAAGCTACTGTGTAAATAAAAGCTTCTATAAAATTAAGTAAAACTAGGGAGCCTATTTGAAGCTTTAAAAGAAGCTTTCTTGAAGTTGTGGTGATTCGCATACTCAAAGGATCCATCTTTGTCATTGTGTCTTCTCCTCTCTAGCTTCAAGGTATTCCTCTTGATGGAAGGGAAGATCAAATAGTATGATAGATTGAAGATTTCTTAGATGATATGGAAGATTTAGAAGCTTCAAGTGTGGTACAAGAAGTCTTAGAGCTTGGAAATATGCTATGATGGATCTTGAATTTGGCTTAAAGGGAGTCTTATAGACTTATGAAGGTAGGATTGTTCCTACTTTGAGAGGAAAAGATGTAAAGATTCTTTGAAAAATCATACAAAGGCACCAAATGTAGGCAAGGTTACCACCCAAATGCATTATGCAGATGGTATTTAAATAAGAATAGGAATAATCAATCAAAGGGAGATGAAAATCACTTTAGGGGAGAATATTAGTAGTTAAGGGCACTGATTCATGCCATTAGGACTCAAGAGGACTATTAACTAGAGGCCAAATTGGAAGAAAACTACAAGAAATGGAAGATTCACATGCCAACCAAAAAAAATAGGGTCACCCCTTGCACCAAGTTGGGTCACACAGGTGACGCTAAGGTCTCTTGGGTGCCCCTATAGTTGAAGGTACAAAATGCCAATTTCAGAGGATGAAGAGAATGCGTAAGCTAGGTAAGTGGTTTGAGAGATACTACCTTTTTTGTTTACTCTCTTTGCCTATCCAAAATCTACAAGATGGAACACCAACCAACTTAATTATATACAAGCAAAGTGTTAGATAAAATTAGACAAATGATAAACACAAGGATGTACCATGATAGTGGAGTTTAGAGTATACCTATGCTTGCTTTGATTTGCATGAACAACTTATCAAAAAGGAGGAAACAAGCCTATACATCTAAAAATTGGTTCATTTTTCACTTCGCATGTTCTTGTGGTGAGAGAGAAAAAGAGGAATTACAGACTAATGGTGAAAAAATCATGTGAGCTTATAATTGATAGAGATATCAATGAGAGGACTGAGACAATGGTAGCTATTCAGTCTCCTATGGTCCTTCAGGTGAGAAAATCAAGAAAAACTCCCTCTTTACTCTTCATTTTAAATTTTGTTGATTTTATTTGAAATCATCTTTCAATTTAATTTTGTTTGTTGCATTACTTTGTTGTTTAGGTTAAAAATTCTTTTATGTTTCTATTTTGTCATTTTTCATGTAATTTTGATTGATTTAGGCTATTTGAGGTTTACTTTTAGCATGGGTAGGGTCATCTCTTTTGGCCCTATCGGGTCTCCTATATTGAGGGGGCAAGGCATTCTTGCCACTTAGCCTACGTCACATAGGAGACCTTAGTTTCCCTTTTTGGACAAGGATGATAGAAAAAGTTGTTTGATCTGTTAGTGCTTTGTAATTTTGACTTTGATTTTTATGATTTCTTTATGAGTTTTTTTGTGTTTTCAACTTTTATGATTTTTATAGGTTTTCTAATGTCTAATGAAGTTTTTACATGGTTGGGCACCTATATTTGATGGAATGCCACCAAAGAAAAAGCCCAATACATAGACACAATGAAGGCACTGTCAAGAGAAGACCAGACCATCCTTCATTGTGTTGGATTAGCAAGGGTACCACAAGTTCCCATTATACAACCCTCAACACAGATTTGTTGTGACATTCTCACTGATTGGGGTGTGAACCAAAACACTTTCTAATATCTAGTTTCAAGAGAGTTGATGATTATTGTCTATGATGTTTATCACATCTTAGGTGTCCCTATTCGAGGAGACTAACTTAGACTTCCCAAGGTAGAGTCTAAGAATGAGATATTAGCTTGAGTAGATTTTCTAGAGGATGACAATCTAGGAGACAAGTTGGGAATCCAACTTAGCTTAGTTCCTTCATGTGCCATTCCGCCCCTATAAAAGGTCTTGATTGGTTTGATTGTCACATGCTTGTTGGGAGGCAAGAAGACACACATGCTCAAGTGGTCTTTGTTATTGATTATCCAGTAGGTCATGCAAGGTAGAGTATTCACTTGAGGAGTCAACATACTAGCATTGGTCTACCAAGACCTTTACAAAATCACATGATGAGAGGAACTTGCTTTAAGTCACCCCTATGTTGTTATGGTATGAAATTTAGAGCATATTAAGCCATACTAGCAAGGGATGCACTAATGGACCCTACACTTTCCAAAGCCATGAGATGGTGTAGAGTTGGACACTTTGATGTAGTCACATGAGTAGTGATGACTTTGATAGATGACAACTTCATTACAACCCCTTATACTAACATGGAGGGGAGGTGGGTAAGAGATTGGGCCATACAATCCTACTATTGAGGGGTTATCTCTTTGATAGACAGGAATGGCCTAGTTGGGACTCACTTGATTTTATGAGTATTACAACAGCTTGGCAATTATTATCCAATAGATTTGCCCTAATGCCCCATGCTACTAATCTATTTAGGAGGCAGTTGAGGCCTAACGAGGAGTGCCCTTATAGACCCCTTTTACTCTTGGGACTCCTATTACATAGCCTTTATGAGGACATGGCCAAATATAGCTACAACCATGAAGGGGTCATCCTATTTCTGATGCAAAGTGACTAAGATGACAAGAATTCTGACGATGACTAAGTTCTTGAGGTTGAAGAGGAGGAGACATCATCAGAGGATGAGGAGGCTACATAGGAGGTTCGAGAGGAGGCCATGGGTGCATCTGAGCTTGTCTTTATCACATAGATAATAGAGGAGTAGATGAGTACACTTGATCTCCCATGGTAGCCAAGAGATGCTCATGAGTACTTCACTTCTCTATTCCTTTATTTTTTGTTGCATATTTATAACTTGATTATTGTTTACACTCTCATGCAAAATTGACACCTTTCTTTTCTTTTTACTCGACGACATAGGCACTATAGAGTCATGGAAAGCCCTAACTAGGACTACAGCACTAGATGTTCTTGCTCCTACCATGGAGGTGGAGAATGGTACACTTTTAGTGGATGCATGAAGACCAATCATGGCAAGTAGACACACTAATGTTTTTGCTCCTACATTTCACACTAGTTGACACATCATATCCAAGAGGTCCTAGATTTATACACTAGAGTCAAAGAATGCTTTATTATGAGAGATAGCTAGTGTTGGAATTAGCCAATGGACACCCACTTATACATGAGCTAGGACACTAGGCAACTCTCACATGCAAGTTCACACACCACTCCCTTCTCAGGGACAATCTTAGAGGAATCTTTTGTAGTCAAACATGATAGATAGTAGGAGGAGATAGTAGAGAAGGAGCCCTAGAAGATCTATAGCTCAGAGCCAACCTTGAGGCTTTTATTGATGCCTTATGTCACTCAAAACTTTATTAGCTTACTAATTTTGCCTCCTTGCACTATCTATACTTATTTTGACTATGGTCCTCCCATGATCAAGCCTATGAAATTAGCTTATTAGCATTCTCATATATATGATGCGGTTTGATTTATGAGGTTGGCATTGATCTATATCTAGCTTATGGTCGACATCTTTATTTTGCTTTCTTTTGTGCACATGGTTGGTTTAGAATTTGAGGCTTATTCATGTATACACATTTATATGGATATTATATTATGCTCATATGTTTGAACTTTTTTGTTATATGATGTATATATGCAATTTATAATATGTATGTATGGATGTGTCAAATGTTTTATGGATGTAACACAATGGATTCACATGATTTTTTTTTTTTTACAGATGCCACTTTGTTATGACATTTATTCTTACATGATATACTAATAGTGTGGTTTCTCTTAATATGATTTTTGACTTAGGGAAGGTTGACTAGTATAGGATGAACCACTAAGCTACCAAGATAGAGAATTTAAGGAATCAAGTGGAAACATGGAATGTGAGGGGAACAATTTATTATGAATTTTGTAACAGACTAAAGATTCATCCTGATCTAGAATGACCACTTAGAATAGTTTTAGACATTAACAAGAAACATATTTTATTACTACCTTCTAGATAGACCAAATGATGGATAATAGGTCAAACATGGGGTAAAGGAAAGTGTCCTCAACAAGGATGTCTTGTCAAAGACAAACTAGACTCTTGGTTGTTTCACCTAGTTTGTGCGTATGTGTGCTTTTATTATTGACTCCTTTTTTCTTATGAATGTCACCCTCGGAGCTTTGATTTTGGGTCTCCACCCAAGAGTATGAACATTGTACAATATTTTCTATTTCTAGGTTCCATTGTTTTTTCTTTGCTTTTGGCTTTGCAAAATTCAAGTTTTGGATTGCCTTGCCTTACCCCATGCTACTGGAAAGAAGTGAGGGCTCATCATGAAGGTTAGGTAAGCTAAGGGACTAGATGCAACCAAATGGGTGCTAGTAGCTTCTAAGATTCCCCCTTCCTAAGGATAATTGAGGAGATTTGCCTGTCAACTTTTATAAGATATTGTAGGCCTAAAAACTTGCTTTGTGTTAGACTAGATTCAATGACAACTAAGATAGGATCAGTTTAAAGCCTTAAATAGATTCATTTAAATTGTGGGAATATAAGGGATAAATGGCAAAGATGATTTGGGGAATCTATGGTTTAGTAAAGGCAACTTATACTTAGCAACTTAAGACTCTTACTAAGACAAAATTCAAAAAAGAGAAAACCACTAACTGATGGGAGGATGGAGTGGAATAGAATGTAATGTATATTTATTTTATTCTTTTTTAAAAATATTTTTAGATATAGCACATTTTAAGTTGCAAGGCATTGATAGTTTTTCCAAATTATTCACCTTCCATAGTGCACAAGGTAAGCATTATTGCTAACATCTTCCTTAACTATATAAAGATCCGTCCAGTCTTCTTGGAATTTTCTCTTATTTTCGTATTTCTTGTTCTTGACATTACCTTTTCTAAGGATGGTCTCTCCTACCTTATATGTGAAAGTTGGGACTTCCTCCCCAACTCTACTTGTGCTTGCTTTTGAGGGTTGGGCTCTCACAAGTTGCGCTAGGGCATGAAATGTATGTCGATGGAATGTGGTCCAATACAAGGTTCCTTCACAAAAAAAAAATTTAGTTAGAAAATTGAATTCATTTTGTAAATGAATCCAAACTTCATCACGTCCTTGGAGTAACTATAAAAATCAAAACAACTCATGCAAAGCCTGGGGTTCCTCTAGTCTCATGGCAAAACAAAGCTTATACTCATCTTTCCATTTGGATTTGGTTGCAAATATATGGAATATTTAGAATATCTTTCTAGTAGCTCTAGGATAGTTGGATTTTCGGTCCCGATAATTATGCCTATCTTCTTTTCTCATCTAAATTCCTCTACACTTACATTGTCCTTGTTAGGAAGTCTTTCAATTGTCTCAACTTGGACTTGGGAAGCTTCCCACATATCATTGGATTGAATAGAGGTAGTAGGTGAGAGTTGGTTAGTAGAATTATCCCTTATTAAGGCTCTCAAGGGGCCCTTAGGGTCCTTTCCTGACTCATTCTTGATTGCATATGTGTAAGCATGATCTATTGTGTTGGTTGTCTTTGATGGCAAAAGGTCGATGACAAAGGATAGTGGATGACAAAAGGACTGTGAAGCTTGTGGAGTTGTCTTATCTTTGTGATGACAGAGAAAGGAAGAGTTTGAGGTACTAAGGTGATGCATCAAGTTGTTACATGTCAAGATGCTACTCATCATCAGAGAATTGATCTTCATGTTACAGGTAATCAAGGGTTCATGTTGTCATTGATGTCATAATGCAAACAAGATGTTGATAACATGTTTAGAGGTACAATGCACAAAGAGTTTGATGATGTTGAAGGACCTTGTTTATAAATGACCATGTTTATATCTTATTCATATCATGTTGATGCTTTCAAAGGTAGAGTTTTCAATGTGTTGGACCTCCTTTATCTCTTAGATAGTCATGATGCTCATATCATGCTTTGAGGTAGTTGAACAAAGTTGTCAAGAAATGATGGATCTTAGTTATTGATATGATTACAAGGTGGTGGTAATATGATCTATAGTGAGCTATTTATGCAGGGCAGTTGTTTTGAGCAGGTCTTCATCAAGCATCAAGATTCATATAGTTAGATGTCCTCATAAGGATTTGCAAGTGGAAAATTATGTTTTAGACTTCCATCTCTGTGATTAGGAGTGTTTAGGGAACAAAAATACTAAGGTTTAATCCTTTAGTTATTATGTCTCCTTTATAATTCTTTGTTCATGGTATTCACTTGCAAGCCTCTATTCTTTATCAGGTAGCACCCCTGCTTAGGGTTTCCACATCACTTGGATTCTATCCATCAAAACCCTAAGTGTACACCCTAAATCCCTAAAGCTCTACATTCTCTAAAACCCTAAACCACACAAAGCATAAGACATAAAGCTTACCTGTCATTGCTTTATTTTTTATATGGTGACCTGCTAATTCGGTTATGTCATAACTTAAGTTAAGACTTGAGGTTTTTTAACTCGTCGGGTGACCGGCCCCGACTTCTAAGGGGCAACAGGGACATCAAGTCACCAAAAGATTATAAACGCGAAAGGAGATTGAGCGGCTCAAATTAAAAGTTTTTGATGGCACAAAAGGAGATCGAATGGTCACCTTTTTGTTTGCTTTTTGAATGCCAACGGTCATTCAAGGTTATCTAAAATTGACGGGAAGAAGGATATAAAAAGCCCTAAAGTAGTCTTGAATCTTCTAATGATGCAGAGGGCCAGGAAAATTCATTCTAAGAAATGTGTGTTGTTTTTGGTGGTTTTGGTCGATGATATGTGATGTTGAAAGATAAACCTACATGTCAATATGCAGATTGATCAGTTTTGTGAAGAATATCTTGGTGTTTGTAGTGATTGAAGGTTGAAGATCAGTTTATGGTATATATAGGTTATCTTCAATAGAAGAAAGGAAATTGCAGTTTGGTTATACAAATATATTGTTGCTTGCAAAGATAAAAACATGTTTAATTTATTGTCATTGACATTATGTGAATGGTTTGTGATTGAAGGAGACTTTGTTGAGTGAAAACAAAAGGAGTTATAAGGTTTTGTGGTATAGAGAATCAGGGTAACCCTCTAAAGTGTTTTTAATTGTATCCAAGGTAATTGTTTCTACCAGTGAGGCATGTATCTTCCAGTGAGGCATCTATCAGCCAGTGAGGCATATTGTGTATTAGTGAGATACTTTATTTTTTGCTAGTGAAGCAATAAAGTGAAGGAGTTTAAGAGTATTTATTTTATCCCTTTTAAGGGTTTTTCCACTCATCAAAACTTGTGTCATAGCTCATGATTATGTCTATTTATATGCCATTATGTTCTATGATTATTTAATGTCTTGTTCATTCTTCACATCATTATTCTTGTGTATATGTGCTTAAACAAACCTTGAGGTCTCCTGTATTTTGTATTTCAGTGAATTAAAAGGTGTAAGAAATTTTTAGGGTTTATAGACCACTGATTCACCCCCCCTTAGTGGTTCTGTACTTCAACATGATCTTCAAGACTCGAAGGTATTTGATCCATCGGTCGCATCAATAGAGTGTCACTACATAAGTCACTTGTCAGTGTTAAGGGACTATAGGAGTCACTTGGAAGCATTAAGGGAGTATAAGACTTGCTCAATGACATCCCCCTTGGTGTCTCTATAGGAGTATACGCTTTGATTTCTGATGATTCTCCCTAGGGATCTGTAAAGATGTTAAGGTTCATTCCTTGGAAAACATTAGCTATCTTCATTGTATTTACTTGAATTTGTTGTGTGGGGGTGACCCATCTAGTGGAGAATGGTTGAGGAAATTCATTTATTTCTAGGTGTGTCAAAGCAAGCCTACTCAGCTCAACCAATTCATCTTCCTTTACATCTACAAAATGTCTACCTCTGAGGCTATATTGATCACACAAATTTCTCCAAAGGGGAATTGAAAAAGTTCATCATTCTCTAGCAATTCCATTATCTTTGCAGTAGCTTTGGTTGAGATGATAAAACCTTTCTTAGAGGTTTCTCCCTTTTTGAAAGTCTTGATTCTCTAGTCTTTGGTGAGTTTTGTTGTCTTACCAGTTGACTTTGTAGGAATGGTTAAAACTTGATTGGGAGCTTGGTCTATTTTTCAATTGAATGGTATGTGCGTTGGTTTTGACACAATGATCTTATTGGCACCAAGCTCATAATTGATTAGTATGCCCACTTTCTTTTTAGTAGCATCCATTTTGAGCATGTTAAAGGGTTGTAGGTCTCCCTTTGTTACAGATTTTTTGTAAGTGAAGGAAATGAATATCTTGAAAGAGTGTGGAAGCAATTGCCTTCATTTTGTGAATCTAGGGTATTCCTAGTAGTAGGTTGTATCTTAAATCCTTGTCGATTACATAAAATGTTGTCAAAACCATCTTAGGTCCAAGAGAAACTAGAAGCATGATTCTTTTGATTGTCACTACTTTAAGGTTATCATAACCCTGTAGCGCCCTTGTAGGCTATGATATTTATGTGCCCATACCCCATTTTCTCTAAGAGGGAGAAAGGGATGATGTTTATTGTGGCCCCATCATCAACAAGAGTTAATTTAATGCACATGTCATAGATCCACACTTGTAGATACAAGGTGAGATCACCTCTTCTTGTTAGCCCAACGTCAAGGGACATTTTATTAATATTGAAAAAGAAACTAGGATTACACAAATTTGCATTACATGGGCTCATATCAAGGTCCACTTGATTTATTTGCTCTTCAAGAGGTGAGGTTATGTTATTGAGATAGTTTAGCCTGATCACCTCCAAGACATCCACACAATGACAAAGAGAGAAGATCTATAATAGATATCTTCACAAAAGTCTTCTTAAGTTCTTCAACCAAGTCATAAGGACAAATTGGAGTCGACATAAGGTCTATTGCTAAGATCATGTTTATGTGGTTTTTCATCTCTAGGATTGCAAGGTGTCCTTGGAAGTCCTTGTTTTGAACAAGCTCAATTAAGCCAAGCATCTTAATTTCCCCTTTAATGCCCAATTAACCCAGGCCATTTGATTCTTTATGAGTGGTAGTGGTTGATTTTGATGTCGCTTGATTGATAGGATTAGAACTCTTTCCTTGTTGATTTGTAGAAAAGGATCTTGGTAGATCCTTACATTTGAGTTCAAAGGGGCAAATGGCCCATATCTGTTATGATTCAGATTTCCTAGTGGGAGGAGAAACATATCTATAAATAGATGTCTTTGTTCCTCTGGGAGTCTATTATGAATCGTTGGTATGCTTGGCACGATTAGGTATCATGCCCCCTCTCTTGTGAAATGAGCAATACTCGTTAGGGTCAAAGTCCCAAGGTTTCTGATACAGATCATATCGATTATTTTGTATGATTGCTCATTTTGTTGTTGTCTATTTCATTTCTCAGTTGTTTCTTGGGGGATAGTCAATGGCATTGACATTTTAATTCCTCACATTTGCATAGTTATAACCCTCACTATAGTTATTTCCATTATAATTGCAGTTGTTATTTTTGGGTGTTGGAATATTTATAAATCTATTAGTTGTAGCATTATGGTTGTTCTTTAGAATTTTTGGTGCTAAGGGGATATTGTTATTGTTGTGGGTGATCAACCTTCCATTGTCAATTGCTACTTGGTGTATTCTAAGAGTTCTTTCAAGATCCTCTTCATACAATTTATACGAGGGTTTTTGAACCTCTTTTCATGTGTCCCTATTGAGGGTGTGCAAGAAGAGATCGCATAGCTCCCTATGGTCCATATTTGGTGCATTAGGTGACAGATAAAGGACTTGCCTCCATCAAGTAATGAAGTGTGCAACCAACTCATTTGATTCCCATTTAACGCTCAGGAATTCTTGAATTCTTGTTTTCACCAATTTACTCATGTCAAACAACACAACAAACTCACCAATGAGTTGTCAGATGGAATGGATGGGTGCCTCTGAAGTCTATGGTACAAATCCAAGGTTATTCCTTCCAAGGTCTTTGCAACCCCATCATAGGTAAGGAGTTCTTGAACTACCATAGTGTATGTTTTGATATGGGAGTTAAGATCTCTTGTTCCTTAAACTTAGTCAGTTCAGGAAGCAATCGAGGTAACATTGGGTTGGAAATTATGTGGTCCAAGGGATCCTTAAGGTATTGAAGGTACGTCCTTAAAAAGGAGTGGTCCCTTGCAATATGAGCCCCGTGGGTGGATCTTGTTATGTAGGTTGTGTTTAGAAAGGCATGTTGGGTCATTGATATTTGTAGAAAACTAGATAGTTTGGTAGAGGTATGCTTAGAGGTTGAAAATCAAGAAGGATTGTTTGGTTCTAACTTTACATTGTAAGCATCTCACTTGATTGGTTTAAGCTCACCATGTTGAATTACAAGGGCAGAAGAGGCATGAAAACCGCATTGCTCGCATTATGTGAGTAGAAGTTGATGTAAGGGGGTAGCTGAGATACCCCTTGGCTTTGTTTGTTTGCATCAACAAAAAAAGGATTAGCACAAGGATGGCACCTTAGAGACCTTGGTATTTCATTTGTCTAGGCCTAATTTTTCAACAGTTGCTCATTGCCCTAGCCTCAAGTGTCCTAATCTATTGGACCAAGGTCACTATAAGTGCTTCTAGGGTTGCTTCTCCTATATGTCATACTTCACCATCATGAGGTCGGTTTTGTTGTTCAAAGTGCAAGAATTGAGTAGCCTTGTCACGACCACATTTGTCATGTGGTCATGACACGAAATATCAAAAAATTTTCCCACCCGACTATAAAACCCCCTCGCATGCAACATGCACCCTCAGTGACACACTCACCTAACATGGTTGTATTAGCAACACACGTTAAGCGCGTCGCACAAATGTGGGGAAGTCAAACAAGGTACGGGAAGATGTGAAACTCATTTCACAATCCCTACGATGATTATAGCTCTAAGGGGGTACGCATCGCAACAAGTGTCACTAAGAGGGGTGGTCTCCATCAAGGAACCATCCCTAGGGTTTCCTAGGTGAAGGTGGGAAATGGTTTCGACCTAAGTTGAAACCCTAACCCTAGAATTAAACTAATAGTTAAATTTTGATCTAAACATAGAAGCCAAAAGAAAAGCTATAGTATAATTAAATGCATCATCAATTAGGGTTTTAAAATAATACAAGGAATATAACTCAGATTATATATTTCTTTTTAGAATCTAGCATAATAGATTTAAGGAAGACCTTTAAATTAAAGCTACACAATTGATGAATAACTAAAGAAATAAATAATTTTTCCATAAAAACATCCATCACTTGCCCAACTAAAACTTTAAAACTAATGACTATCTTTCCCAAAAAAAATCAGGTAGCATAACTCTACAAAAACATTCAAAGGGTTTAATTGATCACACGGGCAATAAATTAAACACACCACTATGTAACCTTACAAAAAGAATCATGAACCACTTAAGTGGGTTTGAAAAGTAAAACAAGGATTAAAGTTGTTTAATAGCCCTAATAATTAGGGCAACATTCTCATACCTAAAATAGGTTTATAAAAGCATAGGATTCCCACATTTGCATTCACAATTGTTGTTTGATTTTGTAGATTGGGATGGAGGAGAAGAAAAGGAGAGGGAAATCTCTTCCCACATGGGGAAGATTATTTCCCAACCATGTTTATGAGTTTTCTAATATTTCCTACCCCTTTTTATTTTCCTAATAGTCTAAATGTTTTGTCTGAAGGTTTCTAAGTTTTAAATTCTCAAATGGTCACTTTTCTTTTCCCTCCAAGTCTATTTTCTCTTTTTTTTTTGAAATAAAGACTCTTAAGAAATAGATATGTTAACCAAAAGATAATTTATTTTAAATTCCTACACCCTTTTAATAAGTGAATATATACTTAAGAAATAAATATATTCATCAAATAAAAGTTAAAAGGGGATTCAAGCACATATATATATATACTTATTGCAAGGAAAAAAATAAATGAAAATCTCTGTGTATATACACATGCCTCGTATATACACAATCCTGTGTATATACAGAGAGGATTAGATAAACATGTAAATACATCCATAGAACAGAGATCCGCAATGGCAGCTGAGCCATTAAAAATTATTTTTTGACAGGCAAAGAAGATATTTTAATGGCGGTGTGCGAGGGGTGGTCCACCCACCACAGGCCAGTCGGCACAGGCTGCCCGATTGTGGAGGGACCCAGGAGCGGGGGCTCCCACCCCACAGAGCCCCACAAGGCTCTGTGGGATAGGGTCCCCAGCCCCGGCCCCAAAACCTATGCTGGGAAGGACGGATAGGGCTTTGCCCTGCCACCCCCCAACCCCACACATTTTTTTCTAAAAAAAATATAAACCCTAATCTTTAAAGGAAAAAAACACCATACAAAAAACTATTAATCTATTTATTTATTTTTTAGAACAACTCTAACTTCAACATTTTAAAAATACTCCAAAGTAAATTTATATAAATAGGGGAGAGGAGCTAGAACGTGCATGGGGGCCCTAACGTGCGATAGGATTGGTGCATGTTGGGGCCCACACTCACACGCCGGTCCTCCACAAGTTAGGAAAATACACTTACATAAAAATCACGATAAGATCAAACACAAATCAGATATTAAATGCACATTTAATCATATATATTTGTCAATAAATAAGCTAAGGCTGGCAGCCAAACACGTGTAAGTGTTTTGAAATTGTATCTGACATATCACCATAAAGAGCCAACTTGGAAATAAAACAACCGTATAATAAAAGTTTGCACCCTTCCCCATAAACATTCAAACCCAACTGTCTCACCAATCTAGGCGTCACTTACACATTAATTACAACTACACAACAAAATAGAGGTGCCACGTCAACATAATTCAAACCCATATGTCCCATCTTTGACTGAAATGCTAACCCATAACAACCATGTTTCCCACCGTAGCATAACCTAAACAATAGGCAAATGCATCTGCCTGTCTCATCAAACATGAGACCTACAACATGTATTAGTAGGAGTCTATCCCATCTCACTATGTAATTTGCGCATGTACTGGCTCCTTCCTCTAAAAACCCACCTGCATCCAACAATACTTGTTGTAAGGATGCCATTATTCAAAAACATTTATGGAAACAAATGCAAACAATACACCAAACCAATCAACTCAAGAATTAATGGTCAAAATCAATCAAATCTGTAATTCATATCACCCAGAATTCAAATTCAAAATAGGATAGGGTTTTAATTCGACACACAAAACAAGCATCAATGAGATTCAAATAATTCCCAATTCAAATAACCATGAAAACCTTCAAGTATTCACTTATTCTGCAATGAGTGACATAAGAAAAGGAGGAGTGACAAGCACATATTTGACCGACATAATAGCAAGAGGAGGCAGTAGCACAGATTCCATATTGTTCCAAGTATTCCTCTTACTATTTTCCATTCGTAAGCTTTATATTGTTCTTCATTACAACCATTAAAATCATAGGTTAGCAGTTGTGTTTCCATGTCATAAAATGTAAGTGTAGTTCCTAGATTGTTGTGCATGAGTATGTTTATGATGTACATGCCTTTAAGATATGATATTTTTTAATAGGCAACTTACTGTTTTCCATTTGTAAGCTTTATATTGATCTTCATTACAACCATTACAGTCATAGGTTGGCATTTGTGTTTTCCTAGGGTTTATTTGCAAATATTACAGCCATAGGTTAGCATCTGTGTTTCCCTAGGGTTTATATTGCAAATATTATAGTCATAGTTTACCATTTCTATTTCCCTAGGGTTTATATTGCAAATATTAGTCATAGTTTAGAATTTGTGTTTCCCTAGGGTTTATATTGCAAATATTATAGTCATAGTTTAGCATTTGTGTTTCCTTAGGGTTTATATTGCAAATATTACAGTCATAGTTTACCATTTCTATTTCCCTAGGGTTTATATTGCAAATATTACAGTCATAGTTTAGCATTTGTGTTTCATAGGTTCTGCATTATCATTCACTCTCGTTATCTTATTCTCATAGGTTATGCATTATTATTCACTTTGGTTATCTTATTCTCATAGGTTATGCATTATCATTCACTCTGGTTATCTTATTCTCATAGGTTCTACATTATCATTCAATCTGGTTATCTTATTCTCATAGGTTCTGCATTATCATTCACTCTGGTTTTCTTCAATGCCAGTCATAAATTTGGGGGTTTCTCTTTTTATTAGGTTTTGTTTCATCTTTTTCATAGGTTATACTTCATCAATTCAGTCATTCAAAATATTACATCATTTAACTTCACAATAATTTATGCATGTGAATGAGTTTGTCATGCACAAAAGATGTGAGATTTGTTAAACTCTTACTGTTTTTCATTCATAAGCTTTATATTGTGTTTCCCTATGGTTTATATGGCAACCATTATAGTCATAGCTAAACAGTTGTGTTCCCCTACGGTTTATATTGCAATCATTACAGTCATAGGTTAGCAGTTGTATTTCCCTACGTTGAAGATATGAGATTTGTTAAGCTCAGCCTTAATGTTTTACATTTGTAAGATTTTAACTATTCTTCATCACTACAGTCATTGTTAAACAGTTGTGTTTCCATATAGGTTATATTGCAATCATTACAGTCATAGTTAAAATGTGAGTGTGGTTCCCATTTTTTTGTGCATGAGTATGTTTATGTTGTACATGCCTAAGAGATATGAGATATTTTTAATGTAGTGCTCCTCCATTCTCACCTTAGATGTGCTAGTGGTCGGGCTAAGAAGAATGAAGATGAAGGTAAAATACTCAGAATACTTAGGGTATGTTAGACATGTTGATGGTAGGTTTACTATTTTGATGTAGTTGATGGCACTCATTGATGTTTACTATGATGACATTGTTGATGCTTTATGATTGGTACATTATGTTTATGTTGTGATCAGTTATGGGTTAACTGATTATGTGGATTAATTTTACTATGTGCCTTATGTGACTATCTGATAATGTGTTATCTAGTTGATTAGTTATCAATGAACTATTTGATGTGGATATGTGTGATGTGTTTTGTGAAGGGACAATGTAGCATTGCTCATGTTGAGTACCCTGCTATGCTATGATTCCCTATCACAGTGTCTCTGTTTGGATGGTTATATATACATATTTGTATTTGACCCTTCGTTTGCTGTAGGATTGCAGGTACTAGGCATCGACTCCACCTGAATTGGCAGGTCTGAGCGTGCCTTCATACCAATGGAAGTTGTGGAATGGAGATAACATGAGGTCCCCTAGTTGACATAATTCTCGATGAGGATAAGTTCTCAGTCCTGAGTTTCGTCAGTTTGGTCGATTGGTGCATGATTGTGAGTCTATTATTCTTTGGTATGTTGTTGTTGGAGAATGTTGGTATGTAGTTTTGAATTGTTTATTATTGGTTTATTGCTTCAATATTTTGTTGAATAAATAAAACTATTTTCGTGGAATATTAAATACTTGTTTCAAATAGAAATTAAATTAATAATTTTTAATAGATAATAATAATAATAATAACAATAATTGTAAATAAATTAATATAATTTAATGTTGAGTTAGTGGCAATAAAAATAGATAATATTTTTGAGTTGTCATAAAACTCATATATAGTAAATACTAAATAAATAAGAATAAAAATGATTCTTGTCTAGTTGTAAAGGAAATAAATAAGATAA
This sequence comes from Cunninghamia lanceolata, assembly GCA_027924645.1. NCBI lineage: Eukaryota > Viridiplantae > Streptophyta > Pinopsida > Cupressales > Cupressaceae > Cunninghamia > Cunninghamia lanceolata. The sequence goes on along the minus strand of BSBN01000095.1, from coordinate 4,674,804 downwards.
AAAATATATATTGTTTGGTCTAGATGTAAATGGAAAAAAAATAGCAAATTGTAAGAAAGGGATTTAGGTAGAATTTATTGCCTTTAATGGGGGAATCTTCTGGAAGATATTGGGGGGATTTCTCTCTCATAATAATCTGGAGCAAATGGAACTTTTGGGGGGAGAGAGGAGATGGGAGAGACTGGTTTGTGGCTGCAGCAGTTGAACCCGGTATCAAATCTTTAGCTCAGTCAAGCAAGCGAAATCAGGTTCCTTTGGTTCTAATTTTTGTCTCAATTTTTTGTTGAAGCAAATGTTTGATTTATGATTTTTTCTGCTGATTGTAATTTGCTTGAGAGGTTAGAAGCCTTGTTATCAGATCTAATTATGCATGTTTGTATCATTGCATTTATGGGAATCACCAATTGAAGTGACTGTCTATCTCTCACCCACTTCATCTCTATTTTTTTTAGTCAATTGCGTCAACTATAACTTTAATTTTACGAATTGGGTTCCTCTAATTTTTTTATATATGGTGTGCAACCTAGTTATCCAAATCATATCCAAAAATTAGCCTTGCCCAGTTTGTCATTTTGGAGATATGAATATTTTGTGACTGTCTATCTCTCACCCATTTCATCTCTATTTTTTCAGTCTACTATGTCAGTCATAACTTTAGTTTTACGAATTGGGTTCCTCTAATATGTTTATATATGGTGCATGACCTAGCTATCCAAATCATACCCAAAAATTAGCCTTACCCAATTTGTCATTTTGGAGATATGAATATTTTTTGACTGTCTATCTCTCACCGATTTCATCTCTGTTTTTACAGTCTATTGCGGTAGCCATAACTTTATTTTTACAAACTGTGTTCTTTTAAATTTTTCATATATGGTGCATGACCTAGTTATCTAAATCATATTCAAAAATCAACCTTACCCAGTTTGTCATTTTGGAGATATATGAATATTTTTTGACTGTCTACCTCTCACCCATTTCATCGCTGTTAAAATAGTTAGTTGTGTTACCAATAACTCTACTTATTTTGGTTGTTTGTTAGGTTATAAAAAGGCTATTAAATCTATATAGAATAGAAGTAGAAGAATTCAATTTGGATAGAGTGATTGTATATTAATGTTGATAAATTTAATTTAAATTGATATTGATTTTATTATGATTTATTAGTAGAAATATGATAAATAGGTTTGGAATTTAGGTTTGTAAACAATGTATTTAAGATTTGATTATAAGTTTGTTTTAGAAATTAGTTGATTATGAGTGGAATTGTATAAGGTAAATGGAACTTGTGTAAATTGTATTAGTGGTCGTAACAGGGTCATGTTGTTGAGGTTTAGTTTTCTTGAGACATAAATTAGTATGTCCTGATTTCTTGTGTATGCGATGTTGTAAGTGAATTTTATTTTTAGATCTATAGGGATGTTTTGTTGTTTTGTATTCCTTTCCTCTCAAGCTAACCTTAGAACAAGGTTCTTTCATTGTAGCTTCGGGTTTTGTATCTTGTGATTCTAACTAGTGTAAGAGATTTATAGCATTCTAATATTATAGGCTTTTAGTTTTGCTTATACAGTTATATTTAATAGTATTTACAAAATTGTCTAGATTATTAATAAAATCTACATCAGTTGTAAATAGTGTAAATAATTGTTGTGTTTAATTTGTATGTCTTAGGGTTATTTGCATGTTGTTCGCATTCATCTTAATTAAATAAAATTAAAATAAGTCTTGAGAATTTTAGTTATAGCTTTGTATTGTTAAGATAGATTCACTTTATATTTGTTAGATGATTGATCATGAAAATATTGACGAAGGATCTTAGTTTATGATGTGCATCTGAGAGTGAATGTGATGTGAGACCATTGTGTTTAGTGGTGTCAAGTGTTTGTGTCATTTGGAGAAATTGTTTCCAGAGGCCTAGGAGGGTGTGATTGTGTGGGGGTTGGCTATGTGTGCATCATGTGAGTTGAATGAACTACATGCTTGAAATGTTGCCTCCTATTCATGTTGGTATGATACATGTACAAGATGGGTAATGCCTTGCTCAATGTACCTATTCATGTGGTTATGATGACTATGCAAGATGGATAATGCCTTGCTCTGTGTGATATGAAATGATGTATATTTTGTGTTGTAAATGTATCATGATGAGAACTGTGATAGTTCATGCTTGGTTTATGTTATGGGTTGTGAGAATCTAGATGCAGTGAAGGGGGAGTGGCTTTCAATGTGGGGCCGGTGCCCAAAGTGGCTACCCAGGGTAACCCATTGGGAGTTTTGTAATTAATTGATAACCTAATAATAAATCTAGGGGTTGGGTAGTTTTCACACTAATTAAGATAGTTGGATACCTCACCCATGTCTGTAGTGCTCGTTCAGGCTGAGGATGGGATGAAAAGGCCTAGTTGGCAAGATCAACTTCCTTGTCCTCATGAAAGGAATGTTAGTTCTGCATGTGTAACCCTATGGAGCTGACGTCTAGTAAGTGACTGTCAGGGTAACCATAGATGGGGGTTGGTGCCTAGCGAGAGACTGTCAGGGTAACCCATGGATGGGGGCTGGCATCTAGCTAGAGACTGTCAGGGTAACCCATGTTAGGACAATGCAATGACACTCATCCCTACTGAAATCTAGCATTCCCTAATTGTTTTTCCCCATTTGTTATGTGGTGGCCTTTGGAAGTGTTGATTGTGTTAGTTATCCGTATTGCATTGGAGTCATGTGTAGTCCTTGTTCCTTTTAGACTACTGTCTACCTGACTGTCTATTTTAGTGGGACCTTATGTTATCTCCTAGCACGGGGGTGGACCTCAGGGTTTCACATGGTTGGGTGGTTGTGCTTTATTCCATTAGTTCTCTGGCGTCGAGGTTCGTGTGTAAAGAAGATGTATCTCACTCGATTCCAGTTTTGCACCTGTATGTGAAGACAAATAATTGTACTATTTGTATCTAGACTTATGCATCAGTGGAACTCATTATGTAATTTGTTGTATTCAGAAAGAAAGAGTTTTTGTATCATAGAAATTATTTAATTCCTCTTGTAAGATAAACTATTATGCACTTGTAAACATTATTGCAAAGATGTTGATGTATGTATCTGATGATGTAATCAAGTTGTTAGTTTGAGTTATTTGAATAAACTATGTATGTTGTTGATTATTGTTTAATTTCAATAATGTAGCTGTGTAATCCCTAGAGATGCTAGTTTTAACTTGTTGATATTAGACTATGTTATGTTTTGTTATCATTATTTCTATTTAAAAAAAAATTGCCCTTTATATTGATAGGTTAAACTTAACTCTCTAGGGTTTCATGCAGGGCATTACAGTTAAACTCTAACTCCCTTGCATAAAATGTAATTCTATGCTTGTCACTCCTATTTTCCTTATGTCGCTCACTCGAGAATAAATGTAAGTCTATAAACTATTAATAGTATTTTTGAATGTTAATGCAACAAACTAAAAAGAAAACACATACAAAAACTAATTAATCTTCTATTCAAGCATCATTGTCTTCATACATAAAGATAACTATAATTCAATATGAAAATGCATTCCTATTTTTGTTAGAAGAAGTAAATATATGATGTTTTCCCTTCTTGGTTTTGATTATACTTATTCTATGTAGATGGCTAAGGGTAATGCAGTGGTGACCCATACTGGGACCAAAAAAAATAAAAGAGCCATGACACGGTTGCCCTCTTACAAACGAGATTGTAAATTCCCCCCAGAAGCAGATCATGTTGCACCAGTAGAGGAGAATTCTATTGAAGTTGGTAAACCAACCTCACAGATCCCAATGAACACCTGCAAGCAAATAACCTATCACATAAAGGAGATCAAGAGGCACAAAAATGGTGCTCTACAACCTTGAAGCAAAAATACATTAACTAGAATGAATAATTACAAAGAGATCAATCCTTAAGAAAGGAGATCAAAACCCTAAAGGTGAAAACCCTAAGATGAATAATTAATAATTAATTATTAATGGGCCTAAGTTTAGCTTAAGTGAAAAATAAAGTAAAGGTGACTTAATTAATTAATCAATATGATTAAATTAATTAAGTAATTAACCTATTACTCTAACACCCCCCCTTAAGATGAGAAGCTTTATAAAATAAGAAACTTTTAAAACTTACCTCTCCCGTAACATTAGAAAATGAGAAATTTATTTTTAATAAGTTTTACTTATTAAAGGGAGGGCCACATATTGTTTCATTAATAAAAGACTTTCTTATAAAACCCCGTATCATTTGCATTTAATGAAATAAAATGAAACATCTAATTCTTCTTGTGCGCGGACTGCTCCACGTGGTGGCTTCAGCTTCATTTTTGGTTGCTCTCTAATTGTTGGGGTGTTGACAAATGGTGCTTTCCACTGCCTTTATTTTACTATTCCTTGGATGCTTCTGCATCTGACATGTGGCACTCTGATACCATGTTGAAGTTAGTAAACCAACCTCACAGATCCCAATGAACACCTGCAAGCAAATAACCTATCACATAAAGGAGATCAAGAGGCACAAAAATGGTGCTCTACAACCTTGAAGCAAAAATGCATTAACCAGAATGAATAATTACAAAGAGATCAATCCTTAAGAAAGGAGATCAAAACCCTAAAGGTGAAAACCCTAAGATGAATAATTAATAATTAATTATTAATGGGTCTAAGTTTAGCTTAAGTGAAAAATAAAGTAAAGGTGACTTAATTAATTAATCAATATGATTAAATTAATTAAGTAATTAACCTATTACTCTAACAAATTCTACTCCTCAAATACCGCAGAATGAGGTTCCTACACCTCAAATACCACAGAAGGTAACAATGAAACAATGGTTGTGGTCTTCAGAGGACATGAAAGGGGCACTTTATGAAATTGAGGAAAATGACATATCAATAAGGGGAGCTTCCAAAAAGTGGAAAATCCCAACAGCCACACTCTCCAAATGGCTAGGCGGACTAACAACAATGTCCAAGAAAGGTTCGCCAACAGTCCTCATTGAAGAGGAAGAACATCTGATTGTGGAATGGTGCAAGGAAATGGATGAGGTTGGCCATGGTCTTGAGATAGTCAATCTTAAGGCAGAGGTTGCCCAAATTTGTCAAAATAGGCCAAACCCTTTTAGCAATGGGTTCTTGGGGAAGTCCTGGTTTCAAGAACTGACATCTTGAACTTGCGTTGCAGACTATTGAAGGCCAAGACACAGATAGGGCACTCAACCTTAGACATGTTGTTGTAGCAGCTTTCTACAATACATTGTCTACAGCGTATGAAGCACTGCCATATGGTCCTCATCACATTTGGAATTGCGATGAAATTGGCATCCAGGTAGGCAGAAATGGGTCCATGAAGGTGTTGGCCAGAAAAGGTAGTAGGAATGTCTCATACATTATTCCAAAGAGTCATGAATGGATAACTATTCTATGTTGTGTCAATGTTGTTGGGTAGAGCATTCTAGGCTTTTAATTGTTCAAGGGGAAATAGAACATACATAATTACATTATAGACTGTGAACCATGTGCTTGTATGTTAGCCTAGCCCCATGCATGGATGACTAAAGACTTGTTTATAGATTGGTTGATCCACTTTAAAACTCAGTTCCAAGTGGTGTGTCACCCACCAACATGCACTTGCTAATTTTTTACAGGCATGGAAGCCATGTAGCGCTTGAAACCATCCAAGAAGCAAGATAGTTGGGTGTAGATTTACTAACATTGTCGTCACAGACCTCACATAAACTACAGCTGTTGGATGTGAGTGTCTTTTCACCTTTCAAAACTTACTTCAAATCAGAACGTGCAACATCCTTGGCAAGGTTTCCAAACATTGAAGTGAGGAGGATAGAACTTGCAATGTTAGGCAAGAAGGCACTAATAAGAGCTTTGACAGTTGAGAACATCAAAGCAAGATTTAAAAGGACTAGGATATGGATGCACTTGTTGAGGACATGCATCCCAGTGAGACATTTGAGGTTAGTGAGGATGCTTATGTAGTGGAAAACATTCTTAGCCTTTTAGGAGTTGTTGTGTCAAGAGATGATGTAGCACAATTGCAGTCCACTCTTCCAGATGGACAATTACAATTGGAGATAGAATCATAGCAGTCACCTGATAGCTGTCATGTTGATTCAATTACACAAGTGGTGGCTGATCAACAAACTCCTCCCATCATGGACAACCCCATTAACCAATTTAGTGAGAGTTTAGGTCTTCCATCGCAACTTAGCCAACCATCCTAATTGGTGGAGGGAGCAATGAATGTAGGCATTGATTTGCATGTCCTAGAACATCACGGTACTTATAGTTTCCCATCACCACCACCTGGAATTGACCTATCTGAAGTTGTGCATTACTATGCTCCTTGCACTTAAGATTTAGGAGGAAATCAAGATTTTATCGAGGACTCACAGGCAATGGAGGAGAACATTGTCTCACAATTGGATCAGATAGAACAAACAGAAATAGTTCCGTACATCAGCAAATTCCTCAAGCTGCATGTGCACACTGTCCATAAAAAAAAATATAATGGTGGTGCAATTCGGTTGAGCAGATAGTCTCAATTGTTGACGATGATGACTACATGAATCTTTCAATGCAGTAAGAGGAAAGGAAGAAAGAGGTTGAGGAGTTAAAATCTTGAAAGAGACAAGAGAACGAGGAGAAAAAGGCAGCAAAGAAATTGGAAAAGGAGTTGAAGGAGAAGGCCAAAATAGAGAGGGAGATACAATGTAAAGAAAAAGAGCAGTAGAAAATGCAACAGAAGAATGATAGAGATGGCAAAAAGGAGCAAGAGAGGCTTCAGAGGGAACGGTACCAAAAGGAAAAAGAGATTGAGGAGGCGCATAGGGATTTACAAAGAGAAAGGCAGTTAAGGACCCCTGCTAATGGGTGTTGCCACAATAATGGGTTACACATTCTGGGACATCCTGATTTTTGCTGAAATCACATATTTTTAGAAAATATAATGATTTAAGCCTTGAAAGGTTCCATTTAAAGGATTTTAATTGAAGAGGGTTTGATCAAACCCCCTTGGATAGAACTCCACTAGTTTTAAACCCTACCTATAATGGAGTCTCCTCTACACCTATCAAAATGCTGATAAAAAACCAATTTCTTTTGAGGGATCAAATGAATTCATTTAAAATTTATACTTTGTAAGTATGTAGTCCTCATTACAAGCTTCCCAAAAAATATAATTTTAAATATATTTAATTTGATTATTATATTTATTTTTATTTCTTGTGAATGTATGTTTTTCACCAAACATCAAGTTCTCTATTCTACACACATGAAAAATTAGTAAATTACTTAAAAAAATTCTAAAAAATATCTATGCACTAGGTATTGATGTCCTTGTTTCAACAAAAGAAAAAAAAAAATTTCAATACATACAAAAAAAGTTATGTTTTACGGAATACACCTATGTCTAAATTATAATTCGTTTGACTTCAAAAATTAATTAAAAATATATATATTCAACAAAACATTATGAAACCAAATGCATACACTATACATCGGTGTTACCAATCTAAATTAAAAAGAATCAGAATTTTATCTTTTATAGAAAAAAAATTATGTGCTACGCAATACACATCACTTTAAAAAAAATGGTCTTTACTATTAAAAATTAGTTATCAAAGGAGATGCATAAAAATTTACAATTTAACTCCAATGTTTTTTTTAAAAATATGTTTAAAATCTACAAACAAAATCTCACAAATCACTAGTTCGCATCATCTTCAAATTCCTAATGGTTTAGTGGCTATAGGTGTCGGAACATGAAGATTTAGTTCAAAATATTGATTTCAATGTCAAGTTTGGCCAAAAAGTGTAACCCATTATTGTGGGATGACCCTAATCCCTTGTCTCGAAGTAATGGAGCATTTCGTGATATTCTCAACATCAATAATCCTCACTTTTCCACAGTAATGAATTATTCAACCGTCTCTCAAACTGAGTTCAGGTACACACAATATCCAATTCAGACTGTCACTTGGGATGTACAGATGTGTTCACCACCGCCACCAACACATGTCACTTGCACCTCGTTTTCCAGTCCAACTCCCAGTCTTGTAAGCAACACTCCTCATCGACTGGAAGGGGATGAGAATAGGGCCAGTGGCACCCCAAGCAGCCAACCACCATTTCCCTATCATAGCAGCTAGATGTAGCCTTATTTTGATTTCATTTGCAATTGATGTTTTGGATAGTTTATAAGTTTTGATATCTACAAATGCACCCTTATTGTTGACAGTTTTAAATTTAGGATAACTACAGATGCAACATTATTGTTTTGATTTGCAATGTTTTTTTATCAGATTGCAATGTGTGTTGTATTTATGCTTCTTGTTTCTGTTGGCAATATAGTCAAGAGACACTATTGATATGATGTCATTTATGGCAACAACCTGACATGTTTAGAGACAACTCCTGAGATAAAGATGTGTACAGGATTTTGGTCCGGTAAGGTTAACATAGCCAAATTGACTAAGTATTGATAGCACATTGAGAGAGTGATAGTAATTCAGTTGGTACTCCTCCACAACTGAAGATCTTGTCATGCAGTTCTAGTATGTTACTCTCAGCTATCTGGTGAAGTCATGATTCAGTGTTTAAGTCCTAATTTCCTCTGGAAGTCATATGGTGAAATGTCTAAGTCCGAGTGAACAAAGTTAAGTTAGAAATAGTGCAGAGTACTTGAGTAACTTGGTCCGCATTCCTTCGTTGTTGCATAATTTGTCTTGTGGTTCTAAGTTAACAAAGATACCTATAATGAATACCTAAATCCGGAGTTATAGCTTCTGAAGTTATGTTCACCATATTGCAAAAGGTGTTCTTTATCGGCTTTCAGTTTGATAGTATTTCTCAGAGACAAAACAACAGTTCTGAGATCCACATTTATCTGTAGTTGAATATTATGTTCTGTGGTTCTAAAGATATGATAAGGGATTAGTAATGAATTATTAACAAGAATCTTAGAGCTTCGTAATGATAACATTCGAAGCTATGGGCTGACAGACAAAGCAACTAAGTATGTTCTTAAGATTAAGGTCGACACAGAAGGTAAATCAATATGCGGTGAAGGTATAAGATTGGAATCATCATCCTAAGTGGTAAAACAATAATTATAGACTCATATGAAGAGTCTTTCTTGATTCACTGGGTTTGCATCGTTGTTTGGGCATGATAACATGCCAACAAGGTATGATTTGAATATACAAGCTCTATCTTTTGCATGCTAACCTAGTATGAGGAAATTCTTGATGCGAATATATATACTCGATAGATTTTGGCTTTGGAGGCACGAGTGTGTGTGAACATAGTGCGAATTCAATGTGTGTACGATCTAAGAAAGTTTTGTGATCAGAAAAGGATAGTAAGGGTGGAAGAGCAGAGTATATGTAAAGCAGAGCAGAAAAAGCAGTGCATACATTATGAAGACATTTGAGTCTGTATACTAAGCTATTAATCATAACTACACTTCAGTATTCTGTAGATGCATTTGCAGCAGTCACCTCTTAGCAGTGAGCTAGTTCTTCTTCTATCTTCTCTTTTATTTTCTTGGCAGTGAGCCTATTGCAGTGAGCACTTATTTGGATAGTGAGTCCTTGGGCAGTGAGCCTTCATGTAATTTGGTATTGTTATCATAATATATTGTGAGCTAACACTCACCGTGGTTTTTCCCTTTTTGGGTTTTCCATGTAAAAATCCCAGTGTCTATGTGTTATGTCTTTATGGTTGTTGTTCTTATGTTTGTTTTGCTTTCAAGTTATTGAATGTGGAAAATGGATTAATAAATGTGTGAAAGAGAAGTTGTATAGAATACTGATTCACTCCCCCTCTCAGTATTCTTTGTGATCAACAATTGGTATCAGAGCAAGGTTCCTTGGAAAAAGTTTAATAGCTTAAGGAAGATCTGGGAAAGAATACTCATGGCAGCCAAAAGGTATCCTGAACCAGGCAGTGTCACAATTGATCAAGAATTGTAATGCCTTGTCATGTAACCCTGGAGAGTTAGATAGAACCAAGCAATAAAATGCAGAAATTTTTTTGTTTGAAACAAGTAAATGCATTCATCACTAGAGAAAGTAACAACTAATTACACCATTCAATCAACTAACATCTCTAGGGAATATAACTGCATTAAGGAAAAATAAACATAGATTATTAGCAACATGAAACATCATAAATGTCCAAAAATAGTCTTGTTACATCATAGAGAGATTACATCCTTTCGTTTACAAGATATGTACAAGAACAAATATGATCAAAGTAGGATTACATAATTACAAGGCCTTTCACATCAAGTTACAACATAATCCTTGGTTACACAAACCTAAAACATACTACAAATCTGAGGATGCCAACACAGGTCTGGAACTGGAAAACACATCTACCACGAACATGAACCAAGATGCCAAAGAGAACCAATGGATTAAGCTCTTCCACCTGACCATGTGGAACCTTGAGGTCCACCCTCGAAGCTAGGAGATAACAATGTGGTCCCCTGACACAAGTAAAGACAGAAGAACTAACTAAAGACAAGAATACCTCAGGATTGACATGTGGACATCACTAAACTCAACAAACAACATCCAGAGGCAAGAGAATAGGGCAAGCTGGAGTACAGTAGCTAGAAGTGTCATCACATGGCTCTACATGGGTTACCCTGACTGTCTCTCTCTAGACACTGACCCCCATCTATGGTTACCCTGACAGCCTCTCTCTAGGCACTGGCCCCATAGGTCACACATCCGGTCTACCTTATCTAGATTAATGTGAAGTCTACCCTTCCCTCCTAGTCAATTATTATGTTTTCACTTGTTAAACACTTCCAATGGGTTACCCAGACAGCCACTTTGGGCGTCGGCCTGACATCGGAAGCCACTCCCCTACCTGCACCCAATTGACCCAACACAATCAAGAACTAACACAAAAACACACATGACAAACCTCCAACTCCTATGACAAGCCAATAATCACACGAGGCATGCAAAAAGTCCAAATTTAATGAACCAAAAACTAGTTTTCTCTCTCTTGAATACAAGGATTCAAATTATCGATAAGTTTAAAGTAAACAAGCCTCTGGATAGATACACAACTCATAGAACCCAGAACAAAAAAGTCCAAAATCTCTTATCCTGACTCTTCACCGGAAACTGACAATTATACAAGATAAATCAAGAAGTTTCAAAGCACTCAGCATGGAATTATTATTCTATAACAAATTTTCTAAAACATTAAACCAATTAATGAAATACCTAATTTCTTAACCTACAAACATCATGAATGCAAAAGTTGAATTAAGATCTAAGTTAAATATTGTATTAAAAATTATTAATGAGAAAATATTTTCTTATTAAATATGTTACTCAACTACTTTCCTAAGTTTTAACTTCCTAATATTAAACCCACTAATTTTTAAAATTAAATAACAGAGTTCATCTATCTTGCCTTATTTGCTAACTATTCTATAGATTCTCCAACTTCTAATGCTATGAAGATAAAATTATTAATATTATAATACACCACTATCATAATTGAAGTCTAAGATTACACACTAACACTAACCTGATATTTTCTCTAACATAGATAAAATAATGACATTACTAAATCTATCCGATGCTGAGGAAACCTAGGCATAAATTTATAATTGTAAGAACTCTAAAAGTTAAATTTTCTACATAGACTTAAGATCTACTAATGATTAATAGAAATGGCCAAGATCTAGAGAAGGTATCTAACCATAATAGTAACTTTCTAAAGAAGTCTAGACTTCCGTAATAAAGGCATTAACAAGAAAAAGAAAGTTTCTAAGCCATCACTGAGCATGATAAATCTTTTCTCCAAACTATATTTTTCTTTCATTGAAGGTTTTCCAGCACCTAGCGAATCTGAGTTAAATGAAAAGGTTGCAATGATTGCATTTTTAAAGAGAAGAATTTTATTGTGATTTTTAGAGATTTAACTCAAGAATTAGGATAGACGTCTGGCAACAAAAATGTCACATAGAAATCTGTAGGGTATATGAAGCAAGTTGGGCGGCCTGGCACAAGAAGCATCAAATGGGAATCTTAGTGACTTCATTTAAACTAAACGAAATCGGCCCACCAGGAGAAAACGGCCATGAGGAAGATAATTTGCAAATTTAAGGATACGTGGATCAACTCTGCAGAGGAGTAGGTTTGAGGGTTAATTGTTGAAGTAGGTCGGCCTGATTTGGCACGAATACATAGTCCACAACTCAAAGTTTATTCAACAAGAGGTATTGAAGTTTGATCAAGGCGTCTCAATGCAAAGGATAGAGGAAGAAAAAATAGGTTTTAGTGAAGCAACGAAATCAGGAATTAGAGTTGAATTGAAATTTTAATATGAAATGTGCAAGTAATGGTTCAGGGAAGGCTCAGACTGGCGTCTGTCACCATCATTCCAACTATTTTATGTTTTTGAATAGAAATCTTCTGGCAAAACATCCCAGATGGGCCATTCGATTGAGTAGCTTATAGGTGAAATCAAAACACAACCTAGAAATTATTAGTCCAATACTGGCAAAAAGAATTGTAGAGAAAACTAGTACTTCTAGAAAGAAGTCTAATAGGTGGAAAAAAAAACACATGTTAGATGAATATGATGATAGAGTTTTTGGGTTAGGAATGGTTTCAGATTGAAGCATTAGCAAGAATTAAACCAGTGATTGACTCCTCTGAAACAATAAACGAGATTGGGAAATGATAAAAGGAAAAGAATGGAAGATACCATCGATGGATACAAAGCAGAGTGAAGACAAAGTGGAAGCTAAAGAAATATCACATGGAGACTGAGAATGAAATAGGTGATAGGAAGATAAGAACAATCACCAGAACAATCTAATGGCAAATTAGAAGAAATGCACAAGCCATTAAAGTTTTTAGATACTCCAAGCAATAGAAAAGAGAGGATGATTCATTTTCATAGATACAAACATCATTCATTCAAACATACATAAAACATACCCAAAATTTGATCCCTCAGCTTCAAAATCCACCTCCTGTTCAACTTCCTCAATACCTCCGCTTCTCCAAAAAATTTCCCCCAAATTTCTACCTCCCTTCTCATAGAAATCCTACCTCCCAAAAATAACTCCCATAATACAAGAATAGACATATTCAATTAATTTCCCACTCCCATGACCGTTATAGAGAATCTACTATCTTTCAAGATTTAAAAGTCATAAATTTCTTCTTCAGGAGATTCTCTAATCAGGGAATTTAATGTGACAAATCACATAACAATAAAATGTTAAATAATAATATCTTTCAAGCAAAACCATCAACTAATATATTATTAATTACTCATGATTATTTTTCATTATTACTAATTATTAATTTAATTTTTATTAAAAGATACTTATTCAATATTCTCCAAGTTTACATTATTTATTAACAAATTAAATAAATACTATTATACCCAAAATTATTATTATTATCATTGCTATAACAATTAATGCATTTCCAACAATACACATAGAATTAACCAAAAACTCAAACAATAACAACTACATACCACATGATACCAAAACCCGACGCAAGTATCACTGAGTAACATCTAGACCCACAACCACAACTGAAGACAAGGACTGACATAGGGAACCCCATGTTATGTCCCATCCACATTATCCATTGGACTAAAGGTATGCTCAAACCTGCTAAGTCAGGTTGAGTCGATGCCTGGTACCTGCAACCTGCATCAAAACAAGATGTTGCAAATGAGCATAACAAACACACAGAGTTAGGGAGTCGCAACATAGTAGGGTGCTCATAATGAGTAGTACTACATTGTCCCTTCTTTGAAAGCATGACAATAAACATAAACATCTCTAGCTATCAATCAGGTATACATAAAGCATGATAACATCTAACCAATAATTGATCATGTCAAACACATCATAAACTATAATATCAATAATGTCATCATAATGATCATCACAAATGTCAACAACCACATCAGTAAACCATAATCCATAATGAGCATAATAAGCATAAACAATAAGTCTATCCTCCACATGTCTCAAAATGTCTAAATGTAACTAAAATACTATAAATTGTCAAAAGCCAAAATGAAGGGCATTACAAGAATTAAAAACATCTCTTGAAGATCTTGATAAGTATGAAGCAAAGATCTACGATTTGAAGGAAAATGTCAAAGAAGCAGATGAATGCATCCTGAAGCTAAGAGAGCAAGTTAATAGATCAAAGGATAGGAATAGAGAGCTAAGTGAACAGTTGATTGAAGAAAATGAAACCCTAAATAATTTATCAAGGTTGGTTGAAGAGAAAGAAAAAGATGAAGAACATTTGAATAAAATGTTGAAAGATAAGTCTAAGGAATGTGAAAAATTGGGAAAAGATGTGTTACTTCTGAAATATGATCTGGAAGCAGCTAATAGCTATAAAGAAAAATTCAAAATAAGCTCTACAAAGCTTGAGGAGTTGATTGAAAGTCAGAAGAGTTCAGATGACAAGCAAGGCTTGGGATTTGAAAAAGAAGAAAGTTCTAAATTAGGTCAAGAAAACATTGAGATGAGGAAAAATGAAGGCAATCAGTTCCAAAATCACAGAAGAAGACCTAGAAGACCTCCGGTCAAGCAGCCAAATGCTCAAAGGTACCCATTTTTCAATGGCTATTGTTTCAATTGCAATAAGTTTGGTCATAAGGCTACTCAGTGTAGGAGTAGAATGAATTAGAATGTTCCATCATTCTCTGGTCAATGTTTCAATTGCAACAAAATTGGTCATAGATCAAATGAATGTAGAAGTCTGGTAAGGAATGGTTTTAACAATGCAAGGAATACTCAATCCTTCAATGGAAAGTGCTTTGCATGCAATAGATTTGGGCATATGGCCAACCAATGCAGATCAAGAATGAATCCAATCAATAGAAGGAATCAGGGATAGAGGAATGTGGTATGATACAATTGCAATAAGTTTGGACATGTTGCAAGATTCTGTAGATGCAAGAATGAGAAAAGAGACTATCCTACAGAGAAGAGAAAAACAAAGTAGAGAGAAGATAAAGGTAAGAACAAGATTGATCCAAAGGAAATCAAGAAGGATGAGCATGGTCTAGATTAAGAAGGATGTTAATGAGGTTAGGGATGGATCCGCACCAACCTTTGGTGTAGATACTTCCTCCGGGAAGTAAATTGGGAGCTCTGGCTCAGGGGGAGCTGTATTGAAAATCTAAATCCCCTAGCTAGATAATCAGTGCTGGGATCTGGCACAAAAACATGATGAAAAGCTTTATATGACAAATCTTTTGGAAGAAATCTTGGTAGAAAAAGTTCAAATGCAGAGCATTACAGAGCAATCCTAATCAACTGTATTCTATAGAAAAGATTTTGATAACTTTTTGTGAACAAGCATTTATGACGACTTAGGTTTTCATAACAAGGGTTAAAAAGGAGCTAATTCGACATACAATTCACTCTACATTCAAGCTATCAAGTGTCTAAGAGAAACTAAAAGTGAACTCCAAGCAATTTCAACGATCTCCAGAGATTCAAAGTGACACAGAGTTATTTAAGTAAAGCAAACCCTATCTCGGCATAAAAAGGTATTTATAGTTGAAACCCTATCGTGAATTTGTTTATATCTTTGCAAAAAATGGCAACTCCACAAGTTGTTGATATCACTGAGTGAGCTTGGCCAAAATTCAAGAAACATCCCTGCATATCAACAAAAGTTGATCCAATGGGTGCATTTTTGAATATACCACATGGTGTGATGCATGCAAAAGATGTTAGGGCTTACATTCATGTTGCCCTAGAAGAACATGGTGACAACAAATTCTTAGACCTATATCTAAAACATTTAAGTGGTGACCAATTTGAGTTGAAGGAGGAATACAAGGCTTTGGAAGTGAAGAAATTCATTCAGTACAAAGACTTCCTTAGATTTTCAGATGATGAATGGGTCCGATACATGTTGAGTAGGATCCATGATGAGTTCATGTGGCTCAAAAAGCCCTTTAAGATCACCAAGGATGTGATTAGGGCTATGACAGGATTAAACTCTACCAGTATCATGCCCATGTTAAAAGTTGTGAAAAATAACACTGTGACAGAAGCAACTGGAGCCCAATTTTACAAAAGGGCACTAACAGTTAATGATATTACAGATCATGTAGTGAGGTTTGCATCAATGGTAATTGGATATAAGATCTCTTTCACCAATCGGGATAACTTTGTCTCTGGTACTGCTATATACACTGCCTATCAGATGATTAAGGAAAATGCAGACTATGACCTCTGTGAATTGCTATGACAACAACTAATGGAGAACCTGAAGAAGTCAAAGGAGAACGAATACCCTTTCAAATTTGGTAAATTGATCATTTGCTTATTCTTCTATTTCATGCATGAATTACCAAGCATGAAGAATTTGTTTTGGTTAAATAGTCAACTGGTTGCAGTGCAAATTAGAGATCATTTGAGTAGCATAGGAAGTCATGAGGAACAAACCACAGCCCTATGGGGCTATTTCAAGAATTTCCAGAGAATTATGCAATCTAGGGAAAGGATTCCCAAGGGAATTATTGACAAATACAAAAATGACATATGCTTCATTGTTACAAAAGACCAATGCATGATGGAGGCTATTGAGCCTAGGATAGTTTGGATTATGCCAATGGGGTATGAAGTAGATGGAAAAATACTGGATAACTATGTCCAACACATGTTAAGAAAACTTAGGGACCTCAAAGAAGAAAGATTTGGGACCTATGAGGAGTTGTCAACAAAAGTCTATGTTGAACAAAGAATGTCAGACATTCAAAAGAAGGTAAGAAAAATAGCTGAAGAATATTCTCAAAGACAGGGATTTACAAAAGAACAAATCAAAGAAGAAAGAGCAAAAGCTCAAGTAGATAGGGAAACAAAAGAAAAGAAGGAAAGTGAACCAATTGAGGCTCCGAAAGATCTTAAGAGGAACCCAGAGAACCCAATAATAACAAAAGAAGAACTAGAGGTTCTACCTCTACAAAAACTACATATGTATCCTCTGGTCCCACACCCTCTACAAGTGTGGAAGCCCCTACAACAAGTCATAAGAGAAAGAAGACAAAAGCAAAAAGAATGCATGTGAGTATAGGAGATGATGAGGAGGAAACAAAATCTGATGAAGAAGTTAAAAAGATGAAGGTTAAATCAGCAGAAGCCTCCAGTATTGGTCAAGGCAAGTCCTCTGGTAAGGGGAAAGGAAGAAAGAAGCAAAAGACGACAGATCTTGTAAAAGTACAGGCTACAATAACCCTAGAGGATGTATTGAAGGCCATCACAATTGATGGCAATCTAAATCCTAGTGCCCAACTGTATGATGACTATGATGATGCAAACAAAAGTATCATTGAGACTGCTATTGTCAAATACCTAGACATATACAACAAAGCTCTTATTTAGATAATTTCTGATCTTTCAGATAGCTTGGGAAGCATAATGTCTGCAAGAAAAGAAGATACTATGGCCAAGGACATTGAGCTTAGAGAGCATACACTGATAAAACTATGTCTTGAAATCATCCCAAAAGAAAGCAAAAATCTCCAAAGTGCTTCATAAGGAATTTAGAACAAAGAGAATGAACACTCTAATGGCAGATGACATCGAGAAAGTAGTCAAAGAAATTGAGGAGATCACTCTAAGAGTGTTGAAGGAATTTCATCTCCCAACCATATATGATAATGAAGAAACAAATGTAGGAGATGACACATCTATTCCGGATGTCAGCATGGACCAAGGGCCAGACAAAAATGATGAAGAGATGAAAGAAAAGGAAGATCAAGCCCTTGCTATTGATGACCTAGACACTGCTGAAAAGGACCAAACTGAAACAAGTCCTCCTCTAGATCGACAAACTGATGATCAAGCAAACAAGGAGAAGATTGATGAGCAGATCAAAGTTGATGATCAAGAACTTGATCAAGCTGAGAAGAGCTCTACACTGGAACAAAATATTGATCAACAAGAAAATATGGACCTAGAACCTCCTAAATAGAACAAAGAAGATGAAGTGTCTGAAGAAATGACAAGAGACACTGTTGTTGTCCCAGTTGATTTTGTCAAGGAACTGGATGAGTCTGAGCTTCTACAAGGACCAATCAATTTGGCCTCAATGTCTCCTGTGCAAAAATTTAAACTAGTATCAATTGTTCAAGCAAAGGCACATGAAGAGATGCTAAAGTCACGTATGGAGGACAATGAACTCATTGGTGAAGCATCTGGTATCCTAGAGAAGTTGATGCCCTCACACCAAAAAGACACATCATTGCAACCAACAGATCAACTCAAGGAATTAATAAACTCAGTAACTACACATTTTGAGTCATTTGAAAAGTCTGCAGAAATAAAAGTTTGAAAAGAATATAATGAGAAAACGTTATCTGAGTTAAATACCATGGTGAATAATGATAAAATTCTACTAGACAATAGTATCAAAGGTATAGAGAAGGCCATTAAAGAATCATATGATATATATATAAATTTTTCTTATCATGGCCAGAAGTTACAAAGGAGTTAGAAGAAAAAATCAAGGATCTAGAACTCCAATTACTAAATATCTCTAAGTCATATGATCCGGCAGCTGAATCAATAAGAAGTAAAGAGATACAAGTTACAAATATCCACAATGACTTAAGCAATCTGATGAATAAGAGGGAAGAAGTCAAAAACAGGTTGTGTCAATTAAGAGGGTTGATAAGTCCTAAAATAGATTCAATGACTAATCTGGCAGAAGAAGCTTTGAAAGCAAAAATAGTAATTGACACACTCTCAGATGTATAGAAGGTAGAAAAATTAGTCTTCTTGATAAATGGTCACATTCAAATTTTGGAAAGTACAAATAATAGATGGGATGGAGAGTTAGCTCTGATAAAGACCATTTATAATGATATTCTACCTCCTACAACTAACTAATCAAACTAAAGATTGTACATGTACATATGCGGCAGAGTATGATAGTTTTGGAGTTTTGACACAATTTTCCTACTTGTACATACACCTTTGCCATTGATGTAAAAGGGGGAGAAGAAGATCTAGTGAAAAATGGCCAAACATATCAAGGGAAAAAGAAAAACAGAGTGTATATAATAAGGGGGAGTAGACAAGCATTTTTCACTAAGTGTTGCCATCAATGCCAAAGGGGGAGATTGTTGGCAACATAGTCAAGAGACATTGCTGATATGATGTTGTCATTGATGACAACAACCTGACATGTTTAGAGACAACTCCTGAGATAAAGATGTGTACAGGATTTTGGTCCGGTAAGGTTAACATAGCCAAATTGACTAAGTATTGACAACACATTAAGACAGTGACAGTAATTCAGTTGGTACTCCTCCGTAATTGAAGATCTTGTCATGCGGTTCTAGTATGTTACTCTCAGCTATCTGGTGAAGTCATGATTCAGTGTTCAAGTCCTAATTTCCTGTGGAAGTCATATGGTGAAATGTCTAAGTCTGGGTGAACATAGTTAAGTCAAAAATAGTGCATAGTACTTGAGTAACTTGGTCTGCATTCCTCCGTTGCATAATTTGTCTTGCAATTCTAAGGTAACAAAGATACCTATGATGACTACCTAAATCCAGTGTTATAGCTTCTAAAGTTTTGTTGACCATATTGCACAAGGTGTTCTTTATCAGCTTTCATTTTGACAGTATTTCTCAGAGACAAAACAACAATTCTGAGATCCGCATTTATCTGTAGTTGAATATTATGTTTTGTGGTTCTAAAGGTATGATAAGGGATCAGTAATGAATTATTAACAAGAATCTTAGAGCTTCATAATGATCACATTCGAAGCTCTATGGGCCGACAAATAAAGCAACTAAGTATGTTCTTAAGATTAAGGCCGACACAGAAGATAAATTGATATGCGATGAAGGTATAAGATTGGAATCATCAACCTAAGTGGTAAAACAATAACTCTAGACTCATATGAAGAGTCTTGCTTGATTTATTGGGTCTACATCATTGTTTGGGCATAATAACAGGCCGACAAGGTATGATTTGAATATACAAGCTTTATCTTTTGCATGCCAACCTAGTATGAGGAAATTCTTTATGCGAATATATATACTTGATAGATTTCGGCTTTGGAGGCAGGAGTGTGTGCGAACATAGTGTGAATTCAATGTGTGTGCAATCTAAGAAAGTCTTGTGATCAGAAAAGGATAGTAAGGGCGGAAGAGCTGAGTATATGTAAAGCAGAACAGAAAAAGTAGGGCAAACATTATGAAGACATTTGAGTCTGTATACTGAGCTATTAATGGAACTGCACTTCAGCATTTTGTAGATGCATTTGCAGCAGTCACCTCTTGGCAGTGAGCCAATTCTTCTTCTATCTTCTCTTCTATTTTCTTGGCAGTAAGCATATTACAGTGAGCACTTCTTTGGATAGTGAGTCCCTGGGTAGTGAGCCTTAAGGAAGTGAGCCTCCATGCAATTCGATATTGTTATCATAATATATTTTGAGCTAACACTCACCGTGGTTTTTCTCTTTTTGGGTTTTCCACGTAAAAATCTTAGTGTCTGTGTTATGTCTTTATGGTTGTTGTTTTTATGTTTGTTTTGCTTTCAAGTTATTAAATGTGGTAAATGGATTAATAAATGTGTGAAAGAGAAGTTTTACAGAATATTGATTCACCCCCCCTCTCAGTATTCTTTGTGATCAATAGTTTCCACCTATGTTCAATTGACAATTTCTCATTTTCAACTTTTATTTTTTATTCAATTTGACACGTGGGATAGTGAGATTAGTCAATCCCAAAAAAATGCCATTTCTTTCCATGCGACCAAAACGTGCTCAGTCGGAATGCCATTTGGTGTGTGGCACAACATCCAAAGTGGAATGCCTTGTCACGTTACGCCTAATCACTCTGCCACCCTTTCACTCCACTACCTCGTATTAATCTCTCACCGCCCCTTACATTACTTCTATACAGTCGTGTTTACTGCACATCAACTCCAGCTTCTTCCACGACATCCCACATAAACTTTGAGCCAACCTGCATTCAATGTTCCCAGTGCCTCACACACCTTTCCAACTTTGGAGCCTTCAATCTACCATCTTCTCGAATTTTCTTCACTTTGATGCCAAAACCTTCTCGCTAGAGGCCTCTGCAAGTTCCAGCCCGCCACTACTACATGATTATGCATATGTATAGACATATACATATACATATACATATGTATATGTATATGTATATGTATTTACATATATGTATATGTACATATATGTAAATACATATACATATTCATATACATAGACTTATATGTCTCTGCAACTTCAATCCCGCCACCACTACATGTTACACTCAAACTCCAATGTCCCTTCCAGCTTCTTTATATTGTTACATATACATATATGTATATGTTTATATATATATATATATATATATATATATATATATATATATATATATACATATACAGACATATACATATGTATAGGTATATACATAGACATACACGTATACATAAATGTATACATATAAACATACATATACATATACATACACATACACATATACATATACATATATGTACATAAATCTATTTTGTTCTTCTTCTTCAATTCAGTCATGCAACTATTGTAACTTTTTTAGGTGTCATTGATTAATTTGGGGGTGTCTCTTTTTCATAGGTTTTGCTTGATCTATTCAATCATGTAAATATGTATACACATATATATACATATACATATATATGAATATGCATATATACATTTATACAATTATATTTTGTTGTTGTTCTTCAATTCAGACATATAAATATTGTTGGTTTGTCCAATGGAAGCAAAACAATGCAAATAACCAATGTATGCATGTATATATAAGTATATACCTCTTTATACATATTTACTATTGTGATTCAATTCAGTCATGCAACTATTGTAACTTTTAAAGGTGTGATGTATACAGTAACAAATTATATTGTTCATTGTTTCGGTGCCATAGATAAATCTGGGGTTGTTTTTATTTTTATTACAGTAATAAATAATATTGCTGGTTGTTTTGGTGCCATAGATAAATCTAGGGTTGTTTATTTTCATTTTAGTAACAAATAATATGGTTGGGTGTTCTCTTTTTCATAGGTTCTACTTCATCAATTCAGTCAAGTAAGCAATAGAGACAAATATTCTTGGTTTGTTTAGTGTAAGCAAAATAATGCATGTAAGCAATTGTATATAGAGTCATGTCGAAAATGATTGAACTGTTGTTGGAACTACAATTACATGCCTATATGTTGCTATTATTATGCTTATGTTTGGGATGATAGACACATGTGACATGGATGAAATGATTTTGGTAATTGTTGTTGGCAAGAGACACTGTGTGGCTTCTTTATTGTTGTCATTGATGGCAACAAAGTTTATCCCACACATCCACAGCACATAATAAGTCTTTACCAGAAGTCAGACTGAAGAGTGTTTTGGTCTGGTGAACAAGAATAGAGCATGCAGCAAGGTCTGACAATCAGGTCCGGATCTCAGAGAAGAAGTTTCTCAGAAAAGTGCAGACTTGGGGAAGTCAAAAGGAGTACCATGACTACCACATTCCAGAGATTGAGCCTCCGATGATGAAAGAGAGAAAAGATATGAGCTTCTAAGTGTTGGGTTCCTGACAGGCAGAGCAGACTGAGGAAGAACCAACCGGCAGAGCATCAGACTCCAATCTGGATGAGAAATTGGTGGTGATCAAGCTACTTGAGGGATCATTCATGGTTGGCCAACATGATTGATGACTTTTATGTCTATGTCCTTGATACGCATCACAAAGTAAGCATGGATTCAACTGACAGATCAGTGTGTTGGGAAAATCTTGAGTATTTCAGATGCCGACTAGAAAGATGTTGAGATTCTTGATGTGGATATAAATACTAGATGGATTTTGGTATGAAGGTGTGTGTGTGGTGTGATAGTGTGCGAAAAAAGGCAGAGAAAAAGGTGGAAGCAGTAATACAAGTCTGGTATGTGACAAAATAGCAGCACTAAAGTAGAGAAAGAATGAAGTGCATTAGATCAGTTTATTGGGCCTAACCGGAACTGAACCTCAGCATATGTGGATGCTCTAATCAGTTCAAACACCTGGTTACTTTCTATATACCTTGTAGCCAGTGAGTCTCTTGTAGGCAGTGAGCCTCTTGTGAGTAGTGTGCTCGGGTAGTGAGCCCTAATTGACAAGTGCCATTTTGTACTTATTCTTCTAACAGAGAATACAATCTTGGGTTAGTCACCCCATGGTTTTTCCCTTAACAGGTTTTTCCACGTCAAAATTATTGTGTTATGTGTGTTGAATTTATTTTTGCTGTCATCGTTATGTATGCTTATATGTTTTGATGTTGCACTAATTGTTAAAGAAGAACATAAAGTTCAAATATTTAAGATAATTGATTCACCCCCCCTCTCAGTTATCTACCTTGTTTCCAACAATTGGTATCAGAGCTAAGTTCCTCCTAATAGAGCCTAACAGCTTGAGGAAGATCTGGGAATCTCAATGGATATGTATGGTATGAGGGAACAACTTCAGTCTGCCCTAGATCATCTTGAGCAATCTCACTTTAAAGTCAATAACTTGATGGAAAGACTCAAACAAGTTGATGATTTCATAAATGAACTAAAAGAGAAACTGAGTATCTCTGTGAAAAAGAGAAAGGAACTACTTCAACAATTAGCAAGTCAAAGTGAAGCCAATGATACTAATGAAGATCTAAATGAGAAGAACAAGTTATGTGAGAAGCTATCAAAAGAAGTCATTATGGTAAGACATGAAATGGAATCAGGGGTTATGAAATTCACCCAAGAAATTGAAGAGAAGAGAAAAATTGAAAATAATCTAAAACAATCTCTCAAGGAGAAGTCAGAAGACTGCCACAAAATGGATAGAATAATCAGGCATCTAGAATCTGATCTTGAAGAAGCTAGAGATAATGAAGAACAACTTGAAAATCAGATAAACACTTTTAAAAGGGATCTTCAAACAACAAATGAATACAAAGAAAAATTCAAGATAAGCTCTGCTCAACTTGAAGTTCTTCTTGAAATCCAAAAGAGGGTAGATGACAAGCATGGCTTGGGATATGAGAAAGGTGAAAGCTTTGGATCCGGTCAGAAGAAATCTGGATCTCCAAGGTACAAGCCTAGAAGACCTCCGGTAAGACAACCAAATGCTCAAAGATATCCATCCTTCAATGGATACTACCACAATTGCAATAACTTTGGTCATAAAACAAATCAATGCAGAAGAAGAATGAATCAGACTAATTCATCCTTCTCCGGACAGTGTTTTAACTGCAAAAGGTATGGTCACAAATCTCATGAATGTAGAAATATGCAAATAAACAATTCATTCAATGGTAGATGCTTTGCATGCAATAGAATGGGACATATGGCTAATCATTGCAGATCAAGAGGATATCAGTCAAATATGCAAAGAAATATAGCTTGCTACAATTGCAATAGATCCAGTCATATTGCCAAATTCTGTAGAAGTAAGAATCAGGATAAAAGGGGTCCGGTGCATCATAATCAAAATCAAGACAAAGGAAAAGGAAAAGTGAATGCAGATGAAGTTCAAAGGGAGATGAACAAGATTTGGGTGAAGAGAAGTACAAAAAATGTTGGGAATGGATCCGCACCAGAATCTGGTGCTGATATTCCTTCCAGAAACTAAATAGATGAGCTCTGGCTCAGGGGGAGTCAAAAGAAAATAATTTCCCCCAGCCAGTCAATTGGTGCCTAAATTGGCACATGGAGTGTAGTGGATTGAAGAGTTCTCAAAGAGATATCTAAATAACCCTTGGTAAAAATATAAAAGATCCACAAGAAGGTTGAAGAGGCTAATCATCTAAAATTGATCTAGTTTGACAGTCATTTGGTAAAAGCAGGATTTTCACAGTTAGATCCGGTATGATTCAAAATTGAAATACCTTGATCTGTGGATAAATAGGATGATTCAAGGAAGGGAGATACATTGTAAGTTATCATTCTAAGTGCATCTCAGTGATCCGGAAGGATCTCTCTCAGAACAAGGAGAACAAGGCAACCAGAATGACTTAAGTTGTGCATTTATTGCAATATGGAATTAGGGTTTGCACAAAAATAAAAGGGTTCTTTTGTTTATCATTTGCACATTTGCATTCGAGAAGAAGAAAGAAAGAGCTCTGCAACAAGATTGCTTCAACCCTCTCAAGGATCAACTGCAGAATTCAATTCAACTAGCGATATTTTTGGCTCTTATCGTGAACCCTAGAAGCGTAAAAAGGTATTTCCGCTCTTGAATATCTCTCTCTGAATCTTTTGAAAGATGGCTACTCCAAATGTTGTTAAGATCACTAATAGTCCGTGCCCTAAGTTCAAGAAACATCCTTACAAATCCCTAGAAGTTGATCCCCTAGGTGCATTCTCTAGCATTCTGCATGGGGTTCTGCATGTAGAAGATGTTAGGGTATACATTCACGCCAACATTGAGGAATTTGGGGAATCCAAGCTAATGGATATCTATCACAAGGAATTAATAGATGAAACATTTGAAATTAAACCCCAATACAAGGCCATCCGGGATAAGCATTTTGGACATTGCATCCATTTCCCCTATTTTGCAGAAGATGAATGGGTCTGGTATGTTCTGAGAAGAATGCATGACAACTTCATGTGGTTGATGAGGCCATTTAAGATCACAAAAGATGCCATTAGGGCAGTAACCAGATTGCACTCATCCGGTGGGTTGCCTGCTCTCAAATCAGTCAAAAACCAAACTGTAAGTGAGGCTACCGGATCAAAATTTGACAAGAGGGAAATGACAATAGAAGACATCATAGATCCGGATATCAAATTTGCCTCTATGATAATTGGTTACAAAATCTATCACTCCAGCAGGGAGAATTCAGTATCCGGAACTGCTATATATACTGCATATGAAATGCTAAGGAAAAATGCTGACTATGATCTTTGTGATCTTCTCCTAAACCAACTGTTAGAGAATTTACAGAAATAAAGAAGAATAAGAAGAATTCATTTAAGTACGGTGGCTTGATACTATGTCTATTCTTCTACTATATGAATGAGCTACTTGGAACTAATGGCTGGATATGGCAAAATGATAGACCTGTTGCCATACAACTAAGAGATTATATGTATGGGCTTGGTGATTCCAAGGCTCAAAGCACAGCTCTCTGGGGATATTTCAAGAATTTCCAAGGTATGATGTAGGCCAGAGAAAGAATTCCTCAGACATTAGTTGAAAAATATAAAGATACAGTGTGTTTTATGGTAGACACTGATCAATGCCTAATGGAGGCAGTAGAGCCTAGAATAGTCTAGATTGTGCCAATGGGCTATGAAGTAGATGAGAAAATCTTCGAGTTGTATGTCCAACACTTGCTAAGCCAGCCCAAGGACCCTAAGGTAGAAAGATTTGGAACCTTTCAAGAGTTGAGTGTAAAAATTCATGTTGAACTGAGACAGCCTGAGATCAAGAGAAAGGTGAGAAGGGAAGTAGAAGAAGTTGCCAAGAGATATGGGATATCAAAGGAGGCAGTTGATGCTAACAGAGAGAAAATATAAAGAGAGGAGAAAGAGAGACAAGAAGCAGAAAAAGAAAGTGATCCGGTGCAAGCCCACTCTCGGACCAGATCCTCCAAGAGCTCTACACCTACCACCTCTAAGAGCCAAAAAGCCTCAAAATAGGAAGCTATGACATCCGGAAAGGGAGAGAAGAGAACAAAGACAAAGGCCACAAGGTCATACATAAGTCAAAAGGATGATGAAGAGACAGAGACTGATGAGGAGGTCAAGAAAATGAAGAAGAAGAAGAAAACATCTGGTGAATCCTCTACCGGTCAAAACAAGGAAGAAAAGGGAGAAGAATTTGTTGAAAGGCCTACTCTCTGCATTGATGATGTCATCAAATCAGTCACTGTGGATGGGAATCTGCAACCAATGACTGAATTTTATGATGAATATAGTGAAGCTGACCAAAAGATCTTGCAAGATGCTACAGTTAGATATCTAAACATCTATAATAAAGCATTCATTGAAATCATATCTCTAATTCCCAAAAGCCTAGAGAAGGAACTTGAAATGAGAAAGGACAATGCTAAGGCAAAGGATCTGGAGATCCGGGAATAGATAGCTATTCAGCTCTATCCTTCCATCACTCCAAAACAAATGAACATGATCTTCAAGGATTGCAAGGATGAGTTCTGGAGCAAAGCCAGAATGAACAAGCTTATGCTCAGAGAAACTAATCAGGTGGCAAAAGAGACTGAAGACATCCTCCAGAATGTATATAAAAGATTCAATCTTCCTACTATAGAGGACTTAAGTGATGAACCTTCTGCCATGGATGTCGAAGGATTAAGTGCATCAAAGGAAGATTCTACTGAGAAAATTGTAGAAGAGACAAAGGAGATAGGTGAGGAGAAGACTAAGGACTTGGATTCCTCTATTCCAGAAGAGGAAGTCCATGAAGAAGTAAACATCTCTCTTCTGGATCCCCCAGCAGACTCTAGAACTGAAGGAGAAGCAAGCAAAGATGAGAAAGCAAGTCAAAAAGAGGAGAACAAGGGAAGAGAAGAAGAACAAACAGAGAAGATCTCTGATGATAGCTCAAAGGCTGCAAAAGGAAAGAAGTTTCTAGCAAGAGACACTGTAGAAGCAGTGAAGAATTTCTTGACCAAGGAATTAATGGAGATAGATGAACCAGAACTGTTTCATGGACCACTCAATTTTGACTCTCTCTCTCCAATCCAGACAATGAAGGTAGCATCTTTTTCTCAAGCTAAAGCAAAAGAAAAGCTTCTAAAGTCTCACATGGAATACTGTGAGCTAATAGAGATTGCATCCGGTGTGCTAGAGAAAATCATGCCATCCTTTCAAAAGGATCTTTCGGCCTCCTCATCCAGTAATCTGAAATCTCTTGTTAATTTTGTTAGCACACATTTTGATTCTTTGGAGAAATCAGCAGAAGAGAAAGTCCGGAAAGAGTTTTTGGGTAAGAGATTCTCTGAAGTACAGGGGCTCATAGCAAATGATAGGAGAAATCTAAATATTGGAATAAAGAGCCTAGAAAATGCTCTAAAGATGGCAGAGAATTATACAAATTTTGTTTATCTTGGTCCACAGTGACAGCAGACATTGCAAAGAAGGTGGAAGAACAAGAGGGTAAATTGTCAAGTTTGTCTCAGAATTTTGATCCTCTCACCTCATCTATAATGAATCAAGAATGCCAGGCTATTGCCACAATAAATGAGATAAAAAGGCTTGAGAAGGAGAAGAAGAATAGAATAAGCATAATGAGTGAACTAAGAGGGATAATTATCCCTAAGTTAGAGGCAATGCATGAGGCCCTAACTGATGCTCAGACTATAGCCCAAACCAGTGATCCGGTAGACTTAAAAAGGGCAGAAGCTTTTGCATTTTTGTTGAGTGGCCACATTTCAATTTTGGACAGGATGAAGCAGAGTTGGGCAACATAATTTGTCCAATTGAAAACCACTTTTGCGGACATACTTAAGTATATGTAAGTATAACTTGTATATACACTTATGTGGCTATGTATAGGTTACTTTTTGCAAATTTTGGTGTGCGGATTTCACCCTTTGCCATTGATGTCAAAGGGGGAGTGAGGAGCAGTAAAAAATGTGGAATCTAGTTAAGGGGGAGCTCTGGTAAAAAGTGTACATAAGATAGAGCATCAGCCAAGGGGGAGTGTGCTATGATACTTAGTCATTTTTCACTAAGTGTTGCCATCGATGCGAAAGGGGGAGATTGTTGGCAAGAGACACTGTGTGGCTTCTTTATTGTTGTCATTGATGGCAACAAAGTTTATCCCACACATCCGCAACACATAATAAGTCTTTACCGGAAGTCAGACTGAAGAGTGTTTTGGTCCGGTGAACAAGAACAGAGCATGCAGCAAGGTCCGACAATCAGGTCTGGATCTCTCAGAAGAAGTTTCTTAGAAAAGTGCAGACTTGGGGAAGTCAAAAGGAGTACCATGACTGCCACATTCCAGAGATTGAGCCTCTAGTGATGAAAGAGAGAAAAGATATGAGCTTCTAAATGTTGGGTTCCTGACAGGCAGAGCAGACTGAGGAAGAACTAACTGGCAGAGCATCAAACTCCAATCTGGATGAGAAATTGGTGGTGATCAAGCTACTTGAGGGATCATTCATGGTTGGCTGACATGATTGATGACTTTTATGTCTATGTCCTTGATACGCATCACAAAGTAAGCATGGATTCACCCGATAGATCAGTGTGTTGGGAAAATCTTGAGTATTCCGGATGCCGAGTAGAAAGATATTGAGATTCTTGATGCGGATATATATACCAGATGGATTTCAGTATGAAGGTGTGTGTGTGGTGTGATAGTGTGCAAAGAAAGGCAGAGAAAAAGGTGGAAGCAGTAATACAAGTCCATTATGTGACAAAACAATAGCACTAAAGTAGAGAAAGAATGAAGTGCAGTAGATCAGTTTATTGGGCCTAACCGGAATTGAACCTCAGCATATGTGGATGCCTCTGATCATTTCAAACATCTGGTTACTTTCTATATACCTTGTAGACAGTGAGTCTCTTGTAGGCAGTGAGCCTCTTGTGAGTAGTGTGCTCGGGCAATGAGCCCTAATTGGCAAGTGCCATTTTGTACTTCTTATTCTTCTAATAGAGAATACAATCTTGGGTTAGTCACCTCATGGTTTTTCCCTTAACAAGGTTTTCCATGTCAAAATCATTGTGTTATGCGTGTTGAATTTATTTATTCTCTCATGGTTATGTATGTTTATATGTTTTGATGTTGCACTAATTGTTAAAGAAGAACAGAAAGTTAAAATATTTAAGATAACTGATTCACCCCCCCCTCTTAGTTATCTACCTTGTTTCCAACAATTGTTGCATTCAGTAATGATTTAGGGAGACTTGATTTTATGAATGCTCTTGTAATGGCACTCCGACCAAGCACTTGTCCACAATTCCATTTGATTTGTGAAGTGCTGCATAGGCAACCATGAAAGGCCTTCACAAGACCAAGTCCCCTAAGTACATGTAACAAAGTAGAATTGATGATTATTGTTCTATGGTAATACATGTAAAATTGATTATTATTGTTCTATGGTAATATATGTAAAATTGATGATTATTGTTCTATGGTAATACTTCACAATGTGACATGGATGAATGGATTTTTCTAATTGTTACATTCAGTAATGGTAATACATGTTGTAACAAAGTCCAATTGTTGATGTGCATTAAACACGACTATACAAAAGTAATGTAGGGGTTGTGAGAGATTAATGTGAGCTAATGGAGTGAAAGAGTGGCCAACTTATACTCTTTAATGGTGTGATAAAAAACACTTTTAACTTCCATCCATACAAATATTAAAAACAAATTTTGGCAATGTGAAAGTTTGTGCAATGATGAACACACAAATAGAAGTCTTACCTGTCCAGGATATACATGATGTCCATGGATCAAAACATCCACGGTAGATCATGTATATCTTGAACAGATAGACATCTTTCAATGTCTATCGCTATTTGATGAACAAACAATAGTTGCAGGACTAAATTGATGAAGTAGAACCTATGCAAAAGAGAAAACCCCCAAATTAATCAATGGCACCTAAAAAAGATACAATAGTTGTAGGACTGAATTGATGAAGCAAAACCTATAAAAAAGATAACACCCCCAAAATTAATCAATTGCATCTAAAAACAACACAATAGTTGCAGGACGGAATTGATGAAGTAGAACCTATGCAAAAGAGAACACCCACAAATTAATCAATGGCACCTAAGAAAGATACAATAGTTGCATGAGTGAATTGATGTAGCAGAACCTATAAAAAAGATAACACCCCCAAATTAATCAATGGCACCTAAAAACAATACAATAGTTGCAGGACTGAATTGATGAAGTAGAACCTATGCAAAAGAGAACACCCCCAAATTAATCAATGCCACCTAAGAAAGCTACAATAGTTGCATGGGTGAATTGATGTAGTAGAACCTATAAAAAAGATAACACCCCAAATTAATCAATGGCACCTAAAAACAATACAATAGTTGCAGGACTGAATTGATAAAGTAGAACCTATGCAAAAGAGAACAACCCCAAATTAATCAATGGCACCTAAGAAAGCTACAATAGTTGCATGAGTGAATTGATGTAGCAGAACCTATAAAAAAGATAACACCCCCAAAATTAATCAATGGCACCTAAAAACAATACAATAGTTGCAGGATTGAATTGATGAAGTAGAACCTATGCAAAAGAGAACACCCTCAAATTAATCAATGGCACCTAAGAAAGCTACAATAGTTGCATGAGTGAATTGATGTAGAAGAACCTATAAAAAAGATAACACCCCCAAAATTAATCAATGGCACCTAAAAACAATACAATAGTTGTAGGACTAAATTGATGAAGTAGAACCTATGCAAAAGAGAACACCCCCAAATTAATCAATGCCACCTAAGAGAGCTACAATAGTTGCATGAGTGAATTGATGTAGTAGAACCTATAAAAAATATAACACCCCCAAATTAATCAATGGCACCTAAAAATAATACAATACTTGTAGGAATGAATTGATGAAGTAGAACCTATGCAAAAGAGAACACCCCCAAATTAATCAATGGCACCTAAGAAAGCTACAATAGTTGCATGAGTGAATTGATGTAGCAAAACCTATAAAAAAGATAACACCCCCAAATTAATCAATGGCACCTAAAAACAACGCAATAGTTGCAGGACTGCATTAATGAAATAGAACCTATGCAAAAGAGAACACCCCCAAATTAATCAGTGGCATCTAAGAAAGCTACAATAGTTGCATGTGTGAATCGATGCAGCAGAACCTATAAAAAAGATAACACCCCCAAATTAATCAATGGCACCTAAAGACATGACAATAGTTGCCGGACTGAATTGATGAAATAGAACCTATGCAAAAGAGAACACCCCCAAATTAATTAATGGCACCTAAGAAAGCTACAATAGTTGCATGAGTGAATTGATGTAGCAGAACCTATAAAAAAGATAACACCCTCAAACACATTCTGGCATCAATGTGAAGAAAATTTGAGAAGATGGTAGATGGAAAGGCTCTAAAGTTGGCAAGTTGTGCGAGGCACTAGGAGCATTGAATGCAAGTTGGCTCGAAGTTTACATGGGATGTTGTGGAAGTAGTCTATGTATATGTCTATGTATATGTATATACATATACATATATATATACATATGTATATGTATATGTATATGTATATGTCTATACATATGTATATACATATACATATATATCCAAGAAGCTAGAAGGGACACCGAACTCCGAGTGTAACATGTAGTGGTGGTGGGATTGAAGTTGCAGAGACCTTAAGCCAACACATTTTGGCATCAATGTGAAGAAAATTAATCAATGGCTATTTGAATTGGAAATTATTTGAATCTGATTGATGCTTGTTTGGTGTGGTGAATTAAATCCTTGTCCTGTTTCAAATTTGAATTGTGGGTGATATGAATTGTAGATTTGATTGATTTGGGCCATTAATTCTTGAGTTGATTGGTTTGGTGTATTGTTTGCATTTGTTTCCATAAATTCTATATGAATAATGGCGGCTTTACAGCTTCTATTTTTGGATGCAGTTGGGTTTTTAGAGGAAGGAGGCAGTACGTGCGCACCCTACTTGGTGAGATGGGATAGACTCCTGCTAATACTTGTTGTAGGTCTCATGTTTGATGAGACAGGCAGATGCATTTGTGAATTGTTTAGGTTAAGATACAGTGTATAACATGGTTGTAATGGGTTAGCATTTCGGTCAAAGATGGGACACATGGGTTTGAATTGTGTTGACGTGGCACCTCTATTTTGATGTGTAGTTGTGATTAATCTGTAAGTGATGCCTGGATTGGTGTGACAGTTGGGTTTGAATGTTTATGGGGAAGGAAGCAAACTATTATGATATGGTTGTTTTATTTCCAAGTTGTATTTTTTATTGTTTATTCTGAATTTATTTATGTCCCTAATTTGCAAAAAAAAATTATTGGTCCACGTGGACTATCAAAAATTGGGTGTGCATGTTCCGGCTCCTCTCCCCTATGTCAGATACAATTTCAAAACACTTACACTTGTTTGGCTGCTAGCCTCTACTAGTTTTGTTGACAAATATATACGACTAAATGTGCATTTAATATCTGATTTGTGTTTGATCTCATCGTGCTTTTTTATGCAAGAGTTTTTTCCTAACTTGTGGAGGACTGGTGTACCACTGTGGCAAATTAATCAATGGAACCTAAGAAAGCTACAATAGTTTGAGGATTGAATTGATGAAGCAAAACCTATGCAAAGGAGAACACCCCCAAATTAATCAATGGCACCAATCCCAAATTTATCTAAGGCACCAAAAAAAGCTACAATAGTTGCATGACTGTATTGATGAAGTAGAACCTATGAAAAAGAAGACACCCCAAAATTTATCTAAGGCACCTAAAAAAGCTATCTATGTTGCATTACTGAATTGATGCAAAAGCTACAATAATTGCATGACTGAATTGGTGAATGGATAACCACATCTCATATCTTAAAAGGCATGTACAGAGCTGCACAGTGGAAGCACTCAATTCAAGGATGAAATACCCTTCATACCCACAGTTCAAATAGTTTAATGTTCAAACAACTTTTAAAATTTCTTTCTTTAGGCCCACATAACATCGAACCATATACATTCGTTCTATTGGCAAGATAAACACTTTCAGCCTACTCAAAAATTCTCCCACTGACACATTCGGTCACCTCGATGACTCTTCAAACCGCCTTCGTCGATGTCTACAACTTCGCACATACATTACTTGACTTGCTATACCGGTTCTTTCTACCATTTCTATCGGTCACTCATTGTATCGGTCACTTGCATATTCTCAACGTACATTTGCAATGTACATTTTCAAAGGTGCATTCTCAACATGCATTCAGGATATGCATTCAGTGGGACTGACCACTGACCTTCTCTCTCCGACACCTCTAGTCTACCCGGTGTATCTTCTCAATGTATATCCACAACATACAACCGTGACATATGATTGTGAGATACACAAAATATACTCAGAAACAATTGCGATATACACACATAATGTTCTCGACATGCAATTATAGTATATACACAAAATGCATATTTGATGACACCACGAGTCTCCCGCCGATAACCTCCTCTGTAACAAATCTTGAAGTCTCTATCTGTCGAACCCTAGCACATAGAGATGCTAGGCTCTCTACTGCAACATCTCTTCTACAGATCGGATGCTCTGTTCCATTCTGCCATGACCACGAACAAGAAGAAAATAAAATAGAAAACTATGTACAGGGTCCATTCCACTGATTTTGAAGAAATCCACGAGTGGAATGGTCTCAGTCTTACATCTTCAACAACAGAAAACTAGAACAGTTAAATATAGAGAATATACACAGAACATAGAGCCTGCAAACACAAACTAAATTAAATTTTGATGTCTCCACATAATGTATTATTTTTCCTTAATCTTTTGTTCTCTCCAAACTTCAACAAATATGTCATCTACCTTTTAGGATCTCATTCTTCAAGATGTTTATCATCTCTTCCCATCCAGTTCCAACCGGAATACCAGAGGTTGGAGTTGTTACAACTTCCATGTTTCAGCTTTTGGCTTAACCAAGGTTGTAAGCCAAAGCACTCACTAATTACAAGACACATGTTTAACACAAGATATGATTTAAACACCCTCAAATATCAACAAGACATCTAAAAACAACACAACACACTTGGTTTGATTATCCACATACCCCAATTGCCCAAGATGTCCAAATTGGCATATCAGGATGCTAAATTTGTGACACTGGTTCACATGGTGGGGTCTTTATTACAAACATGAAATCACAACAACAAGAACTACATGACAACATGAACAAACATAAAAATGCATAAAACATAATAACATATCAAGACCTTAGTCTTCTCCCTCATATGTATAATTGGCTTGTTGAAGGGGTGCTCCTGCACCATACAGCATAAACATACTCAGGCACAACAAACTAGGAACCATACTTACATTTTATAGCAAGGAAACACAAATGTTTAACTATGACTGTAATGATTGTAATATAAACCGTAGGGAAACACAACTGCTAACCTATGACTGTAATCATTGTAATGAAGAACAATATAAAGTTTACGAATGGAAGACAGTAAGAGTTTAACAGATTTATGGAAAACAGTAATATTTGCCATATAAACCCTAGGGAAATAGATTTATCTATGGCACCGAAACAATTTGTTACTATAATGAAAAATAAACAAGCCTAGATTTATCTATGGCACTAAACAACCAACAATAAGATAACCAAAGTGAATGATAATGCAAAACCTATGAGAATAAGATAACCAGAGTGTATGATAATGCAGAACCTATGAAACACAAATGCTAAAAAAGCGACACTGTAATATTTGCAATATAAACCCTAGGGAAACACAAATGCTAAAATATGACTGTAATATTTGCAATATAAACCCTAGGGAAACACAAATTCTAACCTATGACTTTAATATTTGCAATATAAACACTAGGGAAATAGATTTATCTATGGCACTGAAACAATTTCTTACTGTAATGAAAAATAAACAAGCCTAGATTTATCTATAGCACCGAAACAACCAACAATAAGATAACCAAAGTGAATGATAATGCAGAACCTATGAGAATAAGATAACCAGAGTGTATGATAATGCAGAACCTATGAAACAAATGCTAAAAAAGCGACACTATAATATTTGCAATATAAACCCTAGGGAAACACAAATGCTAAACTATAACTGTAATATTTGCAATATAAACCCTAGGGAAACAAATTTATCTATGGCATCGAAATAATTTGTTACTGTAATGAAAAATAAACAAGCCTAGATTTATCTATGGCACTGAAACAACCAACAATAAGATAACCAAAGTGAATGATAATGTAGAACCTATGAGAATAAGATAACCAGAGTGTATGATAATGCAGAACCTATGAAACACAAATGCTAAACTATGACTGTAATATTTGCAATATAAACCCTAGGGAAATACAAATGCTAACCTATGACTGTAATATTTGCAATATAAATCCTAGGGAAACATATTTATCTATGGCACCGAAATAATTTGTTACTGTAATGAAAAATAAACAACCCTAGATTTATCTATGGCACCGAAACAACCAACAATATTATTTGTTACTGTAATGAAAATAAAAATAACCCCAGATTTATCTATGGCACCGAAACAACAAAAAAACAAACTCATATTTATCTATGGCACCAAAACAACCAACAATATTATTTGTTACTGTAATGAAAAAAATTCATTTTTAAAGAGAGCGTTGCTTGAACAAAAGATTAATTTCCATAGAATTAGTGTGTTTATGAACACATATTTCATAGTGTTCAAAAACATGAAAGCTCCATACCAAAAACCAATTCTGCAACAGAGAAAAGACCAAAAACAAATGCAAAGTGAATTAAATAAGCAAAAAACGAATAATGGCGAGGCCTTAGTGAGCTTGCTCACCCGGGTCAAATGGAGTTATGTCGATCTGCTTCACCTGTATGGCGTTGGCAAATGTAAGAATTGAGTGCATGGTGGAGCTGGAGGTGGGTTTCACGTTCTCAAACCGGTGCCTACGTGAGTCTCAACTAGAGGCTGAGCATAGCATGGTGTGGTGGCAGGCTAGAACCTGCAAAGACCTCTAGCAAGCAAGTTTTGGCGTCGAAGTAAAGAAAATTCAAGAAGATGGTAGATTGAAAGGCTCTAAAGTTGGTGAGTTTTGCGAGGCACTGGGAGCATTAAATGAAGGTTGGCTTGAAGTCTACGTGGGATGTCGTGGAGGAAGACGGAGTTGACGTGCAGTAAACAGGACTGTACAGGAGTAATGCAAGGCGCGACGAGAGGTTAATGCGAGGCAGTGGAGTGAAAGGTTGGCAAAGTGATGTGGCGTAACGTGGCAAGGCATTCCACTTTGGACGTCGTGCCATGCACCAACTAGCATGCCAATCGAGCACATTTCGATCGCATGGCAAAAAACAACATTTTTTTGGGATTGACTAATCGCGTCGTCCCACGTGTCAAATTGAATTAAAATTTTTTTAAAAAAATTATTGTTTATTATGATTTTATTTATGATTTTCAACTACAAATTTAATGCCACGTGGACCGTTGAAAATTGGGTGCGCACGTTTCGGCTTCTCTCCCCTATATACATATTTACATTTGTTCTTTGTTTTGCTTTGGCAAGTAACAGAAAAATCACAGTAGAGCTAAAAATTATATATTATATATTTTTAAGACATAAAAACTTTCCTTTTGTAAAAACATACAAATATATTTTGGTAAAGGCATATAAAATAAAACTTTCTTTTTTAAAAAACATATAAATATATTTTTGTAAGGACATATAAATAGTTTTAATTATACAAGTGTACCAACTATAGTAACAAAAAAATAGTTATTTCTTTCTAAACTAACTCTTAAATAATGGTAGTTATATTTTCTTAAAACAATAAAAAAATCATATTCATTCCCTTAGACATTATTTTGCTTTATCAAATAAATAGGAGCATTAGGGGGAGAGAGAGAGAGAGAGAGAGAGAGAGAGAGAGCATTTAAACTACATTTTCTTATTTGTCCAAGCATGTATTTCTCTTTTCCATGAAGCCCTCCAATGCAAAAATATACAAGTATGATAGGAAAATTTGCAACTATTTATTCATTGCTTGTTTGAATGAAAAACATTTTTCAAGGTGAACATACATCACAAAGGATTTAATCCCACCTCCTAACTACCCATTTACAAAGCTCATTGGCCTAAGGCTTTTACATAGCCTTTACATAGATGTCCAACTTCTTTTACAAACTCAAACTTCCCAAGGAGACTCTTCTCCTTCTCTTTTTCCTTAGTCATAGATCGTGCAAAAATATAATAACACAACAATGCCAATGGAGGTGCTCACCACCCAACCATAGGCTTGCTCACAAGCCTCCCCAAGCTAGGAGGCCTACAAGTAACCCCGATACAACACACAATCACAAGGGAAGCAACCACACACACAAACAAAGAAGCACATTCCCACCCATGGATACTCACAACACAAAATCCATAACCATGGATTTGAAACAAGGGGGAGAGAGTGGACCTCTCTACTCAAGGGGAAAGACATTAATATCAACTTCTCATTTCTTCACATTACTTACTCAAATATCAACTTAACCATTATCTCCTCATAATCATCTCTTATAACAACTTAACCATCTCTATATTCCAATAATCACAAGGAGGGCACTCTTGCCTCTCCAACACAACCATAATCTCAAATAAGGCCTCAAGCCAAGCAACTCCTCTCAAGGAGTGAGCTTTCCCTGAGGAGGTTCTCACCTCTCTCCAAACCCCAATACAAGGCAAGATTCTTCCACACAAGTGGTGAGCATTTGCCATAAACAACCCATCCCAAAACATTAACACAAAAACAATAGCACAACCAACAAGAGCATACAAAAAAACATGCATTACATAAGCAAATAGACAACTACTAAAAGCTTGAAGACTCTTGAGAGCTTACCTCTCAAACTCTCCAAGTGTGAAGGAGTTGAAGAAGATCTACACAAGAGTTCTCCAACGCTTCAAGTTCCTCTCCAAGACCCAAGCTTCTTCCCAAATTCAAAGATAAAAAGCCAAAAGAAAGAACCCTTCTCCTCTCAAAAAGAGGGAGATATATAGGGTTTCAAAACCCTTCCCAATGGATGAGGAGGTGACACATGTCACCTTCCCAATGAATGAGGAGGTGACACTTGTCACCTTCCCAATGAATGAGGAGGTGACACTTGTCACCTTCCCATTCATTCTCACAAGCACAACTTCCCACAAGTGCTCTCACATATGTGTGAGATATGGAGGAGTAGAGAGGTGACACTTGTCAACCTCTCATTCCTTCTCCAAGGCACTTCTCCCCATATTTCTCCTCACACATGTGTGAGGTATGGCGAAGTAGTTAGGGTTCACCTTCCAAAGGTTCTTACATGGTGTGCTCACACATGTGAGAACCCTAGGGATTCCCCCAAGCCCACTCAAGAACCTTGGGTTGTGGGATTGAATGAGACAAGTCATCCAATCCTTAACCCAAATTTCAAATCTCGCCACCTGACTCTTAGGGTTAAAAAGAGGGGTCAAAAGTGAGTCAGAACTCATGATTTGAAGTCTACAAGGTACCTAACCCATAGGTACTTGACCTAGGCCCCCTAAATACATGAAATTAACCTTAAAAAGCTCAAAAACATCAATTAAAAAGCCCATAAACTTTATGAACGAAAATGACACATAGATGACAACTCACCATCCATCTCACTACATGACAACGTTAGAAGACTCATAAATCAAGGTATACAAATAAAACACATTAAGATCATTTCAATTTCAACAATAACATTAATCCACCTTAGGGATTAGGTTGGCATTACTGGTTAAATACATGAGTTACTTAGTAGACCTCCAAAATTCCATTGGCTATGGGAATGCCTGCACACTTCAACACACATTAATATGTCCAACGTATAAATAGCCGAAGCGGCAAGAATTAAACACACATAGAGTCACCCAATAAACTAGGTGTTTCAAACACAATACCGTCACTTTCAAATATCAATGCATAGCCCTATTTCAACCATTTCACAATTCCTTTTCTAATCATCAAAATCAGGTGTTCTAATAACCATTGCAACAATTCAATCTCACTTGCAAACTTGTCCTAATCAATCACATTACAAACTTATCCTTGTGTTCAAAGATATAATCTTTTCCAATTTTCCTATATTATTGAAATCCATTCACATTCGTAATTGAAACAATCAAAGGCAAAGCAAATCATCTTTCATCTAAAAATTGAGAATTAACATAATCACTTTTACTAATTCATCATAGTTGAACAGTATATGATTTATCAAGTCAAGACATGCATCTCGCATACACAATCAACATGACTACCTTATAAATAGAACCACAACAACGCCAGATCGACTCCTGCACAAGGTCACCATACCATAACAAAAACCTAAGCCTGGATAAAACAATACAATTAGGTCTAATAGTGCCACTAAAACGATCACACAAGGGTGGGCTTTACAAGCCTCATTCGTCATTGCTTCAAGTTGATTTTCGAGTCTCCTCCTTTGGGTAGAGACTTGGTCATTCTAAAAAATTATGTCGAGGGCCTTTCATTCCACTTGAGCTTTTGCTAGATTTATTTCAAGGCAATCAACCTCATTGTCGACTTGTGTAGTTGTGTCCATGTAGGTGGCCAAGCTAGGCTCCTATCTCTTGATCTCTGATTAGAGTAGGACACAATGGGCTCTTGGTTGGTCCAACTTCAGTTGTAAGATGGATCCTTGATACTCTCCCCATGCGAGGTTCTCGAAAGTCATAAATTTTTGGCCCACACAGACATTGTTATCATGGCTTAATTGCCCACCATCTGAGATGGTATCCTCATAATTGTACCTATTCAAGATAGGTGCCATATAATGAATGGGGATATACCAGTTGAATAAGGAAGGGTTGGCTTCATTAGAGGGACTCTATCCTTGATGCAATATTGGTCCCAACATATTTGAGGGTACCTTAGGTACCACAGAATAAATGGGATGATGGAAAGAGGAGAAGAAGGTGGGATGGAATGAAAAATGGAAATGAGAGAGCTTGTCCAAAAGGATTTTCCCTTCATGTCAGGTTGACCAAAATATATCATATTCTAAGTCAACTCACCACAAAAGTGTATGAGATGGACTCAGCATAGCACATGTGCTACATCCTTGTTGCTGGTGTGAATTGAATCACTCCTCTCTCGTGGCAAGAGCCAGTCAAGTGAGGGAGAATCCAATGGACTACCCTCTTCACAAGGAAGGAGAGTCTTGCAGGTAACAACCACATTATCACATTGGGTGGTGATCACGCCAACTTACTCGTTTCATAAGGAAGGAGTGCTTGATGGCAGAC
The DNA here is from genome assembly GCA_027924645.1 of Cunninghamia lanceolata. Classification (NCBI taxonomy): domain Eukaryota; kingdom Viridiplantae; phylum Streptophyta; class Pinopsida; order Cupressales; family Cupressaceae; genus Cunninghamia; species Cunninghamia lanceolata. Next base: position 4,633,729 of record BSBN01000095.1, on the reverse strand, counting down.
GATTGGAGTTGGAGTGTTAGAATGTTGCTTGGCAAATCTTTGGAGAGGTGTCATTTTGGTGATTCTAATCTAGCCAAGTGGATGACTAGTTCGTATTTTACTTAGTTCTTGTTGAGCAAAGACACATAAGGTGTTAAGTCTATGAGTTTCTAATTTGATCATCTCTTCCAAGAGGACTAATTCTCTTCCATGAAATTTTTCTCGTGTGCCTCCTTTTGTTTGCCAATTGGATTTGTCTTAGAATGGTTGTTTGTTCTTGGACTTGTTATTCGTTTGGTGTTTTTTATATTGGTTGAGTTGCTCTTATCTTCCTTAAAACTGTCTCTATCCAACTTTCCCTAACTCTAAGACACATTGGGTGTAAACTGCCGAGTGATATAGAGTGAACATTTAGGAGAGTAGCTTTAATGTGTTTGACTTTGCTTGGTTGAGTGATGGTTGATGTTTTCTTTGCTTGCTTTGTTTGAGTGTTGTTATGATTCTTTTGTGTTTGAGAGGTTTCCAAAACTTGTTTATGAATGAGTATAGCACTCATGTTTTTGTTTTCAATTTTTTAATGAATGCAATGCTAAAATGTATGCAAGCAACTAGTTAACTCCCTTTTTGTTCTTTTCCCAAAAATAAATATTTCAAGTGAACTAATTAGCTAATGGATGAAATAACTTTCTTTTTTTTGTATTTTCCAATGAACGCAACTAAATCAATTGAATTTACCTAATTTGCAGTTTGTTTTATGACTTCTTGTTTTCTATTTGAGAAAAGAATCTTGTTGTTTTGTTGTTGAAGATGAATAGATCCTGTTTTTGGATTGGGAAAATCCCACTTTGTAGATATTATGATTTGAAAGAATGCTTTGAAGCAAATGAATAAAAGCAAATAAAAAGAAGCAACTAAATTTAATTTAATTTAAAGAAGCAAATAACTCTAATCTAAGAAAAGCAACAACATAATATAAATCTAACCAAGAAGTAGCAACAAAATGTTTTAGCCCCTGGGCAAATTGGTGATGTAATTACTAGTTTAAACTACCTTCTTAAAAGAAAGCTTCTATGAAAGCAACTAAAACTAAAGAACCTATGATATTTGCGAAGCTCCAATGGAGCTTTGTTGAAGTTGTAGTGACTTGTGTCCTTAGAGGATCCAACTTTTTCTATTGTCTTCTACTCTCCAACTTTGAGAAACTCCTCTTGATGGAAGTGGGGAAGGGAAGACTAAATGCTACAGAAAGATTAAAGATTACTTGAAAAATAATAAGGAAGCTTCAAATCTTATAAGGGTCGAAAGATCAAAGCTTTGTTGTGTTGAATCTTTGGATTTGGCTTGGAGGGGGCTTGCAGATCTATGAAGGTGAGGCCTCTAATCCTACTCAAAGATGAAGATAAGGCAAAGTTTCTTTAATAAAATCTATGCAAAGGAAACCAAATGCAAACAAGATCACACATATGCATAAGGCATGAGGGCGTTTAAATAGGAAAGGGAACTATCAATCAAGGGAAGAGGAGAAGCAGTTAGGGGGATTGATTAATGTTATTAGAACTCTAGAAGACTCTCAATTAGAGGCCAAACTAGAAGAGAAACTACCATAACTGGAAGATTCATGTGCCAACCAAACACGACAAGGTCACCCCTTTCAGTGAGGTGGGTCGCTCATTTTACTAGGGCATGTCGCCTGTGATCCTACAACTTAACCTGGGTCACTCGAGCAACCCTAGGGTCTCTCAACCATCCCTATAACTTAAGGTATGAAAGCTTAGTTTCAAAGGATGAAGGGGGCGCACAAGTTGAGGATGCAGCTAGCAAAGTTGGTGAACACATAAGGGAGTGTCCTAAAGATGCAAAGATGACTTCCATCAAGGCAGAGAAGTGATGAGAAATTATTCATGCCACATGGATCATGAGCTAAATCATCAAATCATCATTGGGTTGTCATGTAGGCCAGTACAATTTTAGGCACTTACAAGGACATAGTCTCTCTAATGAAGCTAGCCCCCCTTCAGTCGATATATCCCTTCTCATTCCATGGCACCTATTTCAAATAGGTATGAATATGAGGATATCGATTCGAATGGTGGGTGTCCAGAACATGATAATAATGCTCGTTTAGGCCAAGAATTCACAATCTTCAATAACCCCACATGGGGCCAATATCAAGGACCTATTTTGCAGCCAAACCGGAGCCAAACAAGAGCTCGTTGAGTTCTAGTTTAGCCAAAAATCTGAAGATAGGAGCCCAACTTGGCCACCTGTAGGGCTATGGCAACACAAATTGACAATGAGGTGGATCGCCTCGAAAGAAATTTAACAAATGTTCAAGTGACATGAACAACTCTCAAAATGGTCTTTCAGAATGATCAAGTCGCCATGCAAAGAGTGAGACTTGAAAATCATACAAAAGTAAAAATAAAATGTGCCACTCAACCCCTACAGTACGACGAATAGAACCCACCTCATGGTGGTGAAATGTGTCACATAGAAGGAGCAACTCTAGACGCCCTTATAATTATGTTGGTTCAACGAATTAGGACACTTGAGGATGGGTGTGTTGAGCAACCACCCCAAAATTTGGCCCAAATGAACAATTAGTTGAGGTTTCTAAGGTGCAAGCCTCATACCAATCCCTTTGCCATCGATGCAAAGGACTCAAGTCATGTGGTGGCTCAACTACCCCCTATCTCAACTTCTACTCAGGCAATGTGAGCAATGAGGCTTTCATGCCTCCCTTGCTTTTGCATACAAAACGAGAAGCCTAAACCAATCAGATAGGATGCTTGCAATTCAAATTTTGAATCAAACAACCCCACCAAATTTTCAACCCCTAAGTGCACCTCTTCAAAACTATCCAATATTCCCTAGATATCAACAACCAAACATACCTTTCCAATCGCAACTCCATGCCTCAACATAGTTGTTCGCCATCAAGCATTCCTTCCTCTTGAAGTGAGTGATCAAGTTGGTGCGACACCCACCCCATGCGCTAATATTGTTGACACTCATAGGACTCTCCTTCCTCATGAAGAAGGTAGTCCTTTAAACACTCCCCCGCTCCATTGGCTTTTGCCACATGAGCAAGAGTGATATGACTTCACGCCAATCCAATGAGTGCAATTCATGTTTTGACTTGGATCCAACTCATGCACATTCGTGGTGAGTAGATTTGGACCAACACAGTAACCCTTGATTCCTTCATCATATCTTATGTGGATGCACATAACAAATTTGTTATCAGGCTTTCCCTTATCCTCTTTGGGCACATGAATGTATTCTTCACATTCAAACACTCTAAGATGTGCTACAAAAGGCTTCATGCCACTCCAAGCCTCCTTTGTATCTTTCCACTCAAAATAGAGCTAAGAGACATGCTCACATAATTTGTTGTATGCACTGCTTCAGCCCAAAATCCTATGCTTAGGCCTGCATCCACTCTCATGCTTTTTGCCTTTTCCTTAACGTTCTATTCAACCTTTCGACAACTTCATTTTACTGCGCAAAGTATGAAATTGTCTTTTGCATTGTAATTCCATTTAACTTGCAAAAAGCATCAAATTCTAAGAGCAATACTCACTGTCGTTATCATTGCTCAAAGCCTTCACTTTATTCCATGTTTGCTTTTCAACTTCAGCCACAAACCTTTTAAAGACTTCCAAAGCATTATTTTTCAGCTTCATGAAATAAACCCATGACTTCCTTGAAAAATCATCAATGGAGGAGATAAAAGTATCTTGAATCTCCAATGGAAGCCACCAAGTATCTTGAACTTCCAATGGCCCACAAATGTTTGAGTGCACTAACTCAAGGATTTCCTTGGTTCTATACTCACTTGAAGCAAATGAAACTCTCTTTTGTTTACCTAGGATACATGCTTCATAGAATTCAATAGAACCAAACTTCATACCTTCCAATTCGCGGACTGTTTGCTTGATGCACATTTCACGTAGGCTCCTCTCCAAGATGTCCCGTCCTCCATGTAATAGCATCATGTTTGGTATCTTTGTATGTTCCATTGGTTTTCCATCTCTATAGATGTTGCATTTGCACTATCGACATCAATAGTGGCTACATCCAGCTTGTACAATGTTCCAAGCCTCACACCTTTGGACAATGTCAAGGTTCCACAAACCACCATGCAACCTCCTTTGTTAAATGCTGTTTCAACTCCTATGTCAGTGAATTGACTTACTGAAAGCAGACTATGTGACAAACCTGGCACATGCCTCACATCAGGTATGCACTTCACTCTTCCATGCTAAATTTGATTTTGAAATTGCCTTTACCAACAATTTCATGGCTGAATTGTAACCAAGGAAGACTGCCATTACAAATTTCTCCATAATCCTTGAACCACTTCTTGTGTGGAATCATGTGAAAGGAAGCTCCTGAATCTGTCAGCCATGCCTCTTCTTTCACATGTACTGCTAAACATGTAGAAATAACATGCATTTTCATTCACTAGTAGAAGTGCTGAAGACACGTCTTTTTCCTTGGAGAAATCAACTTTACACTCAATTTTCTTGTGATCTTTCCAGAAGACTAATTATTGCTTCCTTTCTCTACTTGTAGATCTTCCTCTTGATTTGAATATTCTTCCAGCTGGTTTGTCATTTCTTCTTTCTTTGAGGCATCCTCTTGCCACCAAAGCCTCTGATTCACAGCAAGTTCAGAGTTTCTTTTTCTTGTCTCTTCTCGGAGCAGTTGTCCAACAATCTCATCTTTCTTGAGATTCTATACTTTGGTGCTATTACTTATTGCTACAATGAGGTTATTCCAAGAATCTGGTAAACTACAAAGCAAACAAATACATTGCTCAACATCTGTAACCTCATCACCAACAGATTTCAATTGGTTAACAAGAGTGTTGAACGCATTCAAAATGTTCAGCCACACCCTCTCCATCCTTCATCTTCAGTGCATATAACTTCTTTCTCAAGAATATCATATTCGTGAGAGATCTGGAATCATATAGCTTTCCAAGGTCGTCCCAAAACTCCTTTGTTGTCTTAGCATCAATGACATTAATCAAAATAGAGTCTGCAAGGTTAAGACCAATCAAAGAAATGGTCTTATCATTCTACTTATCCCATTCATCTTGCTGGACAACAGCAGGCTTTCTGTCTTTCATGACTACCTCCTTCATATCTCTCTCAACAAGCAGTTATTCCATCTTTAGCTTCTACAAACTGAATCTTTGTCCTCCAAACTTCTCAATACCAGATTTAAACGAGTTCATTTCCTGCTACAAGGTATATCACAACCTCCCTGTGAAGCTAAAGCTTCTCCAAACTAATGCAGCACCATAGATTACTCAGCCTGAGCTTCTTCAACCAAGCTACAAACCTGCAAACAAAGTGCAAAAGTTTCCACATGCATTGACAGTGGAACTGTAGTTTTCTTAGAACCAAACCCGAGTTTCTCAGTTGACAACAATTCTCTTTGCTGCCAAGATGGCTCTGATATCAACTGTTAGCTCTCTAGCAATCCAATGACAGTGATGTAAAAGAGTTTACAGCAGAAAAAACAGAGTAAACAACAGGAAATAAAAGAGAGCATATATCTAGTGTTGGAAGTAAGTCACACCTGGACCGATGATGGACTGGCCACAAAAGGTCAGTAGCTCAGTTGATAGAGCACTCCAACAGCAAATGGAAGGTCCTAGGTTCAAGTCCTAGCTGGTCCATATGAGCAGCAGCTCAACAATTGGTATCAGAGCCAGGGTAGGAGCCCCAAGCACCTGCAGTGTGGCTTAAGGTGGGGTGGGATGTTGGAAATAAGCCACACCTGGACCAACAATGGACTGGCCACAAAGGGGCCAGTAGCTCAGTTGGTAGAGCACTCCAGCAGAAAATGGAAGGTCCTAGGTTCGAGTTCTAGCTGGTCCATATGAGCAGCAGCTCAACAATATCTAGCAACATTATAAAGTGTATGTATGGAAGACAAATGTTCCTGCACAAAAGTGGAATAAAAAAAACCAAAATACACAGCAGTTTCCCCAACAAGAAGACTTGAGAATTCTATCTGACTATAGAACAATTTACATATATTTATACAGTTGTGCACGTGCATTCTCTGCAGACAATGGAAACTTGCTGGACAATCAAAATCACACCTCATACATACAGCTTGCAACAACTGTGTACTGAATGCATATGTTGACTCACCAGACTTTGGGAGTTATTGGCACACCTACCAACAGCATAGTCACTAGCTTGAATCTCTTTAAAAAATTGTTTGTGTGGATAAACTTCTATGTATCTTTAGTATACCCAATCTTCAGAGGTGAGGGATATCTCATTCTCAGAACTTTGTTCAAATATGGAATAGCTCCAACTTGTATTATTAGGAAGCTCTCTCCTTATTATCACCACAGTCAGGCATTCTTTTTGAAAGGAGGCGACAAATTATGTACTTAAATTACTTAAGACAACTTGATATAGGATAAGTAACGGGATATACAAATCAGGTCCAAGAAATGCTAATAAGATCAATATTATAGTTTCCAAAATTATTCTGAAATTACCATTCTATTCTCATGAATTTTCTAAAATTACGAATGTATACTCATCTGTTCTATCTCTTACTGACCTGGCATTAAATGCTAATTCAGTTGAACTGCTAACCAGGCCAACTAGTGCAGCATCAACCCTAAAATTTTGCAATTGATATGTAAATATTTATCTTTGAAACCTCGTTTTTGGATCATAAAGTGGGGATTTTAAGTAGACTGGATTGAACTATTCAAATCAAATTGTGATGTGAAGCAGCCGCACAAGTGGTTATTGAGGACTGACTATTGCATAGACCTTGTTTTGACTTCTTTAATGTCTGCATTGATCAGAACTGTGGAGAGATAGAAAATTGTTGAGGTAAGTCTGTTCATGACAAATTGTGTCTAATTGTTTCAAGAGTTAAACATAGGCTGTCTCATTAATCTTGTCACACATGGCCGACAACAATGACAATATGTGAGTGATATGTGCTTCCATGCACAAATTAGAGAATAACCTCTTTTAGGGCATGCCTGGAAGGTCTGAAAAAAAATATTCAAGGCAATTCATGGACTATTGTTTTTTATTACATAAAAGGGTTGTCAAGGGACACTACCCTTACAGCAGCCAAAAGGCAGTGGCAAAACAGGTCCTAGCAAGAGGGCCTCACAAAACTGTCACTAGGCAGAAAAACAGCAGAAAAACCAACAGACAAACTGCAAACAAACAGCACATGGACAGCACACTAACAGCTGAATACAAACAGCACAGGAAACTGACACCAACAGCAGACCACCACCAGCAAGAGCTACCAGGAAGAGGAGCGGCCCAGACCCTGGAGATTAAGTGCTGCTTTCCATTCTTCATGGGCTCTTGTTTTGATGCTTTACAGTATATACTTTTCCAGTAGACAAGGTAATAACACTGAAGACTACTTGGTACTGACAGACGGAAAAATAAAAACTATGAAGAGAGATTGCACAACGTACCGTTGTTGCATCACTGTGAACAGTTCACTACTGACATTGAGAATTTCGATGTTTGTAGTTGTGTAATGACTCTCAGCCGGGAGAAGTCCATTGGCAATTATCTACAGCAATTTAAAACTAGGACAAGCTAAACGAGTTGATCGGAGCCATTCAAGAAATCTAATTCTTCTCAACAGGCTAAATGTCTACCTATATGCTGGATAAAAATGGTGAGTATAGCATTTTTACCCATTGTTCAGTAGTTCATATACAATTCACATATTGCCAAGTCTGGCATAGCTAAAATGTTCATACTGTTTGGTTGTCTTCGAACTATTTTGAAACACAACTTAGGCCAAAACAAAACAGGCTTAAATAATTGGTTGTTTGTTTAGTTGATGTCGACAATAATCTGTACCTGAACATAGACCATTTTTAAAATGATGAAAATGGTTAGTATCCTTGTGCAGTAATTCTGGAAATGAATTTGAAGGTTGTATGGTATGAATTACATATGTGAAGGTTTTTAATAATTTGAGGAGTTGGGAAAGGTGATAGTTCACCCAAAAGCAAGGGCAGGCTTTTCACAATGGTGAGAGAGGGCATCTTCTTTGTGTTCTTCCTCTGTGTCATGAAGCAGAGAAAAGCTCGTATCTGGTACATACCCTGCCTCCTTCATCTTTGATGCTAAGATTTCTAAAGCTGCGTAGATCTCTTTCATTTGTGGGTGTGATCTATCTTCTGCAACAAAAGCATGCAATTTCTTATTTATCTCAATCCAACTACACCCAGGCTTCTTCTTGACTCTCTTGTCTTTCATCATTCTTCTTACTCTAGTTACGTCATTCCATCGATCAGCAGCAGCATACATGTTTGCCAGTATCACATACGATGCAGCATTTTCTGGTTCCAACTTTAAAAGGCGATCTGCTGCATGGCTCCCTAGCTCTACATTTCCATGGCTTCTGCAGGCACCAAGCAATGCTGCCCATCCAACTGCACCAGGATCAAATGGCATGTTTCTGATTAAATTTTCTGCCTCTTCCAAATGTCCAGCACGACCAAGAAGGTCAATCATGCAGTTGTAGTGGTCTACAGTGGGACTAATGCAATGGTGTCGGCTCATGGATTCAAAATAGTGCCTACCTTCATCCACTAGCCCTGTGTGGCTACAGGCAGAGAGAACAGCAATGAAGGTCACATGAGTCGGCTTGATGCCTGCATCTAGCATTTGCTCAAAGACTTGAAGAGCTTCCTTACCACAACCATGTTGGGCGTGGCCTGCAATCATGGCATTGCAAGAGACTGCATCTCGTGTAGGCATTTTGTTAAATAAGTAGCATGCAACCTCTATGCATCCGCATTTGGAATACATTGTAACAAGAGCATTTCCAACAGAAACATATAACCTAAATTCAGTTCTCATGATAAGGGCATGAATCTGCTCTCCCAGTTCCAATGCTGCAAGACCACCACATGCACTAAGTAAACAGACAAAGCTGCATTCATCTGGTTTTATACTCTCTCGCCGCATTTGAGTAAACAGCTTCAGTGCATCTTCACAGTAATCATTCTGTGAATATCCTGAGAGCATTGAATTCCATACCACCGTATCTCTCTCATGCAATCTTTCAAACACTTTCTGAGCACCAGTTATGCTACCACATTTGGCATACATATCAACCAGAGCACATCCCACAACTGCATCTCTTCCATAACCACTTACAATTATGTGGGCATGAAACTGAATCCCCTTATGCAGATCTTCAAGATTTGCACAGGCAGTGAGCACACTGGCCATGGTGAAGTGGTCCGGTTTCAATCCTGCACCAACCATTTCATCAAAGAGTTCAAGGGCTTCCACGCTAAGCCTGTGTTGGGCATATCCAACAATCATAGCATTCCATGAAATCCCATTTCTTTCAGGCATTTTGGCAAACAATTGGCATGCATCCTCTATGTTCTCATATTTAACATACATTGTAACAAGAGCATTGTTCACACTCACATGTGAATCAAACCCAGCTTGGATCACATAAGAATGGACTTGCTTTCCCTGTGGAATAGCTTTCAACTCAGCACATACACTTATGACACTAGAGCACGTAAAATGGTCAAGATCAATGCATTTCTCTCGCATTTCACAAAAGAAATTCAATGCTTCCTTACCTTGCCCATGAAGCCCACATCCTGAAATGAGAGTGTTCCATGAGACCACATTCCGTTGAGGCATTTTTTCAAACAAATCATGTGCATGATGAAGGCTTCCACATTTGACGTACCCTGCAATCATAGTGTTCCATGAATACATATTTCTAACAGAAATTTTATCAAACACTTGGCGTGCATCCTCAATACTTCCACACTTGGCATACATATTGACTAGATGGTTACTCATAAACACTGTGGGCACTATTCCTTTTATGATGGAATGTGCATGGACTATTTTCCCTTTATCAGGAGAACATGTTTCTGCACATCCCTGTAAGAGGAGAGCATAGGTATTAGAATCTATGGGAATGCCTTGTTGCTCCATAATATGTAATGTTTGCAATGGATTCTTCAACTGTTCTTCATGTATCGACTTGTCTTTTTCCAAGGCAATATTAGCATTAAGGAAGGATACACACTGAACCCGCATGTAAGGTATACTCCGTTGATACCCACCAAATAGAATAAACAAGTTTCTGCTTACCATAGTACTCTGGGTGCAGATGTAATGGTAAGCTTTGGTTTCCTTCTGAACTTGGTCATGAAAAAACACAAAATTTAATCTATGTGCATGAGTTTAAAAAGTGCTCTTATTGTCATAAAATCTAATACATGAAGGAGGTATCCTGGCTTGGCTGGGAAGAAAATCGCCTAACAAATACGGTATCATACCTCTCAACTCTCAACAAAAGAAAATTCACGTTCAAGATTGAACTGGCTAGTGGTGAGTCTGAATATATAAGAAACTGGGAAAGAGCAGAGATTACTTAATACAAAAGAACTATTGCTTCCTTGTGAAACGCGGAATCGTAGAAAAATACTTAAGAGGACAATAAACATCAGAGTTCTGAATGATATCAAGAAAAACAATTAAACCAGCAACAGTCCTGATGCTTCATGGCAAAGAACACCGATCTCAGCATTTGGGCTAAGCAGATCCCGTGGGGTATGCTTCTCCATCCACTACAAATAATATGTTTAGGCTCTGGTCCAATGGAGTGGTAAATCCTAAAATATTTCAGTCTGCTGCGGAGAATTTTTAGAGTTTTTAGGAGCATTTTATAAATAGGGGTCTCATAGATTCATAATAATGAGAAAGCTTAAAATTTTAAGCTCATATTTTAAGAAGCGTTCTCATTTTTTTAATTAATTAATGCTAAAAAAACTTTAAGCTCAAAAATTTTAGTGTTTTTTTTTTTTTTTTTTTTTCACTAGGGGAGAGGGGTTAGTTGCCCCCCACTTCCCAATAATCGCTATGTTTTTAATCACTTGACCGCCAATTAAATTTTTAAAAAGAACCAATACATGTAAAATACCAACCTAATAAATTAACACAAATGCACTAATACATGTTCACAACATTTGTACATGTTCACAAATGGACCAATACATGTTCACAGCTCCAATAAATTAACCAATGAAGTTAAGACAAGTGCACAAATGTGATGGCGAGCGGTTACCAGCGCATCGTTGCGCATGTATGGAGCGACATGTTGAAATGACACTTTTTCAACCTATGTGCACATAACATGTCCTATAGGGAAATGTATAAGTGCCCAAAAGTTGAAAGAATAGCTTTAAGCTCTTCGGTCGCATACAGAGAAACCCAAAAAAAATCGTCGAAATCCTATATGTCTAGCTATGAGCTTGACATGCGTGAAGTTAAGGTGGGCGGCTACTGGCCCCTCTCCCCTAGTTAATGTTAAAAATTGTAGATATATGACATATGGCAAAAAAACTTCCTAAACTAGTGGTGAAATTTTTCAACTCCAACCTAAGGCACCTGCTAGAAATTAAGAACTTAAAAGTAAGTGCTCCTATTTTCAAGAACAAGATTCTAATTTATCTTGTAGCGGATATTTTTTCATCTCATAAGACCTCTCATTCTATAAAAAATAGATCTTGAATCCCCCTCCATGGAACCACGTCCTTAGTAAAGTAAGATCTCGATGCAGTTTTTTCCGTGATCTATAGGGCAAACTCTAGTTGGAGCTCAAAAAGAGAATAGAAAATAAAGAACAACTATAGACCTTTCTTCTTGATAAAATAGAATTCATAAATAGGACAAACCCTTTTTATTTCTAAGTTTCATTACAATACTTCATTCTCTTCTCATGCATTCCTTTACATAGTCCCAAAAACTTTCTCTAATCCTAGCAACACACTCCCTCCTAATAAACAAAAAATGTTCTCCTAATTAACGAAAAACTCCTAAATAATCACTACAATAGTTACAAACCTACAATCAATAGTCATAACAAAATATCCAAAAATAAGTAAAATTAATGAGAAGCACTTAATGGTCAGTTACATCATCTTCCCCATATTTTAAAAATTTTAAACCTCCTGGTTCAATGAACTTACGAACCTAATTAACATGGCTTGCCCTTCCACCATGTTAGGTACTTTCATAAGTTTTCACATAATTTCTTCCTCTGTTTCCAACACCTTGTTGGACTATAAATCATCATCCTTTACCAATTTGTTCTCTTTCTATTTTCCCAACTTCTTGTGAGTTTAGGCCCAGCGCTAGTAATCCTCCTCCACCAAAAGCTATTATGGCTCTCCCCATTGCTTGTCCAACCTTCTATTTTGCATACACATAAACAATTAAAAATAGAAATCAAGGGAATCAAAATTCCCATAGGTGTTTCCTCCTCTACATTATGTCATTTAGGCATTCTTTCCAATTCTTCTTTGCAAATTGTATCTTTTCCATGGCTTGTTGGCCTATCATAGACTATAAAGAGTCCATTTTCTTCTTCATCTATTTTTATTGTCATATCAGCTTTTGGCATGCTCACAATACCATGCCCTTCACATTCATCCTCCATAATGTTATTCTCTTTTATGAGGACTTCTTCTTTGCCATCAAATATGGGCCCTCTAAAGTTCTCCATCTCTGTTGTTGCTTCATCTCTAATGTGGATTGCCTCCATAGCTACAACATCTTGGGCCACATCTAGTGATAGGTTGCATTGCCTTTCATTGCAATATTTGAACTCTTCTCTTCTCCCATTGTAATCATCAATATTTTCCCTTATTTGGGGTGGCATAGATTGTAATTAAATAATTTGCACAAGAGTAGAATATAATAGGAAATATGTTGCAAATACTTGATAATAATTGAGAATAACAAGCCACTTCGAGGGGGCAAACCTCTAAATATCTCCAATGAGAACACAATTTGCAATATGATGATAATAAACTTACCACTAGCTCCTATACACATCTAATTATGCCATGGATGCCACCCAGGCTGACTTAGTTACTTAAATATAACACCTAAGATGACCTAACTATCTATATTTGACTATAATAGTGATTATATAACTTAATTAAGAGTTAAGGTAGCCACAAGCCAACTACTCATAACCTTGTACACACTATAGGCTTAAGGGCGTAGCATGCCCCCCTCTTCAGAAAAGTGTTGTCCTCACCATTGATCAATTGTGGATGCTTTTGCACAAAATCCTCATTTTCCCATGTAGTATCTTCGACTGATAAGTTCTTCCATTTTATCAAATACTTTGTGATTGCCCTTATGCACAACCTCTTGGTGCACATTTGAAGAATTCCCTAAGGATCCAAAACTATTCTTCCCTCCTCATCAAGCTCTAGTAACTCAGTCTATGCTACAAAGTTTTACCCAATAACCTTCTTCAAGCATTGAAGATAGAAAACTAGCTGAATTTTTGTTGACATCTAGGTAACTCCAATTTTTATGATACACTACCAATCTTTTACAACACCTAATAAGGACCATAGTACTTGGGTGCAAGCTTGTTATCCTTTTGTTGTTATATTAAATAAATTTTCTTATATGGTTGTTGTAGACACCTAAAAATGTCTTCTACCATCGAACCGACTCCTGACATCCCTAAACATGTCAATTTCCTCCTAACCAATTAATTAAATTTTTATTTAATTAACTCATTACCCTATTTTCCATCATATTATCCCCAAAATTGAATTAATTTCATCAATTCAATAGTCTAATACCTTAGCCAATTGATTTAATAAATATGCAATATTTATTATTTCAATCCTAAGTCCTAAATCCACCTCACAAAATCTGCCTCATCAATCCACCTCATCTTTCCACCTCAACTTTTCCACCTCACCATGTTGCACATATAATTAAATATTTTTAATATTTAATTAGCTAATATCCTCTCTAATCTATCTATCTTCTAATCCTTCATCTATATTTGTGTTGAAAGCAAGAGCAATCCACATTTGAATCAAATAGGGTTATCTAATCTAGGAGCTCTTGGGTGCAAGCTTCCTCCTCCCTTGATGAGATTGGGTCTTCATGTGAGGTATAACTTTGTTGTTTTTATGCAATTAGTTTGTGTTTTCACTTCATTTTGTTCACCTAATCTACAGTTGTAATCGCACAAAGACCCAATTGCCCACTTTAAAAGTCCTTTCACTACAATGTTGATTAGCTTGTTGCTTCATTATTTTTTGTGCCATTGCCAGGTTCTCTCAGAGACTAGCAAGTACCTCTTGTTGATGGTGAATGTGTTCTTCAACTATTCTAACCTTTGGTTGTAGCTACAATGAAGAGGTGATTAATGGTGGTTGTACCATCTAGTGCCAAAAATGGAGACATCTTGGAAGCCGTATGGAAGGATGTGTTATACCATCATTCTGCTACTGGTAGCCATTACACTCATCTCTCTTGTTTATCTAATGCAAAACATCAAAGGTACCCTTCCAAGCATTTATTGATCACCTTAATCTATCCATCAGATTGGGGATGATATGATGAACTATGAGTAAGTTGAGTGCCCAAACATGAAAATAAGACAATCCAAAAATTACTTGTAAATATAGGATCATGATCACTTACTATAACTTTTGGAGCCCTGTGTAATTTTTAAATAGTATTCGTAAAGGTTGTTTCTATAGTGCTTGCTTCCAATGGGTGTGCCAAAGCACAAAAGTGTGCATATTTGGTGAGATAATCCACAATGACCATGATGACATTTTTTCCTTCAAATTTGGGCAAACATGTGATGAAATCTATAGATACTACCTACCATCATTGACTTGGGATAGATTTAAGGGTTGCAGAAGACCTAGAGTCTTAATTGTCTCTCCTTTATTTTGTTGGCATACCATGAATTTTGCTACAAATTTCTAAACATCCCCTTTTAGATCCTCCCAAATGAAATCTTGCTTGATTATATGATAAGTTTTTAGGAATCCAAAGTGCCCACCTACTAGAGAAGCATGTTGTTCTTCCAACACCTTAAACTTAAGGGTTAAATTTCTATAAAGGTATAACCTATCCTTGTACCATAAAACATTTCCTTTCCATGTAAAATTGTCTAACACACTTGAAACTTGTTGGAATTTCTCAATGAAAGTTTGAGTATTTGTGTCCTTCTTCTACTCTTCTCTTTCCTCATTTACCCAATTTGCTTGTAATATGGAGATGGCATACAAAAGTAACTATGTGGGTTCATACCTCATCAATAGAGCATCAACCACAACATTCTCCTTGTCTTTCTTATATATGATCTCAAAGTCATAACCCAACATCTTTGTGACGCATTTTTGTTGTTCTTCAAATGACAACTATTGTTCCAATAAATATTTGAGACTATCATGATCTATCTTTACCTTAAAGTGTCTTCCTATTAGATAAGGTCTCCATTGTTTGACTGCATGCAAGATAGCCAACATTTCCTTCTCATAAACTAGCTTCAACAAATTCTTGCCTTTGAGTTGGCGAATCTCAAATGCTATGGGTTGTCCTTCTTGCATGGCTACTACTCCTATGTCATGTCCTGAAGCATCACATTCAATAATTTGTTTTAGAAAAAACTAGGGTAACTAGGACTAGAGTTGTGCACATGGCTTTGTTTAGCTACTCAAATGCCCTTGTAGTTGCCTCATTCCACTAGAAGGAATCCTTCCTCAACAAAGCTATGAAAGGTGATGCTATGCTACCATAATTCTTTACAAATTGATGATAATAACCTATAATTCCTAAGAACCTCATAGGTTCTTGAGGGTCTTAGGAATTTTCCACTCTATAATAGCCTAAATCTTATGAGGGTCCACCTTCCCTCATGTGACACAATGTGACCTAGGTACTCCAATTATTTGACTCCAAACCCACTTGGATGGCTTAGCATACAACTGATGCTACTCCAAAATGTCTAAAATTTGATTTACATGCTGCAAATGTTCCTCACAAGTTTTACTATATATTGAGATGTCAATAAAAAATACCAAAACAAACTTCCTTAGAAATGGCCTAAAGATATAGTTCATCAAACTTTGAAATGTTGATGTTGCATTTGTGAGACCAAAAGGTATTACAAAAAATTCATAGTGTCCCTCATGGGTTTGAAAAGTTATCTTATGTACATCCTCATCTCTAATTTTGATTTGATGATAGTTAGAATGAAGATCACGTTTTGCAAAATAAATAACACCATTAAGCTCATCTCACAAATCATCAATTATTGGAATAAGAAACTTATCTTTGATGGTGTACTTGTTGAGCTCCCTATAATATAGACACATCCTCCAAGTTTCATCCTTCTTATGTACCATTACCACAGGAGATGAGTAAGCACTTTGGCTATGCCTGATAATACCTACCTCTAGTATCACTTGAACTATCTTCTCAATCTCACTTTTTTGTACATATGGATATCTGTAAGGCCTTATGTTGGGTGGTTGGCTCCCTAGTACTAGTTGAATGTCATGATCATGATCTCTTTTAAGAGGTAATCATTTTGGCATATCCCTAAAAACTACTAAGTACTTATCTATGACTACTTGTAGATCTAATGGTGTAGAATCCTTTGAGTGATATGCTTCTAATGAAAATAATTGGGCCATAAACCCATCTACCCCCTTCTTAAGCATCTTTTGTATTTGGTAAGAGATTACCATCTGTGGAGACTTTGCATGCAACCCTCTTAGTTCTAGTGTCCTTCCCTTTGATTGAAATCACATGAATAGTTCCTAGAAGTTCATATCAATTGCTCCCAAAGTAGTAAGCCACTAAACTCTCAAAACAATAATTGTTACACCCATGGAGATAGAAAACATTGTACAATTAAGATTATAATCTCCCATGGATAATTTAATGCTATGGAATTTCCCTAAACAACTAACAGTACCACCATCTTCAATCAGGACCTAGAATTCTTGAGATTGATATATAAAACAATTTAGATGAGTTGCCAACTTTTTGTTGATGAAGTTATGAATGCTTCCTGAGTCTATCAACATTATTACTCTCTCTTTATTTAAGAAACCCACTAATTTGAGAGTTTGTGGGGTGTTAAAACCTGAAAGTGCATGACAAGAAATGGTTGGTTGGGGATCTTCTAATTCCTCACCTGGCACATTACCCAAATCTAATATTTCTTCTTCATCATCTTCTTCCTTGCTTGGCCCTTCAATGTAGAACAATTTCTTTTCTACATATTTCTGTCCCCTATTGTATTTGTTGTCATAGTTAAAACATAACCCTTTTGCCTTATTTTCTTCAATTTATTAAGGAGTTATTCTAGTGCATTGAGGGAATGGTTGTGTTGAAAATCTCCTCTCTTATGCCATTGAGCACGTGCCTTCTAGGAATTAAAAACTTTTCTTCTACCTCAAGTGTGCTAGAACAAAAGACTCAGATATGGAATTAGTACTAAACATTTGTACCTCATGTTGGATGTAATCCTTGAGACAACCCAGAAATAAGTCATTCAAGTTCTCTTCTGAAATTGTATTTACTCTCATAACTGACCTTGTTTTTTGTAATTTAGCTACATGGTTGAAGTAGTTGTTTGCTATACTATTACCATACTGTGAATGTAACTCCTCTATAAAACTATCCATGTGACATTGAGACCCTTTTTTCTTATGTTGTGCACATAGCTATCAATACCAAATGAATTGTTAAGGTTCCAGATAAAGGAATCCATTATCACCTTTTTCCCACTTGAAATTTGATGAACATCAAAAAATTTCTCCATCTAATTAATCCAAGTCAATGGATCCTTGCCATCAAACATGTGCATGTCCACCTTTGGTAACCAATTTTTAGATCCCATTTGAGTGTTAATATTTGGATCTGGATTAGGTCACCTAGATGATCCACCTTGATTGCTTGAAACATATGGTTGTGAGCCTAATTGACTCTGGATATAAGTGCTAAGATTAGCCAATGTGTTATGGATGCCAGATATATCTCTTGTTAACACATCCAATCTTCCGTCCAAGTGATGTATATCCTTCATCTTGTTGGTATCTTCTTCCATGGATATCTTATCCATATCCTCTAGTGATGAGTCATCTTTGTCAAGACTCTTACCAAGAGTATATGAAATTTTGCCCCTACCTCTAATCTGTGGTCTAGCCATATAATGCAAAATCTAATTTTTTCCCTTATTTTATTTTATTTTATTTTTTGTTGGTCACCCCAAAATTAAATTTTCAAAAAGAAGACCCCTAATTATTTTCTGCAAACTTTCCAAAAATGTAAATAAATCTAAAAAATTCCACAAGTTGTAACCTATGTAGCGAATTTATCAAAAACCCAAAATTGTAATAACTTACTATTAAAATGACTCCAAATTCCTCCAAATAATTGCTATAGGTGTATCAAAGTGCCCTTGTTCAACCCTCTAGAAATTAGGAAAGAAATGGTGAATTGCATCCCTAAGAGTGAAAATGGTGGAAACCCTAATTCTACAATAACTCCCTTAATTATACTCCAATTGACCTCAAATCTAGATTATAATAGCGTCAATATTTCCTTGAAAAACCATACAAAAATCTTGAAAAGATTCACCAAAATGAGAGAGATATGTGCTTCCCAAAATGACCTCCAAAATAAATAGAAAATTAACTTATTTCTTGCCTTCACAATGCCAAGATCATGCTCTGATACCACTTGTAACGAAATAACTTACAAGAGTAGAATATAATAGGAAATATGCTACAAATACTTGATAATAATTGAGAATAACAAGCCACTTAGAGGGGTAAAACCTCAAAATATCTGGACAATTAGAACACAATTCATAATATGATGATAATAAACTTACCACTAGCTCCTATATATACCTAATTATGCCATAGCTACCACCTAGGCTGGCTTAGATACTTAAATATAACACCTAGGATGACCTAACTACCTATATTTGACTATAATAATGATTATATAACTTATTTAAGAGTTAAGGTAGCCACAAGCCGACTACTCATAACCCTATACACACTATAGTATTAAGGGCACAGCATAGCTCAATATTTTCATAAAATTCATCTCATCTCTCTCTCTCTCAAACTCTTTGTAAATCACATTTAAAGGCCTTACATCCACTAGTAGTTTTACCAACTCCTCAAGTGATTTAATCTTTTCTTGTTCTAGCGGTTCTATCCCTTGGCTAATCCTAGATTATGTGGCTTTCCTATTTGAAAATAGCTCTTGCTCACAAGGTGAGTATTTATTCCTGTCAATCTTTTTCACCTACTCATAACCCTCGAATGCCTTTGTTTTAACTTTCTTTTTCTTTTCTTTCCCATTATTACTTGCCTCATAGCCACAACTCTCATTTGAGCTATTTAGTACTCTTCTCACAAATTCTCTACTCCCAACATCTTTGGATGCTCTAATACCAAAATTGATGTAGATTTTTTCTTGATTTGCAAGGCAAACTCTAGATATAGCTCAAATAGAGAATAGGAAATAAAGAAGAACCGCAAACCTTTCCTCTTGATAAAATAGAACTCATAAATGGGACAAACCTTTTTCATTTCTAAGTTCCATTACAATAATTCATTCTCTTCTCATGGCTTCCTTATCTTAGTCCCAAAAACTCTAATCCTAGCAACATACTCCCTCCTAATAAACAAAAGCTACTATCTTAATTAAAGAAAAAATCCTAAATAACCATTACAACAGTTACAAACCCACAACCAGTAGTCATAAAAAAATATCCTAAAATAAGTAAAGACTAAGAAGAAGCACTCAATGATTAATTACATCAGATCGCATTTTAAATAAAAAATTTAGGGAGTTGTGTAGTCTTTAGATAGATAGTGATTATCATCCATCCATGAATATCATCATAAATTAGTTATCTAATTTAATGTGTAAATAAGAATGAACATGTTATGTTAAAGTGTTACTTTTGTCAAAGAGCTCTTGGTTTGCTGGTAAAGTTCAATGGTTCTAAATGAGCCCATCAAAAATCAAGTTTTTTTTAGTACAAGGCCCCTAACACCATAAGGGATGAGGTTAAAATTGTTCCTTGGGTGACTTTGGTGAAATGGATACCCCTTAATCCTTGGATCTTAGCTGAAGAGGTATCAACTTAGACTCATGCTCCCAAATTGGGTTGCAATGCTAAGTGCAAGGCCCCCGACACTGTATGGGATAAGGCTAGGATTGTGCCATAGACAACTTTGATAGAATGGATACCCCTGGATCCTTGGTTCTTAGCCAAAGAAGTATTAGCTTAGACTCATGCTCCTAAATCGAGTTGCAAAAATGATTTAAGTTTGACATAAAACCCTCTATAAAAAATGTTATTTTTAATTTCTAAGTGTTGCATTTATCTATGATTTTCACTAAAAATAATAGTGATAATTATTTTTCATAATTAATTAAGTAATAATATATAGAGTTGAGGTTACATTAGAATAAGAAAATATAAATGAAAGAGGATGAGGAAAGTGTGTTTGTTATACTGGAGAGGAAAAAAGTGTTACTTTTGATTACTAAGTGTTGTATTCATCTATGATTTTCACTAATAATAAGAACAATAATTATTTTCACATTTAATTAAGTAAACAATATATAGAGTTGAGGTTAATTAGAATTAAAAATATAAATGCAAGAGGATGAGGAAAGTGTGTTTGTTTAGATGACTAGAAAGAGTTGAAAATAGTTGGAATGTTTATTGAAGTAATCATAAGCTCTCAAGGTCCCATAGTTCTTCTCCTTGTTATGCTAGTGTCCCCTAGATGCACTAGTGTCTTGAACATAGGTGCATGTGTCATCTATTCTTGCTACTTGAAACCACCTACACTTGTCAGTTTTCACCTCCATTATTGTGAGACCCATTTCTAATGTTGCAAGGCTTGTCAAGTCTAGGAAAGAAGAGTATTGTGACTAGGGCACATAAGAGCTTTCCTTAGTCAAGCCCTTAATTTACATGTTCATGCATGAAAGTAGGTAAAGTTGGCATATGTGTGGTCTTATGAGTGTTGATGGAGTTCTAGTAATAGAGGTGTGTGACAAGGTGTTCTATGTCTAAAAGAGGAAAGTGTAAGATGGATAAAAGTATGGAAAGATGGATGGATCATAGATCATTTCCATTTTGGGAGTGTTTCCTTAAATAGACATATCTCAATGGAAGTTGACTATTAAAAAATGTACAAGGTTTAGGGTTGCCAAAGTAGATGACTATTAGGTGGGAAGAAAGGACATTGAATTGTAAGGGACCCTAGTATGAATACTAGCATCCATGGGGACACAAGTGAGGGCACTAGTGTCTAAGGTAACTAGGAATTTGTATGACCCAACATTTTCTTTTGCATGATAGTTCACGTTGATTAGATAGGTTGTAGGTTTACTCTTAGTTTCATGGAAAAAGTTGATCTAGTGGCAGTGAATGAGATGGACTACCCTCTTCATGTGGAAGGAATATGCAGTAGATGTCATTAGTGTTTTGTTGACATTTAGTTACTATGTTGAGTTAACTTCAAAGAGAGCATCTAAATGAGTAGTTGTGCATTCAAAGATCTCAATAATATGGTCTTTCTTGATCACCTCCACTAGACAAACTTTTGTCATGTGACCAAGGGTAAACTTGCCACCTATCTAATCAATGTGAACTATCATGTGTGAGCTAGTTTTGGGTCATACATATTTTGGTGAACTCAACATGAAAGGAAAATCCTTATGATGATTCCTCTCACTCTCTTCTTCCATTCCATCCATTTATTTTTCACCCCTCTCCTTGTCCATTTATTTTGTGGTGCCTATGACATCCTCAAATATGTCTAGACATAGGAGAAGCTAAGTGCAAGTCCCTCTTATCAATCCTTTTGTTCCCAAAATTGATATATGCATCCATCCATTTGTTCCTCTAGCTACCATCCAAAATAGGTACTATGAAGAAGATATTGACTCAAATAGTACCCACCATGAACATGAACAAAACATAAGAGTGAATCAAGACATGGTAACATTTAACAATCCTATGTGGGAACAACATCAGGGGATTGTCATCTCACCTAACCTAGCCCATCATAAAAAATGATGCATCTTGGTTTGATCTAAAAGCCATCAACACAATGCTAGTTGTGATGGAATTTTTATGCTACCCTTTATTATGAAAGATAAAATTAACCTTTATACACATGTATTAATTAAACCAAAAGAAAGTGTGTAAACTTAAATTACTTTAATCTACACAAAAGCAAGGTAAATTATCAATGAAAATTGTATTAAGATATTTAAATTTGATTACATAGAATAAATATGTTAACAATGTAGAAGGTGAGAATAATTTAGAGTAGAATGGAAGAAAGTGTAGAAATATAGCATTATAGATGAAAACACACTTCAGGATAAAATTGCAATCACAGTTATGTTGTATTTTTTTAGATTTGTCCACTATGCTAGATGATCTTACAAAATAGATGTTAGTGTGAACATGGTTCTTTATCTAACTAGTTCATTTCCTGCCTAGTTCTCTGTTTAGGTCCTTTTCACACTAGGTTAAGTTTACTTACAAACTTTTCACTTTATCCCATATTAGTTGTGTTTTTAGTCTCATGGGTAGTAAATCCTATATAGACTCACCCATCACTCTCATATGAGTATCTTATCTCATCTCATCTCATTGTATGCTTTGCATTTCCATTGAATATTATATAGTTTATTCTATCATTTCTAGTTTTCTAGATTTGCTTTCCTTTCACTCATTTGTATTCTTAGGTGGCTTTTCAGCCAAATCTTACATGGTATCAAAGCGGTTGTGAGTTGTGGGTTAGCATTTTTAGGAAATCTAGGAGTGTAGAGCTACTATTTTTTGAAACACATGAGTATGCTCTTCTCTTGCATCCTTGGGTGACTTGGAGAATCAAAAAAGTGTGGAGAAAATAACAGTTTTTGGGGGTTCTTAGTTAGAATTGCTAGTTGCAGGTTTTTTCAAAGCTTCATGGAGACATTTTAAGGTCACTATTGAGTCCAGATCAGTTGAGATAGTTAGATTTACCTTTTTTTTCATCCTAGTTGGACATTAGAGGTCAAATCTACAAAGGTTTGAAGCAAGAGGATCGTTGCTAGATCCAGTAGGGAGTCATCATTTCAAGGCATTTTGGGTCAAATCCAACCCTGCCATTCACTCAGAAGGCCTGAAACCCTAAAACTTAATGTCAAATCATCAATTTTGGACAAATTTTCTAGAAGAGATAAAAAAATTATCCAAGGAGATGTACAACCCCCGTGGATTGTACCTGTGAGGCATGATTTTCAAAAAAAATATTTTTACAATTTTAAAATTTTATCAAATATATATGTGTGTGTGTGTGAAAAACAAATTGCAACATTTGTAAAAGTGTTAAAGTTTTTGAAAATAATTAAAAAAAATCTTTGGTACCAGGGTACTAACAGTCCTTGGGACCTGTTGGCCCCTGTACCATGCCACAGGACACATGAGCCTTAGGCTCAGGCCTTGTGCCTTGGAGCAGGGCATGAACCTCTCTTGAGGCCACATACCCCATATTAAGGGGTTAGGCATGGCTTCAACCCCCACCCCTCATAACATATTCGCCCTTTAAGGCCTTTGTTTATGCAATTCATCTTTTTGGCCTTATTTCCAGCACCCTCGAAATCAACACCATTTTATTTTGTCCTTTGTGCCTTTTTAGTGTCTCTGCCGAATTTGGTGGCCTCTTTAGCTCCTCCTCCAAACTAGCGGAGGCCCATATTTGTCTTGAGATTTGCTAATTTTGACAAGGTTCTAAATTATCTAAAGGTTTCTAAACTTGGAGATTGCACTAAAGTTGGCAGTAGTTCCACTAAATTTGGTGGCAGGAGACTTTTGAAACCTTGGGCCCCTCTCTGTTGGCAAGTTGAATTTTACACTCAAACTTTGGAAGCCAATATCATGGGCTCATGACCTCTATTTTTCAAGATTTTTTTTATTTGAGCTAATTTTTTGCACTCTATGCATTGGTGTAGATGGTTTCTAATTTCGGTGTATGAATTTTCCAGAATTTGCAGATTATCTCAAGTGACACTGCATAGTTCTCATTTTGGGAACTTCAAAAGCTCATAACTTTCACATATGATCTTGGATCGAGGTGATTCTTTTTTTGAAAGTGCATGATTTTTATATACTTTGTAGTGCTGCTATTTGTTTCACTTGGTATTTCTCCAAACTTATTCTTTCAACATATACTCATTTATGAGGATTTGTAAAAGCATTGGAGTCAAGTCCACTTAGCATTTCTTATTGGTGTCAATTGTAACCACACTAAATATAAAGTGCCAAATCATATTTCTTGGGGGGTTCTTTGATTGAGTGATTATGGGGGTTGCTTGGTGTGTTTGTGCTTGTGTATCTCTTTATGCTTGTGCTCTCTTTTCCTTCACAAATGGGTCACTTTAAGTTTGCATTTCTAACACCATACAACTACAACACATGGCATCAAAATGTATGGAACTCCTTAATGCAACTTGGCTATACACCTTATGTTGAAAAAAAGGTAAATGAACCCACAGATAATAAGGAAAAGGTACTCTGGATGCTTGAACATACAAAAGCTTTTGGTTGTCTTAGGAGTCTAGTTTCCCTTGATATAATGTTTCAAATTGATGGATGTACGAATTCACATGATGCATGAGAAAAATTAAAATTTCTGTATGGTATAACTAATAAAGTAAGATGTTATCAAATTGTTACTAAATTGAGGAATCTTGATCCTAAGTCTTTTGACAACATCCAGGACTATGTTACAAAGGTCAATGACCTTGGAACACAATGTAAAGCATGTGGCATTGAGAAAAAGGAAATTCAAATTATCTTTAGTACTCTCAACAAACTTGGACATAAATATGTAGCCTTTGTTTTTATCTTTCACACTCATAGGTTGACTATGTGATCTACATACACTATGCCTTATTTCCATGGGTTTCCTAAATCCATCACAATCTTAGGCTTTGTTGGCTAGTTAGCCAAAGGGACAAAAAGAGTCAGGAAAACTTGACAAGAAACAAAAGAAGTCCAAGAAGAAGTCATAGAAAGATCAGACACAATCATCATCTTCCCCAAAATCGGACTCCAACTCCTCTTCATCAATTCTCAGAAGAAGGAAAGAGCAATATGTAGCTACTGCAAGAAGGTTGGTCATGAGGAACATTCTTATCACAAGAAGTAGATCAATGAGATGAAGCATCTTCTGAAAAAGAACAACATTAATTTGCCTTCCTATGTTGCTCAAAAATCCTCCACTCCTTCTAAATTAGGTAAAGGGAAGGCAACTACACTTGTTGCTTCTATAGATTCTTCTTAGTAGTAGATTCTTGACTCAAGTGCATCACATCACATGGGTATTGTTAGAGAACAATTTTCTTTGTTGGAGCCTTATTTTGTACCCCACATTCTCATTGGGGATGATTCTCCAGTGGATGTCATCAGGAAAGGCTCAATTGATGTTGGCATTGGTACATTTGAGGATGTTCTCTATGTACCTAATTTGTCAGCCAACCTTCTCTCCATCTACCAAATTGACCAGAATGGAAGGAAAGTCAAATTCACTTTAGATTCTATTACCATTAGGGATCTTGAAGATAATGCACTCCTTGCAATTGGTAAAGCTAGTCACGAGTCTCAAATCTATGCTTTCTCTCATTTTTGTACCTAATTCACATTCTTCTTCTTTGCTCACCCATTTAGATTCTATCAGAAAACTATGGCATGATTAGTTTGGCCATCTCAACTACCGCTACCTTCAATAGCTCAACATGCAAGACATGCTCATAGGTCTTCCTCGAATTAGTTTTTAAGATGGAGTTTGTTTAGGTTGTGCCTTGAAAAAGCATCCTGAGGACAAGTTTGACAAAGGGAAGGCTTGGAGAGCTTCAGAAGTCCTTGAGATAGTTCATAGTGACTTTGCGGGTCCATTTCCATCCTTTCTTTCAACAAGGCTCTCTATTTTCTCACCTTCATTGATGACTAATCCATATATACATGGGTCTACTTTCTTCGGCAGAAAGGAAAAGTCTTTGATAGATTTAAAGAGTTTAAGGCTCGTGCTAAGAAACAATTTGGGAAGTGCATCAAGATTCTCTGCATAGACAATGGCAAAGAATATGTGATCCATCACTTTGAACAATGTTACAATCTTTAAGGGATTTCTCTTTAGCATACAGTCACCTACACACCTCAGTAGAATGGTGTAGCAGAGAGGAAAAATAGGTCTTTGAAAGAGATGGTTGGTTGAATGATCACGCTCCCTTGCACCTAAATATTGGGTGGAAGCTATCAATTGTATTGCTCACATCTAGAATAGGGTTCCTCATAAGGCATTGAAGGCCATCACTCCCTTTGAATCCCAGTGTGGCAGGAAACTTGTTGCATGGCACTTCAAATTTTTTGGCTCCCCAATATGGGCACACATTCCTTTAGAGAAGTACAAGGCCTTAGAACCTTAGAATTGGCCATGCATCTTTGTTGTTTACCCCAATGGTGTCAAAGGATATCAACTCTTGGATCTTAAGACACATGAGCTCTTCATTGAGCATAGTGTGTATTTTGAGGAAATCTCTCCTAGCTTGTCCTCCCATCTTCCTTCCTCCACAATAGATTCAAATGATAATGACTCAGAGGATTCTCCTCTAGCTTCCTCTACTCATAGAGTTGACATGAGGTTTCATCCTCCTCTTCACAGAGTTTGGATTCTAAGGTTGGGGATTCTCCTCCTCCTCCATCAACCATGCCTCGTTGGGCTCATCAAACACTTGAGTCTGTAGGCACTCTTGTTGGGGATCCTTCAAATACTCAGAGGACTCGATCACACCACTAGGATATTCTGCATTCCTACATTGCCAATACTTGGAGGTATTGTTGAGTAGGAATCAACAATGGAGGAAGAGTACAAGTCTTTGATTTGAAACAAAACAAGAGATCTTGTTCCACTTCCTAAGGGAAGAAAACTAGTTCGATGTAAGTGGATCTATCAAACCAAATTTGTAGTTGATGGAACAATTGACAAGTTCAAAGAACAACTTGTGGCCAATATTTTC
Source organism: Cunninghamia lanceolata (assembly GCA_027924645.1). Classification (NCBI taxonomy): domain Eukaryota; kingdom Viridiplantae; phylum Streptophyta; class Pinopsida; order Cupressales; family Cupressaceae; genus Cunninghamia; species Cunninghamia lanceolata. The sequence continues at coordinate 4,606,775 of BSBN01000095.1, read as the reverse complement.
TCTAAATTATTTATTTTTTCTCTTTGCTTACTGAGAAAATCTATCACTGCTTCTTTTCCTAGAATATTATTATTGTTAAGTTCTTATTTCTATTCATTAGAATCTACCCTCCCATTTCTAGTAGCTCTAGTATGAGAAGCTCTCTTTTTAGCCATATTAAATTCATGTTAAAGAACATTTTATTAAAATATTGTCCATAACACATAATCTCCATAAGAATAATATTCTATTTACTCATAACTATGATCACACATCTTTAATTCATTTAATAATAATAAGGGATTACATAAATTTGTATTACCACTTCAATAATCCTATTTAGACTCCACTTCCTCTAGATCTTCATCATTAGAGGTTATAATTTTTTACTCATAAATAGGATGTACTATAAGGTACTTCTCTAATACATATTTAGTCATTAAATGGGTGCTATGCCCACAACTAAAAGGCATATCCTGCATAGTAGACAGTTTCTTAGCAATAGGTTTTGTCATAGGGTTTCTCTCCACTCACTTCCCTATACTAATTTTGATTCAATTTAAGGCCAAATCTAATGTCTTAGTCTCTAACAACCATACAACCTCATTCTCAATTTGAGAGACAAATGTCCCTTCCTATTTACTATATTTTTTTCTTGATGTTTTCTTGTCATCTTGTCTTCCCTCTTTGTTTCAACTCATTATGTAATAGTAAGTTCAAGAAGGTTTATTTACCATAATTAGAATGAAAATCAAATTTTAACTTCAATTAATTAATATTTTTCTATTTAGTGTGACTCAAAAGTGTGCAAATCATAGCAAGCTCAAGCCCTAGCTTATGAACCTCACTCTACCACATATAATGACCCTCTAGGTCATTAAGTAAAAATCTAGTAATTTTATCATATAATTACAATTTAGGATTAATCATTAAAAATATTAATTTTAAGTTTAAGTTTAATTAGCTAGAAACTTAGGTAGAGCCAAATGGGTTCAACTATCTAAACAAGACAAGAAATAAAATTTTCTAAGCATAGTTGTCCAATAGGGAAAATAATGATGCTTTGGCCAAAGACTTGCTACTTGGGATCATAGGGATCCAAGACCATCTAGGTCCAATGACACTTACTAAGAGATTGCAATTCCCTAATGTAAGTGCACTAAGGTTATCATCAATTAGGAGAATATAAATAAATGAAGTATTAGCTTGTGTCCTACCTTAGAATTTATCCTAAAGAATCAATTAGACAAGCAAAGTCCACCTAAGATTTATTTTGAGTTCTAATTTGTTTTAATGTTTTTTATTTATTTATTAATCTTATTAATTTCATAGCATCACAAAATCCCAAGTCCTAACTAAGAGAACTCATGGATCCACATGCACGATAACCTAAGTTTGGAAACCTCCTTCATTTACCCAAACTACATACATATCCATATCCAAAGAATCAAGGTATATAAGTATGCAATTCTAGTTTGATTTAAGGTTGGGTGACTATGAAAGAGGGTATGTATCCATTTCTAGGGTGTCATTTCCCTTAACAATTTCCCAACTTGGATAGAACGACAATATTCAAATTTTGTATCTTAAATCTTAATTAATTTTAACAATATCAATTTCCACCAAATTAACTTAATCTTGTTAGTGTCTACCAAATCTAGCAGCCTATTTAGCTCCTCCTCCAAACTAGTAGAGGCCCATATTTGTCTTGAGATTTGCTATTTTGACAGGGTTCTAAATTATCTAAAGGTTTCTAAACTTGGAGATTATGCTAAAGCTGTTGGTAGTTCCACTAAATTGGTGGAAGGAGACTTTTGAAACCTTGGCCCCCTCTCCATTGGTAAGTTGAATTTTGCACTCAAACTTTGGAAGCCAATATCATGGGCTCATGACCTCCATTGTTCAAGAATTATTTTTTGATTTGAGCTATTTTTTGTGGTCTATGCATTGGTGTAGATGGTTTCTAATTTTGGTGGATGAATTTTCCAGAATTTGTAGATTCCCTTAGGTGACACTGCATGGTTCTCATTTTAGGAACTTTAAAAGCTCATAACTTTCACATATGATCTTGGATCAAGGTGATTCTTTTTTCAAAGTGCGTGATTTTTATGTACTTTGTAGTGCTACTATTTATTTCACTTGGTATTAATCCAAAATTATTTTTTCAACATATACTCATTTCTGAGGATTTTTAAAAGCATTGGAGTCAAGTCCACTCAGCATTTCTTACTAGTGGAAATTGTAACCACATTAAATATAAAGTTCAAAATCATATTGCTCAGGGAGTTCTTTGATTGAGTGATTGGGGGGTTTCTTTGTGTCTTGTGTTTGTGCATGTCTTTCTGCTTGTGCTCTCTTTTCCTTCACAAATGGGTCACTTTAAGTTTGCATTGCTAACACCATACAACTACAACACATGATATCAAAATGTATGGAACTCCTTAATGCAACTTGGATATACATCTTATGTTGAACAAAAGGTAATTGAACCCACATATAATAAGGAAAAGGTACTATGGATGCTTGAACATACAAAACCTCTTGGTTGTCTTAGGAATCTAGTTTCCCTTGATATAATGTTTCAAATTGATGGATGTACAAATTCACATGATGCATGGGAAAAATCAAAAAGTTTATATGGTACAACTAATGAAGTAAGATGCTATCAAATTGATACTAAATTGAGGAGTCTTGACCCGAAGTCTTTTGACAACATCCAAGACTATGTTACAAAGGTCATGACCTTAGAGCACAATGTAAAGCATGTGGCATTGAGAAAAAAGACATTATCTTTAGTACTCTCAATAAACTTGGACCTAAATATGTAGCCTTTGTTTTTAGCTTTCATACTCATAGATTGACTATGGGATCTACATAAACTATGCCTTCTTTTTCTTCCTTTTCTAAAATGTTGATGCATGAATAGAGGAAGCTACTTTCTATGGGTTTCCTAAATCCATCACAGTCTCAGGTTTTGTTGGTTAGTCAACCGAAGGGACAAAATGAGTCAGGGAAACTTGACAAGAAGCAAAAGAAGTCCAAGAAGAAGTCACATAAATATCAATGACAATCATCATCTACCCCAAAATCATACTCCAACTCCTCTTCATCAATTCTTAGAAGAAGGAAAGACCAACTTGTGGCGACTGCAAGAAGGTTGGTCATGAGGAACATTCTTATCACAAGAAGTAGATCAATGAGATGAAGCATATTTTGATAAAGAACAACATTAATTTGCCTTCCTATGTTGCTCAGAAATCCTCCACTCCTTCCAAATTAGATAAAGGGAAAGCAACTACACTTGTTGCTTCTATAGATTCTTCTCAGTAGTGGATTCTTAACTCGGGTGCATCACATCACATGGGTTTTGTCAGAGAACATTTTTCTTTGTTGGAACCGTAATGTGTACCCCACATTCTCATTGGGGATAATGCTCCAATGGATGTCATCAACAAAGGTTTAGTTGATGCTGGCATTGGTACATTTGAGGATGTTCTCTATGTGCCTAATTTGTCAGCTAACCTTCTCTTTGTCTACCAAATCACCTAGAATGGAAGGAAAGTCAAATTCACTCTAGATTCTATCACCATTAGAGATCTTGAAGATAATGTACTCCTTGCAATTGGTAAGGCTGGTCATGAGTCTCGAATCTATGCTTTCTCTCATTTTGTACCTAATTCACATTCTTCTTCTTTTCTCACCCACTTAGATTCTGTGAGAAAACTATGGCATGAGTAGTTCGTCCATCTCAACTACTGCTCAACATGTAGGACATGGTCACAAGTCTTCCTCAAAGTAGTTTTTAAGATGAAGTTTGTTTAGGTTGTGCCTTGGGAAAGCATCTTGGGTACAAGTTTGACAAAGGGAAGGTTTAGAGGGCTTCAAAAGTCCATGAGCTAGTTCATAGTGACTTTGCAGGTCCATTTCCATCCTTTCTTTCAGCAAGGCTCACTATTTTCTCAACTTCATTGATGACTATTCCATATATACATGGTTCTAATTTCTTCGACAGAAAGGATAAGTCTTTGATAGATTTAAAGAGTTTAAGGCTCGTGCTAAGAAACAATCTAGGAAGTGCATCAAGATTCTCCACATAGACAATGATAGAGAATATGTGATCCATCGCTTTAAACTATTTTGTAATCTTGAAGGGATTTCTCTTTAGCATACAATCACCTACACACCTCAGTAGAATGGTGTAGCAGAGAGGAAAAATAGGTCCCTGAAAGAGATGGTTGGCTACATGATCCACATACGCTCCCTTGCACCTGAATATTGGATGGAAGCTATAGATCAACTATGTTGCTCACATCTAGAATAGGGTTCCTCATAAGGCATTGAAGTCCATCACTCCCTTTGAATACTAGTGTGGCAGGAAACTTGTTGCATGGAACTTCAAAGTTTTTGGCTCCCCAACATGGGCACACATTCATTTAGAGAAGTGCAAGGCCTTAGAACCTTAGAGTTAGCCATGCATATTTGTTGTTTACCCTGATGGTGTCAAAGGATATCGACTCTTGGATCCTAAGACACATGAGCTCTTCATTAAGCGTAGTGTGCATTTTGAGGAAAGCTCTCCTAGCTCGTCCTCCCATCTTGCTTCCTCCAGAATGAATTCAAATGATAGTGACTTAGAGGATTTTCCTCCAACTTCCTCTACTCATAGATTTGATCATGAGGTTTCATCCTCCTCTTCACAGAGTTCAAATTTTGAGGCTAGGGATTCTCCTCCTCCATCCTCTACCATGCTTCGTTGGGCCCATCAGACACTTGAGTCTATAGGCATTCTTGTTGGGGATCCTTCAAATACTCGGAGGACTCAATCACAACACTAGGATATTCCACATTCCTACATTGCCAATACTTAGAGGTATTGTTGAGTAGGAATCAACAATGGAGGAAGAGTACAACTCTTTGTTTCGAAACTAAATAAGGGATCTTGTTCCACTTCCTAAGGGAAGAAAATTGGTTTGATGTAAGTAAAACTATCAAACCAAATTTGTAGTGGATGGATCAGTTGACAGGTTCAAAGCATGGCTTGTGGCCAATATTTTCTCTAAATTATTTATTTTATCTCTCTACTTACTGAGAAAATCTATCACTTCTTTTCCTAGATTAGTATTATTGTTAGGTTCTTCTTTCTATACATTAGAATCTACCCTCCCATTTCTAGTAGCTCTAGTATGAGAAGCTCTCTTTTTAGCCATATTAAATTCTTTTTAAAGAACATTTTATTAAAATTCTATCCATATAACACATAATCTCTATAAGAATAATATTCTATTTACTCAAACTATGATCACACATCTTTATTTAACATGGGCACACATTCATTTAGAGAAGTGCAAGGCCTTAGAACCTTAGAGTTAGCCATGCATATTTGTTGTTTACCCTGATGGTGTCAAAGGATATCGACTCTTGGATCCTAAGACACATGAGCTCTTCATTAAGCGTAGTGTGCATTTTGAGGAAAGCTCTCCTAGCTCGTCCTCCCATCTTGCTTCCTCCAGAATGAATTCAAATGATAGTGACTTAGAGGATTTTCCTCCAGCTTCCTCTACTCATAGATTTGATCATGAGGTTTCATCCTCCTCTTCACAGATTTCAAATTTTGAGGCTAGGGATTCTCCTCCTCCATCCTCTACCATGCTTCGTTGGGCCCATCAGACACTTGAGTCTATAGGCATTCTTGTTGGGGATCCTTCAAATACTCGGAGGACTCAATCAAAACACTAGGATATTCCACATTCCTACATTGCCAATACTTAGAGGTATTGTTGAGTAGGAATCAACAATGGAGGAAGAGTACAACTCTTTGTTTCAAAACTAAATAAGGGATCTTGTTCCACTTCCTAAGGGAAGAAAATTGGTTTGATGTAAGTAAAACTATCAAACCAAATTTGTAGTGGATGGATCAGTTGACAGGTTCAAAGCATGGCTTGTGGCCAATATTTTCTCTAAATTATTTATTTTGTCTCTCTACTTACTGAGAAAATCTATCATTTCTTTTCCTAGATTAGTATTATTGTTAGGTTCTTCTTTCTATACATTAGAATCTACCCTCCCATTTCTAGTAGCTCTAGTATGAGAAGCTCTCTTTTTAGCCATATTAAATTCTTGTTAAAGAAAATTTTATTAAAATTCTATCCATATAACACATAATCTCTATAAGAATAATATTCTATTTACTCAAACTACGATCACACATCTTTATTTATTTAATAATAATAAGGGATTACATAAGTTTGTATTACCACTTCAAGAACCCTATTTAGACTCCACTTCCTCTGGATCTTCATCCTTAGAGGCTATAGTTTTTGACTTATAAATAGAATGTACTATAAGGTACTCCTCTAATACATCTTTACTCATTAAATGGGTGTTATGCCCACAACTAAAAGGCATATCTCACATAGTAGACAATTTCTTGGCAATAGGTTTTGTTCTAGGGTTTCTCTCCACTCACTTCCCTAGACTAATTTTGATTCAATTTAAGTTCAAAGCTAATGTCTTAGTCTCTAACAACCATACAACGTCACTCTCAAGTTGAGAGACAAATGTCCTTTCCTATTTACTAGATTTTTTTTCTCAAATGTTTTCTTTTCATCTTGTTTTCCCTCTTTGTTTCAACTCATTATGTAATAATAATTTCAAGAAGGTTTATTTACCATAATTAGAATGAAAATCAAATTTTAACTTCAATTAATTATTATCTTTCTATTTAGTGTGACACAAAAGTGTGCAAATCATAGCAAGCTCAAGCCCTAGCTTATGAACCTCACTCTGATACCACATATAATGACCCTCTAGGTCATGAAGTAAAAATCTAGCAATTTTATCAAATAAATGCAATTTAGCATTAATCATTAAAAAATATTAATTTTAAGTTTAAGTTTAATTAGCTAGAAACTTGGGCAGAGACAAATGGGTTCAACTATCTAAACAAGACAAGACATGCATTTTTCTAAGCATAGTTGTCCAATAGGAAAAATAATTATGCTTTGGCCAAAGACTTGCCACTTGGGATCAAAGGGATCCAAGACCATCTAGGTCCAAGGGCACTTACTAAGAGATTGCAATTCCCTAATGTAAGTGCACTTAGGTTATCATTAATTAGGAGAATATAAATGAATGAAATATCAGCTTGTGTCCTACCTTGAAATTTATCCTTAAGCCTCAAGGAGACAAGCAAAATCCATCTAAGATTTCTTTTGAGTTCCAATTTGTTTTAATGTTTTTTATTTATTTATAATCTTATTAATTTCATAGCATCACAAAATCCCAAGTCCTAACTAAGAGAACTCATGGATCCACATGCATGAAAACCTAAGTTTGGAAACCTCCTTCATTTACCCAAACTACATACATATCCATATCCAAAGAATCAAGGTGTATAAGTATGCAATTATAGTTTAATTTAAGGTTGGGTGACTATGAAAGAGGGTATGTAGCCATTTCTAGGGTGCCATTTCCCTTAATAGTTTCCCAACTTGGATAGAACAACAATGTTCAAATTTTGTATCTTAAATCTTAATTAATTTTAACAATATCAATTTCCACCAAATTAACTCAATCTTTGATATATTTATTGCTCTCTCAATAAAAGAAGTAAAATGTCATATAGTTTGGTATAGACCACCTAAGGCAGACTTCTTACTTTGCTTGAGGTTCAATCGACATTCATCAATACTTAGGATGCTCTTGGAGTGTGACCGGAGAGCTCTCGAATCTTAGTGCATGAGCAAAAAGGGATATGCTACCCACCTCGTGTATCTAAAACAAATTTGATACAATGTTGTTCTTGCATCACGATTTACATTTTTATTTAGAGCATATGGATTGATTCTTCTTCCTTAGTTAAAAAGGTAAAGTGGATAAATTCATTGTTTAAATGAAGTCACATAGTCAATTATCCAAAAAAATTGGGTCAGTCAGGCCACTTGGTAGGGTCCCATTCTCTTTTAACCTTATCTTTCCCTTTCAACTAATTTCTACTCTATAGGCCTTTATGTACTTATGCCATTTTTTTATTAGAGGTAAAATATGGGTTTTTGAAAGGGCCCAAAAATTAAATAATGGAACATGCCCTTATCGATTCGTCGCCTATAGCCCTCAAAACTAGGAAATAAAGAGGGGGGTCATTTATGGCCATTGGCCAAGGCCCAATCCTTTTATTATCTGCTTAACCTCCCATCACATTCCATATTTACATTTTGATCCCATATTATATCTGTCAAATGTGGGACAACTACTAATTATTTAGCAAAGAATTTAGCTGTATACATAGAAGTCAAGCACTATCAAACTAGATCATCGACCAAGCCTTAGCCTCAATGCATTTAAACTTGCCACATTATTAACTTGTTTGCTAGTTTAACTTTTAATGAATGTGGGACAAGCAAGTTGAGCCACCTCACTAAAACATTGTAGGCCCCTGACCTATGCATTTGGACTTCATCCAAGGTAGTTGGTGGCCACATAGACCTTGCTCAAAAGGTCTTAAAAGAATTTAATCCCCTTTTGGCTTTTATAACCTTGTGAGCCCTCTTTTTTTATGAAAAATATTAATTAAGGAATCAAACAATTTCTATAGAAATAGTATTAACATAACTAAATTGAATTTCTAATTTATAACAATACTTTGTTTTTAGATTTTTTCTTTACTTAATAAAGATCACTAATAAGATTATGTTTATTATTAAATATTAATAATTTGGCATGTAAATGAGTATTAAATTTAAGTTAAAAGGTTTTTGTTTACACTCACACCAATAAAATCCACCCCTTGTTGCCGCTATAGTTATGCCTCTCAACATTTTTAATAATCAAACACTTTGTTTTGGGGCATTAAAGGAGTAATGAATTTGCATGCATCATTTTAGGGTACTTGCCTATAGTCTTTGATCTTTTATGCACATTTTTAGGGTTGACCTAGGTGAACATGTCCCCTTGTGATATAAAGGCAATCCTTCCAAGGAATTTTTAAATACTACATGTCTTTGATCTTTTACACAATCTTTGGGCTTGACCTAGGTGAACGTCCCCTTGCAATCAAATGACAATCCTTCCAAGGTATTTGTAAATACTACTATTCTCTAGATATTATAAAAGAGTAGAGCAAACAAAGATCACTCACATAAGTTGTAGAGTAGAAATACATAATGAGCAAGGTCAAATCCACATACATAGGATGAATACATGACCATAGAGTAGACCCTAACTACAAAGTCAAAATTTGGGACATCACAAAGATTTCATACATGATTCATGATATTTCACTAACAAAATCAAATACATAATCTTTATCAAACAACATTCATTCTTCAATCATAGAGTTAAGTATCCCTATCCACATTCATTCTTTAGTCATAGAGCTAAGTATCCCTATCCATTATATTTACTTAACTTTAATATCAAAGAACATTAATCCACAATATTATACATAACCCTTAGTTATTAGTTTGTATTGAATTATATTGAGTTATATCATTTGATTAACCTAGATTAAATTTATCTTTATCAAACATCATTCATTCTAAATATATGTTTAGCCTAGATTTATTAATTTAAACTACTACAAATACACAAATAGATAACTAAATAGATAGAAAAAAGACACAAAACTATTTTATTTTACTTTGGAACTAATTTATTTTGAAAGACTTGTAACATACTTGTAAAATTATTATCAAAAATACAAAAATATAATATTTCAATTTAAACTCTAACTTGTAATTATAATAAAATGAACAAAGAAAGACATAATTTAACTATAATTTTTTTTCCTATTTTTTTCACTTCACTCTATATTATTTTCATTGTTTTTTTCAATTATTTTATTTTATTTCATAATGTTTAAATTTTAAAAAAATCATAAATTATACTTAAATGCCCCTGTAGAGTTTTCCAACATAAATATACATTCGAAATTGGGTAAAGAAATGTTTTTTCTGGAATGAGATTAAAATCGAACTCTTAAATTGTTTGTACATCTGAAACTGAACCAGGCCATTCTGCAGACATTTGAATGAGAGAGCCAGAGCAATAACATTAATGAGTTGCAACAGTTTATTGGGAACTTCCTTTTTCTGATACGAAATTTGTCAAATTAATGTGCAGAATGCTGCCCAGGTTCTTTCTTGATCAAAATCCTTTCAGTTATGGCACAGTTCACGATAAAATCCTGGCTGAAGATACACAACATATTAAGCTCAGATGGATCGTGGCTGAAGATACATTACATATTAATCTTAGAAACTTAAAGCTTCAGCAGTCCACAATAATTGAAAACACATTTTCTTAGAAGAAAACTGAGAGCAATAACAGGAAGAAATGATATGCAATCCACATGAACAATGTTATTTTCCATGGGGTAGCCAAGACTGGAACCTAGGGCATCTCACTGCAGTGGCCTTCTTTCGGATGGGTTTTTTATAGGCTCTTTATTAGGATTTGGGGGTGATCCATTTTTCCCAGCATTTCCCTTTATCCATGCTTTTGTGTTCGAGATTCTTAGACCATGTTATTTTCAGTAAACCAACTAATACTGGATCCTAAGACCTGTAGGCTTCTTATTACATTTAGGTGTGGAATACAACAAGCAATCAGTACATAACTCAACAAGGACTATTGGTGTTCAAAAAATGCACTTGTAATTAAAAATGTGGCTTACCTGTAGAAGCATAGAAGGCGCATCCCTGGTGTCGATTCTATTTCTGTTTTTTGGGGCTGCAGGTCTGTTGGTGATATCCCCAAAGGCGCGCTTTTTCCCTGATGCAGGCAATGAAAGTCCAACAACAGACGGAGATAGAAATGAGCTCTTCAATTCTACATCTGAGTAGCCAGATTTCCTTTTCCATTTATCTGATTTTGAATAAGTGTCATCATAAACATTTTGAGAGGCAGAGATAGTTTTCCCAGTTGGTTGCTCAGTAGATGACACAGGCTCTATTTCAGAAAGACGAGTACTTATTGGGCCAAAATTAGTACTCGGAATCCTCTGTTCTAGGCCAGGTGCCATTTCACGAAGCTTGTGTATGATACCATCCTTGTGCTTAAGCTGGGGATTATACTTCTGTTTCAGAGACATACGATGGGTGACGAGCTGCTTCTCCTTCAAAGCAGGCTCCATTTTCACACGATCAGAGTTCTCTTTGAAAGTTTGGAGGTTCCTCTTCAGTTCTTGAATGTTAGCTTCCTCAGCATGTTGCTCCACTTCATGACCATTGTTGGACAACTCAGGCCTCGGAATATGGGGAGTGCAAGGTAAAGGGAGTTTGCGACATGAGCATGACCCAGATGGAGTAGTAGTTAGTCTTTGGTTTTCCATAGCCAGTAGCCTTTGTTGCAACTGATCATTCTGCATTCTTAATTGTTGAATCTCCTTTTGCATTTCAAGCAGCAGCTTGGACTGTTCAATTTGGGTTTCAGGTTTCTCCAACCCTTCATTTGCAACGCACGCCTGCAATATCATAGAGCTTCCCATCAAAGAACTATTCTTTGACCAGTACCAAATTCACCTAAACTGTTATAACAGACAAAATGGATAAAATCTGGTTATAGCTTACTCTTGTGCGAATTTCTTTTGCTCGATCTGCCCAGTGAAGAGTGTTTTGTGTTTCAGAATAAGATAAATCACTTGGACTGATATTTGCAATCATGGCAGTTTGACAAGCTCCGCCTAATGAATCCTGCAATCACTCCACTTCTGTCATGTTCCGTTATTAAGATATTGTTTAAATTAAATGTTAAATGTCCCGGCCATAGTCCATTAATAAATATATATAATATTATAAATATATAATATTATATGATATTATCTATAAATATTTTAAATATTAACCGATATATTATATTTATAAATAACCAATACAAATATAAATATAAATATAAATATTAAAATAGCATATTATTATATAATAATAATATATGATAATAAATATAAATGTTAATATTAATATTAATATTCATTATTATTTTGATTATAATATAATAAACATATTTATATAAATGAATATAAATCATACATTATATAATATATTAGATTGCCTTTAAGACAATCCGTCAAGGCAGCAACAACTAATATATTTATAAAAAAAGGGATAAAAATTAGCGATCACATTATATTATGCAAACTAATAGCCTTGCAAACTATTGTAAATATGATTGGTAGCTAATTACAATGAACAACAATTATATTATAAAAAGACATGACCTTTGTGACAAGGTATAGTCATTGACCATTTAGGAAAAATATAAAGGTAGAGAGTGGAGGAAGCAATGAGAACACAACAAAAGACAATGAAGCAAGAAGATATAAATTAATAATTTATGAGTCTGAATTACAGACATGATTGAATATTAATTGTTGGGGAAAATAAGATAAGTATGCTACACCTATATTCCCAAAGAAAGAAATAAATTAATATATATAAGTTATTTCATTATATTTTTTATTGGGAATGATATTAATTAAAAGGGATTATAATATGAATGATATTAAAATATAGATTTAAGTAATAAATTGAGTAATATAAGAAAGCAATATTATAAATAATATATTATTAACAAATATCAATATTAGTGATTAAATATTATTATAATTATAAATATAAATATATATAGATGATATGATAGCATGTTATAGTCAAGGTGGAGTGAATAACTAACATGATATAGATAGCTTAAACATCTATGAACAACATAATTATAAATGCCTAGAGAATCCATCATCATTAGGACTAAGCCCCAATAAAGAGTTATCATACTTGATTTATATAATGAAGGCAAGGTCCTTAGAAACAAACCCATGATATAAGATCATAGAACACATTGAGAGATTGGAGGTAGACTTGTTAGGAAGAAGTAGCATTAATACATCGAAAGGTAGATAAGACCGGCGGTGGAATGGACCATGTTACATCATACTTAGGCAATGGATAAGACTTGCAGTGGAATGGACTATGCTACATCATACAAGGGCAATAAGTAAGACCTGCGGTGGAATGGGCATGTGTTACATCATACAAGGGCACTTAGTAAGACCTAAGGTGGAATGGGCATGTGTTACATCATGCAAAGGCACTACCCATAGAGGATTATTCATGCAACCTAACAAGAGATAGTACCCCATCTCCACTAAGGTTTGAAAATGAATAAGATTAACATATAATAGACAACCCTAAGTATGAATGGACTTAAGGATTGGATAATTGAATTAATGATATATGTTGATATTATAAGAAGAATTGATTACTAATGTTCTCTTTTACAAGTTGAAATTCTGTGCAAGATTAAGAAAATTTAGACTTGCTAGAAGGGGACATTACAACTTTTATCTAGGTTATCACTGAAAAACTCTACTTGGGAATATCACAAAGAAACTTAGCACTACTGATGAAAATGTCTAAACCTCCTTTAACACAGACTTCTTTAAGCAAACATGGGAGGACTATGAATAGCCAAGGGATGTTAATAGTTCCTTGGTTCAGGTCAAGGCAGTTTCCTCTGCCCCCCAGTTATGCAATGCAGTGGGAGGGTCTTACCAGTGGGTTTTTATATTTTGAAAATGAAAAATACCAAATGGGTTGTTCTGTCAACTGCTGGTTACTTTTTACTTTTGTATATGCAAACATGTATGATTATTTAAGTAGAAATACACATGCAACTCCAATTGCTGGCCACTTTTTACCTTTATAGATTGAAAACATGTGTGATTGTTATGTAGAAATATGCAATGCAACTCCCTCACAGTGTCTTTCTACGAAAAAAACCGATGTGAGAAAAAAAGAAATGGGAAAAATCCCCAAGGATAATATAATTCACACCTTGAGAAGCTGTGTAAGTTTAGAATCTCTATAAGGTATGTGTCGTTTCCCTTCTACTAGAGCATTTATGCAGCTACTAAGGGCCAATAGGGATTTGTTTATGTTGGCTCCTTCTACAGATCTGACCGTCCTTTGATCTGTGGCAGCAGCCCTCTCAGACCCTGCCAGATCTACTAGAGATAGTTTACCCGTGCGAGTAGTAGTGCTTAACACCTCCATTGCTTTGTATTCCACGACAACCTACAACAATAAATTATAATAGATTCTCTAAATAGCCATCTAAGATTTATCCTACATAAACTCTTTAAGTCAAAAAATTCTCTACTAGAGAACTATACTTGTATAATTAGGAGACCCAATACAAGTATAAAGTACAAACCTGCAAGATAGCATGAGACCGAGATGAAGTCTCATTCATTCGAGTGGACTCTGTAGTTCTGTTCTGATTTCCTTGATGAAGCAATTCCATTACCTGCAAGGCCAATTATAGAAGTTTGTTATTGATTTGTCTTCTTTCTTGTATATCTAGTTTTGAAGAGAAAGTGGACACCATACCTCCTTAGTTGAACAAGTCCTATATTGGGTGATCCCTAGTGAAGATACGTTGCCCTGAAAGGTTATCAGTTCATCTAGGTCAATAAAAGAAATCCCAAGTGTTCACACAAAGAGCTTGGAATAGGACTATAGCAAACCTGTTTATCCTCTCTCAGAACAAGAGGTCTTCCAGGTGAAAGGAGATCCTTTACAGATTCATTGTAAATCTCAAGATAAGAAAGTAAAACCACTGGCTCAGAATAACAGTTCTGCTGCTCAAGTTTTGCAAACAAATCTTTTATTGACATGGCCATCACACCTGGAGTCTCAACAGTTCCCAACATTGTATGGGTTTTGCCTGCCCCTGTCGCTCCATAGCAAAACACAGATGCATTTCTTCCTTGGAGAACAACATCAACAAGCTCTGCGGTGCTGAACAGGATTCTTTCCAATCAATTACACCACATCATAAAATTTTAACATACTCACAAACACTTCTAAAATGAAAACTAATGTGAATTAATCTACTTTAGACAATCTGCATGTTGCATATGATATGCAAATACAGCTATAATGTTGTTCTTAGGGGAAGACATTGCATAGTTGCTAGTTACAGTGCTTAAGAGCTTAAACAAACTTGATATAACTCCATCTAGGTTATTCAACAAAGTTGATAACAAGGTGTCTCTCCATTAAAAAGAACAGAGAAGCAGAGAATATGGAGATGCAGGCAAGGGATCAATGCATTCTCATCACCCAGAAAATGTCGTCCTATTAAGCTATCATCTCTATAATTTTCTTTTGGTGTGATAATGATTGACCATTAAGTCATGAGCCAGTAGTTAGTATAAGGAATGACAAAAAGATGTCATGGAGGTCTTACATACCTGTCCATTCCATGCTGAACTAGTGATTGATGCAGTTCATCTCATAGCATGCAGCCCCTTGAACATGAGGAGGTGTCAGGGAGGGTCAAGGAGGACTCACCTTGAGTTATCTAGGGTTAAGAGGTTAGAGATAAAGCTAGGGATCCTAAGATGGTGATAGATTTAGTCACCTCTCAGCATCCACAACAGTGTAACTTATACTCAATAATCAATCATAAGATGACACATAGGATATCTAACAATTTGATTATGGAATTCACAAATTTAAAACCACATTAATTTTATTAAAATATTCATAATCATTTTTTTAATTGTAATTTTCCCTCCAATAAAATAAGCCAAAATAAAATGATAGTTTAATCATAAAATAATCTTATCGACTGTACTTAGAGATGCATTGTTTAGAGGTCACATAATGTGCTTCTTTAACTCTAAACATATGGCTACTGGGTCCTTTCCACAGATTCCCTGTATTTTCTTACAGTTGCAGGCTTGAGAAATCTCCACAAACATGGGACAGTAGAAGCTAGAAGACAAGATCAATTAAAGTCAGTCTGTAGTAGATTTGGGCATTGAGGCATAATTATAATGCATGTGTCTTCTTTCCTGGGTAGTCTAATGAAACCCTCTTTTTGATGCCTTTGAACTTTAACATGCAGTATTGATCTAAAAAAGGAAAGAAAATAAATACCTTGTATTGTAAACCTCTTGTTGCTCAACAGATTGAAGGAAAACTGCATCAAATGTGTAAGTCCGAGTACAATTCCTCTTAGACCTTAAAAAGTCGTCCTCATTTCCAATGTCCTTCAAGAAGAGGTCCTTGTTGTTCACAGTACCAACACAAATGCGGGCACCCATTTCCTCTTCTTTCTTTGACAGGGGTCTCACTCTGACATAAACCATTATCCTTTGTGTATGCTCAGAAACTTTCCCCTGTTTGCTCTTCCTACTCACATTACTAACTTCAAATTGCCCGTCTTCCGACTCTGTCTTTGTACCGGCACAACACAAACCCTCTAAAGGGTTAAAGCGAAGTCTTGAAGTTCCCACACTGATGGAATTGCTGCAAAGAGGAGCCACCAGTTTCTCTTTTGCTGCTGTTTTTGTAATCCAGCCACAATGATCTAAAGGGCTGCTGCTACTCATTCTTCTTTCAAGCTTAGGCACCGGACTATTTACCGGGGAATTCCCCTTTCTTGATTTAGATGGCTTAGGCGGCAGTTTAGAGGATTCATTCGGGGACTCGCCATTCTTGTCGGAGTGACTCTGTGTCAGGGCTTTAAACTTCTCCTTAAAATGAGCGAAACTACTCTTGGCAGCAGCAGCAGAAGAATATATCCTTGCCTGGGTGGAACTGGAATTGGTAAAAGAATCATCATCACAATGATTATCGATCTTCTTGGCAGGGGATTTGAGAGCGTTGCATGACTGTGAACAAGCGTAACCTGCCATTTTCATCCCTTCTCCACCTCTCAATTACTTCTCCACCTCTCAATTAGACAGCTCAGGCTGTTTAAAAGATTAGACTTAGTGATTCCACCTGCTAGTTGCGAGTGAAAAGTTTTATCATTTTGACTACGGATTGAAGCGAAAAAAATTTAATTGCTTGTCAATTATGTTTCGACTAAAATTGTTTAAGATCTTTCTATGAAGCTCCATATCTTTTGAGTCATGCTTCCATTTTGATTTACTATTTATAAGCTCCAGGGCAGGGTGAGGATCCCTTTGTTTAATTCCATTGGAAAAAGAGATTTTGTCCGCGCCAAGCTAAGGAGAAATCCATCTGCAACAGAAATCTTCGTTGCTGAGGTCATCAGTTTCTTGGCGCCCCGTACGGAACCGTTGTTAGCACTGAGCAGCACATTATTTCAATTTTGTTCCAACGGTAAGTCAATTCAGCGGCTTATTTCACGGTTAGGCCTAATTTTTTTTTATGGAAACAACCAATATATAGATGTCCCCATCTCTGCGTTTTTATCAAGTGGATTACAACATGATGCGTAAGCATACATCTAAAGAGAGGCCCTCTTTCCTAAATTTTAAAAGCAACACATTTCAAATTTCACAAAAAATTGTAAGCTAATTTAGGGCTATATTTGTTTTGTGCTGTCCAAATTGATTAATATTTATATTCGAGTTTTTAATTTTAATTTTTATTGTAATAAGTTGTTTGGGTAAGGGCCCAATTGGGTGTACCCTATCTCGAGGGATTGACCTCATAATCGAGGTGTTATGTTGAAAAAATAAATTATATTGCTATGTAGTTAGGGATGTGGACAAATTTAATTTTTTCTTCAACTATCATATGACTTATTAAATTTAAGTTTTAATTTTTTTTAAAGATTTTTTTTTTTTGTTACAAAAATGTGTAGATTGGAAGTCAACATATGGACCCTCCACAAATTTTGAGTGAACAACGATAAAGGTGAACAATGAATGCAATAGTGAGCATTGACTGCAAGTCTAAAACCTGCAACGACTCGTTCCAAGGATTTGCAGGCTTTCAAGCCTTCCTCAGTTGGGTCCTAGTCTTCTCTAAATCCACGTGCTACCTTAATGAAAAAGAAAGGCAGAGAAAAAGGAACTCTTGAGGATCTCGATATTGTTAATCAAATTGAGTTTGTCCTTTTTGTTAACCAATCTCATTCTTGCTAGGCCGCTCAGATACACAACACAAAAGCTATGAATATTTTGGTTCCAAATTCCTTAATGGCTAACCCTAATCTGCTCTACTCAACAATCACCAATCAACATGATGATTCAACAACCTCTAAAGTGCTTGGAATAAACACCAACAAACTCCCACAGCTAGCCAATCAAACTAGAGGTAAGACCATCTCATTTGAGCTCCCCGATGATATTGTTAATGTAATAGATGACTATAAAACAAGAACCATTATTTTGTTTTTTTTCTCAAAGGCATCCCCTCTAAACAAGACTTGTTAAGTGGACCTATGTAAACTAGGAGCAAAAGGGATGGGCAATTAAATCATTCAAAGGATTAGGCAAGGGTTATGTATCTTGCACCTTTGTGGACCCAGACCACTCCAAAGTCACCCTCGATTATGGGTCATGGATTATCTATGGTCAAATGTGTTATTTGTAGGCCTAGGAACTTGATTTTCACCTAGAAGGGATCTCAAAATCCAAGTATCCAATGCAGGTTGAACTACACTTCCTCAACCTTGCATTTCACCCCTTTCTATATGATATAGCATCACAATTAAGTAGAGTTATTTGGTGCAAACCAAACTCTAATAAATGGGCAAGTCTAAAAGTTACAACCTAGAATTTGCATTGAAATGGATTTGACATAGCCACTTCTTGGAACCATCAAACTCTTGGGTCCTCAATTAGAATTTAATGAGCAAATCAACTATCTTAACAAGCCAAATGATTGTTTCCACTTTTGTAGGGAGGGTCACCTCATTTGAGACTGTCCTTTCCACAAACAACACCCATCTTCTTCTTCCTCTAATGGTTTTCACCTTCTCAACCTTACTTCTGTTAGCGATTCTTTAAAGAGTCTTGCTTCTATAAGTGTGAAAATGTGCATGAGGCAACATGGCAATCCAATGATGATATGGGGGTCCAACTCATGACCCTTGAAGACGCGAACTACACTAAGCGATCTCACACTTGATGACATCTCCCCTAGCCTATTTAGCCCTTTTGACCACTTTTTCTAGCCTCCAAACTGAGTTCCAAGACTTCGCAATTGAATGTCCTTTTGCATATCCTCGACTAGAGGGTCACTCAAGTGACCTGCCATGGCAAAAGGGGTGACCTAGTCATGTTTTGGCATGCATGATTTTGTTCAATTCCACCCAGTCACCTCTATTTTTGGTTTTTGATTGAGAGATCCCTCTTGTCTAATTGAACCACCACTCCCCCTAATTGTTTCTCCTCCTCCAATCAATCTTTTATTCACTCCAAATCAATTCCTTAGTGATCTCTCAATCACTCTCCTATCCTCTCCTCTTCACCTTATGTGATCTTCCAATCAAATCTGTAATTCACTCTCAATCACCCCCACATTTGGTGTTGATTTTTAACCCATAAATACCCCCCCTCCTCTTTTATTTTAGAAGAGGCTAATCGTCAGTCATGCATTTTTGTTTTCCTTGCTAAGAGCTCTCATTCTATAGTGAATCACCTCTAGAGGATCAAACTAATGCATAGCAGCCCCCATAGCATTTTTATGCTTGTACAAGACTTTGAGAGCCTTTTACTTTATGTTTTTATCTAAGCTTCTAATCTTCTTGCATCCAATTCCTAGTTTCCCTTACAGAGGTTGAATATCATTCATGTATTCTTGTTTTTCCTTGCTAAGAGCTTTTGTTCCATTGTCAATCACCTCTAGAGGATCAAGCTTATGCATAACACCCCCATAATATTTATGCTCATACAGGACTTCAAGAATCTTTTGCTTTATGTTTTTCCCATGCTTCTAAGCCACAATCAATTCAATTCCCTTCACATCCCTATCTTTATCCATCTCATCAAGAGGACCCCAATGTTGTAGAGGAGGAGATAGATGATATTAGATCTTTGAGGATACAAGCCTAACACTAGCACCAATTGTTTATTTACAAGTTCCTCTCATTTATTTCCAAAGGATAGTTTAAAATAGTAATTATCACATTCTCTCACCATTAGGAAAGTAAAAATTCATTCTTATTTTTTCTTGGTTAGATTAGAATTTATTATTTTACTAGATTTAGATTTATTTTATGTTGTGGTTAAATAGATGCATTTTGTTTTCTTAGAATAATTTACATTCAAAATTTAGACACAAAAACACCAAAAATAGTAGAAAATTTGCATTTAGGAAAAAAATTCATATTAGATCTGCATTCATAAGAAAGTTCCATTTTCAGTACAATAGTAATTAAATCATACTTAAAAGTTGGGAAAAAGTACAAAAAAAGAAGTTGCATTCAATTAGAGTAATTCCAATTACAAATTGTTATGGGACTTTTTCCCCAAAATGGAAAAGAAGGCTATTTTATGAATAAGACTTTGAAATCATAAGAGGATAAAGTTTATTTACCCTTTATAATTAAAAGGGAGATGGAAAAATAAAGGATATTATGATTCTTTGGTTAAAATAGAGATAAATAAAGAATAATTATGAAAACCCCTTTTAAAAGGGAGGAATTATTAATTTTATTAACTAATTGTTAATGACAACCTTTATGAAAGGGTGTGATGGTTTAGAAACCACCCCTTAAAAGGTTATATAAGGCATTTGTGTGAGACTTGGAAGGGGCATGAAGCATCACTCTGGTGGAACCCCTATGCAATTTCCTTGCACTTTGCCCTAAGCCCTAAAATTGATTAAGCTTATGTCTGAGAAGTTTAAAACCCTAAGCCCTTGAGCCTTTTTTATAATTTTATGTTGACTTGTGATAAGTGGTCACCCCAGACTTAAGTTATGACTTAATGTCCTTAACTTCATTCATAACCAGCCCCTAGTGCCTAGTTACTAGTTCCCCCTTGTTCATGCAGATATTTCCTAAGTCTGAGCACATAATCTTTATAGACAGATGGACAGCTATCGCGGTATTGTGAGCTATAAATTTGTCAGATTTGTTAGGATTGCGCTTATGCAATGACTATTGATCTTGAGTTGGTGGGCCCAAGGTCTTATTTGTTGATATAACTATTACATGCATGTTCCCTGTTGGATCGTGGTAGTGTGTTATGAAGAGGTGCTATGGAATATTCCTTGTGCTATTGCGATAATATGCCAACTGGAAGGTGACAGGCTATCGTGAGGACCTAGCACTTTAGTTGAAAAATAACAGTTTATTGACCAAAGTAGTGTCCAAGGTTGTATGCAATAGGGAATGTTGTTTGGATATCTCATCTAGAAATAATTTCATGTATCTTTAAAAAGGCTTAAACAACATATCAAACTAGAAAGCACTTCAACTCTATACTAGGAAGCATTTGAACTCTATACTAGAAAGCATTTGAACTCTATACTAGAAAGCATTGGAACTCTTTCATCTAAGAAAACGTATAAACTTTATACTAGAAATTCATACATGCAATTTTTACTACGAACTCAAGCAGTGACTAATCCTATAACTACACACAGTCAAACTTCCAACTAACAGTTAACAGTAATTTAAAACTAAAGCAAATGCTCTGGAAATATTTAAACAAATAGAGATCCAAGAATTAACGTCTTAAACATCACAACCTACAGGCACACACAATAGAACTAAACATAAAATAACACTACTTTAAATAGAACATTCACGAAAATAGAAATACTTATCTACTTTACAATCCCGCGAGTGGCCAACTCTTGGGAGAAATTCATCTTTTAACTCATATCACATTCAATTTTTTCCACAACAACATAGTAACTCCATTCATATCTTCACAACTCAAAAGGAAAGACTTAGAATAACACTATTTGCATTCATGAAAATATTGCAGAACATAACTCTTCGATTATTTGCCCAAAAGAGATATAGTGATATTTCATTCTTCACATAGTATGATATATATATATATATATATCCATGTTTTGAGAAACTAACTAAAACTAAACTATTATAAAATCCTAAATTCCAGATGGCAGTAAAATGTCATTGAAAAAGTCTTATAACAGAAAAATAGAATTTCAACTACTGATGTCTTTATGGAATAAAACATATAAAAGGCTCTGAGTGGAGCCATAAAGTCTCAGATAACCAATAGAAGTAAACATAATTAAAAGAGTCTCCAATCAATGCACGCCTAAAATTTCTAGCACCCTCAACTTCCGGCGCACTTGACCTCAGTTGCTTGAAGTCCACTCCTCTCGTAGGCCATGCATTAATCCTGCACAATTACTCAACTCTACATACCATTATATCAACATTTAATAGCTAATTTCAATCAATTAAGGAAATAAATATTTGTCCAACATTTCATTAAAAATAGATAAATATTGCTTATAAAAACAAACAAATTGGTAAGGCTAGGGTGATTGGGCAATGTAAAAAGGGTTATTTGTTTTATCAAAGGAATGAGGTTGTTTATACCTCATCATCCTCCCCTTCTTAGCCTTGAGCAGGTCCTCCTGCTCTCTGATGAATCCTCAGCCTTTCTACATCTCTTTTCCTATTTAAGTCATCAAACTTTGAACTGAGGTCATACATTTCCTCTGCCTCCTCATCAATATGGTCAGGGTATTTCATAAAGCCTTTGTTTAGTTTGATTCTCATCTGCCATGTATGTAAGTCTCTAGGATCCTACTCTACAACCACTAAGACTGCAGGGGGTGGTTGCAAAAGTAGTGGAGGCCTGTAACACATCCCTATCCACTTAGTTTTGATCTGTTGTAGTATCTCTATCAATGCTTCAGCTCTTCTATAAGACCATCTAAGGTTGGTAGGGGAAATCATTTCTCTCCTTTTCAAATACACAGGTAGAGGGGTATATCTTTATTCATAGGCACTCCAAGCTCTATCAATCAATGGTGGTCCATTAAATTTGAAGTCTTCAAAACAGATCCTAATACTTTCATTGTACTTCTCTCTCATATGTGTATAGCTCTTAACCCTTTGAAACTGAGCTTTAAAAGAAAAAGGCTTCTAATTAGGGTATCTCATTTGTAATCCGACAGTCCTTTCTGCATGGAGATACTCCCTAGTTTTGTCCTGCCAATGAATCTGATTCTGCATATTGGACATAAATGCCCTTAGTTGAACTTCCCCCACAAAAAGATTGATAAAGAAATCATTATGTTTTTCAAGAAATAGATTATGAATGAAATTTTCACATAACAAATTTTTTTGAACAGGAGGTGCTTCTTTAAAGGCTTCTAGGAACTGTTGATCATCTAGGTCATGTGGCAAGTTGCAAGAAATTCTTAAGAGCTTCCATCTCAATAGCTACTCATTAAGGAACATAGAGTACAATCTAGATGGTTTCCTATAGGCCAATAATAGTTCTCCAATTTTACATGCATCCGTTTTAGCCTAATATAACCTATCATAAGATTCCTTTAATAATACCATTTCCTTTTTAAGTCTAGCATTTTCAGCCCCAGATTGTCTTAGGAAATAGCATTTCTCCATCCATTTGGTCAACATGGGAGGAATGTGGACCTGAAACTACTCCATTTTAGTTGGCTCAGTTTGAACCTCTTTTGACTCCATAGCTGGCTTGACATTGACTTCTTGTAAATCCTGTTCCAATTCAACAGTTCTGCTCAAAGCTCTATTCAGTTTCAATTTTTGTTTTTCTTGTTCTTCTACAAATGTTTTCAAACACTGCTCCAAATTGAAATTTAAATTCTTAATTTGTTTATCCCTTTTAGATAGACTAGCCAAACACTTCTTATCTTTTTCTTCAATTTGTTACAATTGGGACTGTAATTCTTTAATGGTTTGATCTTTCTATTCTAGGAGTTCTGTTTGTTTCCCTATCTCCTGTTGTTGTTTGTTTAACTGTTCCTCACTCTATTGCATTTTATTTTTCAATTGCATAATTTTTGCTTTTAATTCCTCTATTTTTGGTGTCACATACTCATTTTGTTATCCTCTGCATCTGTAGAAAGGGGGGAAATAAAAATCTTTGCTTCACTGCTAGACACATGTCCATTAGTCACTTTTAATGGACCCTATTCTATGTCACTAACATTATTTAATGGAGACAATTGTCTCACCTCAGGCACTGTATCAATTTCCTGAATGTTCTCTGGCTGCCGTGAGGGAGGAATTATTTTTACAGGCTCATATTCATGGCCCTCTTCGTCTTCAACTAGAACATAATTGGGCATTTGTTTGCTTGTTCCCTCTTGTCCTATCTCTCCTATTTCTTTTAGTTCTTCCTTGGATGGGTCAATTCCTTGTTCAGATTCAGGGGGTTTACTGCTTTCTAGGGTTTGAGCTACATTCACACATGGATGAGATACATTTTCATCTAGTTGGGCTACTTTTTCACAAGGCTGGGTTGTTTCTCCACAAGGATGCCTCTCTTGTCTCTTTTTCTTAGGAATAGGGGGCAATTCACAGGCTGCAACATAACTAGATTCAGAGGCCGGCCATTTGCTCCTTCTTAGAGGAAGTTTTTGTAGTTTTATCTTAGGCCTCTTCTCTTTTTTATGGGGTCGAATATATTCATCCTCTGAATCCACTAAATCCACATTTTCTCGTTTCTCTAGGGTCTCAGGAACATTATGTGGTTTAGGTCATTCTTCAGGGTCTGAGAGGCTTACTGGATTTTTCAGTACCTCATCACCAAGATATTGTCTCTCATTTTGAGGAACAAGGGAGAGTTCTCTCAAATTTTGGGCTACCACACCAGATGACTCACCTTCCTCAAATTGTCTTCAGGGCTCAAGGTTCTCAAATTTATGCAGAAAATTCTGCCATTTGGCATCTAGTTTTCTTTTCTTATGGAAATGATGTTTGCAAATTAAATGAACAAGACCATGATGTTTCAAGGGCCCAGACCCTATCTTGAACCTCTCTACCATACTAAAAAGGGAATCATGGAGGAAGGCAAGAAGGTTAACCCTTAATTCAGGGTTTTCCAAGCCATGGCGCAGGTGGATGAGTAGCTGAAAAGGAGGGCCTACTACAGTGGCGCATTGTCCTTCACATGTGAAGTATTTAATAATCCTTGTAATTGTTGTTCACCATGGTTCTGTAATAGACATTATGTGGAATCCTTTATTTTTCCCCCGGGTGTTTATAATCGGCACTGAGGTTCCCCTTCCCATGCAAAAAGTTCTATCATTTTTTGATAAGAAATGTTTGTGGTTTCTAACAAATTAACACCTTCATTCTTAATACCAGACAAATTAAAGATGATTCGGGGACTTACCTTGAACTTTTTCCCATGCACAATTGACTGGCCATCTAAAAAGTTTTCAACAAATTCCTTGACCAGTTGTGCATGATGTCCCTCAAATTTCTTTATAAATTCCAGCCATCCTACCCTCTGAAATAGCTCTAAAATATTCCCTAGTGCCAGCAATTTATCTCGCGAAGCTGGCTCAGACTTGTGTTTGGCTCCCCCCATTCTATTTCTTACTGGTAATATTGCTAAGTTTCTATTGAAATATCGTGGCACTCCAAAATGATAAAACTGCTCAAGTAATTGATAGGCAAACTAAATAAAATGTAGTTTTTAAGGCCACCTATACTTCAACAATGTTGATAAGACAAGAATTAATTCAGGGTACTTAGCTTCTCGATAGTTTATTATGACATTGCATGGGATAGAGTGTGCGAGCCGCCACCTTCTCCAGTGAAGAAACAATTCACACATTTGCCAAATTTGGAAAAGAAAGGAGTTTGTGCCAATTTATCTATTTTTATTCACAATAAATTACCTGTTTAAAATAAAAGATGTACGTACCTTCTGTTTCGTCATTGATTTGAAAGTTGCTTATTTATGCTGACATAATAGCATCCTAGGTGGCGGTACCATGGAATGATTTTATTATGACATGATAATGGGGTGGCTAAAAGTGTTTAATTATTATGATGATAGGTTGTCATAATAATATTATTTATTATGGTAGGGAATGACAAGCTCATGATGGTTTAACATGTTGTATTACAGAGGTGACAATGGGTGTGTTTTAAGAATGTAGGAACATTTACACAGAAGGGAATCACAAACTCACAATGGTGGAGGAAGATGTCTGAGGAATAGATATAAAAGATGTGAACAAAATTATGGAGCATCACTGAAATATGCAGCCAGAAAGAAGGAACAAAGTTCTAGAGCATCGCTGAAATATGCAGCCGGAATGAAGGAACAAAGTTCTAGAGCATTGCTGAAAGATGCAACTGGAATGCAAGAACAAAGTTTCGAAGCATCGCTGAAAGATACAGCTGGAATGAAGGAATAAAGTTCCTGAGCATTGCTAAAAGATGTAGCTGGAATGTAGGAACAAAGTTCTGGAGCATCGTTGAAAGATGCAACCAGACACCAGGAACAAAGTTTCAGAGCATCGCTGAAAGATGTAACCAGAATGCAAGAACAAAGTTCCAGAGCATCGCTAAAAAATGTAGCCAGAATGTACGAAAAAAGTTCCAGAGCATCGTTGAAATATGCAACCAGAATGCAAGAACAAAGTTTCATAGCATTGCTGAAAGATGTAGCCGGAATGTAGGAACAAAGTTTTGGAGCATCGCTTAAAGATGCAGCTGGAATGCATGAACAAAGTTCTGGAGCATCGCTGAAAAATGTAGCGAGAATGAAGGAACAAAGTTCCAGAGCATCGCTGAAAGATGCAACTGAAATGCAGGAACAAAGTTCCAGAGCATCACTGAAAGATGCAACCGGAATGCAGGAACAAAGTTCTAGAGCATTGCTGAAAGATGCAGCTGGAATGAAGGAACAAAGTTCTGGAGCATCGCTGAAAGATGCATCAAAATACTGGGATATGATGAGGGCATGGATCTACTCGAACAAACAAGTTCTGGAGCATCGCTAGAAGATGCACTAGAATTTGTACTCTTCAGAGATGAAGCCCTACAAAACGGTGATGAAGTTTAGACAAGTACAAGGATGAACATATGAATAAATGTTTCCTAAATGCATATATACACACTCAACTTTTTTTAATTTATTGATGAAAATTATTATTACTCGTTATATTGTCTCTGCCGAAGTAGAGTCAACACATTGAGTTTCTCCTTGCATTTCTACCAGTCGAGTAAATTCCTCTTTGTTGATAGGTTTATGGTAGATCCGGAGTCGATGTCCATTGACTAAGAGAGTTTGAGAATCACCATCAATGGGTTTGAGTTGCACTACTCTGTTTCAGAATCCTTCAAAAATCTCATATGGACCTAGCCAATGAGTTCTTAGTTTGCCTTTTTGGTCTTTGTATGGAGAATCAAATAGCAACGCCCAATCTCCCTCATGGAATTCTCTTTCTTTGATGTGTTTATCATGCCAAGTCTTTCATTGTTGTTGAACTAGCTCAGTTTGATGGATAACTTCTAAGTGGAGTTCATCTAATTCACTAAGCTGCAAGATTCTCTCTACCTGGGCTCGATCGAGGTCTAAATCTAACTCCATTGTTCTCAGAGTTTGAAGCTCAAATTCAATGGGCAGAAGAGGTTTCTTCCCAAAGACTAATTCATAAGGAGTAAGACCAGTGGTGGATTTCCAAGTTGTATTGTAAGCCCAAACAACTTCAGGCAATTTTCTGGCCCAGTCTCTTCTTCTTGATGAAACTATTTTTGTCAGGATATTTTCAAGCTCCCTATTAGTGACTTCTACTTGACCATTTGCTTGTGGGTGATAGGGTGATGAATTTTTATGGCTCACCCAGAAATGATCAGTAAAAGATAACAAAACCTTAGACATAAATTGGGGTCCTTGATCTGTGACAATTGACCTAGGGGCTCCAAATTTGAGAAAAATCTTGTTATATAGGAAGTCTGCAACCTATTCTTCTCTAGCAACTTTCAATGCTTGGACTTCTATCCACTTGGTCAAGTATTCTGTACAGACCAAAATATATTCTTTTCCTTGTGAAGGGGGATCTATAGGATCGATGAAATCCAAACCCCACTTTTCAAATGGTTCAAAAACTACCTACGACTGCAGAGGCATTTCATTGGATGTCATGGGTCTTCCCACTCACTAGCATTCATCACAATGGAAAACCTAGTTCTTCACATCCTTGTGCAAAGAGGGACAATAATATCCTGCACCTAAGATTTTATGGGAAGTCATTTTGGCAGAGTAGTGTCCACCAGATGGATCGTCATGGTAAGCTCTGAGGATGTTGTATGTTTCATCTGGTCTGACACAATGGTGCAGGATCAAGTCAAGGCCACATCGGAATAACATGCCATTAATCCATTTGAAGTGAGCACTTTCCTGAATGAGGCATTTCTTTTCTTTTGATGTAAAGTCCGATGGAAGCTTAGAGGTGCCTAAGTAATTGGCAATGTCTGCAAACCAAGGTGTTTTAATGGAGACAACGAATAAGTTTTCATCTGGAAATTTATCCTGTACAGGAGTACAATCTCCATTATCATGTTTTATCTAGGATAGGAAGTCTGCAACTACGTTGAATTTCCCAAGCTTTTCCATTATGGTTACATTGAATTCTTGAAGTAATAACCATCTGATTATTCTCCCATTTATTGAGGGTTTGTTCATCAATTATTTGACAGTTCAATGGTCTGTGAACACAGTCACTTTGTATCTTGTAATGTAATGTCAAATTTTGTTTATTGTATGAACTATTGCTAGAAATTCTTTCTCTGTGGTGGTGTAGTTTCATTCAGTGGGACTCAAGTTTTTGCTAATGAAATATATAGCGTACTTTCCTCCATTCTCATCTTCTTGACCTAACACTAGTCCAATAGCATTGTTCAAAGCATCGGCATAAATATGGAAGGGGAGTTTCCGATTAGGTCCCCGTAGGACTGGGGCCAAGACAAGCTTTTTCTTAATAATGTCAAAGGATATTTGACATTCTTCTGTCCAGAAAAAATCCACATCTTTCTAAAGAAGAGAGAACATAGGAGCTACAATCTTCCTAAAGTTTTCTATGAACCTACGGTAATAACCAACATGTCCTAAGAAACTTCTGACATCTGTTTGATTCTTTGGGGTTTCCAGTTGTTGTATCACTTCAATCTTTTTAGGGTCAACCTTTATCCCTTCAATTGAGATATGATGTCCTAGCACTATACCTTGTTCTACCATTATTAGACACTTCTCATGGCTTAGAGACAACTGATGATCTTCACATCATTGCAATACTCTATCCAAGTTTTTGAGGCCTTTATCAAAAGTGGAACATAGACTATGAAGTCATCCATATAGACTTCTACACAATCATTTACAAGTTCAGCAAAGATAGCCAGAATGGCTTTCTGGAATGTGGCAGGAGCATTACAGAGCCTAAAGGGAAGAACCCGATATGTGAATGTTCCCCAAGGACAAGTGAAAGTAGTTTTGTCCTAGTCCTCTGTTGTGACTTATATTTGGTTATATCCACTAAATCCATCCAAGAATGAAAAATACTTCCTACTAGATTATCCAAAATTTGATCTATGAAGGGTAGTGGGAAATAATCTTTGTAGGTTGCTTTGTTGAGTTCTCGGTAGTCAATGTACACTCTCCATTTTCTGTTTTTCTTTGCCACTAGTACCAAGGGTGAAACCCATTTGCTGTCAAAGATAGGATAAATGAATCCTATTTGTAAAAGTTTCTCAATTTCTGTTTTGACAATATCTTTGAGATTAGGATCTAGTCTTCATTGTGGTTGACAGACCAGTCTAACATCCTTAGTATAGATGTGGTGGGTACAAACACTTGGGTGAATTCCTCTCATGTCTGTATAGTCCCAAGCAAAAGCTTTGGACCTATTCATCAAAACATTGAACAATTTGAGCTCATCTAATTCTATCAACCAGCTATTGATATTTAAATTTTTTCCTGGTAGTAACATGATAGTCTTGGTCATAGGATAGTTGGAGGTGATAGTATGAACTTCTTTTGTTAAGGTGTTGAGAGGACAGCTATGTGGTATAGTTCTATGGAGTCTGGAAATATCTTCAAAGAAATGATCTATTTTCAGAATGATCTATTAGCCAGGGGACAAGGTAACGTTGTGAAGTTGGTGTAATCATGTTCCTTGTCATCAATGTGGATCGGATGTCCCAAAATTTCTTCCACTTCTAAAATCTCTTCATCACCTGAGTCTAAGGAAAGGTCTTGTATGTTTTCTAATTCATCTTCTAATTCTTCACCATGTTGTTTAATGACTACCATAGCAAGTGAAGCTAGATTCTCTTGTTTGTCAGATTCATCTGATTCATCAACCCAAACTTGGTTATGCTTAGCAGGTTGAGCAAGGGGATATAGACTTAAGTGTTTACTATTGGGACCATGTGAAATGATCATTCCTCCTGCTCTACATTCAATCTTAGCTACAACTATGGCTAACCACGGCCTACCTAATATTACTAGGTAACTGTCCTTGGGTGTGAGGGATTGGATGATTTGGAAATCTACTGGATATTCCCAATTGTCAACCTTGACAAGGACATTTTCTAGGACACCCTTGGGAATGGATATGGATTGATTTGCCATTTGTAATATGGTAGTTGTGGGATGCAAATCAGTGAGCCCTAGTTTTTCCATAATGTCCAATGTCATAACGTTAATGGTTGCTCCCAAGTCCACCAGTGCATTAGGTATTGCTACCTCATTGATTGTTATTGTTATGAGTGGACTGCCTGGGTCACCATATTTTGGGGTTAAGGTTTTTCCAGCCAGAAGGTCAACTAGATATCCATTGATGTGCACCATATTAATCTATTTCAGTTTCCTTCCTGGTGTTTTTATGCTCAACTGTTTAACTAGCTGGTTCAATTCTGGAATTTCCTTAATCGCCTGTAACAAGGGAATCTCGATATGGAGTTGTTTAATTTCTTGCATTAAAGCAGTTTCATTAGACAATGGCATTTCTAGAGAGTTTCTAGGAATAATTTCTTTGAGGCATTCTGGAAAGGGTGCCTTAGTTTTCTTTCTTAGCATAGAATCTTTTTCTGGAGTATTTGATGGTCGTTTGGTGACTTCTTCTTTTTGTGGAGCATTTGATGGTAGGTGGTGAAGTTACTTAAAATTATGTTGGGGATAACTTCTCCTGATTGTTCCTGAGGTTGTGCTCTATAGGTACAAGAAGAGTCTTTGGTTTCATGTTAAGTTCCTCATTTGGTTCTTCTGTGATTTCAACAATGGTGGGTTGATTAAGTGTTTTTCCCAACCTTAACTGTAGGTTTCCACAATAGATGGCATTAACTCCCACCATGTTATCTTGATCAATAGCATATACTAGGGCATTTTGACATGTGTTCTTGGGATTAGGGACAAGTTGTGCTGATAGTGGTGGTTGATTAACTTGTTCATTTTGTTGAGGATTCTGGGGAGCCAGAAGAAGGTTCTATTGCGGATTTGGCATTCGTCTTGGACCATTATAAAATTGATTTGGCGATTGGGTCCATTGTGGAGGTTGATTGTGAGGGTGCCATTGTTGTTGAGGTTGGTTTGACCATGGAGGATTTCCCCAAGCTTGGTTCATCCATTCAGGTGGTCCCCAAGGTGGGTAAGATACCCAACCAAGTGGTACTGGAGGCCAAGGAGCTATCCACTGTGTATTGTTCCAACTGTTTGGAGGTCGCCATGTAGGGTTGGAGTTTTGACCATAGGAGAAATTTCCTCCAGGTCTTTGACCCACAAAATTGATCTCCTCCTCAATGTGAGATGGCCTTTTTTTAGAGTTCTTGATTGCATTCAGGATCTCACATTGATCAATGGCATGACTCTTTTCACAAATTTGGCAATTGTCAGCGTTGTCCAAAGGGCACTCTCTTAATAGATGTTTGTTCTGACACCTAGGGCAATAGATGGATAAAGTCTTAGGATTATGTGTTTTGGCATGTATTCCATCCAAAGTGGTGTTTAGCTGAACAAGAATATCAGTTTTTAGATTAGCTATTTCCTCTTGTAGTTTCCCTATTTCATTTGAACCTCTTAAAAGACTAGATTTATGGATACCTCCTCGAGTATAGGAGAAATTTAGGCATAACTCGACGATATCACCGAGTTCAAGTTGGGACACATCTCCCTTTCCCATTAAATCTAGGCTTCTCCTAGCATCCTCATCAAATCCTTTGAGAAATATAGTCTTCAAAATTTCTAGACTTATGGCTTCTTCCCCACAACGTTTGGTCAGAAAGATAAACCTATCAAGGTAATCTTCTAGGCTCTCATCTTCCTTTTGCCTTAGTTTGAACAATTCCTCTTCCCTGTCACTAACTCTGCAGTAACTTTGGTATTTGTCTAAAAAGACGGTTTCCATGTCATCCCATGTGGTTATTGACCCTGAAACTAACCCCATGAACTAATGCATTGTAACATCTCTCAGAGTGGAGGGAAAGAGTTTAAGTTTTTGGTTATTGTTCTTGTAGTCATATGTTTGACACAAGACTTTGAACTCGAAGAGGAACTGGTCAGGATCTTCAGAGGATAATCCTCTGAAAATGGGTAAAATGGATGGTGAAGTGTTTTTCATTGGTGCATCATCATCTTCGTTGAGAGCAATAGGATAAGTAAATGTTTATGCTCCCCTTCTTGGGTTATCACCATCTCCTTGGTTTTCCCTTTAATCTCCATTGTTTTCTCTTCAGCCATTGAAAGGGTCATTGTTGTTGTTATCAGCCATGATGTTAAAAGGAATGTTCTCCTCTTCAAAGGCTGGGTTTGTTGGTTGAATGATCACCTCCTCAAAGGTCAAGTCTAATGGTAGAACTTCTAGGGTATTTTTGGAGGTCTCAGGTTGATCCTGCTCAATCAATTCATAACTTAGTTCTTCAACTGAGACTTCTACCTCCCTACTTATGGTTGGGACTACAATTGGGGGGGGGGGGTGGGGGTTGGTATAATCTTCCGTGTGGACCTCACTTTTTGACCATGTAGAAAGAGAGGTTTGGTAACTATTTTTGGGTGTTTACTACAAGAGGTCTCCAAGCATTTCCCTAATAACACTAAAAAAAGAATCAGTATCCCCGGCAATGACACTAAAAAAGTGACAGGCTATCGTGAGGACCTAACACTTTAGTTGAAAAAATTAGTTTATCGACCAGGGTAGTGTCCAAGGCTATATGCAATAAGGAGTGTTGTTTGGATATTTCATCTAGAAACAATTTCCTGTATCTTTAAAAAGGCTTAAACAACATATCAAACTAGAAAACATTTAAACTCTGTACTAGGAATCATTTGAACTCTATACTAGAAATCATTTGAACTCTATACTAGAAAGCATTGGAACTCTTTAATCTAAGAAAATGTATAAACTTTATACTAGAAATTCATACATGCAATTTTTACTATGAACTCAAGCAGTGACTAATCCTATAACTACACACATTCAAACTTCCAACTAACAGTTAACAGTAATTCAAAACTAAAGTAGATGCTCTAGAAATATTTAAACAAATAGAGCTCCAAGAATTAACATCTTAAACATCACAACCAGCAGGCACACACAATGTAACTAAATATAAAATAACACTACTCTAAACAGAACATTCACGAAAATAGAAATACTTATCTACTCTACAATCCCGTGAGTGGCCAGCTCTTGGGAGAAATTTATCTTTTAACTCATATCACATTCAATTGTTTCCACAGAAACATAGTAACTCCATTCATATCTTCATAACTCAAAAGGAAATACTCAGAATAACACTATTTGCATTCATGAAAATATTGCAGAACATAACTCTTCAATTATTTTCCAAAAAGAGATATATTGATATTCATTCTTCACACAGTATGATATATATATCCATGTTTTGAGAAACTAACTAAAACTAAACTATTATGAAATCCTATATTCCAGATGGCTGTAAAATGCCATTGAAAAAGTCTTATAACAGAAAAATAGAATTTCAATTACTGATATCTTTATGGAATAAAACATATAAAAGGCTTTGAGTGGAGCCATAAAGTCTCAGATAACCAACCAAAGTAAACAGAATTAAAAGAGTCTCCAATCAATGCACGCCTAAAATTTATAGCACCCTCAACTTCCGGCGCACTTGACCTAAGCTACTTGAAGTCCACTCCTCTCGTAGGCCATGCATTAATCCTACACAATTACTCAACTCTACATACCATTATATCAACATTTAATAGCTAATTTCAACCAATTAAGGAAATATAGATTTGTACAACATTTCATTAAAAATAGATAAATATTGCTTATAAAAATAAACAAATTGGCAAGGCTAGGGTGATTGGGCAATGCAAAAAGGGTTATCTATTTTATCAAAGGAATGAGGTTGTTTATACCTCATCAGAAGGTGGGACCCCGATTTGTCTCAAAAGGAGTTGAAACTAGTGCATAGCACACGAGCACAGAGGTAGTAGTGTGGGTCCCCGTCGGGCTTGTGCTGTTGTGATAAGATGACATGTGGCATGACCTTGGCCTTTTGACTAAAAGGGCACTCTTTGTTGGCATTCCCTGATTAGCTGATGAATTTTTCAACGGTCCCAATGGATTCTTTTTCAATTTGAGTGGATGGTCTTTCTTTGATGTGTTCCAAATCAACGGTCCAAGTTCAAACTCTAAGTTTCATTTGAGTGTGTTGGCATGAACATCAAAACAACTATAGCATGATAGGTTCTACCTAGATTTTTGAGATCACCAGTTGTTGCTCGAGTATGCAAGAGGGTGATTTGACAATTAAAGCATTTCTCTAGTAATTCCTGATCTTTAGATGGATCTTGGTACATGAACCAGGCCTTTGTTGTCCATGTGAGAGGCATTTGTAGTCAAGTGACATTAATCTATGCCTCCATTTCATGCTTTGAAGGATGTGATTAGATCATTAAAAGTTTCCTGATATGAATTCAAGTGTGGCAAGCCTGCGAACACCTGGAGTAGAATTAAGGAGGATGTTGGAAAGTGGAAATTGCTCAGGTAAAGGACCTTTGTTCATTCTTTTTATAAATAGAGGTGTTTCCATGAATTGTTCACATCAATTGTTATCATGAGTACTGTGCAAAATACTCCCATGTAGTCTTTACCCTTTGTTTCTCAAAGAAGTATGTCCCTGTTCTCCTGGTTGCAGGTCTGCTCATTCTGAATTAAGGAAAGAGCAAGTATTGACCATTGGAATGGGAGGTATTGGAAA
The DNA here is from genome assembly GCA_027924645.1 of Cunninghamia lanceolata. NCBI lineage: Eukaryota > Viridiplantae > Streptophyta > Pinopsida > Cupressales > Cupressaceae > Cunninghamia > Cunninghamia lanceolata. Next base: position 4,571,852 of record BSBN01000095.1, on the reverse strand, counting down.
AAATAGGAGTCTTTAGTTGCAACAGTCTTTCTGATTTCCCAGAACCATAATTGAATAGTGTCATTCTTGTGGGGAACTGATCAGATCATCCAAATTCTCCAACTGCATGTGGTTGTTCCTCAAGGGTGGACCAACTGGGTAGGATTGTAGCAGCCTCAACCATAATTGGGATCCAAGAGTGCGGGAGGAGACATACCAGCTTTCCCTCTCACCATCCCTCTGTTTGATGGATTTCATCAAGAATAGTTGTAGAGGGAGGGCATGATGTTTTGATTCTAGGGACCACAGAGCAGAAGTGGGACTCTGTTCACAGAGTCAAAGAAGTCCTTGCCATAGTGAGGATGACACTTTTTGGTTTGACTATTGAGATCCACCTCAGTCATTCCAGAGCTCAGATATCCAGTGAATGAAGATTGAAAGACGGGGAGTTGTGTTGCCTTCCCAGTAGCCTACAATCTAAGTCTGAATATGGGACAAAGAGGGGGCATCTACTTCTAATGGCCTGGGAGGACTTTTAACCAATTGGAACATTTTGGAATGTCGTTGTAAATATTTACCAAGGAATTGGTTAAAAAAAAGTGTCACTAATCAGAGCAAGAATGCAATTTCTCAAGTCACAAGTATTGAATGAATTGTAATTTAAAAAAGTTGTACTAAGGAAATCCTGGCTGACATAGTTTGCCTATTTATAGGGCTTTAAAAGTCGTAGTAAGAGAGACTAATCATCTCCTCATCCATACTTTGAGGGTAGAATTAGGTGTCAGGAAAGGAATTCTTTTCTGGGCTTTGGATACAAGATATCCACATCTTGGGGAGTAGTTTCTGTAGCAGAGTAAGTGCATTGTCAAGATTGTAGGGCAGAATTATGCCTACATATGAACAAATTCTTGTATGACAATTTTCAATTCATATTGAGTAATATGAATAACACTATACATGTGTGTTTCTTGCAATTGTCTCCTTGAATGTATGCATTTCTTTTGTGAATGAAGGAATCAAGGGTTTTGGATTTCACCTATGCACATTTGCTGTATTGAATGTCCCATCTACTACTTATGTTCAAGGAATAGATTAAATATGCTTTAAGTGAGATATAGGGAGTGGTGTATTGCAGTAAGGATTGTTGAAGAAGAGTTGTAAGAAATACTCATTTTTGGGTCTATCATTGCAAGGAAATGGTATATGCAAACCCTCTAAATTTGAAGTTCTGATGTCATAAAGGAAAACATCTGCATTATAATATTTTGACTCTGTTACTCTTGATAAAGTACCGATCCTAGAACTTCTTTGCCCAAGAGTCCAAAAAGAACAAAAAATATAAGACGAATTAATTGAAATCTTTTAGTTTGTTCTGTTATAGCTTAAGTATATATTAGTATATGTTCTCAAGGCCAGCAATGTGAAAATCTACAAGAACTTTGCCAAATTGTGAGATATTTTTACATATCTTGGTGCATGTTTATGAGAACATTTCTACCTAATATAGTAACATACAAATCCATTAATATTGTGATAAGGGATACCCCCCTAGGTTTGGCAGAGCCTGAAGTGTAGGGGAGATAGATGTAAATAATCTCACTCTGTTGGCTAGGTCTCCATTGAAATTGATCATAATAAGTGGCAAATCTTTAGAGTTTGATGTGTGCAGATTTGGGAACCAACACACTTAAAGAAAGAAGAACATGGAGAACACTCAAGGAAGAAAAGAAAAGAAAGGCAAGAAATCATGAAGGAGACGGATTATAGATTTGACAGGTGGTGAGCATTGGAGAAGGGGAACACAGAGTGTGTCCAACTCAAGGTACATAGTACACCCAGGATTGTCTTGGCCAGGGCTTCTGTGTGCACTTGTGTTGAGCATGTTTTGTTGAACATGGCTATGGAGCACTTGTGTGTGTGTTTTCTAAAAACAGTTGAATGCTTGAGAAACACATGGTTGGTTCTGAGTAAGAACTAGATTCCTCCTAGAAGTGCTCACTTGTTGAAAGGGGGTTGAATCTATAATCCATTCTCTAGAGTGACATTTGGAAGAACTTCCAAGATCCAAAAGATATGTATTTATTCCTTTCCATGATGGAAATTAATGAAGTATGGAACTTATTATTAATAAAAATATTGATGGGTTTTGATGTTAATATGATTATGTGATTATGTTAACTAATTTGTTTTGTTAATGATTTACTTAAGAGTTCTTATTAAATTATCAACTGTTGTAATTTACATTTGTTATTACATCTATTTTAACATCATTGAATATATTATTCAATCTTAACACAAAATATTAACCATAACAAATTCACTGCAATTATTTAAATACATAGGGAGAAAAGTAGTGTTACACAAACTCATAAAACTTTCAAAAACATAGAATGAAGAGGAAAGCCCTCAATTACATCATGAGGCATGCAAATTTAAACATTTGAAAACATTCAATCAAGTAGGAAATCCCTCAATTCCATCATGAGGAAGACAACTCAAAACACTCAAAATAAAGCAAAGATAGAGCATCCATCTCCTCAACCCAGTGTTTGCACTCAATGTGCCCTAGAATGAGAGAGGATTGGATTAAAACAATCTTAGAATAGATAAGGGAAAATGTGCCACTCAAAAAATCCTATAGAGGAAATCATTTAGGAACAAACAAAATCCTTCAAAAAATAGAGTGCAACACAATAAAGACTCACATTCTAAAGGTATTATAAATTCAAGGCCAGATCATAAATTAGTTCCATGAAGAAACAAGATGAGATCTAAAAATCATAAGAAAGGGAGGGAACACCAATATGAAATTATTACAAGAACTGACCTCTCAACTTCACCAATTAAATGTTGACAATCACAATAATCAACAACCTTGCACATGAACAAATCACACAAACAACATAACTACCATCCACAACGTTTATCTTCCCTAAGAACAAAACAACCTCTTTATCCAACAACCACTCAACTAGCTCTTGCCATGAGCGCATGAGTGACTAGGCATGTGCCTCCAAAGATGGTGTGGTTAAATGTGTTGTGTCAGAGTCTAACTCACTTGCATTGTGCCTAGGTCAATTATGAACAACACATATTTTGGTGAACACAATGTGAAGAGTAAATCCTTTTGGGTAAGCTTTTTATGTTTTTGCATGTTTTTCCATTCTTCTTTCATCTCTCTTTCACTTCAACATTCATTCCATTTATTTATTGATACTTCTTGCACCTCCAAAATATGACGAAATTAAACAAATTTTAGGGGCACATCCCCTCCAATGAACCTAGATTACACCTTCATTTGATAGGTATATCCCACTGAATCCATTAGCTCCAATCTCAAACCATTATGATGACTATGAATAATCAAATTCAGAGGGCACCCAACAAGAGCCCCACAATTTCTTGGCCTTCAACAACTTGACTTGTAATTAAGATACGATGATTCAACCCAACTATCCCAACCAAGGCAAAGCACACTGAGTGCTCATTCAGTCTGAAATTCATCAATAAGATCATCCATTTACAAGCTATAGTGAAACAACCACACAAATGGATAATGAGGTGAGTTTCTTGGAAAGAAATTTTCAAGAAGCTCATGAGGCATGAGAAGCTCTCCACATCACCTATCAGGTTGAACAATCTACGATGCATCATACATCATTAGAAAATGTTCTTGAAGAATGAGCAAATGGAGATACTTAAGACAACCCACTGCTAGGTGGTGAAGTCCAAAGGATGGAGGCTACAAGACCTATTGACCTTATAGCCACTTTAGTCCAATGGATTGGGATGCTAGAGGCTAGAGGTGTTAAACAACCTCAACAAGACAAGACTAAAGAAAGAACTAGAATCCAAATAGATCCTTTCACCACTAGGGTCAAACAAAACTAAGAAGAAACCCAAGCCCCCATCTAAACTTCTACTCTCGTAATGCCATTAAAGAGACTTTCCCACCTCTTCAACAACCTAATGGAGTTTGAAATGTAATGCAAAATCATACAACTCCTCTAGAATATCAACCCATGAATGTGTAACCAATGTACCTAGTTATACCAAGGTATCTAATGAACATCCAAATGTAAAATCAACTAGTTCTTAAATCTTATCGATGGGCCTCATGTTCACAGGAGTAGCACCCACTTATTAGAACCCATTTTGAGGGACTTACTTAGAATACTTGAAAGAACCTCTTCATTTCATATTTGTAATGTTTTATTATCACGTCCCCTCCCAGACCTACCTAAAGGGTAAAAGTTCAAACTTGTGTCACACTTTCTACCAACTAAATAGTTTCTCTAGAAACAGTTTCACCCTAAACAATTCTAGGAGAAAAGGTTCCACCTGAAACCACGTAGCACTTATGTGGCATTGCGTGGCATAAAGAGTTTCAGGCAAAACCTTTTCACCTAATTTTTTTTAAATCTATATAATATGATTTCGACTTTGAAAATAGTATTAATTTGCATAGAAGGTTTCAGGCAGTAGAATTTTTCCCATAACCTTTTGGGGCGATACCATCTCGCTTGAAACTGCCTATGTGGTAGCCAACCCCCTTGTTTTCAAAAAAATGAACAAAATTTCAAGTTCAACTCTAAATTTCTCCAACCAAAAGGTACTTTCATGAAAATTTGAAAATATGCTTTAGTAGATCTCAAAGTCTAGAACTTAGATATATAATATTTTAAAATTTTTGATTAGTTATATTAGCATTATTTTTAAATTTATTACAAGTAGGTTATTATAATCAACTATGCGACTAATTAGAAATTAAAAATAAATAGGTAAAATATATTTTAAAATTTTGAAAAATATACGGTGCACAAGAGGAGAGAATCTTCTCCAAGAAGATATTTTTAAAAAATTAAAAAAATGTACAAAAGTTGACGTCCAATAAAAACTATATCGTTATGTTTAAATTTGACTTTAAAAAATTATTAAAAAATAATTATTCATCAAAAATTAAAATTTCTTTTACCATGCACTAGAGATTTGAGTTGTCTAATTAGGAAAAAAAAAAGAAAGTTAATTTTACTATATTTTTCTTAACGTCCCATCGATGTCACTTTAAAAAACAATCAGCAATTACAATTCATCTATTAAACTCATAAAAAAATATATCCAACTAATTTTGAAACAATTTAAAAAATTATAATCATAAACTACATTAAAATTTATACATTTCATTAATTTATGTCATTTTAAAATTCAAAACATACATATGACTTTTTCATCGTTTAAGTTGGAAAAATATATTTGTGTTGGTCGATTCCTTTATAAAGTGTGACACAGTTCTAAACTTTTACCCTAAATTATTAAAAGCAAAGGGAGACCCAAATTCACACATCAAGGCATATAGAGTTCAACTATAAGGGAACTCCTCCCTTGGGATGGAATTGTGGTCAAAATATTTCTAAAGACTTTAGAAGGAATCACTCTAGATTAGTATTATCGCCTCAATGCCTCCATACAATCTTTCTGACAACTCATTGGAAAATTTGTCATAGCCTTTGATATGAACAAATTGGTTAGGACAAGAACTCAAGAATTCTTAAGTATGAAACAAGGTACTAATAATATGTGGCACATTTTGTATATGTTGGAGGCAAGTCCTCTGTTTATCGACTAGTGCCCCAAACATGGATCATAGAGAAGAACTTTACGACCTCTTCTTGCATGCTCTTAACAAGGACACAAGAGAGGAGATTTAGAAGTTACCTTATAAGTCTTACAAATAAACTTTGAAAAGTGCATTGAGAATCAACTAGGATGCTAATGATAGTGGGCAAAGATTTTATGGAACAAATATATGACTTACACCTACCTGGAAACTAGTGACAATAATAGAAACAACCCTTATGTTGTTAAAATCCTGAAAAACAATCACAATGCAACAATAGATGGGGTAATTGACATACTTCATTTAAAGAACAATGCCAACAAAGGTTACAACAATGGGTACAACCCAAAATAACCAAAATGTTAACATATTGGATTATCCCCAAAGCAAAAATTATTATCAAAGAGACCACCAATACTATGATAACAGGTATGAACCATATTGTCGATTGTATGAGCCCAACCAATTTTGCTTCTTTCACAAAACAAAAGGGCATAGCACCGAATCATGTTAGAAATACAATAAGGAAGATAGGGATTTTGATTTCTCACAAACTTTCCATTTCCCAAACCCCTATAATGGAAGAGACAGAATGCTCTAACCCTTCGGTCAAGAAGAATAGAAAATTGAAGCCACAGAAGACTCAAGAAGATATAAAAGTAGGAATTTAGACAATTGATAGATGTTTGAGATCAGGGAGAGTTTGTAGCTCTCCCCAGGGACAATGAAGGTCTTATACTAGAATGTTAGGGGCATTAATGCCCCTGACAAGAGGCGCTTAATCAAATGCTAGATTGATTCCTCAAGGATGGGCATGATTCTTCTTCAAGTGACTAAACTTTCTAATTAGCAGGCTGATTTTATTTTTTCAAAATGGAATAAATGGCAGTACTTCCACTCTTTTGTGACAGGGGCATTACGAGGTTTGGTTGTTCTATGGGATAAGAATCTATTCAGTGTTGAGCTCATTCATGCTGCATCAAATTGCATGCTTGTCAAGGTGACTTCAACAAATCTGAATTTCAAGCTATTTAATATCTATGGGCCTAATTCTACTTTGGGTAAGAAAACCTTGTGTGACATGTTAAGCTCAGTAATGTATAATTTAAAAGAGGAAAAAGTGATTTTTGGGGGTGATTTCAATGCTATTACATGTTTGGAAGAAACATCAAGGGGTATTATACCTCCACAAAAAACTATAGAAGATTTCAATGAATTTATTTTTGATAATGCATTATTGGATAGTCCTCCCATAAATGGTAGGTTTACATGGACTAATAGAAGAAGATATTTCCTTCTTATTGCTAAATGGCTTGATAGATTCTTTTTTTCCCCTGAATGGTTTTTAGAGAAGGAGACCTTTCATATATCTATTCTTCCCTTAACATGATCTGATCACTTTCCTATTTCTATCACTTTCTCTATTAAGGCGGAGAACAAAAGACATAAGACTTATTTCAAGTTTGAAGCCATGTGGTTTAGAGATAATAACTTTATTCACCTTCTAGAATCATGGTGGAAGAATTCCCCCTTTATTTATGGATCCAGGATGTTTCAATTAAATGAAAAGATTAAATTTATTAAATCAAAGATTCAAGTTTGGGATAGGGATACATTTGGGATATCTTTAAGAAAAAAATTCAGATACAGGAGAAATTAAGTCAAATTAATGAGAACATCATCAAATTTGGAATGAATCAAACCTCTTTTGACCTTGTTAATTCTCTTCAATCAGCACTAGAAGAGATTCTTGCAAGGGAAGAAATTTATTGGCAACAAAAATCAAGAGACATGGTTAAGAGAAGGGGACAAAAACACAAAAAAAATCATTCTTCTTCTGTGATAAGAAATAAAGGAATACTATTCATGCAATTAAAGTCTCAAATGGACAAGTTTTGTTGGATCAATCTCATATTCAAAAAGAAAGAGTTATATTTTCTAGTAAATTGTTGTCAAAACCAAATGTGTTAATTAATGATCATGATGTTCAAGAAATTACCTAAAACATTCCTAAATTGATTTTAGAGGAAGACAATAAGGAATTATTGAAGGAGTTTACTTTAGATGAAATAAAATCTATTATTTTTTCTCTAGATCCGGATAAAGCCCCGGGTCCTAATGGCTTCACTCCATTATTCTTCCAAAAGTGTTAGGATTTTGTTGGAAGGGAAGTATGGTTGGCTGTGGAAGAATCCCATAGAAACAAAATAGTTCTAAAAGAAATTAATTTCACTTATATTGCTTTAATTCCTAAGGTAGGGGCTCCTAAATCCTTCACTGATTTCAGGCCTATTTCTTTGTGTAATACATTGTACAAGATTATCACTAAGGCCATTTCATCAAGATTGACAATTTCCATTCCTAAAGTTATTTCTGATGAGCAAGGGGACTTTGTGCCGAGTAAGGAGACTGGTGAAGGAGTATTAGTTGCACATGAGGTGTTACACTCTATTTAGACTCATAAAATTGCTGCAATGCTTATCAAATTGGATATGATGAAAGCTTATGATAAAGTATTTTGGGATTTTCTACTTCGAGTTATTAAGTGTTTTGGCTTTTCTTACAAATGGTGTAAGTGGGTATATTCATGCCTTTCAGGAGCAATTTTTTCAATAATTATCAATGGACGTCCGACAGATTACTTCATATCTTCATAAGGAATCAGACAAGGAGATCCTCTTTCCCTTTTATATTTATCATTTTGGCAGAGGGCCTGAGTAGAGCTATCCCAAATTAGAAGGTTGCTAATAAGTGGAGGGGTATTTACATTCCTAGAGTTCCATTTGTAATAACACATGCATTATTTTTTGATGACACATTGTTATTTGGTCACCATGGAGGCTAAGATAATTAAGAGGGTGATCAATCTGTACTGTTCAGTTTTAGGTCAGCAAGTTAATCCTAGTAAATCCAAATTGTTCTTCTTTAATATGAGCTCTAATATTCAAGGAAGAATCTCTAACATTTTAGGTTACAAGGTGGATTCTCTCCCTTGTCAATATTTTGGTATACCTCTCTTTTATGGGCCTCAAAGAATTAGTTTAGGGAAGAATATTGTTTTAGCTATTCAATCAAAAATCTCTTCTTGGAAAGGAAGGTGACTCACTTTTGTAGGTAGGTTAATGATGATTAAGGCAGTCTTATTAGCTGTTCCTATCTATATGTTGTCAGTGTTGAAGATTCCAAAAGGTACTATTCATTATTTGGATAGCATTTTCAAAAAATTTCTATGGAGTGGTTCTAATGATGTAGTGAACAAAGTTCCTTTGGTTGCTTGGGAAAAGATTTGTATTCCTAAAAATGAAGGTGGGGCAGGTATTCATAATATTGAAGCTCAAAATAGAGCTCTTGGGGCCAAACTTGCATGGTAGATGTGTGTTAAACCAAATTCAAAATGGTGTAAAATCATGCAACATAAGTATTTAGACTTAGATTCCCTTGATAGAATATTCATAATTGCAAACCTTATGGAGGGATCCAAGATCTGGAATTTCATTTTGGAGTGCAAAAAAATTATACTTCCTCATCTTTCTTGGATCATTCATAATGGACAAACAACCTCTTTTTGGGAAGATTCTTGGAACAACTACCCTCCTTTATCATAGATAGATGGTCTACGAGAGGCAAGATTGGTGTTAATTCAAACTTGGGGTTCTAAAGTAAAGGATTACTTTAGTATTGATTCAAATTTTTTTTTCAGTAAAGGTGCAATGGAAGGAATTTTCAAATTTACCATTCCCCTAAGAATAGAAAGAGCTGCTTTCTAATCTCTTAGTTAACAAGAAGGTGTTTTTTCTCACAAGCAGGATGAATTAATTGGGATTCCTTCTAAATTAGGGCAGTATACAATTAAGAAAGGGTATCAAAGCATTATGTTTAATGTAAATAGGAATTTTCATATGTGGCCCTATCAGTTGTGTTGGAGTAGATTATGTCTTCCAAAAGCAGGTGCTTTTACTTGGCTTGCATTGAAAAAATTGTTAAGCTGGGCATTTCTCAACCTTTTAATCGTCCACTATGTTTAACAGAAGTTGAAGATGTAAATCATTTGCTCTTAAATTGTACTTTTGCTTATTAGGTATGGACATGGATTTGCAATAGGTTGAGTTGGCAAGGTCCTTTGCCTAATTCATATTTAGAACTCTTTCAAGGATGACCCTTGTTACGTAAAGACTCTACATTATCTACTTTATGGTTGATATCCCCCTCCATAGTGATTTGGAATATCTGGTTAGAGAGGAATAACATAATTTTTAGAAAAGAAAGTTGTTCCATTATGCAAATTATAAGAAAAATAGATAAGTCTATTTCAGAGGTCATTATGTCTCATCTATTAAAATGAATTTAGTTTCTTTATTTTTTACTTCTTGGGATGCTGAAGTGCTTCTAAAATGGAATTTGATAAAGCTCCCCCATTCAGGTTCTTTCCAAGCCAAGAATAAAATTGATAGGAGTCAGATAACATGGATACCTCCTCTTGGTTCTATTGTCAAGCTCAATTTTGATGGAGCTTGCAGAGGGAACTCTGGCCTCTCAGGTGTAAGGTGTGTTATAAGGGATTGCAAAGGTTTTGTGAAAGTTGCTCTCTCTTTGAAATTAGGGATTTGTTCTAACAATGAAGCAAAAGCTTTGGCTTTAATAGCAGGTCCCAATCTTGCCCTGAATCTAAGGGTAACCAATATCAGTATTGAAGGGGATTCTTTAAATATTGTTAATGCTTTAAAGAAAAAGATAACTCCTAGTTGGAAAATCATATATATCCTACAAGATGTGTGGAATTTGCTAAATCATTTTGAGTCTTTTGAAATCCATCATACTTATAGGGAGGACAATAGATTACCAGATTGCCTCTCTAATCTAGCATGCGATCAAGTGAAGGATAGGGTGGAATGGGATGATGCATCACTGAAAAATAATGCTCAGGTGGTTCATATTCTATAGGCAGAAATATTTGAACATGGTGGCAGGAAATGATCGGAGTATACCAATTTTCAAACTACTTCTCTAATTTAGAGAAGTAGTTGTTATTTAACTGACCTTTGTTTTTTTGGCAAGTACTATTTTGGGATCTATTTTATCTGAAACTTTTGTTACATGTGCCTTTTTTCCTCCAGTAGTCGAAGTGTGCGATTTGGAATAATAAGTACCACCAGTACTTATATCATTTATGATGATTGATATCATATGAAATTCCTTCAATCTTTGAATTGAGATCGATCTTCAGCCCGAGCTATCTCACAGGTGTCTTCTCTGTTAAATGATGGTTTTACATTGAAATATCAACATTCATTCATTCTGGCTAAGTTGCTCTCTAATTTCTTCTGCTTTGTGGCTTTGTGCTTTGAAAATGGGTTCTGTTCAATGCAACAAAAGGTTATTTTTACCGGTGCAAAAATGGGAAAGGCTGAGTCAGGGTGTGCTCCATTCAAATTTGCTTGTAGTTATTTTCAAAATTGACAATGAGGAGGTTGAAAATGTGATAGTTCGTGTGTGTGGATGAGTGTCTTACAATTCCCAAGGACGATCTATTCGTCTCAAGTGGTTACTCATTTCCTTTCCAATTCAATGGATCTTTTACAAAATTTAGTGATGGTGAAAGAAATTGCAGTTAAGTTTGTTCATGACTTTCTATTCTCTGTGGAGAGGTTTGAGGAAGGGGTTGAAAATTACGATCTGCATCTAGGTACTGCCTCGATAGGGGGTTTGTTCTATCATAAAGAAATCAATCAACAATTAGCCCTCCACTGTGTTTACAGTGCCTTGCTTCACGACTTGCAAAATAATTGTGTTACCTCCATACATAACTCTCTCCATTGTCATGCAGGGGAGTTGGGAGAAGATTTGGAGGAGAGTGTTTGGGATGTGTTCGAAGCTCAACATTTTCTCATCCATTACCAACCACCACCTCCGCCAGTTGGTACAAATGTTGCTTCTCATGATCCTGCACGACAGGGGTTTTTGATTGAAGACCTTAATGCTGATAACTAACATCTTGGTGTGATGCTGTTCTTTTTTGTTGTTTATTTCCTATGATGAAGACTCTGGCGTTGATATTTAGGATTGTTTGTGCCCTGTTTGGGGATCCATGTTTCTAGTGGGTTGGAAGATGGATATACTGTTGATATAATCTCTATATGTTTTTGGTAATGTTTTTATAATCTCTATATGAATATACTGTAGATATAATCTCTATTACCAGTTATATGAGGCTATGTTTTTTGTAATCTTTGGGCTATTTCTCATGTTTATTCATGCCTCCTTGTACTCCCTTGAAGAGATTTTCTGTAATACGGGCCCCATGGGGCCTTTTATTATTTCAATATAAGTTTATGTGTTGTGCACCTTTTGTTTAAAAAAACCACATTTGTTTATGAAAATGTTCCTCAACCCTTAAGAGATGATAACCAATAATTTTATTCGACAAATGCCTATTGCCTCATAAAATGCGAATATGAGAATATTTCAATATCCTTTCCACACTCACTACAACAATAAAGCAAACATTTAAAATATGACCACTTCATAATCACCCAATATAACACATGTCGACGTGCCTAAAACACCTAGTTAGTTAAGGCCAAAAGGAGAAACTAAAATGCTAGGCTTGGTGGAGACAGTCCGTGATGAAGTAGACATAGAAAATAATGTTGAGTAAGAGATAAAATTCCATTGGAAATCCATCTCAAATGTTGATCCCACCCCATCTCCCATTAGATTGTATGATCTCATTGAAGATCTTAAAAAGACCTATGCAAAAATTTCCTTCACTGATCTTCTTAGGAATTTGTCATCATATTACAACTCTTTTGCAAACAATTGGTTTAAAGTACCTTGATCACAGAAACCCACCCCTAGGTGAGTAGATAAACCAGGTGGATCTAGACATAAACCCACTAAATGTAGAACTCCATGATCCTAGTTTGTTCTTTGATCCAAAGCAAATGCCTACAAAAGCTAAGTTACCAAAAAGAGGAGATTCAACCTTATATTTGCAAGTTTGGATTTATGACACTTGGATCGAAAGGATGCTAATATATGATGGCATAGTTGTAAACATCATACTATTCTGTCTTCTTGAAAGGATGGGATACAGTTACACCAACATTATAGCTTGGAAAGATACCTTACGTAGTTATGATAACTTGAAGGCAACTACTATTGGAAAGATAACTCTCCCGGTTTCCCTAGGACCCAAATGGTTCCAACAATGTTTTATGTAATTGACAAGGACATAGGTTATAATTTGTTGTTAGGAAGACCCTAGATACACAAGACCAAACACATCATTGTGTATCACCTTAAAAGTCTCCTCTACTCTAATGCTTCTAGAGTTGAACCCCACTCTATTCCATTTACTAAGCACACAATTCTCAGAAAAGTCAATACCAACAGAATAATCACCAAGACCTTCTACCATATCTTTACTAACCAAGGTTTTAGGCCTTTTTTACTCAAATAACCTAACTACAAACTCCACAATAACCTTGATTCATATGTAGTAACATTAGCACAACTAGATAAAGTTGATGCATCCATCCTATATAACGTACCATGCAACATTCCTTTTGCAAGCACTAAATTACCCTTTACTAATTTACACCCTTTCCTATCAAAAGTGACATCAACTCCTTCATAAGACATTTTAGACATAGGCATAAGATTTCTTGCCAAACCTAGTATGTGTAGTACATTGATGAGTGTCTATACTCTACCATCCATGAAAAAAACTTTGATAATTCCTCACCCAACAATCTTTGCAGAGCTATTATTCTTGAGAAACACTTTACCTTCATCACTTCTAGTATACTTTGAGTACCACTCCCTTTGTGGTGTCATATGAAAAGAAGCACATGAATCAATTAGGTAGGAACCATCACCAACAATATTAGTAGAGACAAAGGCATCACTATTATATTCATTAGTGTCAAAGGACTTATCAAATAAGTCATCCTTCTTTTTGGATTTACACTCCTTTTTTATGTGACCTTTCTTGCCATAATTCTATCATGTTACCTTAAACTCACCTAGAGATTTAGACCTATCATTACCCTTAGACTTCTTATCTCCCATCTTCTTTTTACCTTTTTTCTTTTTTCAACTACCTCTTACAAAAAGGGGATTAGAATATTTATCATGCATGGTCCTTTTTTGGTTTCTTCATTTAAAAAAAATTCAATCATATTTTCTAGTTTAAGTTTTGTTTACTCACAAAATCCTTCAAAGATGTCATTTGATTATATTTGTACACCAACTACAACTTTCTAACTATTGTAGGATTTGACTACCACACACACTAGGGTTTGCACTCCAATGAAGTAGACACCACCCAAACAACCAATCTTTCTCTGATAACAAATGTTAAATATTTTCACCCTTTGTAGTAGGACCAATAGACTGAAATAATGAGTTCTTAAGATTGTGCATTGTATTAATAGTCAACAAGTATCAAATCTAAATTTTATATCAACACATATGAAAGCAATTGAATAGTATACAACTACAAGATTAGACAAGACACAAATATTTTAAGTGGGAAACCCTCACAAGAGAAAACTCACCACCAAAATAGATGTTCACAATTATATTATTTAGAATCAACTTCAATTTAATACAACTATGCCTTTTGGACAATGAGCCTCAATCTATAGTATACTCTTCTTATGTAGTCACTCAATTGTTTACACACTGATAATGTGCACAATGTCTTTAGTGTCTATATCATAAATTCTTCACCTTTGGTAACCTTGGTGCATCCATACAAACTATTATACATAGGAAAATTCATAGAATACCGACCACCCAACCATATAACTAATTTGTAGAATACCAAGAGTCATGTATCCATACTCCATACATATGTGACATTAGCATCCGCACTTTATTATCAAATATGTTGTCTCCTTATTGATAATCACCTTGTAAACTTTACCACTACCACACACTATGAAATAGTTGTTACATCTTTTACACTGCTAGTACAAATATGTTTCTAGTATAGCCAACACTACCAACTCTTCTTGCATTTGGTATATACAACCATATATTCACTCTAGATTGCTTGTGGTACCTTGTGTCATCTTCTAGGACATTATCCACCCCTTTGTTCATAGTTCATGTTCACTAGTTATACCACGTGTTCCTACATCATTGATCATGCTTTAGCAAGTATTAAACACCTATGTGGTTGTAGCAACTACTAAACACCTATGTATATCTAATTTCTTCATCTAGACACCTTATGGTTGTTGTCATAGCACCATCACATGTGGAAAAACATATATGATGTGCCACAAGACTTGCAAAATTATTATCATATGTATTTACTATGTTATACCACACAATACCTAAAAATTTCACCACATTCCACCACAATAAAAGGCTACAAACTCTTCTACTAGGACTCTCCCATGTGAATATTGCCCAAGTCCCAACAATATAAAGTGGCACATTCTTTCTCTCTACATCTATTACCTTTTTATGGATTCAATCAATGAATCCATTTGCAAGCTCAACTAAAGATAATGCTCTTTACAACAAGTTTTTGCATGAACATCATTTGTAGTTGTAATTTAAATTCAACTTGTAAAACTAGTTTTTTTTAATTAATTTATTTTTTCTAAATTTTTGATATCCCCAACAAAGTTTTTTTGGATGTTTGTCTTCAAGAAACTATATATTAGTTGATTGGTCCATCTCAAATGTGCCACATACATTGTCAAACTCTTACGCTAAAGGTTTGAGGTATGGCAATTATATTGCATTTCCCTCTTTATCCACTACCTAATCTAATAACCATTTTACTAAAGATCCTTCATTGATGTCTTTATTACATTCATCACAATATAAATTGACATATCTTACAAAAACTACCAATAAACTTGTTCTAACATCTATTTGTGAGCACAAGCAAAAATATCCTCTTGATGTGCATATTGTATAATGCCAAATATAATCTAATTAATTTTTGGTCCTTGTGAGTAAATGTACAACAACTGAAATTTTTTGCAACAAATTCTTCCTACCTAATGGAGGTAGTTCTTCTTGCAGTGGTTTCATTGAGCAATCAAATTATCTAAGTAGGATTTTTTAGTATTCATTATGTTATCTAATATCAAACATGTCACAAATTGAGTGATCCATGTTTCAACATTGACTTCTTTCATAATGTGAATGTATTTAGAACCTCTCCCAGATTATCTACAAATGGATATGATATAAGTAATGGAAGGAAAAGATGTAAAACCTTTGTCAAGATTCCACTAACACATTCTATAGGAATATCTACACTATGACATGTCATTACTAAGCTACTACTAGAGTGGCATTTTGTAGATACATCATACACTTTATATATTTTTCCTTCTCACTAGTTTTCTATTGATAAATAGAACAACACTATCTCTAGATTGGAATTCCATTGTTATTTGAGGAAAATAAAGAGGACAACCTATTCTAGAAAAAAAAAACTTTCATTTCAAAATAAAACAATTCTTAAATATCAAGAAAATGGTAGGTCTATAAAAATTTACATTTGCTGAAACAATATTTAGCACTATATATTGGAAAAACCATTTGAGTAAACAAAGATAATAGTGGAATTCATTTTTTTTAAATTATCTTGAAAATAAAAATAAAAAGTTGCTAGCAAAGATAATAATAAAAATTTAAATTATCATTGTGGTGACATCTAATAAATAATAAAGTTTGATGTATATTATGAGTGAAACTAATAGTGTTTTGTATAATGTAGCAAGTAACTCATAACGTCCTTAATGTTTTACATTGTTAATGAAATTATCTACAAACGCTACCATTTCCTATAGTTGTTTGAGATATCACCAAGGCAATAACATCCTCATCATCTTTGGCTAAAATTTTATACATCATATAATGCTACTTGATGTGTGTACAACACAAAAATAAAAAAAAATGAGGTATCACAAAGGCAATAGCATCCCAATTATCTTCCTCCAAATCATATACAATAGACAAATCTTTCCTTATTTGTATAAGTTGTTGCCTAGGCAATGATTTATGAAATTTTTACTTTGCTCAATGGTCATTCTAATTTTAATGTTTTTGGGTGTATATTTAGCTAAAATATATTTAGGTAGAACTCATTATCGACTTCTATGAGAAATGAAATATTAGTATTTGTATGAGGTAAAAGTAAACGACAAAATTTGAGGTATCATTAGTGTAAGATTTTATGAAGGTTTGTAAAAAGTATATCATACTTGAAAATAATAAGATTCATTTTATTTATCAAATACTACATAAAAAATGAATTCTTACTACTACATAAAAAATGAATTCTTACTAGAAATAATTTTTTAGAGAGATTTTCTCCAATTTATTTCTTGAGTATCATAGTAGTGACATCTTATTAACAACATGATTTGATTCATTTATCAATTAGGCCATATAAATCCTCAATGTTGAACTATATCAATGGAACTATCTACGAAGGTGAGCAACTCATGTACTTGTTTTAGTTATCATAAAGGCAATAGTATCCATACTATCTTCATTTGAAACATACATAAAAAATTATGATATATTTATGTACAAGGATAAAATAAATTTATTTGAGGTATCTTTGAGGTGATGGTATCCTACTTATCCTATTTATGTCATTTGTGTGTTTATATTCTTACAAATATCGTATAGTTGTTAGATTTTATTATATAATAAGAGGTGAGTAATAAGAAAGGAATATAGATTGAGGTATCACTTGAGTGACCTTTCATGATGTTTGAGATGTCACCATAACCATAAGTATCATGATGTTTCATATGGTATTGTGAGAGTTCCATTTATTGTTGTGCTATTATATCATTTGAGGTATCACAAGAGAAATGTTTCATGATGTTATTTGATCTACCATCACTTAATTATTTGAGGTATATGTGTGCAATATCTATCAATCATTTTTTAGTTAAGGTACTGCTAATGATATCATGATGTTATTTGAGGTATCACTATAGTGATACATTTACTTCTATCTATTTTCTTATAGCTACAACTATACTTTTGATTAAATTGCTTTATGTATCCCTAGAAAAATGCCCAAGATTTTGCTTAAATCGATTAATACTATAAATAGAAAAAATGATTAGTATATAGATTTATGAATACTTACTATAAATAGAAAGTTACTATTTTTTCTCTTCAATTAACTTTCTTACTGAAGGGGAAACTATGGTGATTGCTAATTCCATAAAAATAAAGGAATAGCAAGTTGGTAACTCAATAATAGGCCTAAAATTTGATAGGACCCTACTATTATATGTATAAAATGAAAACCTTACAATAAAATTCTTAATTAAATGAAAAATAACTATTATTAAAATTGTATATGCTATTTTGTTTAGCATGTATATAGGCAATAAAAATGTGCTCTTACATAGGATCAAGATCATGAAGGGCCACATAGGATTAAGGTCATGTAGTCTTGCATTACAAGTGAAAAAAAGAAAACTAAATGTAACATTTTCAAACTTCATCACTACTAGTGGGAGAGATGTAACCACCACAAGAGGGAAATTTAAGCATGATATAATTTAGGCCTTGGGTAATCTACATAAATCTTTCTTATTGTGACTTAGGAAGAAGTTGTTTGTTTTTGTTGAGTAGCTTCTAAAACACATCAAATCCATCTCCCAAGAGCCCTTCCCATAGGATTTTAGCTACTTTCTCTATGTCTTCAAATGATGTCATTTCATCAACCATAAACACTCCTCTAATGTCTTCATCATTGGCTTGGAGATCATATTCCTCTTGACTACCTTTATTGCTCCTAATTTGTATTTTTATTCACATATATTTTTGCCAAGACCTTCCAATGCCTATCTCCTCAAGCAAGTCCATGGAGTTGATAACAAAGATCATAGTGACCTTACTATTGAATAGTCTCATTATTGTTTGGTCCTATAAGATCAAAAATTGCATACCCTATAATTTTGGTACTAAAATTTGACCTCACTTTAGCATCTATCTCCCCTAGTATGTTTTTAGGTCTATTTAGCCCTATCCAAGCTTTTGTCCCACCCTTGGTGCCAACGTGGGATTGGTGTTTCTATATGTTTGTGTCTTTTCTGTGTAAGTGAATGTGTTTTCCATGTCAACCTAGTGTCATGCTATCACCCTATGTCATTGGTGGCCTTGTTGAACTTGGATGATAATGTGGCGCATGAACGACTATACAATACACTAACATCGCCTAACGATGTAGTCATGTAGCATGGATGTTTCTTACTAAATCTTTCACCTTTCTATACTTGAATAGGTGAGTGTAACTACTCTTGAATCCATTTGGTAAATCTCAATAGTGTGTAAGTGCACAAAGATGGGGGACCCAAAGGGGGTCTTAAGATGCCACTTTTTTCTGAAATCAGGAAAGACTGATGTTGGATGAGAAATTGAAGATAGTTACACTCAAATTTTGAAGATACAACAAAAATAAGAGTCATAGTGCCTTGGATCTAGTTTCTAAACTACTATTTTTTTCAAAAATGGTTGAGATTAAGGGGTTCAAAAGGGGGAACACACAAATTGGTCCTTTTTTTTTAGAAAAACATAACATAGCATCTGGTGTGCTTCCCCTAAAATGTTAACTTTTTTTTAGTATTTCAAAAATCACTTAAGTGAGAAATTAGCTAACACCATGTAGTTTATCCCTGATTTTTATGATTTTTTTTCATGAATAATTAATTTTTTACTAATTTTCAAAGTGGACACATCCTGAAAAATAGAAAATTGTGCGTGCTCCCCCTAAAATTTTTGAAAACTAATCAAAAATCCAATTTTTTTTAATATGTGTAGAATGGAGTCTATTTTCTAAAAATGTAATTTATTTGAAATTTTGATGAATAGTTAAAAAATGTCAAGAATACCACACACTAGTTTTTGACAAAAAATGAATACACTAACAAAATAAATTAAAGATGAAATCCTTAACATACTCAAAACGTGAAAAAAATTATATGGTTAGAAAGCTAAGAGAGAGCTTAAGATTATGATGGTATTTTTTGACTTTTCATTTAAACACATACAAACCTAATGGGGAGCACGCTCCAAATTATGTAATTTTTGTTACAATCTGGAAAAACATGTCTTTGGACATCCATAACACAGTCCAAGCCTTTGGTTTGGAAGCCCAAGGAAAATCCAAGCCAAAGGCTTGGAAATTACCAAAGCAAAGCATAACGTGAGTGCATTATAACATGCTTGCTTTATGGTGAAATAAAAGCATCTCTCTCTCTCTCTCCACCCTATCTCCCTGTTCCTCCCTCTCCCTCTCCCTTATCGACAAAGGAAACAAAAACACAAAAACTAGGACATGCAAAGAGGGATGAGGATATAAATTGGGAGGATGAAATGGAAACAAGATAAAATGAAAGTTCATTGGATGGGAAGAATGATGAGAGGAGAGGTGTAAAATAGTAAAATACGGAAAAATTAGTGGGATCTAAAGGGAAATTGGAAAGGAAAAGGAAAACTAGGAAAGTTAGGAAAAGGAAAACTTGGAGGTAGATAGGTGAGAGAGAGAGGGTAGCAGGTAAAGAGGAGGGAGAGAGAGGTCAGCATTGAGGGGCATTATTTAGAGTTTATGAGTTTAGGGTTGCTCAAGTTTAGGGTTTAGGGTTTAGGGGAATTATTTAGGGTGTAGGGTTTAGGGGTTTAGGGTTTCTCAGGTTTAGGGGTTAGGGTTTAAGGTTTAGGGGTTAGAGAGAGATAGAGAGAGGAGACCAATAGAGGAGACAGAGGGGAGAGATAGGGAGATAGAGAGTGAGGGACATGTCCAGAGACATAGGGAGATAGATTGAGAGGTAGATGGATGACAAAGATAGGGAGATAGGGGAGAGATAGGGAGATAGAGGTTTAGGGTTGCTTCGGTTTAGAGTTTAGGGGTTAAGGTTTAGAGGTTTAGGGTTTAGGGTTTAGAGAGAGAGAGAGAGGGACATGGCCAGAGACATAGGGAGAGAGATTGAGAGGTAGAGGGATGACAGAGATAGGAAGATATAAGGGAGAGATAGGGAGATAGAGGTTTATAGTTGCTTGGGTTTAGGGTTGCTTAGGTTTAGGGTTAGGGGTTTAGGGTTTGTAGAGAGATATAGAGAGGGGACCGATAGAGATTGGGAGAGATAAAGGATATAGAGGGGAGAGATAGAGAGATAGAGAGTGAGGGACATGTTTAGAGACATAGGGAGAGAGATTGAGAGGTAGATGGATGATAGAGATAGGGATATAGGGGATAGATCTAGGGAGATAAAGGTTTAGGGTTGCTCAGGTTTAGGGTTTAGGGTTTGGGTGCATTATTTAGGGTTTATGGTTTAGGGGTTAAGGGTTAAGGTTTAGAGGTTTAGGATTTAGAGAGGGAGAGAGAGGACTGATAGGGAGATATAGAGGAGACCGAGGGGAGAGATAGGGAGATATAGAGTGAGGGACATGGCCAAAGACATAGGGAGAGAGATAGAATGGTAGAGGGATGATAGAGATAAGGAGATAGGGAGAGATCTTGGGAGATAGAGGTTTAGGGATTAGGGGTTTAGGATTGCTTAGGCTTAGGGTTTAGGGGTTAGGGGTTAAGGTTTAAAGGAATTATTTAGGGTTTATGGTTTAGGGGTTAGGGTTTAGAGACTTTTGGGGTTTAGGGTTTAGAGAGAGAACTGATAAGGAGATATAAAGGAGATCGAGGGGAGAGATAGGGAGATAAAGAGTGGAGGACATGGTCAGAGACACAGGGAGAGAGATTGAGAGGTAGAGGAATGATAGAGATATAGAGATAGAGGTTTAGGGTTTCTTGGGTTTAGGGTTTAGGGGCATTATTTAGGGTTTAGATGTTTAGGGTTGCTCAAGTTTAGGGGCATTATTTAGGGTTTAGGGGTTTAGGGTTGCTCAAGTTTAGGGATGCATATCAAAAACAATCTCTCTATCTTTATCTCTCTCCCTTCCCTCTTTACCTTATCGCATGTCTCTCTCTATCTCTCTCCCCTCTTTACCTCCTACCCTCTCCCTCGCCTCTATACTTCCTACCCTCTCTCTCTCACATATGTACCTCCCTCCCAACTTTCCATGCACTCAAAACACTTATAAGCTTCCATGCATGACAACACTTAAGACTTTCGATGCATGAAAGCACTTAAACTTTGCATGCTTGAAAAAATGCGCTTGCATACCTTTTTTGGTTTTTCAACGTAGAAGAAGTAAATTGCATGCTTTTAGACAAAATTTGATTGTTTAAACAAATAGTTTCATGTTCGATATTGTTTCAATGTTAATTTTAATGTATTTAGATTGAATTTGATGATATATGTTTGTTTTTTTCTTAATTTTTACTAATCCTATTAGAGTTATATAGAATTCAACATTGAATACGAAGGAACTTGCCAAAAAGATCAAATTTTTGAGGATTTTGAAGCCAAAATTTTGAGGATTGGGTAACTCAAATCTCAAAATCTAAGGTATGTTCTTTAAATGTATTTGTTTACTTCACTTTATGATTATGTTAAAGCATGAAATCTCATGTTATAGGACAGTCATGAGGGAAGTGAGAGGATTATCATTTTGACAAGTTAAATTATCATGAGAAAGTGAAAATTTATATTTATTTGAAATAACAATCTATGACAACAAGCCATATCACCATGGGAAGGAAATCATCAAGATATATTGGTATATATTTATGAAGGGAGTCTTATCAACATTCAAGGATAATCCTAAACTAGAGCAAGGCCATGGAAACACTTTCACTCTGGAGTAGATGTGCAATCACATGTTGCTATTATCCTGATTCAAACACTAACCTTGTTATCACTGGGAATTGTACCCGTATGCAAGGCTGGTTAAAGCACTACAATTCCGTGTAACATGGGACTAATCTTAGGTTGTGGGTGCCCTATGACGAGATTAGACCTCCAGATTGTGGGTTGGTTCCCTTCAAATGTTCTATTGAGATGTATGTTTTTTACTTTTTCAGAAAAGGGAAGAAAGAAACTAAATGAATACTAAAGGTAAAATGGTCATGCACCTGATATGGATAAAAATAATGCAATCTGATTCACAATGTTTGCTCAAAAATTAGACTTCTACACAATCCAGACTTGACATAAATATCACAAAAATGATTCTAAGGAAGGTTTGAAAATAGGTTTTTATGAAGGAAAAGGTTTTTTTACAGCATAAAAAGACTATTTCTGGTTAACACAACTTAAGACTTGTGATGAATTTATGCTTTAATGCTGTAAGTAATGAGGTGAGACAATAATTTTGAAGGTTTAATAATAAAACACAACAAAATTTCATCAAAATCACTTCAACATTCAACACTAAAAGGAAAGGTAATTCAACTGATCTGAAATAACAAAGGAAAGCTTTGCAAAAATACAAAAGATAACCTGTAACCTGCCAATCTCTCAATAAAACTATAAAAGTGAGCTACAAGAATTCTCCAATATGTCTGAATCAGAATGAGAATCAAGAACTAGCAAAACTAAACTTTTCTTTACAATATATAGGTTTGCTCTCTCTAAGAGGCATGCAAAACATATAGACTTGCAGATAACTGCCTCTAAAAATACTCATTCTTGAGCAACCTCAAAAATCCTCAAAATCAATGTCGAAAACTGCCACAAATTGAGCAAAAATAGCTTCAATTTGGGCCTCTCCATATGTTTGACCAAAAATTTTGACTAAGGACCCTAAAAATACTTCTAAAAGTCATGCAAAACCTCCTAGGTGGCCTAGTTAACTCAATTAATCAATTTGCATGATTTTGCACAAGCAAAATTGATTGTGAGTAAATAATAAAGTAATAGAATATTGCTCTATTATTGGTTACAATTTGTTCTATTTTTGATTTTACAAATTGTAGAAAATAATAAAATAATTTATAGGGTATTACTTTATTATTTATTTACAATTAATAAATGTGTAAAATCATGCATGATTAGAAGAAAAATATTACTCCTTATCACTCCAATACATTTGCCTATTTTGCAAAATAGGACTTAGGAATAATTACAAAATTCCCTATCACTCCAATACATGAATGAGAAAAAAAAAATCTCCCTCTGCAAGGAAAATAAAAAGAACTCAGTCACTCCTATAGCACTCCATGCACAAGACAAAAATGCATAAATATCCTTATCACTCCCTCTTGTTGACATTGTGCACATACATCCATTTCTTAAATCTCCTTATATCCCCATATGCAAATTTGAAGTTAAGGAAAGAAAACAACTCCACTATGCAATTTGATCCCATGCATAAAAATGTCCATCATATGTTGTCCCCATCAATACTACCACCGTGCAATTGCCTTTATGCAATAATCACATCACTTCAAGACAATATCTTATTACCCATGAAGTCATATCTCTACCATGCATAAAAGATTACCCCTAAAATCCATGTATTGCATATGCATATGCCATGTCTAAAATAATCCACCCTCTTGGTTGTTAGTCACCATGCATAATCTTGAAATCTATCCTTGGATGCTTGGAAATGGATAAGGGACTTAAGCATGTGATTTGTTATTCCTTCACCATTCGACCACCAAGGAAGCTTCAAAAGGTTATAAGGCTTGTAGCCTTCCCACATGTTATATCGGCCTCTTGACTTAATAAAACCAATTTCTAAAGGGTTTCTGTCGGCCACTATATGTTATGATTGCTAGGGAAAGTCTTGACCATGACAACAAATTTGGATAAAGTAATAATTGGTTTTTCTTAAGCCAAAAAATGCAGTTGAGCAAAAAGAACCTTCGAACAAAATAGGAAAACAACCTTAATCTTTGCTCATTCACTCCTCATTTGACTTCTCTCTTTGAGCTCTACAAAATCATGTCAACCGAGGGTTTCAACTATCTTCATGGTGGGTCTGGTTTTCTTGTTTCAACAGTTCTTCGTTGTCGTTTCCATAGAACTCTGCATGAGCTAGGAAGAAGGTAACTTTGGCTTTTCTATTTGATATGAAACATTTAAGTATTTGTAGCTTTCTTGATTTGTATGGTCACGAACTTCTTCACTGTTATGACTACCTCCATTGTTGTGCACTCTTTAATGTCTTCATTCTGTTTCTGTGTGCTTCTTTCTCGATGATCTTCATATGCTCCTCTAGAAGTTTGAGGCCACTATGAGGTCATGGAAGATCTTTCTTCCTATCAGCAGCAAGGGTAAGTACTTACCATTTAATCTCTGTAGCTTCATTATCTTTGGTTTCACTCCTTATAGCATGACAAGCTGTAGATAGATGTAGGTATTGCATTTTATAGCAAAAAATGCTATGTCTCTGTCAGCCATGGCTGCATATTTCTTCTTTTGTCTAAATCTACTTTCATTATGCAAAAAATTGAGGGCTTTAAAGTTTTGAAGTTTAGGGTTTCAACTTCTCCTCCATTTTCAGAACTTCTACCCACCATGGCTATGCTTCTCTTGTTAATAGACGTCAAAAACTGTAACTTACTAGAGCATTTGTGAGCCTTGAAGTTAGGGTTTCAACTTCATCCTTCTTTCATGCTTCTTGCTCTTTTCTATTGGTTATGAATGTATCATGGCATCTTTTTTGAAATCTCTCAACTGTGTTTACAAAAATCTCATTAGGGTTTGGTCCTTTGACATGGGTATATAGTTTTTTCAAAAAGAACAGCTTCTCTTTCTGTGCAGCAACACCTTGACTGTGATCTTGCCTCCATTTTTTGGCAAAAAGTATAAGGGTTTTGAAGTATTTTAAGTGGGTTTTCTTACTTTACTTATCATAACAATTCACCTCCTTGTGACTGTCTCACATTTGATGATGACACATTTTGCCTTATCATTTCACTATGGCTACTAGGTAGAAGCACACGTTAATATTCTGTTATGACAGCAAAACCTTTGATATTCTATACAATGGATTTAACATCTTCTTTCATTGTATTTGTAGTGTAGATTGCATGATATCATACCTTTCCATTCTGTAAGGTTCTTCTGTAGAATATCTCTTCAGGTTGCATGAATGTAATGTGATGAACTATAAGTCATGTGGAACATCCTTGACTGGCTACTGCTTTTGTTGCAACTGGATATATATCATGGCATAGAGATTAGGCTATCTTCTTGACTGTTTGTGGCATTCTTGAAATGCACCTGTAGCTTGGATAACATGCTCCTATCTCTCTTTAGCTATTTATTGTATATCTCATCCACCTTTGTGCATAATGACTGCTTATTTCATCATTTGGCTCTTACAGTATCATATGCACCATGCATTTTTCATCTTGCCTGTCTGTCAAGGCATATCTGTAGCATAGACACGTGTCTTTATTTCTTATACCTGTAGTCATCTTTTTACATATTTTAAAGTATACCTGTAGCTTCCTTATGCATCTTCAGATCTCTTTTGGTTGTTCATACTTTCATCATTATGCACCTTTGTATTATAGATATATGTTCTTTATCCATCCATTTTTCTGTGGTCATTCATGTGTACAATGACTGCCTATCTTATCATTTTTCATGTTCTTCTATAGATGGGCAATGACCATTATGATGTATCATGAATGTCTCCTGCTTATTTAAATTACTTCACTGGTCACTGCCTTAGTTGTACATGGTGATGGTGACTGTATTATGATAGAACCACTGGCATAGAAGGAAGAGGACTGTTTACCTTGTGAATTTAATGTTTTTTGTCAATCATCACTGTAGCACTTGATATAAGTCTTGTTCTTCTTCTTATGTTCCTCCTTCATTATTGATGCACCTCTGTAGATGGATATGACAATTTATGATATACTCTGACTACTTCATGATCACTGTCATGACTATCTATAATGAAGATGACTGCATTTATTCTTGTTCTTGCAATGTATCTTTCTTCATGTCATCATGACATCTTTTTGACTGCACTGTATCTCTTCTAATTGCATCTTGCATGGCATCTTCTCCTGACTACATCTTCTGTACAGTGTGGCATCTACTTGACTATGTGGCATCTTCTATACTATGTGGCATCTTCTGTACTGTGTGGCATCTTCATGCATGACAGTCTCTTGTTTGATCTTGAAAGTTTGACTTGACTATCATGTCTCTTGACCATTCATTGTGTTGGGGTATTTTCTTGTATTATATGCTTCATCCCTCAATGCTTGACTGTTTGAACATCTTACTCCATTTAGAATGTAGCATTTGATCTTCATATATCTTTTAATGGTTTGAAGTTCTAAGGCATTGGTGGCAGCCTTTTGCAAAGTTTATATCTTCTTTTTAGATGACTACACACCTATCTCATACATATTGTGAAGTCTTATTTAATGGCAGTCAAGTTGGCATATTGTTTTATAATCATCTTGCCTTCCACTATTCTATTTGTTGTTCCATGTGGCATTTACTTGACTACTTCTATGAGACACTTGTAACTTTGAATGTGATATAGTTGTTTAAACTTTGTTCATCTTTAAACAGTATGAAAACAATATGAGAAATACCTAGTATACAATGTTGTTTCATATTACTCCTTTGTCATAATGAGATGACCTTTCACAAGATTTATTATGCAACTTGTTAAAATGATACATAAGTTCTTGTATCCTCCTTGCTCTATCTCTCTTCTCTTTATCAGGTACAATAATTTGAAAACTTGTATCATTCTTGAAATAACTGTAATATGGTTTTTTGAATTTGTCTTTTTGTCAATCTTGATTCAGTCATATAGCTCTGATTTGTTTCAATCAATTGTAATGATGTCATGATGACATCCTCTTTATGTAAGTTGATTAGATGATGGATGATATAGCTTAGAACGATGCATCCTATCTTTTTCTAGTACTCTTTTAAAAAAAATGAAAAGAAACATGCTGGGCTCAAACCCTTGTGGGAGCCACATTTAATCCACATGTTTATTTGTCTTCAAATCAGCAACAAAATTTGTCCTATACCTGCACAGTGAACAAACAAGTTAGCATAAAAAAGTACCTGATAGCATCGATTGATCTCCTTCATGATTTGTTCTTGATCTATATCATTATCTGATCTAAATTCTTATCTGAATGCATGATATTATAAGTAGATGTCTCTGTTTGATAAAAGCATGTGATAATTGTAAACATCTGGAGCACTAACGGGGCTGTCCCAAAAAATTTTGCAGGTTTCAACCGGATGGTGGCTTGGATTGAAGTATGAAGATTGAAGACTTGAAGACCAACTTCAACAACAACCTCCATCATTAGGCAATGATGGATGTTTAGATTTATCATATGTTCTTTTCTCTTTCCTTTTATCAAACAGATACATAGCTTGCATGTCTGCAATTGCTCAGTTTAGTTACTCCCATGGCTTGTGTGGGACACATTTGAACATTTCTTTAAAACATGATCAGTTAGTTTCTTTGATGCATATGATGCATATGTATTTCTTTTTTAATCAATGCATGAGATAAAGTAATAGATACCTGGATGTATGTTCAAAACATGACATGAAATAACAGTGTAATACAACATCTTTCTCTCTTTTATTCAAAACTGATTAATCTGAATAATCAATTTAACTTATAACTCCTAAAAGATCAAACTTTGTAGAACAACTATATCTCCTTGAATGTTTGATCCTTTAATGATCAATTATTTTGCCATGATAACTTATCAGTCCTGATTGGACTGATGGGTTATCCTAACAACTGGATCTTCTTTTCAACTTTGTCAAAGTGTCAACCATTCAAGAATGCATAACCTTAAAGTTTTCTATTATTCATTCTGAACAATTACACCTAGGTCCACCTAATTTTCAGTGTGAACAAAAAATTTATAACAAACCTAAACAATTTGAAGGATACTAAGGGAAATCATGTTAGTTAATGAATTTTCATAATGCTAAAATCAAGCTAAGGATTGTCACTTAAGCATACTCACTTGGAAGAACTATCATATCAACCTAAAGACTAAATTATACCACAATAGCTATCATGCAACCCTAGGAATAGTTATGACCTCTCACCCATGGGTAGAATAGCAATTGATACACAAGGTGGCAATCAATACTAAATAATAAGTCAATTAATCTCAAATCTATGCAAAAAGATATCCATGATACTATATAAACATATCTAGGTGGTCTTCAAAGGATATTCATATGGTAGGGAAGATTGCCGTCAACTAAAAGATAACCATACATGTCATTTGCATAGTTATTAGAACAATTCTAGTCACAATGAGGTTGTCTTGAATATATAACTTGACTTGTCAAGGAGTTATTAGATAGTTAAAGAAGATAGAGTATTGATATTGGTGGGTGCATGTACTACAGTACAGTCAAGGAGGGTATGATGCCATCAGGATAGTCTTGAGTAGAGCCTCCTTGCATGATAATATAACTAGTCCTTTGTGATGTACCTGAATCTCCATGAGGGTGATGAAGTTTTAGGGTGGAGGAAGGATAATCTATAAGTGTCTTAAGCTGCCCAAGCCTATGACAGTCCAGAAATATACATATGATCTACACATGTTCCCTTATACATTGTACAATCATCTTGAATAGGGGACTATTATAGAACCTCAAGTTGTGATCCAAATGTGTCATAATGCAACCTACTATCTCAGTACAGTCAAGGCATTGATGAGGTTCTCTAGGACAATCATGAAGCCTCCATGCATCATAATGCATTTAGTCCTTTTGTGATATGTATGTACTCCAAGAATAATTGCAGTAAATAGGATTGGATTTTGAGATCCTAGCTTGTCAAATAGGTTTGGTAAGGGGGTCTGTAAGGTCTTTGAAATATCAATAGTCATAGAGGACTAGTTTTCATGTCATTTTGGAAGCCCTTGAGCCTTAAGATCTCCATAAGAAAGCACATTTGTTTTTAGAGAGAATATTGATCATGACCATCCACCTAGACCCTCCAATAGATGGGATAGTATCATAGGATATATTTGTATCTTCTTGGGACAGTCAACAAACCCTTGGATCTGTCAGGATAGTTTTCACTATTGTACACACTGCTAGAGGTCTATCATATGTTGGTAGGACTTCCACTTTCCAAAAACTGCCTCAGACATTAAAACAATCATATTTAGATAGTCTTAAAGAATATGATTAGGGAAGAGTAGAAATAAGATATCTTGAGGGTTTTGTTCAAAGGAATAATCCACTCTACAAGTATTGTCATAAACTACATATGGTGCTTGGTAATGACTCCATGTTTGGATGCTACCTTTCATAAGGATCCTAAATGGAGTATTTGGTAGCCATTGTTAGCAATTGGAGTCATGATGGTATTCCCATTGTTTATGATTAACCTTTAGGGACAACAGGAATGATCATTTGGACATGTGAAGGATACAACATAAGCCTCCCCACCATTTCAAACATTGTTAAAAAATACACCCGGGGTGTGAGTAGTGAAGATAACATGAAGATCTTTTGGAGATATAAACAAGGGTAGACTATTGTTTATGAGGTTCTTATGGTGATCATGCAACTTTTACATATCACTTCTCTTTAAGCCATTCTAGAGTATGGGGCATTGAGGTCTATGGATATTGCATGTTAAATCCATCAAAGTAGACAACAAGTTCATGGTTTTCACAAAGCTAAGAACCCTTCCACAGTTAGCATAAGCTACCCTAAGCCATTGTCATGATCAAATCCTAGACTATCACAGTTTCATCAAGTTGTCACTAGCCTCTTATTACACATTTTAGGGTTAACTATGATTTATGAAGCACCAAAGACACCAATGAAAAGGGTAAGTGTAATAAGTACTTTGTTAATCAACTCAATCATGCCTTGCTAGTACTTTTTTAATTAAAATCTTTGTGTTTCATTTTTCGTTTATCTCATTTTTTTGCTAGCTAGTAGGAGGATGCTCTACATACACTATTTTAACAAAAATATGATAGAGGAAGAAAGTACTAAAAGAGAACCTAAGACAAGATCAAGAAAAATGTTTGATAATATATGTTAAGAAAATGTTCAAAATTAACCTAGAGATTGTGCCTACCACCATTTGTAAATGTTGACCATATCTTGGCCATTGATGTAATGCTAAAAACTTAGTATTGCTATGATACGTTCTTAAATATCATATGAATGATGAATGTTAGTTACTCCACGAAGTACAAGAATTGTATAATATATGTCATCTTGCCTTGTAATTCGAATGTTATCGTAGCTTAATCTTGATTTGTAAAAGATTGCTAGTATATGACATGTGTGCGATCTTTATTTTTCAAGTTGGACCATCCTAGGAAACTATAAATTTTTAGATTTATAATCATTTATTCACTTTAATTATATGATTATATTTTGAGATTTGTGTATGAGAATACTTTACTCTATTGTACCAAGATGGACTAATTTATCTATGTCTTATTCATGATGCATATAGAAATCAACATCATGCCGAGGAAACGAGAAAAGACTCTAACACTAGAAGAGCCTGAAGCTGAGAATGAAAAGAAAAGAGAAAGAATGAGCCAACTTCGCGAAAGTAGGAAATTGTCAACCATAGAAGAAGACATGTCACCAATTCAAGAGGAACATGAATCACCTAATCAAGCTAAGAGAGAGATGGAATTGGCGACACAAAGGCAACGAATGCAAAACCTCCGTTCAATGAGGAAATTTGAATCTCAAAGTTGGAGGCACTCCATCTTTCACAGCTCAAGATGAAGGTACACCATCATTCTCTTCTCAAATTGTAGACACTCCATCTTTCATAGGTTAAGTTGGAGGTACATCTTCATTCTCTTCTCAAGTTGGAGGTACATCTTCATTCACTTCTCAACTTGGTGGCACACCATCATTCACATGTCAAGTTGAAGGTACACCATATTCTCCATCTCAAATTCAAGGTTTTTCATCTTTTCCATCTCCAATTGAATGTATGCCATCTATCCCATCTCAAGTAAATATTGAATAAATTCCTAATATAGAGTCAACTTTACCATTGAAAATGCCTCCTAGAATTTTGCATAGAAAGCCTAAGTTTCTAATTGATATTTATGAGAATGTTTTGAAGTCCATGCATGATAAGATTCCTAAGCGTACTTTCCAAAGATATTCCAATAAGATATGGAAATCATTCTTTGAGAACTTAAATGAAATTGGAAGATGTCAACTATTTGTTGAATTGATGAGAAATCTAAAATTCATGCCCACTATGAAGATTCTTGGCCTAAGAACATTGGATGCCTCGAGTGAAAAATCAATTGTAAAGAATCTAATGAGTGCATATGACAGTGTGGGTTCCACCTCACAAACCAAGAATAGTAATGTCACACAACGTGTCATTACATCGATAATAGTAATCCAATAAATAAAGAAAGCTTGCCTCATTAGAAAGACAAGTGAAGCATTGAAAATAAGTAGAAAAACTCTAATGAGAGCTATTGTAAGGTGTGAAAGAGTTGAGGATCCAAATACCAATGAATTGTGGGCATTCTCTGGGATACTCCCACAGAAAGATAAAACTATTGTTGAAGCCTTAAGATCCCTCATTAAAGAATTTTGAAAAAATAACACAAGGGTATCTCCTAATGCAAGAGATGTAAGAAGGATAATTGGTTGTCGAAACCATGAGCCACATCCAAAGCATTTTTTTATGTGACAAACGCAAATTTTCAAGAAATTTCAAGAGATGTATCCTCAAATCAAAATTAGCCAAAGGTATTTTCAAATGGTAAAGCCTTTTTATGTCAAAATAAATCACACACGCACAACTTCTTGTTGTAGAGTACATATTGAGTTTTCTAACCATTATGATGTTTATAGATATATATGTGTAGATTTGCATACTAATGATGTTTTACAGAAGTATAATATAAAATGTCCACCTAGATCTTCAAGAGATTTCATAACGAGCATCTTATGTCAAAGATTGGATGGTCAATTATTCTACAAGAACTTATGCTTGGATGGCATGTGTGACCATTATGGTGGGTTGCAATATTTGCCAATTTATGAACATATGGAGAACACACATGCAATTGGGAATGAACTAGTAAGTTTTGGCAAATATAAGACAATGGCATATAGTCTAAAAGATGGTAAAGAAGCAAAATGGTGTGAATTGGTCATTGAAAAGATTCCAGTGTTCTTTATGTATAGATCAAGCTTGGTATGATTGTGAGTCAAAGGAGTGGGTTGATGAATGGTCTACAAGAAGCCTAAGCCCAGTTGACTATATTCATCAAACTGAATGCACATATCAATGCAGGGCATGTTTATGCAGTTATTGCAACTGAAGACAATGAAGAAGGAATATATTATTATTTGTGTCATTGTGTTGAGGCAAAAAAGAAATTAAATTCCCCTATTATAGATGGAGAAAATGTTGAGTACCCTACATGATCAGTGGTTGTTACTGGAACATGGCTTAGAAGGTACCCAGTGAAGACGTTTGATGTGTGGTTTTCGAGGACTTTGACACACATAGGAAGATTCTTCATAATTCTAACCTTGTTATGGCATCAAACGTTCATTTGATCAAATATGGGGGTAGACTATTGAACAGGACCTTGTGGAAGGTTTGTGAGTTTGACCACGAGGCAATACTCAACACAATACAGAGTAGAGCAGACCCAAATGGTTCATTAGATTGAATCAGTAGAATGGCAGAAAGGTACGTTATTTTTCTTTGCTATCCTCATTTCACCTTCTATATTTTTGACACATATCTTACCTTCTTACATGTGCTCCTTGGTCCTGGTTGATTAGCTTTGTTTCATTATAGAGTTCATTGGTGTACTCATTTTAGCTAATTTGCATGCAGGATTTGAGTATGATGAAGGTAGGCATAATCCTTATGAAGTTGTCTTTGGAAGGAAAGTAAGGTAGGTTTTCATGATTATTTCACGATGATATTGATGAGACTAGAAATGTCTCATCTAAATTCATCTCTATTTTCTCTTAAAATTAGCATTAAAAGTGGATTTAAATGTAGTTACAAAATATTAGCTTATTTAAAATAGAATATAAGATATATATTGGTTTATTTCTTAGAAGTCTTTTGCAATTTAATTGCTAACATTTTCTAATATTTATTAAAAAAAATAAAATGCAATATGTTTAAAAATGATGTAGAATTAGTCTCGAAGTATTCCAACCTCTTTCAGCTAACTTTGAAGCATTCTAAAATCACTTCTAGAGCCAACTTCAAAAGTATTCCAGCTTGATTTCAGCCAAAGGTGTTTCAACTCATTTGGATTAAACCATGGATTTGATATTTTCTCAACCTTGTTTTGGGAAAATAATAAAAGTAGCAAAAATAAAACATTTTTCCCTTAAAAGGATGTGGATGTGTTGTCACTTTATAATGAGGGAATGAAGGATGTTGTTCCTTTAGCATAGGATTAGTAGAGAGAATAAAGGAATTTGTTTCCTTTAGCATAGGAGTAGGAGAGATTGGTGTAGAGAATAGAGGGAGTTGTTTCTTTATCATAGGAATGTGAAAGACAAGTGTACTTATGCTTTCCACTAGTTTAAGGATTTGGGTGAAGATATTTAATGTATAAATAAACCTCTCAACTCTAAAGAAATGAGAGTTTTTATTTTAGCAAATTTTTAGAATAAGAAAGCTACAACAATTTTAGAAATAAATTTGTAATATTTTGTTGAAGAAATAAGATATATGGAGCATTGAGCATAAAGTTGGGTGAATGATCTTGGTCCAATTCCAAGGGAGGAGCAAGTTGCTCATCCCAAGGAAGAGGACAACATTTGGTACTTATTTGATTGTTTGTATTATTTTAGTTTTATGCATTTCTATTTATTTTAAATGTATTAAATTAGATTTTAGTGCAAGAGCTATTTTATTTCTATATTTTTAATTCATGGAAACATGTTTTAATTTTATAGTTTTAATTTATGCAAGTGTGTTTAAATTTTGCATGTGTGATTTCATTAGATTAATTTAAATTTTTGTTTTTATTAGGAAGAACTGTTTGCCAAAAAAATTTATGTTCCTAATGCATATAGTCTTTGGACACCACCCCGGATTGATAAATTAATTAAAGAGGATTACAACGATCCTTGTCAGATATGTCCATTAGTTACTATTTCATAATGAGTTTTAATGATGTTAATAGTGGTAAGGGAAGACTTAATTGGTGCCCTACAAAACATTAGATCAAGTGAGAACATTTTTATAGTACTAAATTTTTATCTACTAGAAAGGTATTAGGATTGAATTTTTACATTTGACATCTCTTGGGGCCAAATGGATGGTGCCAACGTGTTTGGGTGGGTAGGTAAATGCTAGGAGAGATGTCTTTTTGGTGGTGAAGCCTCCTGGTCGTTCCCGTCTACATTGGATGGAGATAGTCTCTGAAGAGCCCTAAGACAAAAAATGTGTCAAACTTTGGACCGACTTTTTCATCAAACCGTGACACCTAGGAAAATATTCTTTGCATGTACATATGGATGTCAAGTCCACCTGCAAAACCTACCTCAATTTTTTTAAACCAATTTCATTTGCCTATGGTGGCACGGAACACATTGTTCCAAAATGCTTCAATTTCATGCAGTGGAAAGGTGCTAGGAGTGACATTTTGCATTTCACAGCTCGTGGGGCTGAATCAATCACACCAATGCATAAGGGTGGGTGGGTAAATGCTAGGGGGTGTCTCATTTCATGCTCTAAGTGTCACAGTCATTCTAGACAGCAAGCTACTGGCAAAGTCACTTAAGATCCCTAAGAGTAAAAAACTGCCAAACTTTGACGGAGCAATTCTTGAAATTCATGGTAGCTGGAAATATTTTATTTAGACCTACAGGTGCATGTGGGGTCTATCCACAATAACTTCTCTCAATTTTAGTCAACTCCAATCCGTTTGACCATCTTGAAATCAAATGTATTCTTGTAAAATGCTTCAATTTCATGTAGTGGAAAGGTGCTAGGAGTGACATTTTGTATTCCACAGCTCGTGGGGCCAAAATGACTATGCCAATACATCAGGGTGGGTGGGTAAATTCCAAGGGAGGTCTCATTTTGTGCGCCAAGTTTCGCTATCATTCGGGGCAGCAGGCTACCGACAAAGTCACTTAAGATCCCTAAGACCAAAAAATTGCCAAACTTTGACAGGGTGGTTCTCAAAGTTGTGGTAGCTGGGAATGTTTCATTTGGACCTACAAGTGCACATGGGGTCCTTCCAAAATAACCTCTCTTAGTTTTGGTCAACTCCAAACCATTTGGCCATGCCAAAATCAAATGCATTATTACAAAATGCTTCAGTTTCATACAACACAACCTTGCTAGGAGCCATATTTTTTGTTCTGCTTATAGTGGGGCTGAACTGACAATGGTAACATGTTAGGGTGGGTTAATAAATTCTATGGGAGGTCTTGTTTCATGCACCAAGTGTCGCAATCATTCGAGGCAACAGGCTACCAACAAAGTCACTTAAGATCATAAGAGCAAAAAACTACCAAACTTTGACGGAGCAGCTCTCAGAAGTCATGGCAGTTGGGAATATTTTGTTTGGACTTATAGGTGCATGTGGGGTCCATCCATAATAACCTCTCTCAGTTTTGGTCAACTACAAATCATTTGACCATGCCGAAATCAAATACATTCTTGCAAAATGCTTCAGTTTCATACAACACAACCTTGCTAGGAGCCATATTTTTTGTTTTGCTTGTTGTGGGGCCAAACCAACCATGCCAATGTGTCTAGGTGGGTGGTTAAATGCTAGGGGAGGTCTTGTTTCATGCACCAAGTGTCACAGTCATTCGGGACAACAAGCTACCAACAAAGTCACTTAAGATACTAAGAGCAAAAAACTATCAAACTTTGACAGAGTAGTTCTCAGAATTCATGGCACATTTGAATGTTTTGTTTAGACCTACAGGTGCATGTGGGTTTTTTCCACAATAACCTCTCTTAGTTTTGGTCAACTCCAATCCCTTTGACCCTGTCGAAATCAAATGCATTCTTACAAAATGCTTCAGTTTCATGCAGAGGAAAGGTGCTAGGAGTGACATTTTGCATTCCATGGCTCGTGGGGCCAAACCAAGAGTGCTAATGTGTCGAGGTGGGAAGGTAAATGCTAGGGGAGGTCTCGTTTCATGCACCAAGTGTCATAGTCATACGAGGCAGTAGGCTACCGACAAAGTCACTTAAGATCCTTAAGACCAAAAAACTACCAAACTTTGACGAAGTAGTTCTCAAAATTTGTGAGAGATGGAAATGTTCCATTTGGACCTACATGTGTATGTGGGATCCATCCACAATAAGTTCTCTCAGTTTGGTCAACTCCAATCTATTTGACTGTGCTGAAATCAAATGCATTCTTACAAAATGCTTCAGTTTCATGTAGTGGAAAGGTGCTAGGAGTGAAATTTTACATTCCACGGGTTGTGGGGTTGAACTGACTACGCCAACATGTTAGGGTGGGTGGGTAAATGCTAGGAGAGGTCTAGTTTCACGTGCCAAGTGCCTCAGTCGTTTCGATCTGCAAGCTACCGGTAAAGTTGAAAGGTGCTAGGAGTGAAATTTTGCATTCCAAAAATCATGGGGTTGAACTGACCACGCCAATGCATTGGGGTGGGTGGGCAAATGCTAGGGGAGGTCTCATTTCGTGCACCAAGTGTCTCAGTCATTTTGGGTTGCAAGTTACCAACAAAGTCGAAAGGCGCTAGGAGTAAAATTTTGCATTCCACAGGTCATGGGACCGAACCGACTGCGCCAACTCATCGAGGTGGGTGGGTAAATGCTAGAGGAGGTCTCATTTTGTGCACCAAGTGTCTTAATCATTCTAGGCTGCAAGTTACCAACAAAGTTGAAAGGTGCTAGGAGTGAAATTTTGCATTCAATAGGTCATGGGGCCGAACTGATTATGCCAACACGTTGGGGTGGGTGGGTAAATGCTAGGGGAGGTCTTGTTTTGTGCATCAAGTGTCTCAGTAATTCCAGGATGCAAGCTACCTGTAAAGTTGAAAGGTGCTAAGAGTCAAATTTTGCATTCCACTGGTCGTGGGGCCAAACCAACTACGCCAACACGTTAGGGTGGGTGGGCAAATGCTAGGGGAGGTCTCATTTCATGCGCCAAGTGTCTCAGTCATTCCACGCTGCAAGCTACCAACAAAGTAAAAAGGTGCTAGGAGTGAAATTTGGCATTCCATAGGTCATGGGGCCAAACCGACTATGCCAACACGTCAGGGTGGGTGGGTAAATGCTAGGGGAGGTCTTGTTTCATGTGCCAAATGTTCTAGTCATTTTGGGCTGTAAGATACTAGCAAAGTGACACTTGACACATGAAACGGGACTTCCCCTAGCATTTACCTACCCACCCTGATGCATTGGCACAGTCAGTTCAGCCCCATGATGAGTAGAATGAAAAATATGGCACATAGCAAGGTTGTGATGCATGAAACTAAAGCATTTTGCAAGAATGCATTTGATTTTGAAATAGTCAAATGAATTGGAGTTGACAAAAACTGAGAGAGGTTAGTATGGATGAACCCCACATGCACCTGTAGGTCTGAACAAAACATTCCCATCTACCATGACTTCTGAGAATTGCTTCGTTAATGTTTGGTCAGTTTTTTGGTCTTAGGATCTTAAGTGACTTTGTCAATAGCCTGCTGCCTCGAATGACTGGGACACTTGGCATAGGAAATGAGACCTCCCTTATCATTTACCCACCCACCTTGACGTGTTGGCATAGTCGGTTTGGCCCCACGAGCTATGGAATGAAAAATGTCACTCCTAGCACCTTTCCACTGCATGAAACTGAAGCGTTTTGTAAGAATGTATTTGATTTCAACACAGTCAAACAGATTGGAGTTAACCAAAACTAAGAGAGGTTATGGACCCCATGTGCACCTCTAGGTCCAAATGGAATATTCCCAGCTACCACAAATTTTGAGAACTGCTTCATCAAAGTTTGGTAATTTTTTGGTCTTAGGGATCTTAAGTGACTTTGTTGGTAACCTACTGCCCCAAATGACTGCAACACTTGGCGCACAAAATGAAACCTCCCATAGCATTTAACCACCGACCCTGATGTGTTGGCATAGTTGGTTTGGCCCCATGAGCTACGGAATGCAAAATGTCAGTCCTAGCATCTTTTAACTATGCTGGTAGCTTACAGTGCGAAATGATTGTGACACTTGGCACATGAAACAAGACCTCCCCTAGCATTTACCCACCAATCCCAACATGTTGGCACAATCATTTTGGCCCCATGACCTATGGAATGCAAAATTTCACTCCTAGCACCTTTTGACTTTGCTGGTAGCTTGCAGCCTGAAATGACTGGGACACTTGGCACATGAAACGAGACCTCCCCTAGCATTTACCCGCCCACCCCAATATGTTGGCACGGTCTATTCAGTCCCATGACCTACAGAATGTAAAATGTCACTCCTAGCACCTTTCCACTGCATGAAACTAAAGCATTTTGCAAGAATGCATTTGATTTCGGTAGGGTCCAATGGATTGGAGTTGACCAAAACCAAGAGAGGTTATTGTGGATGGACCCCAGGTGCACTTGTAGGTTTGAATGGAACATTCACATCTACCACAAATTCCAAGAACTGCTCCATCAAAGTTTGGTTGTTTTTTGCTCTTAGGGATCTTAAGTGACTTTGTCGGTAGCCTGCTGCCCTGAATGACTGGGACACTTGGTGCACAAAACAAGACCTCCCCTAGCATTTACCCACCCACCTTGACATGTTAGTGCTGTCAGTTTGGACCCACAAGATGTGGAATACAAAATGTCACTCCTAGCACGTTTCCACTGCATGAAACTGGAGCATTTTGCAAGAATGCATTTGATTTCGATATGGTCAAACGCATTGGAGTTGACCAAAACTGAGAGAGGTTATTGTGGAGAGACCCCACATGTACTTGTAGGTATGAACAAAAGATTCCTAGCTACCATGAATTTTGAGAACTACTCCGTCAAAGTTTGGCATTTTTTCACTCTTAGGGATCTTAAGTGACTTTGTCGGTAGCCTGCTGCCCCGAACGACTAGGACACTTGGCGCATGAAATGAGACCTCCTCTAGAATTTACCCTCTCACCTTGATGCATTGGCATGGTTGGTTCAGCTCAATAAGCTGTGGAATGCAAAATGTCACTCCTAACACCTTTTCACTACATGAAACTAAAGCATTTTGGAACAATACGTTCCTTGCCACCATAGGCAAACAAAATTGATTTTAAAAAATTGAGGTAGGTATTTGTAGGTGGATCTAACATCCACTTATACATGCAAAGAAGATGTTCCTAGGTTTCACAGTTTGACGTAACAGCCAATCCAAAGTTTGACAGCTTTTCTGTCTTAGGGCTCTTGAGAGATTGTCTGCATTTGATGTAGCCAATAATGACCAGTAGGCTTCACCATTGAAAAGACACCTCCCCTAGTATTCACCCGCCCACCCCGATGCATTGGCACAATCAATTTGACCCCACAAGGTATGGAATGTGTTCTAATTACATCCATCAAAGCATAAAGGATATGGGAATTTTGTCAAATGTTGTAGAAAGTTGAAATGAGGATATGCAAAGCATAGAAACCATATAGAAGGTGAAATGAGTATATGTGAATCATGAAAAATGTCTCTCTCTCTCTCTTACTCTCTTCCTCATTTTGCAAGAGAAAGATAGGGTTGTTTTGTACGGAATAGGGATTTACCTTAGATGAATTTTATGGAGACACACTCATCCACCATCTCTCATGATTCAAACAATACAATAACTCAATGATCCAAAGGTGACAGTCCTAAACACATTGAGTTTAATAAATTTGAGATGGTTCCATGCAACTCCTCATAATAGTCTATCCTTTTATCTATCACCTATGACAATCATGTAGCATAAAGATTGATCTAAAGAATCTTGTATGATTTCCTCATGCTAATAGGAATCTACATATCACTTCCTTCTTTCATAACATGATCACTAACCATGACATAGTGATAGTGAAAAGTTTCATATCATGGTTATGGCGTGTGAGGATTTGTAGGGTAACCACTACCCCCCTTTCTCCCTAAGACTAATTCATGGTATTTCACCATAACACCGTTAACTTATGAAGAAAAACTGATTTTATCTTCACCCTAATGGAAATCAGACCACAAAATATGCTACAATATTGTCATTGTTTGGGTAGTCTTATATGGATGGTATAGGTGTCTTTATAAATCTTGAATGAAGATTTATCAGGGGCACAATGATGCAAATATAAGGCAATCATAGGTGACATGAACAATAACAACATCCCAACTTCTTTAATTCCAATCCCTTGATGCCCATTATTAACATCTTGATGTGAATTTTTAAAAAACTATAGAGGGGAATTCCATCAGGATTTGATGAATGATCTATTGACCATCAAATACTAGATTCATTCTCCTCAGTACACAATCTTTCACCCAAGCCACAAAACCAAAGAAAAGGATTAGATTCTTATGAAAAATGCAACAACATCAAAGGACAAATCATATAGTCAACTAATTGAGACCCTAAGAATATAGTGCACTGCACCATGACCAAACCATAGATCATGCATATGAGAGGGACCCCTTGCTAAAGACATGCTCATTCTGAATGCATTATGCTTCCACTGCTTAAACTAGTAAAAAACTATGTCTGGATACCCCAGATATTCCTATGTATAGGCTTAACATAGGTTTTAACTCACATAATCTAGAAACCCTAGGCTTAGGTCAGGTTGCTCCCCTGAGTAGATGTTGACAACATAGCATAAATTTAATTTCAGAGATAAGATAGCTAGCTAAGAAATAATCTTTATGATGTCACGTGTAGGAGCTCAAAACATGTCATATTCCTTAAACCTTAACATACAAAATAAATGAAGCATCAAGGTGAATCCAAATTTCATATTGATTACATTGAGTCAATCAAGAATTGAAGTAAAAAAAAAAAAAATAAAGAACTTAACCACAACAAAATTTTCAAAGAGAACCAATTACTCAACCAATTTTCAAACCTACAACCATTGATCAAATTGCATACTGATAGTGAATCACAAAAGGTAATATAGAAACACTTAGCTCAATAAATGTGCATAAAATGGAATGCAATGATTGCAAGATATGCAGAAAATGGATTTGTTGAAAAGGCTTTAGAAACTTTCAAGCAAATGCAATTGGCAGGTGTAGAGCCAAATTCCTCAACCTTTGCCAGTGGTGCAGGGGCACCTAGTCAGATTTTGTAAATATGGTCAAATGTTAGATTTTGGGTGTTTTGAGTCTTATGTGGTGTAATAAGGTCTATTTAGACCATTTGCACTGTAATAAGTCTCATGGGGTCAGTTTAGGAAAGTTTAAAAGTTGCAAAAGTGGCATTTTTGGTGTGTTCTAGGGAAGTTGAAGAGTCAAAGACTTGAAAGATTAAGGGAAACTATGGGTTTATGAAGAAAAGCATGTAAATATGCCTAAAAAGGTTTGAAGCTAGGTCCTGAAGACATTTTGGAGAAAAACCAATAAACATATATTGTTGTTTCTGCATTTTTCTATTATTTTCTACTGTTCCAAGAAGTTGTACGACCTAGTACAATACGTTCATGATCCAAAACCAAATGCATGTGGTAGAGCTGTGACTTATATTTCATTTGATCTTGGTTTGGTCAATTTTCATCAGGATTGGAGTAAGTTAAAGCTTATTTAGCAAAAACTGCCTATAAAACCTAGGTAGCTAGGGTTTTGAGAGAAAAAATGAAATTTTGAGCCATTCCACCGGTGAAAAAATATGAAAATTGATGGAATCAAAGTTTTTAAGTTGGTTTTATGTTTTTAGTGTTTGCAAGAGTATGAGATGGTGATAAGGCAAGTTTTCAAGCAACCCTAGCCTAATATCCCTATGTATTAGGCTTGTTTGAGTAGCTAGAAGTAGGGTTTTGTGAAAAGACAATGTGGGTATTGTTCCAGTTGATAAAAATGGTAGTTTTAGACCCAATGTGACCTAAGGAAAGTCCTGAAGTTGAGTTTTGTGTTGTGGGTTTTGGATTTCTTATAGTTGCTTTGTAAAAGAGGCCTAATTTGACCTAGTTGTAGAGGAACAATCAATTTTAGAGGGTTCTGATCCAAAGTAACCCTATCCCAAATCTATATATGTTGTCAAACATCCAAAAGGGTATCAGTAATAGTGTTTAATTTTTGGGTTTGAGGCCTTATCCAAAAGATATGTTGTAAAACCCTTGTTTGGAGGGCTACAAGCAAGATTGAAGGAAATTGTGAACAAGACACAAAGTTTGGGTTTCCAAATTGAGAAGTTGGTTGAATTGTGATTGTTTGAAAGCCTCCACCCTACTCTACATCATAGTGGTATTAGCGCATAGGTTTTGATCAATAGGTGAAAGAAAGTTGAAGTTGAGAAAGCAAAGATGCCACCAAAAAGCAATCCAACGACCAAAGAAGTCAGAGAATTGAAAGAGCAACATGCTAAGGAGTGAGACAAGAAAAGGAGTCTCAAGAGGCTATCCTAGCCAGACTTGCAACATTGGAATCTAACCAAAGGAGAGGTGTGGTCAGTGGAGACCAAAGTGACCAAGAGGAAGAGGAAGAGGGTGAGAATGATAACCCTCAAGAAGGAGTCCAAGACGAAGAGGACCCTGATGAATTGAGAATGATTAAGATGTTGAAGGTTGTCAAAGGAGATGGTCCTAAAGTGAAAATGGAATTGCCTATGTATGGTGGGAAAATGGATAGTGAAGAGGTGCTTGGTTGGATTGATGCCTTGGATAACTATTTTGATTTTGAGGAGGTGGCAGAAAATTAGAAGGTGAAACTTGCTAAGACAAAGTTGAAAGGCCCTGCCATAACATGGTGGAAATATGTGCAAGAGGAGAGAGTGAAGAGGGGCAAAACAAAAATCAGTTCATGGGATAGAATGGTGGCTAAGGTGAAGAGTCAATTTCTACCTGTTGATTATGAAATTTAGACATTTAGAAAGTTGCAGAGCCTAAAGCAAAAGGAATTGGATGTCATGGCTTACACTGAGGAGTTCCATAAGTTAAGCATTAGAACATGACATATTGAGGATGAAAGGAAAAAGGTAGCAAGGTACCTAAATGGACTAAGGTTCAATATACAAGATGAGATCAGTCTTGCCACTAGGACAGTTGAAGAGTGTTTTCAGTTGGCTGTCAAGGCAGAGGAAAAGATAAAAAGAAGACAAGAGTAGCAGGGAAGAGGCAAGGGGAAGAACTTCAGAGGTAGAGGCAACTTTGGAGGAAGAGGACAGTCACAAAAACAACAAGGAGAGACAAGAAGCCATCAAGAACAAGGGGTAGA
Organism: Cunninghamia lanceolata; assembly: GCA_027924645.1. NCBI lineage: Eukaryota > Viridiplantae > Streptophyta > Pinopsida > Cupressales > Cupressaceae > Cunninghamia > Cunninghamia lanceolata. The sequence goes on along the minus strand of BSBN01000095.1, from coordinate 4,528,013 downwards.
ATAGAGAGGTGGTTTCATAGGTAGAAGACCTAATGGTAGAGGCAGATTTGAAGGACAAGGTAGAGGTTCAAACACATTTTCAAGGGGATGCTATCAATGTAACCAATTTGGCCACCAAGCATGGAAATGCCCAGAGAAACAACCCTCAACATCACATGGAGGTGAAAGGAGAACACAGTTGGTGCAAGAGGAATATAGTAAGAGTGTCAAACCTCCATCTTAGGCTTCTGTTCCAGAAATTGGGGAAACTCTAATGATGAGGACACTCATTAAGGTGTCAACAGTCAAGGAGCCTCCACAAAGAAAGTCATTATTCAGAACCACTTGCAAATCTCAAGGCAAGGTATGTAAGGTTGTTGTAGATTCTGGTTCAACTGATAATTTAGTTTCTTTGGAGATGGTTGAAAAACTAAAGATGAAAATGATTCCACACCCCACACCTTATAAGGTTTCTTGGTTGAATAAGGGTCAACAAGACTTGGTCAATGAACAAACATGGGTTGAGTTTAATATTAGAGGGTATAAAGACAAGATATTGTGTGACATCATCCAAATGGATGTTTGTCATCTGATGTTAGGAAGACCCTAACAGTATGACAGAAAAGTTAAATATGATGGGCAGAAAAATATTTATGTGATTGACAAGGACGGGGTATCATTCACTCTTATTCCATTGCAAGATGAAGGGGTAGATGAACAAGTTGGGTCTAGTGTAATGTTGGTTGAGGGAAAAGAGTTTTTAAAAACCATGAAAGAAGAAGGAGGTGAAGGTTATGCAATTGTAATCAAACCAAAGTCTGTCATGACAGCAACAACCAAGGTTGAGGGTATACCTAGTGAGGTTCAAACATTGTTGAATAAATACAAGGATATTGTAGTAGATGAGCTCCCTAACTCTTTGCCACCTATGAGAGATGTAATCCATCACATAGACCTTATACCTGGTGCAAACCTACCCAATAAAGCTGCATACAAAATGACTCCTCAACAGAATGAAGAGATAAAGAAACAAATACAAGAATTGCTTGATAAGGGTCTCATAAGGGAAAGTTTAAGTCCATGTGTTGTCCCCACTATTTTGGCACCTAAAAAAGGTGGAGATTGGAGAATGTGCACCGACTCAAGGGCAATTAATAAGATCACTATAAGGTATAGGTTTTCCATACCAAGAATGGAGGATTTGATGGACTGTTTAGGAGGAGCTTGTTACTTTTCAAAGATTGACCTTAAAAGTGGCTATCATCAAATTAGAATTAGAGAGGGGGATGAATCAAAAACTACTTTCAAAACCAATGAGGGCATGTATGAATGGATGGTAATGCCATTTGGGCTTTCAAATGAACCAAGCACTTTTATGAGACTAATCAATGAAGTTTTTAAGCCTTTCATAGGTAAGTTTGTAGTTGTGTACTTGGATGATATTCTTGTGTTTAGTAAGACTAAAGAGGAACACTTGTAGCATTTGGACATGGTGTTGAAGAGGCTGAATGAAGAAAAGATGATAATCAATTTGAAAAAATGTGAATTCATGAAGGAAGAGTTAGTTTATCTTGGATTTGTGATATCCAAAGGCTCTTTGAAGATGGATCCTGCTAAGGTGGAAGCAATTCTCAGTCACTCCTACATCAGCAAGTGCTCCAAGGTAAAAGTTTTCATGGCTTAGCTACTTTTTATAGGAAATTTATAAAAAATTTCAGTCATATCTTCTCTCCAATTATTGACACCATCAAAGGGGATAAAAGGAAGAGGTTTCAATGGACTGATGAGGCAGAGAGAAGCTTCCAATATCTGAAAAATAGGGTGGCACGACAATCCATCCTAGCATTGCCTAATTTCAACAAGATCTTCACTATAGAATGTGATGCAAGTGGGTATGTAATTAGGGTTGTCTTGAGCCAAGAAGGCAGACCTGTGGCTTTCTTTAGTGAGAAGCTTAATGAAGTAAAAAGAAAATACTCTTCTTATGACTTGGAGCTAGATGCAATGGTGCAGTCCCTAAAGAAGTGGAGACATTATCTTTTACCCAAGGATTTCATTATTTTCACTGACAACCATGCTTTGCAGTTCCTTAACAGTCAAGACAAGCTGAGCCATAGACATGTAAAGTGGGTGGAGTACCTACAAAGCTATACCTTCACAATCAAACACAAAAAGGGGCAGTTAAACAAGGTAGCAGATGCCTTAAGCAGAAGGTCAATGTTGGTGCAAGAAATTCAACTCCAAAGTGTGGGAATAGATGCCTTGAAAGGTATGTATGAACAAGATGATGACTTCAAAGAGGTTTATGTTGTTTGTGATTAGTTTAAGGGTGATTTTTATGATGAATATTCTAATTTTCTACTGCAAGATGGATTATTGTTCAAGGGTGCTCAGTTATGTATCCCCAAGTGTTCCATGAGAACTAACTTGTTAAAAGAGAAGCATTGTGGCAGCTTAGGAGGACATTTTGGTGTAGATAAAACATTGGAGCAGGTAAAAAGATATTACTATTGGCCAAAACTGCAAAGTAACATCAGAAAATTTGTTGAAAGTTGTGTAGTTTGCCAAAAAGCAAAGGGTTCAAGCACTAATGCAGGTCTTTATCATCCTTTGCCAATTCCTAATAGTCCATGGGAATCCATCAGCGTGGATTTTGTCTTAGGTTTTCCTAAAACTCAAAGGGGATTTGACATTGTGTTTGTTGTTGTTGATAGATTTAGCAAAATGGCTCATTTCATACCATGCAAATGTACAAATGATGCTTCATATATTGCTGGGTTATTTTTCAAGGAAGTAGTGAGAATTCATGGATTACCATTGACCATTGTGTTTGACATGGATGGAAAGTTTGTAGGTCACTTTTGGAGGACTCTTTGGAAGAAATTGGGAACCAATTTGACATTTAGCTCTGCCTATCATCCACAAACAGATGGGCAGACTAAAGTAGAGATCATTAGTTTTCCACAGTCCATGGTGATTGTGTGCTTATGTTTCTGGATTTGAATAAAGTAGTTAATAGATCAAAACAGACTAAAGTAGTTAATAGATCACTTGGAAACCTTCTGAGATGCCTCACAAAGGAGCATGGACAACAATGGGATATGATCCTTCCACAGGCTGAATATGCCTATAATGACTCTATCAATAGAAGCATTGGGAAAAGCCCATTTGAAGTGGTCTATGGACTGAAACCTAGAGGTGTGTTTGAGCTCAGGAATCTGAGTGGAATGGAGAAAAGGAGTACTAAAGGAGAGGAATTTGTAGTTGCAATGAAGGACATACATCAACAAGTTAAGGAAAATCTTCAAAGAGTGTGGAGAAGTATAAGCAACATGTAGATTTGAAGAAGAGGGATGTTCAATTCAAGGTGGGAGACTTGGTCCTAGCACATTTGAGGAAAGAAAGGCTACCAAAGGGGAAATACACAAAGCTACAAATGAAAAAGATTGGACCATGCAGGGTGGTCCACAAATTTGGTGCAAATGCCTATGAGATAGAACTCCCTCCTGGAGTGGCTATCTCTCCAATTTTCTATGTGTCTGATCTTTATCCTTTTAAAGGATCTCTGGTTGTAGGTGATGATGTAGGTATATTAGGAGTTCCAAATGAAGATTGGGCCAAGAACCTACCACCAAGTCAGCCTTTGAAGCTTGAAATCATTTTGGATACAAAGGAAGTGAAGAGAATAAGGCATAAAGTGTACAATGAATATCTAGTCAAATTGCAAGGCCTTCCTCATGAAAATGCAACATGGATGATAGAGGAGGACATTAAAAGACATGGCACAATAGTCCAAGATCTGATCTCAGGTGGAGCCTGAGATTCCTTTCTCCCTAGGTGTATGGTGCAGGGGCACCTAGTCAGATTTTGTAATTATGGTCAAATGTTAGATTTTGGGTGTTTTGAGTCTTGTGTGGTGTACTAAGGTCTATTTAGACCATTTGCAATGTAATAAGTCTTATGGGATCAGTTTAGGAAGGTTTAAAAGTTGCAAAAGTGGCATTTTTGGTGTGTTCTAGGGAAGTTGAAGAGTCAAATACATGAAAGGTCGAGGGAAACTGTCGGTTTCTGAAGAAAAGCATGAAAATATGCCTATAAATGTTTGAAGCCAGGTCCTGAAGACATTTTAGAGAAAAACCAATAAACATATACTGTTGTTTCTACATTTTTCTATTGTTTTCTATTGTTCCAGGAAGTTGTACGACCCAATACAGTATGTTCATGATCCAAAACCAAGTGCATGTGGTAGACCTGTGACTTAGCTTTCATTTGATCTTGGTTTGGTCAATTTTCATCAGGATTGGAGTAAGCTAGAGCCTATTTAGCAAAAACTAACTGTAAAACCTAGGTAGCTAGGGTTTTGAGAGAAAAAATGAAATTTTGAGCCATTCCACCGGTGAAAAATATGAAAATCAGTGGAATGGAAGTTTGTAAGTTGGTTTTTGTGTTTTTAGTGTTTGCAAGAGTAGGGGATGGTGATAAGGTAGGATTTCGAGCAGCCCTAGCCTAATATCCCTATGTATTAGGCTTGTTTGAGTAGCTAGAAGTAGGGTTTTGTGAAAAGACAATGTAGGTATTGTTCTAGTTGATAAAAATGGTAGTTTTAGACCCCATGTGACTTGAGGAAAGTCCTAAAGTTGAGTTTTGTGTTGTGGGTTTTGGATTTATTATAGTTGCTTTGTAAAAGTGGCCTAATTTGACCTAGTTGCAGAGGAACAATCAATTTTAGAGGGTTCTAATCCAAAGTAACCCTATCCCAAATCATGAAGGATATATAAATTTTGTCATATGTTGTAGTTGTAACTACCCTTGGAGACATGAATGCAAAATGTGGAAGCATAGACAAGGCATACGAACTATTCGATAGAACACCTCAAAGAGATACCATCTCATGGAATGCAATGATTGTAGGATATGCACAAAATGGATTTGTTGAAAAGGATTTAGAAACTTTCAAGCAAATGCAATTGGTGGGTGTAAAGCCAGATTCCTCAACCTTTTCCAACACCCTCCTTGCCTATACAAAAATGAGATCTTTGGAACAGGGTAGGGACATTCATCAAAGCATGAAGGATATAGGATTTTTTTCATATGTTGTAGTTGCAACTTCCCTCGGAGACATGAATGCAAAATGTGGAAGCATAGACAAGGCACATGAACTATTCGGTAGAACACCTCAAAGTGATGCCATCTCATGGAATGCAATGATTGCAGGATATGCACAAAATAGATTTGTTGAAAAGAATTTAGAAACTTTCAACAAAATGCAATTGGCGGTGTAAAGACAAATTCCACAACCTTAGCCAACATCCTCATTATCTATGCCCATATGGGATCTTCAGAACACGGCATGGACATCCATCAAAGCATAAAGGATATGGGAATTTTGATAAATATTGTAGTTTTATCTGCCCTAGGATACATGTATGTAAAGTGTGGAAGCATGGAAAAGGCACATAAACTATTTGGCATGATACCTCAAAGAAATGTTGTCTCATGGAATGCAATGATTGCAAGATATGCACAAAATGGATTTTTTTTAAAAGGCTCTAGAAACTTTCAAGCAAATATAATTGGTGGATGTAAATCCAAATTCCACAACCTTATCCACCATCCTCCTTGCCTATGCCAAAATGGGATCTTTGGAATAGGGTATAGATAACCATGAAAGCATAAAGGATATATGAATTTTGTCACATGTTGTATTTGCAGCTGCCCTTGCAGACATGTATACAAAGTGTGGAAGCATAGACTAGGCATGTGAATAGTTTGGCATGACACCTCAAAGAGATGCCATCTCATGGAATACAATGATTGCACGATATGCAGAAAATGGATTTTTTGAAAAGGCTTTATAAACTTTCAAGCAAATGCAATTGGCATGTGTAAATCCAAATTCCATAACCTTTGCAAGCATCCTCCCTACCTATGCCAAATTAGGATCTTTAGAACAAGGTATGGACCATATAAGCATATATGTTAAAAATATCCCAATATAACCCGAAATTGTTATTATGATTAGTGAAAAACAATTTCAGCTTTGACAACAACACTTCTAAAACCAAATTCCACAACCTTATCCAACATCCTCCTTGCCTAGATGCCAAAATGGGATCTGCAAAACAGGGTGTGGACAACCATCAAAGCATAACGGATATAGGAATTTTGTCGCATGTTGTATTTGCAGTTGCCCTTGTAGACATGTATGCAAAGTGTGGAAGCATAGACAAGGCACCTAAACTGTTTGACATGATGCGTCAAAGAAATGCATAGTCTCATGAAATGTAATGATTGCAAGATATGCACAAAATAGATTATTTGAAAATGATTTATAAACTTTCAAGCAAATGCAGTTGGCACATGTAAAACCAAATTCTTGTAATGATAATTGATCATCATATTAAATATTTAATGTAAACTATCATATACATAATGTCATGAACATAACATTTAGTCTATCTATAAATCCATATAGGCATGTACAAACAAAGCCATATAGGCATATACAAAGATATACATCAGTAACATACAAAAGTATGTATACAAACCCATCTAGGCATACAAAAAATGTTCCAAAATCTAGTCTCCTATGAACTGATATGAAATAATCAGTGGCCCTTGCTTGGCCATGAAGATGGAGAGCCAATCAGTGACTGACTCTATCTCTCATCGACTAGACCTCCTCGACAAAGACTTTTGCAGCTCCACCTATTATTACAATCAAACAATATGCACATTAATATAGAAAACATGAAATATATAACATCACATATGTAAATGATCACTTATCGCTAACTGATGATCCCTCTCGATCATCTTTACTTTCTCTTCATCCGTAGCTGGACGGGTTGGAGTTGTGACCTCCTATGAGAAGAATCAAGAAGCAAAATTGACTAAACATAAATATCATTTATGTACATCATATGACATGAGATAAATAAGAAATATAAAATGACATTTACATGTTACTAGCTCATACCTTAGTCAAAGGATTTGAAGACAACACAGTTGCAACAATGCCTGCCTCCACTGACTGACAAAGATGAGGAGTCTCCATATTCAACATCTAAAAATAGAGTTCAAGGTTATTTGACCAAAATAGATACATAACATTATTTAAATGCATAATGATTACAAATGGTTAAATTTACCTCCGTAAAAGTGGTTCTGCATCCAAGGGACCAAGGAAATCGTGGAGGTGCTAATGAAGCTCCCTGTTGAAATTATCAAATTGTCCCTAAATAAGATTACTATTTCAATATATGTACTATATTTATGATCATGTTATAAATTACATACCTACTGACTCGGCCTCCTCTCATAACCTGCCATTAGATGGCTAACAGAGGCAGGATGAAGACTCTGACCCTGAAATTTCATTGTGCAGACAATTACATACATTAATTTTGACTTATAATATAGATAGTCATATAAAATTAATTACAACTTTCAAATACAAATATATTAAATCAAGATAAACCTTGTGAAAAATTACCTGGGAGTCAATACCAAATGTACGTTGTAAGACATCATCTGTGAGAAAAAGATCATTCAATATGGATGTGTCCATCACTGGCTGCTGCCCCTATGTCATAGCATCCTGCTGAGAGTCCTGTGTCCCATAATCACACAAGTTCCCACATGAAATGCAAAGATGTGGGACAAATGGCACCTATTTCTCTCACCCTCATCAGCCTAGGTGAGATCATCACCATGTTGTGCTAGAGATTGCGTGAGAGAACTCAATGAATGTAATGTCTCCACCTCAACACTCTCCTTCAAAGTCAAAGGGAGTGAGACACGTGTTGGCCTCATCAGGGGTCTAGATACGTAGTCCTGGTCTCGTTGTGACTCCTCTTTATCTTGGGCAGAGCCACCACCTTTGCCCTAGAACTCTCTAATGTCGAAGTAATTAGGAATCTCCTTGAGGATGAACTCACAATGGAGTTTACTCAAGAAATATTGTGACACCTCATTGTTATTACATGGATGCTCATCAAAGACCATGTACCATCTATCCCAAAAGTTTTGGGATATATCTTGTTTCACACACCAATGAATCAGGAAGTGTTTGCAAGTCTCTTCTAATGTTTGTCCGGTTTTGGGATTGATAAAATGTGAACATAATGTAGATTTTGTATTTTTTTGTCCTTCACTTGTTGGTAAGACAATTTGTCAGCATAGTACTACCGACACCTCTCCCTATAGTCATTACATTTGGTGATTTGGTTTGTCACTAATTCAATGTGAGCAACAATCACCTCTAATGACTTAGCAAGGGCTCTCCTACGATTGGTGCTTACACTTGGACTATTTAATGTTTCAATTAAGGTTTGAAGATGTTTTTTATTTTCTACAATTTGCCCTAAATAGTTTTCCTGTGTGTCTCTTTCATGATGAGGATGTGAAGGTGGGGGGTTTTGAGGGTTTTAGGGATTGTTTTCAGCCTCCTCTATTGGATTAATGTTCTGTGGTGCCTCATTGACTATAAATTCAACGTAAAAAACCAATCAAACATTGCAAAAGTAAAAATTTATTTTCAAACTCACAAAAATCAATCAAACCCTACCTTCTTCAGCTACTACACCCTCTACATTTCATTCACGACATCCTCGGGAGAGGGATTGGTGACGTGGCATGGTGAAAATGTTGATTACATTAAGAACTTGCTTGATTTCTCCTTCCTCTAATGCACTCGCGCTCTTATAACTGGTTTTTGCTTGCAAAAATGTAGAAATGGCCATGAGTTTGTCTTTTGCTTTTTTTTCACTTTATAACACAGTAAAATGTGAGCGTGTTATAATGCGAGCACGTTATAACGTGCTCGCATTTTCCCTTGCATGGGACCAAAAAGCCAAGTGGCGACTTTTTGGTCGCACAACTTTGTGCATATACCCTAGTTAGTTCACCCTTGCATGCCTCTTCAAATTCCCTACAAGATGATTTTTAATCAATCTCATTATCTTTTGCATGAGCATTACTTATAAAGCTAAACATAGCACTCTACAACATTTTTCCAACATCCTTGAGCACTTGAATAACATTCTTGTGATTCCAGCATTGGCTTCCATGAGCTCTTGTGACTATTGAGGATATACATTGTGATTGTAGTTGTTGTTTCCTTCATTCTTCATGATTCAAGTGACATTATTCAAGTTATTACTATTTTGAATAATCTTTTTTATCACTATCACTTCTTGTAATCTTTCTTGTGTCTATAGCACCATTGTCTACACCTTGAGAGCCTTGTTTCCTCTTTATCCTAATTCATACACACTAGAGTATTGCTCTCCATAAACTAGAGGTTAATACTTAGATTTATTTTTATATTATTGTTCTTATACGAGCTAGATGCATGTAGAGTTTTAAGAGCACACGCTACTTCCAATATCCCTCATCTCATTGGCTAGTCATGGAGGTTGAAAGATCAAACAAGTGTCTTGACCCTTTGTGGGAAGCTCCTGAGCAGCCCCAACCTTCTCCTCTATCCTAGAATAGGTATTTGAAGGATTGCAACTACACAAAGGTTTGGTGTCCTTCCACTTTCTATTGTTCCTTCAAAATTTTGTTAAAAATAGTTAGTTTACGTGGATTCCTTCATTTCTGTAATTTTTGGTTAAATACTTGGTAAATTGATCGTTGTTTCCTTATTTTCCTATGTGTAGAATGGAGTGGATTCCAAAGAGAAACTTGAGTTGTTAGCTATTTATAGATGAGAATGTGTAGATCGAATGATTGTGTGGCACACAAGTGTTCTAACCAATGAGTTGCCCAAATTAATTTCTAGGTTCATCATTTATTCTTTCCATTTCTAATACTCATTTTCAATCTTCATATTTCTATTTCTAGTTATTTACATTTTTAATTGCCATCTCTCCTTTCCTATTTGAACACAATTTAAATAGGGAAGAAAATTTAGATAAGGCTGAATTGTAACTGTTATTTCTATCAAGAAAAAATAGTAGTAAAAACATAAAAACGTTCCATATTTAGTCTTGTCTAGTAAATAGGAAATTTTTTAAAACATGTCTCCCATTTCAACCATTCTTTTTCTTTTTCATATTTACATTTTGGTGAACCTACCTAGTTAGATCACTATGTTCACCTCTTTTTTCAATTTTTTCTGCCATTATGTTCTATGTGCCGAAGATACTCATACTTCTTTTGTTTTATGAGTTTCACCACACAATCACTTATCTCTAATTACATTGTTTGAAGAAGTGAATGTATAAATTAAATGACTTCTTGTCATCATTCTACCACTCCTATTCCTACCACTATTGTTCTTTCTAGTTATCTCTACGACCAAACTGCCTACTTCTTCCACTACTAAATTTCATGATATGGAGGGAGGCTTCAATCACAAAGCTTCTCTTCACATGGGAATGATGAAATAGTTTCTTGTATTGATCTACACTTGGTCGTATTTCAAAATGATCTTACCACTAATAAAGACATTCCTTGTACTACTAGCCCTATTCTTGATGCTATGTGTATAATGCTCTGTCATCATCTTAAAGGCCTATATTTCTTGCATGGACTGGTGCTTATCATAAATCATGAAAGTCCTCTTTCTAGTGCCCCTTCTAACCAAGTAGTTGATTCATATTCTAACCTAACTCATACTTGTTGTGACCCCTCACAACATTCCCCTATTTTTTATCAAATTTGGGGACCCTTTATCAAGTTTTATTGAGTCGCATTTTTTGGCACCCTTTCTATTGTTGGTCATATGTGACTAATTGCCTTAGCATTCATACTTTGGCTAAGCACATCACATTTTGTTTAGTTGCTTGTTGCATTTGTGGTTATCTCACAGTTTTCCTCTTTCTTTCAGATACATTTTTATGTTGTGTCACCTTGTTGCATTTGCAAGTTTTGAAACAATTCATATAAATTCAAATTCAACACTTCAATTCTAACTTCAAAACATGTGTTACAAATATTAAAATTTAATTTTTGAAATTTGAATTATTTTGGGACATTTCAATTTTGATTTAAAATATTTGTGGTTAAATATTAAAATGTATTTATTTTAATAGTTAAATTCTAATGAAATTGAAGTTTAATTTTGAATCTTAATTGATTAAATTATTCATATTAAAAAAATTAAATCAATTTTAAATCAAAATTTGACATAAATTCAATATTTATTATGATTTAAAATTCTAATATTATTTCAATATAGCCATATTATTACGCATTTAAAAAAAAAAATCTAATATTATTTTATCTAGTTTTGCAGGGTCTTTGACACGAAGCTCGGAGTCGCGCACTACAAGAGCCCCAAAAGCTTGGAGTCAAAAGTGCAAAATGTTTTTGAAACCTTGGATTGCACAATGTCTTGTGTAAAATACCTTCTTAGCCCTGAAGCCTGAAGAGCATGGACTTTTAAACACCACAATAAGAAGAATATAAAGTGTGTAGAAGAATGGAACGGTTTTGATGGAAACTATATGTCAAAGTATCAAAGGGAAATGTGGAGGCATCCACCAAGTATGTGAACCATTTGACGAAATAACTTAAAATGAGATATGCTCCAGCAAGGCTGTGACTAGTAGAATGCCACAGTAAAGCATGTGAACTGTTTGAAAAAATGCCTCAAAGAAATGATCTCCAAATTTTGAAGCACAAACATCACGTTCACCTAAGACAAGTTTTAGATAGAGGTGAAGGGTTAGCACATTTGTGATAGCTATTTTGTTCAAAGATAGAGATGTTATTCAAGCTGGTGCACCCATGTGTGCAATACCATCTCTTGCCAATTGACTAAGGTCTAACAAAGTGATTGATAGGTATGTTGCAACTATTCCAACCAAAAAGGGTGGAACTTAAAAGAAGAATCATCATTCCTAGACATTGGGGAAGTGATGAAATTAGTTGAGGGGTATCTCAGTGTACTGCTAGAAGGTTGTCTAAAGTTAAGAAACTTGCCTTTTCATCTTATCAACATTATACCTCAGTGGACCTCAAGGATAAGTGGCAAAGTTTGATAAAAGCTAGCAAGACAATTGCAAACAAATAAAGAAGGTAGAACCCAAAAAAAACATGCTTTAATTCCTATCCCAATATTGGCTCATGTAAGAGATCTAGTTGTATTGCAATCGCGTGCCCTTTGTGCTCCAAGTTCTAGTTCAATAGTGGGGTAGAGTAAGACTACAAAATGCTAGGTAATGAGAGATATGTTAAAAAATACTAGCTTCTGAAAGATTATGGAGGATTACAGATTACAAACTATGAGTTTGTCAAAAAGTATATGAAACCATATTCTAAGGTTCATCAGCATGGAAAGGTGTATGATTCTAGTGAGATTGAGGATGAAAAAGAATTGTTAATTGATGTTTCTGAAAGTGCATATTCAGGGAAGCCCATCGGTATATAATCAGGCCTCAATGAATCAAATAAGATTGATGATTATGAAGTAGAGATAGGAAAGAGACCATGTTTATGTTGTTTCCAAGGTTTGATTAGCATAACATTGCTTTCCTTAGATTTTTGAAATGGGACAATTTGTGATGAAGATTATGCAGTATGAAGGGGGTGAATTAGTAAAAGGAGATTCTACTTGGACATAATTCTTCTAGTTGAAGAAATTATAAAGAATGTGCTCCTAACATGTTTTGCAATTAGATTTGAAATCCTCACCCTTTGTGAAGGCTTTGGTGGCAAGTAGGCGATGAGCTATACGCATACGAAAGCCTTACAACGAATGGAAGCATTTCGTCATGACATGATGTTCGATTTACAAGGAATTCTATGGGGAATGCCCAAGTAAAGGTCATCACCTAATTTGAAACGAGGGAAGGAGTAGAAGGTGGAGGGAAAGCCCAATTGCTCTTCACCTCCTATTATTATTATTATTATTATTATTTTCATTTTGGGATCTTTTGGAGGGAAGAATTACTTCTCTTCTCATCCAAACCGTCTATATATTTACGTGTAGTTCATTGTAATGCATTGGAAAATCTTTTGAGGTTTGGAAACTTCAAATTTGAGTAAACAAATAAGATTTATTCCATTTTTTTTCATTTTTTTTTTTCAATGAGGTTTTCCAAGCTCTAAGCTTGTTTTTTTCCACTCAATCATATGTATTTAATTCAATAAATGTTGATAAACTTTGGTATATCTTTAAACTATTGATACCCCACTAATGGTAGGGTGTTTTGTGTGGTCAAATGAACACATTTGTGCATGCTATGATTCACCAACACTCATGCACGAAACCTTCCTTCGAAGATTGCATTGTTTCACATTGGGATTGTCGTGACAGGTCTAGCAGAGATTGGTTTCAAGTTGAGTTTATTCATTTGTTGAATGGCTCATAGGAACGATGAGAAGTAGGTTTGGATTTTTTTTGTTTTTCTTTTACCCTATTCCCTCCCTTTCTCTTTGTATTTTTTATATTAGCGATAAATTGGGAATTTAATGATAAATTTTATTTTTATAAGGTAAAAATTTGAAGTGATATTTTGACTTCCTTATTGTTGAATTTTGCAAATTTTAATTACATTCCTTCTATCCTAAAATTTTAGAATTTAATTCTTCTAAAAAGGAACAAATTTTAATGTACAACCCTTCAAATTCAATGTTTTAAATTTTTAATTTTAATGGGCAAATTATTGTTTCAAAAAAATTTAATCACTTTCAAAGTAATTTCAATGCTAAAAATCATTTGTAGGAAGTCAAACAAATAAAAATCATGAAAATCCTTAATTTGGTTTTAAACGAACTAGAGTGTTTGCACGGCTAATAGTTACAAACTACACTACGTGAACCTCTATTTCACATGAGTAACTCATAATTTACTCATTGCAACCCCTTGAACAGACTAGCCAAAGCGCTCTCTGACTAAGGGATTTTGGTACACCTCATAACAAATTCATGAAGACTCTTGAGACTAGCCACCTTCCAAGAAGGGGAACCTTTTCCATTCCAACCTGCATGCTTCATGATGTGCAGGAAAGTTGGTGTGTCAAAAGCCACATCAACAATACCCAAATTTGTGTCTCTCCCCACACTAAACACACACCTTCCTAATTCTACAAATGTCACCACTTCTTCTATTCTACCTAGTTACATGGGTGCTTCTTCATCAACAACTCCTTGCAACCTATTTCTACTTATGGATTCATTCCTCATTTGCAACCTCTACCTTTCACCTTTGTAGTTGGGCTATTTGGTGCATTTTAGCCCCTACATTCTCACACCTTTGCTTTTCCTTTAGTTGTTCCCACTATCTTTGTTGCGCATGTTGCCACCACCCTATTACACTAAAATTGGTTTTTATAAACTAGCTATCTTCAAACCCAATATTTTTTCATTTCCCTTTGTCTTTATTGTTTGTATTGACCTAATTTTTCACATTTCCATTTGGATTTATTTCCTATATTAACCTAAGTTTTTACATTTCCCTTCAATTTTATTGTTTTTATTTTACTTTGGCTTTAACAATTCTTCAAAATAAATTAACTTTGAATATGTCTTTTACTAAACTAATGTTTCATGAACCTATTGCTTGAAATTGGTTTTCATAAACTAACAATTCGCAGACCTAATTTTTTTACATTTCCCTTCAAGTTTATTGCTTGTAGTAACCTAATTTTATACATTTCTATTCATCTTTATTCTCTTATCGACCTTATTTATTTACATTTATATCCATATTTATTGTCTATATTATCCATAAAAATATCTATTTTCATTTGGCTTTATTACCTATATTGACTTATTTCTTACACTATCATTTGGATCTTACTACCTAATTTATGATCAACTATTAAAATAAACAAGAATTTACAAAGAAAATGATTGGCATTAAAAAGAAGGTTTGAATAAATGCATGCAAAATATCTAAATAAACCTAGTAAAAATATACTATAGTGCAAGATTTGCAAACAAAAATGGCACAAGAGACATCAAACTTGTAGAAGAGACATCAAACTTATAGAGATCTAACACACATGAATATTAGTAATGTTTTTATTTTTGTTTGATATATAAATTTATTGAAAATCCCAAATTTGGGCCCATTTTTCACACATTAAAATTTAGAATTTGAAATTTTGGTGCATATTTTATCTTTTAACACCTAAATTTTCCAAAATTTATGGATATAAAAATTTCTAGTTCCTAGTTTTGATTAATTGTTTTAAACTTAAAACATTATTGAAATTTCAAACTTGTATTTTTTCTAAAAATATTATACCTTAAGTCCTCCTAGAAAAATGAGGAGCGAGCAAACAAGGATAACTTTTTTCGAAGATGGCAAAAGGAATTCAGTAGAAAAGAAATCCGACGAATTGGCCCCAGGAGAAAATGGGGCTCTTCCGTCATGGCCCGATATTGACATTACGAGAAAATGTGCAGAAGAGGTGGATATGCTTCTCAACACACAGCAATCATCTGCCATTTTATAGGCCCTAAACTGCGAAGAGCCCAAATTTGGACATGGGTTGAAGAAAATTGGAAGATATAGTGTGTTTTAAAATTCCTTCCAAAAGGTTTTTCAACGCTGTCTTCTTATCCGAATCAAATAGAGACACAATCTTGGAGGAAAAGTCATGGCGAATGGAAATATAACTATTGTAATTACATCTATTTAAATGAGGTCAAAAGTATTAGTATATTATAATTATAAATATAATATATTAGTTATATAACTAAAACAATTATTAATTTATATATAAATTATTTTATTTAAATAAGTATTAATTATCATATTATATTATATAATTACAAATAGGCTATTATTATTGTTTATAATTAATATATAAATAGTACATTTAAATATATGTTTTTATATTAGGTTATATTTTAATTATTAATTTTAAAATAAATTATAATTTAAAAACATAATTTAAACATAAAATTTATTTTGGTTTTGACATCCAAACTTTGTAGGCTCTATTAATGAGAAACTAGTCTCTTATTTTATATCATTCTATCATTTTATTCATCCATCCATCTATCCTTCTATTGATTTATCTTTTTATGGTTCTATGAAGTTCTATAATTCAATATTCTATTCATCCATCCATAATTTTCCTTCTATCAATCTATCTTTGTATCATTCAATTGTTCAATTGTTATATCATTCTATCTTTCAATCAATATATTCATATACCATTTTATCATTCTGTTTTTCCATTGTTCTATCCTTATATTCTTGTATCATTGTATCATTGTATCATTCTATCTTTCTAGCACTATGATGTTCTACCCTTCTACCTTTCTATCTTTATGTCATTATATCATTCTATATTTCTATTTTTATATCATTTAGTCATTCTATTCATTTATCATTCTAGCATTATTGCTTTATCATTCTAATATTATCCTTCTATCATATTATCATTGTATACATCCATCTATATATTGTTCTATCATTCTATAATTTTATCCATCCATATTTCTATCCATGTATCATCAATATCATTCTAACATTCTATCCATCCATCTATGTATCATTTTAACAATATATATTTCTATGGTTATATTTTTCTATAATTTAGTATTATATTAATCAATTTGTTTATCCTTCTATCAACCTATCTTTCTATTGTTCCATTATTTTATCTCTTTATTTTCTAGCATTCAATCATTGTATCTATCTATATGTAATGTCCTTTTCTGGTTAAGTTCATTATGAGAGTGTTTGGATCCTTTTCCAACTTTGAGCAAGATCTTAGGCTTTCTTTCATTGTCATGCCTTCCCTTCATTCCCCTCCTTCTTGCCTTTTTCTTACAGAGTTGCAAACCTTTTGTGGAATTCTAGACATTCCCCTATTCCCTACACCCCCACATTCCTACAATCCGTAACACATTTTATTTCTCTATGGAAATGTAGACCCCTATGGAATTTTGGACATCTATTCCCCACACCCCTGCATCTCCACAAGTCTACTTCCTATTTTATTCCTTTTGCATATTTGCAGAAGTTTCATGCACCTTTTCATTTCTGTCAAGCTTCCTACCTCCTTCCATATTCTACTTTCCCACAAACAGGTACCCTCTTAGCCTCCTTGTGGGCTTGAGAACTTCTCCTTCCCTCCAAGAACTTCCTCATCCCTTGCATAATTTCACATCAACCTCTACATCCCCAAGCCTTGGACCTTTAGACTTTCCACTATTTACATACCTTGCCCTTATTCCCTCATGCCCCCAGAAACCTATTCCCTTCTATCCCACAAGCTTTCAAATTTTTGTTTCCCTCCTTACACTTTGTCAAAAGGAACTAGTTTCCCCAATCCTTGTCCCCATGGTATTAGATATCCCTGAGTCCCAACCTTTACTATATCACAAGATCCTAGGCTTTTCCTTATTAGTTGCCCAAAAGGTATTTGGTATCCTATAACCCCAAAACTTGATCCCTACTCCCTCATCACTCTTAGGTATGTGGACTGATTCAATCATTTCATCACTCTTGGTTTCCCTTTTCCTCATTACATTGGTATGAGGTATGTCATATCCCTGATCCTAGCATACATATTGGATATGTTGAAACTCTGATCCCTAATCCCTCCTATATTAGGTATCTCTGAAGCTCAATCCTTGCTCCCTCCTACATCAGGTATCCCTAAAGCCTAATCCTCACTCCTCACTTCAAGTATCTCTAAATCCTAATACCCACTTCCCCATTGTCTTCTCATCCATCCCTCCTAGGCCTGTGAACCTTTGCATCCCATCGTATCATGGCATCCTTGCATCTTGTTTCCTGAACCCCTAACGTCAAACCTTTGGAAAACATAATGTCATTATACCAAGTGAAAATATTTATAGACCATATCTCAGCTCTCAATTCCCTAGTCTCTTTCACCATTGCATCCTTTAGGCATGCAAAGCCCTAGACCCCAGTTGTACTGCTCCCTTAGCATATGAATTTTTGAACTCCTAACTTTGGACCTTGGGAGTATTCTCTACTCATCTTTTAGGAATATATTTGCTTAGATCCCTACCTTCAAGCATGCTTTTCATGGACCCTAACCATTTAAACAAAGAGCTTCCTCTACCACCCCACATGACCAAGGTACCATTAATGGTCTCGTTTGTAGTCAATAAATTAAAGGGAAACTTTCAAATGTCTACCAATATGCATGGGCCCCATGCTATTCTCCAAATATCTATTTAAGGTAGGCAAATTCATCATTTCACATCTTTTTCCATTTCAAACAAACCCTAATTTTCATAGTTAAACACTTGTGTTCATCTATTAGATCTAAGGATGAAAACCCTTGGGTTCTAGAGTGGACAAAAACCCATTGATTTCCTAGAGATTGGAAGATGAAAACCCTCTAGTTTCTTTAGGGAGGCTTCGTAAGGAGGTTGCAACTACACTTCAAGTTGGAGGATTTCAACATTCTAGGCATTTTAGCATTTTGGGTAGTTTCAAAAAATACTTTTAATTATTGTAATCTCTATTATCAACAAATATTTGAGCAAATATTTATAAACATTTGAAGAAGCCATATATTTGAATGAAATATTCAGATCTTATTTATATGTGCATATCTATTTTGTTCTTATGGTATTCCAAATTTGAGCTTTTCAAATGAATGTTTGACATGGGTATTTTAGATTTGGGTAATTTATAAATATTTTGGCTAAGGGTTATCACACTATATTTATGTCATTAAATCATTATATCATGTTATCATTCTAATGTTATCCTTCTATTGTGTTAACATTATATATCCATCTATCTATTGTTCTATCATTCTATCATTGTATCCATCCATCCATCCATCTATCTTTATATCCATGTATCATCACCATTCTATCAAATATCTAACATTTTATGCATACATCCATCAATCCTTCTATTGATCTATATTTCTATGTTTCTATTATTCTATAACTTAATATTCTATTCGTCCATCCATTTATCCTTCTATCAATCTATCTTTCTATCATTCAATTGTTCAATCACTCAATCATTCTATAGATCTCTATTTTTCTAGCATTCCATAATTCTATATTTCTATTTTCAATCATTTTGCCCATATACCATTCTCATTCTTTCTATTGTTGTTCTATCTTTCTTTCTTTTCATAATTATATCATTTTATCATTCTATCTTTTTATCTTTAGAAATTAAACTATTCTACTTCTATAATTTTATACATCCATCCATCTATCCTTCTATTGATCTATCTTTCTATGGTTCTATCATTTTATAATTCAATATTATATCCATCCATCCATTTATCCTTCAAGTAATCTATCTTTCTATCCTTCAATTGTTCAATCATTGTATTATAGATATCTCTCTATTGTTCTAGCATTATATCATTATATCTTTCTAGTATTTTTTTATTGTTCAAATGTTCTGACCAATTACCATTCTATTGTTCTTTCTATCATTATGTCCTTCTATCCTTCCATCATTTTAGCTTTGTATCATTCTATCTTTCTATCATTATATCTTTCTAGATATTTCTGTCATTCAATCATTCTATCTATCTACTATTCAATCATTCCATCCATTTATCATTTTATCGTTCTATATTATGTTATCATTCTAATGTTGTCCTTCTACTATGTTATTGTTATATGCATCCATCTACTTATTGTTCTATTAGTCTATCATTGTATCCATGATACATCCATCCATCTATCTATCTTTCTATCCATGTATCATCATATAATTCTATCATTATATATCATTCCATCCATCCATCCATCCTTCTATTGATCTACCTTTCTATTTTTCTATCACTCTTAAGTCAATATTCTATTCATCCATCCATTTATTCTTCTATCAATTTATTTTTCTATTGTTTAATTGTTTAATCATTATATATCATCTTATCTTTATATCTTTCTATCATTCTATCTTTCTATGTTTCAACATTTTATCCATCTACTATTCTATCTTTCTATCTTTGTGTCTTTCTATCCTTCTAGAACTATACCATTCTATCTTTGAACTATAGTTCTATCTTTGTTTCCATATATCGTGAACTATATTTATATCAATTTGTTGTTCTATCCTTCATCTTTCTATTGTTGAATTGTTCTATCCATCTACCATTATATTGTGTTATCATTCTGATTTTTTCCTTCTATCATGTTATCATTGCATACATCCATCTATCTATTCTTCTAACAGTCTATTATTATATCAATCCCTCTATCTACCTTTCTATTCATGCATCATTATATCATTCTATCATTAGATATCATACTATTATTCTATCATTCTATCCATGCATACATCAATTCTACTATCAATCTACCTTTTATGGTTAATTTACTCTATAATTTAATATTCTATTTATCCATCCATTTGTCCTTTTATGTATCTATTTTTCTACCATTCAGATGTTTGATCATTGTATCATCATATCTCTCTATTTTCTATCATTATATCATTTAATAATTTTGTCCACCTACCTTTCTATCATTATTTCTATCATTCTATCCTTCTATCCTCTTATCATTCTATTATTTATCATTCTATCTTTCGATCATTCAATCATTCTATCCATCTACTATTCAATCATTCCATCCATCCATTATTCTATTTTTTATTGTGTTATCATTATAATAATATCCTTGTATCATGTTATCATTGTATACATCCATCTATCTATTGTTCTATCATTCTATCATTATATCCATCTATCCCTCTACCTCTCTTTCTATCCACATGTATCATCATATCATTAGATATCATTATATCATGTTGTAGCCTTCAATCAATCATATTTCTACGGTTTAATTATTTTATAATTCAATACTCTATTCATCCATCTATTTATCCTTTTATTGGCAAAATTTCTATCATTCAGTTGTTTAACTTTTTAATTGTTCTATTTTTCTAACATTCTATCATTCTATCTTTCTATTGTTCTATTATTCAATTATTCTTTCCAAATCTACCATTATATATTTCTATTATATCCTTCCATCATTCTATCAATGTATCATTCTTTCTATCTTTCTATCATTCAATTATTCCATCAATCTACTATTTAATTATTATATCTATCTACTATTATATCATTCTATCATGTTATCATTATATGCATCCATTTGTCTATTTTCAATCATTCTATCATTATATTCATCCATCCATCCATGCATCACTATATTGTTCTATCATTAGATATTATTCTATCATTCAATCCATCCATCCATCCATCTATCCTTTTGTTGATCTACCTTTTTATGGCTCTATCACTCTATAATTCAATATTATATTCATCAATCCATTTATCCTTTTGTTGAACTATCTTTCTATAATTTAATTATTCAATCATTCTATTATTCTATATTTCTATCTTTTATTGATTCAAATTAGGTTAGGGATTTAGACACTAGGAGGTTAATTAGTAGTTATATGTTCAGTCTATTTGGAGGTGCATCTAGTTGGATGAGTAAGAGGATTGTCTACTACAAAATAGAGTTATCTAGTCACACCAAGACCTAGTACCCTAGAGACCTTGGAAAGATTACCAAATCTCCTTTTAGGAGATGCATCAGTTTCTAATTCTTGAGTGTTAGCCCCATGCAATTTTGTGACCCAACAAGTCACTCACCACAAGTTAGCACATGAGATCCTTCATGGTGGATAATTTCTCTATTAGTTGCTTCTTATTTCCTATTGCCTCCACTTCACTAGGTAGCTTTTGCTTTTATCCCTTAGTCATGCCCCTATGCCTAGCACTCACTTCCCATTCCTTACTATTTTGTAGTATCCTCTTGGTACATAGCACACATCCTTCATAGTAGTTAAACCTTTTGAGCATAGCACTTTAGTTTGTGTGTCACACACTATTTGTAAGATTTGGATTGCCCAACATGCATGTCATCTTATCACGTCTCTAAACTATAGGTTCCTTAATCAACATGTGATGATCTAAATCCTTTCCACATGGAAGCTTCTCATTGGTCTACGTGCGCTCCTATCAATAATGTAACATGTGGACCAACCCATTAGTGCCATGTGTCCTCTTGTTGATGCAATGGTGGGACCCAATACTTTTCTCTATGCCTATGTGTGGTCATACTTAGTGGATTACATGGACTCAAAGAGTAATATTTTCCAATAATGTGGTACCTTAATAGTGGTGTTGAAGCCAAGGTCTACTTGCAAAAAATTAATTCATGCCACATGTCCTCCTCGGTGGGCCCTTCCCTTCCTTCGAGGCTTATGAAGACTTTTTCCCATGGATTGTGGTGATGCCATGTGCATTACGAGATCACTTCTCATTAGTTACAGTTCTCCAAGGATCCATGCTCAAACTTCACAAGCCCATGTGGCTACATTTGGGCCTTTGATCCAAAATACAATTCTCTTGAATATCTAAGGCCATTGATCTAATGGAATATTCAATTGATTTAACCTTGTGTCTATGTCTATGAAATTTAAAATATAGAAATTCCATATTTGTTGTTCTTCATGTCTGCAGGTTGATGTAATGGGCTCTACAAGGGTACAAGTTGACTACTATTAGTTGGGGGCACTTGTAAATGACCTATGAAGTTTGAACATCTCCTTTGACTATTGGTGGCATGTTGGACCATTTTTAGACCTGTGGAATTGTTGACACCTAAAAAATTAGTCCCCAAAATGCTCTGTTTTGCCCTCATGTCTCATTCGTATTCCCACTTGAACCTATAGCATATAACTAATCAGAGACATATTTCATAGGTTTTTGTTGACCCATTTTCCTCCATCCAAAGTCAAATGGTTCACCTTGAAATCTCCTGGATATCCCTTGGAATATGGCTCTGTAGGTCTTGTTTCCTTCAAATCCTCATGCTCTATCTTGCAAAAATCCCTAAAATCTTGTCTGGAGAATCCTTGCAAAAAAACCCAAAAATCCTTAATCTTCAAATGCCTTCCTTCGCAGGGATTTTCCATCTTATACTTAGTCATTTTTGTATGGATATCTCGATGACATCATCCGGATCTTAGCTAACATCCCAGATATTATCTTAATATCCCAGACCTTAGCTAAGGTCTCAATATCCCCTTCATATTCAGACCTTAGTTAATATCCAAATATTTTCCTAATATCTGGATCTTAACTAATGTCTGGGTCCTTTGCGAATGTGCAAACCCTTGTCATGAATATGATGATGATGTCATCTGGATCTTTCCTAATATCTGGATCCTTATTAATATCTATGACCTTGTGAATGTCTTGATGATGTCATCCAAATATTCCACCCCCGGTATGTTATCCTACAGTGCTAGCATCCTGATGACGTCATCCAGATCTCCTCTTCAATGAAGTTCTCCATGATGATGACATCATTCGGTTTTTAAGTTAGCGCCAGGATATTAAAAGTTAATATCCATGGAGATGACAGTTTCTTCATGCTGTGAAGGTAAATTTGACAAGTGCATATCTAGATATCACATAGCTCGCGGACCACTAAAGTTGATGTCACATTCCTTTTGCGGGGCTCCGAGATGAGGATAGATGTAAAGTATATCAGGGACCGATAAGAATCAAATAGTAGCGTAGTGTCATAGGTGAATCTTGCTTACAGGGAACATCCTATCCGCGGCTGCGAGATGATGACACATGGACACCCTGATGTCAGTTGACCACAACTTTGACTGCGGATATCTCCCTCATCCTAAGGAATTTCTATGTGATCCAAAAGGCAAAAGTGCTTAGAATTTCCTCTTCTTTCATTTGGCGGCTCTTTTGGGGGATATTCTCACTTTCAAAATATGATCCAAATATCATGATTTAGATGTGCACATCCGGATATCAGGATGGTTGCAAATGAGTGATTCGGCATCTCGCATTAAAGGCCAAAAATATATCCCATATGCCCAGGCTCTAGATATTTTCTGTAATGAATTCTTGCAAGCCGACATTCCTTTTGGCGAAGATATTTTCTGACAGAGCCCATGGGGGAATTTATTGTAACCTAGATTAGGTCAAGTGGAATCATAGGCTATATATGCATGAATGTAAGATGTAAAAAGGGTTGGTCGTTGAACCAATTATCTGGTCTGGAAAATGCCTAGGGAAGATTTTAGGGCATCAAGCAGAGAAAAATGTCTGGGCAGTGAATGAAAGAATGTGTCTGATACAGCATAGGAAAGATTGCAGTGTGCATTTTCAGGCATTGGTACATCTCCACAGTTGTTTCTAATAATGCAGGGGAATGCATTATTGCAGCTTTGTATTATGCCTTCACCACATTTGTTGGTGTGATTGTAATGGGATTTGATAATGTATGATAGCATTTAAATCAATACAAGATTTGTATTGGATCATTTCTCTATTGCAAGTGGGTTATTATAGTTTGGCTTTGGATAATTAAGTATGTCTAGTGTATGAAGTGTAATATGAGAAATGTATGTGAATATATTTTAGTTTTCTGTTGATGTTGGTTCAACCCTTTTCTTTCCTCTTCATTGTTTATGACTCAGTTACCCAATAGAATAGGCATCGGTCCATATTGGAGAGGGATCAAACAAATCTTTCATCTATGGTTCAAGGTAAAAACCATCTTTCCAATGAAAGTATATGTGCACAGTTGAATCAGCTATATAGGGGTTATTAATGACAACTAGTTGTTTTAGGTCAAGTGATAGTCTTTGGGGCCTAGAAGGCAGTTTGGGTTTGGTTTTCCTGTTATTTTTAGTTGTTCATCTGGTTTGAACCTAATACCTGTTCAGGTATACCCCTTGGAATATCCCTCCTAGGTTTAAGCTGAGCTTGAAGTGCAGAGGAGTAAACCCACTCCTGTTAGTTGGCTAGAATCGCCCTGAACTTGTTGATGAACCTTTTCCTCTCACCCAAAATGACCATCCCTCACCTAGGTGATTTAGGAATGTTTTAGGGTTTAGGGTTACAATTATTTTGGGTCCCGATAGGAACAATGCAAATACATGCCCTAAAATCATCTTTTAGGGTTTTTTGTTGTAGGTGCAATAGCCTTGGCTATCTTTACATAGGCGACTCTTTTATTTCATGGCAACTATCTAGTGGAGGTGTATTCTTCATAGGCATCCAATTGTTATTGCAAGGTGGATGTTTGTATCTATGCAAGGGTGTTATCACTCTAGAAGGTTGTTTGCTTTGCTATAGGAAGCTCTATATCTCACTATGGATGTTTTACAATTTGATTTGCATTTGTTGAGATTTATGCTCCTCATCTTAGTGCAAATGTTCAATGGTAAATTATGGACCTATCTATCCTTCCTTTCTTTGTGTAGGATTTGTTTGCCTCTTTTTCCCTATTTTGGAGACCTCTACATAAATGATGAATGTTTCTAGAGTCATATTCAATGCTCCTTTCTAACTATTGGTGGCATGTTGGTGGAGATGTGGACTTTCAGAGGAAATTTGTTGTCTCATTGTGCAAGGAGGTTAGGGACACTTTATGTTCTCTCATGTTGTGTAGAGGTTTGCAGGTTCTACAGTCAGGAGATCCACTAGTGAATTCAGTTTGGTGTTTCTTGGGTGAGCAAGGAGAATTGGTAAAGGTGCTTCATCAAAGTCTCAAGAAGGGTTGTTGTGTTCAGTCCATGCAGTGTTATGTCTCTTATTCATATTGATGTAATAAGGGGGGGAATGTTAGTTTTATTACATGTAAGCCTTAAAGGGGGGTGTTAGATATGTAAGGTTTTACATTTAGTATATATTTTTAAATAAATAAGTTAACATGCATATGTTAATTTATAGGTTAGTTATTAGTTAAATAATAATTATATGCTAGTTTGTGGGAGTTAGTTTCCCATATGGAAGTTGCTTAGGGTAGTTCAAGTAGTTGATACAAAGAGGCTTTTAGAAAGTCAATGTAATGTGATGAACAAGATCAATCTAAAGACATTAATATTATTTTATGTTTTAATATCGTTGTGCAAGGATGGTGTAAAAATACCAAATTTAAATATGGTGATCATATACAGATTTACACCATTGCACTTACACAACAATAAACCTGAATACAATAATATTATCATTATAGTTTTGTGTATATTGTTGTGCAAGTGCAATAGTGTAAATTTGTATATGCTCATCATATTTCAATTCTCTTGCCTCTTCGATGGCATGAGGAAAGCAACCCATGCTGAGGGATCCTCCCCCTTCCCTTGTGAATCCTCAACCTTTAGTGGCTACTCCTATTCCTCATATCTCTTCAGTAGCATGAGGAAAGTGGCCCGTGTTATGGAATCCCCCTCCTCACCTGTGGTTTCCCAACTTCTAGTGGTCTCTTCTATTCCTCCTTATGTCCCTGAGATAGAGGATGAAAGGGAACCCATGATGGGAGACCCCCAAGCTCCTTCAGTAGAAGCCTTGGCTCGCACATGATGCAACCAACATGCGAGAGATCACAAGCATCGTCGACATGTTGCAGTTTGAGCACATGCTACTAATTTTGAGTATCTACTTGAGTGTCTTCATCTCTTGCAGCCACCTTCTAACCTTGCCCAAGCTCCTTTGGAGCCTCAGCCTCATCTTTCTCATCCTACCTCTCTCTTGTCCCCGACTCCCTCCTATCCTTCATTGGATGTAGATGAATGTCACTCTAAAAGGATGCAAGTAGTCTTGGCCCCTTCTATGGAAAGTCCCATCGTCCCTTCCATCCCTGACATGCCACCCTTCTTCAAACCCCTAGATCATCCCAATGTTAGTGTTATTTTTAGTGCTGCTTTATCTGTGTTTTTCCCATTTCAATGTACCCATCATGCAATCTTCCTTGATATCCTCCACCCCACTACCATTAATATTGACATTTCACATCTACCACCAAAGCGTAAACTTGAACATTACCCCACCACTCCATTTTGCAAGACAAAGTGCATGCTACCATTTCTGCCTCCTCTAAGCCCTTTTGCATCAATTCTTCCAACTATAGAGGACCTTTCTCCGCCCATGACTCTCAGTGCTCACATTTCTGTTGACAACATTGATGAGCCACATCTATTTTAGTATTATAATTTTGATTCAAAGGAGTCCTCCTCTACAAAGTGAATCTTTGAATCTGTTACGGATATCCCTTCATTGTCTATGATTTTTACTTAATCATTGACAATTGTTTTGACTAGTGCTCAAAAGGATCTTGCTCCCATTATGATCCTCTACACTTGGTTCTCTGAGAGTCCGCTTGTACCACCCTTAATATGGTCCATTTATTAGCTCTTCCACTATCCCCTTATGATAATGAAGATTGGAAAATGGATGATATGATGATGCCCAACCCATGAGGGTTGTACCTTCACCTCATGTGTTTATATGTGTTTGCATGCTTGCTTGTCATCCTTCCCCCCCTAAACATTTTTTATATGTTAGTTAGTTCTGCCTAGAGGACCCACAACTCCCTTGTAGATGCGTGGATATAGGAGGAATGAAAATGTTGTGGCATTCTTCTATTTGTTTCTACATTCTTCTATCTATCATTTATTTGATTATTTTGACATTTTGGGGATGATGAAAAGTGTTGGATGATTTAGCTTCCTTCCATGCTGACCCAAAATTTTTAATTTTATTTGTCTTCTTGTGACATTCTTCCTTTGTGCTCATAGTTCTACGTGCTTAGGGGGATGATAACAATTCTTTCAGTTGTACCTTATTGATTCCCCTCTCGAATGCATATTGACCCCAAAGCACATAGATCCATTTGTATTTTTTGTAATGTTATTTGTTTTATGTCACATGTGTTTGCATTTCTCAATGTCATACCATGCTTACACAAGATTTTGTGTATCATGCATGCAACATCACCTTTTTGGCACCTCTTTTTGGGGGCATTCTTGTTTTTAGTAGCATCTTTGGAAACATATTTTCCTATATATGTTTCCTAAAGCTCTCTTTGCCTTTTCTACCTTAAATAAATTTCATATTGATGGTTTATGCAATTATTTTAAGGTGGGGGCATACTTTCATAGTTTGCACTTTTACACACACCACATTGATGGTATGCTCTCCGTAGTGTTTTCTCTTGGTAGCATTTGTAGCTTGTGGTCCTTAGCAGTTACACTTGCTTGGCCTGACCACGCCTTTTAGCTACCCTTTTAGCACTCTTTGTGAGTCACCTAAAAACACAATTTGTTAGTCCTAATGGCCCACAAGAGTTTGGTATGGTTCCTAGCTCTCGTAGTGTGCTAGCCCTTGAACCATACTTGGCATCCTCCTAGCTCTCGTAGTGTACTAGAAATGCCCCTTTTATATTGCCTTCTTTTGTTTTCTTTTATGTACTATGTGTTATCTTGTTATAGATTTTGTAGAGTGTGTATGAGATTATATGGTTTGCTAACATTGATGTTTTGGTAAACCATATCCAATATAATCCATTTAGAAATATATATATATATATATATATATATATATATATATATATATATATATATAATAGTTTTCACATTGCCTCTTGTGCAGGTTTTATTGTCTAATACTGTGGTTTTGTAGGTTATTACACTGGGGACTTCACTCCTTCGGTTGAAGAATCCTCTATGATTTCTACAATATCCCTTTTAAGGTAAAATTGGTGATGTTATTTCATTTTCTACTTTAGCATGCATATTCATGTAGTGTTATAAGCCCGATAAAGTGGGGGCTAAATGTAATGTCAAAAATTGCATACCCTTGTAATTTCATGCTACATTTGGCGCTTACTTTGGTGACTGCTTCCCTTGTGTGTTTTTAGAGTCATTTTTATCTCATTTTTATTGGGAATTAACGTGTCTCAGCCTTGTAATTCCTAGCATTGATTATTAGATTATTTATTTATTTATTTGCCTAATTTTGTATTTACTTGCACATCCTATTTTGTCATTTAGTTTGAGGTGGCATTGTGACATGTCATCCTACTTGTAATATGACTTGGATAGTCTTGAAGTCAAACACATGAGAATCTAAGCATCCCATTTGAGGTGGCACTAATATGCCATGTGTCGGCATCTTGTGGTATGATAGAGGAGTTATTTTGTATGACATAATCTATGACGTGTAAGAGCCAAGTATAGAGATTCCTATGACAAGTGAAGACAAGTGTCATAGAGCATCTTTACATGTGGAGAAGGCATCTTTGGGCACCCAAGTTGGGTTATGACATGTAAGAGGAATATGCTATTTTTAGTCTTGTATAATAGATTCTCTTACAACATTAAATGTTGTTATGTTGGTTAGATTTAATGATAGTTGTAAGATGTGTAAGAGCATCTATCATAGCCTATTTTTAGCAGGAGCACTCCATTCTTGGGAAGTCAAATCTTCCATGTATGACAGATGTAAGAGAGGTGTATGCATGTTGGACACATGTCCTTGGGTGTGTGAAATGGGCCATGTGGCCAAGATGGACGCCCACCTCTAGAAGCTTCTCATTTTGCCTTGTAACTCTATATATTGAGGTGTTTGGAGTAGTAGTATCCATAGTGTTTGTACAGGTACTATTATGCTACCAGAATTACTCCAGAAATGACATTTGAAGACTCCTAGAAGAACTTGCATTGCAAGTGTGTTGTAAACAATCTTGTTTTGATAATACATTGTACAAGTTTTGGAGTGTGGGGTTTTTTACCTGAAAAGGTTTTCCCCATGTATATCTTGTGTCTCTCTTGTATTCTTGTGTTGTGTTTTCTACTGTAATCTTTGTGTTAAACATATAACATAACTATAATTGTAAGTATTTTAAAGAGTTTGCACTCTACTTCCCTCATTAGATTGGTGTAGGAAGTGTGTTCTACGTACCTGGCTTCCTTTCAGTTGATATCAGAGCTTGATCACCTTTGATCCTAGTTGTTGGGTAGGGGTTTTTTATACTAATCTTTGATTGAGTGGGAGTCTGTGTAGAGTATTTTGTAGTCTTGTTGCAGGAAGGAGATGGCAGGCACATCCAGAAGAATAGAGTTGGAAAAGTTTAATGGCAGTAATTTCGAGTTGTGGAAACTTAAAATGGAAGACATGCTTGTTGATAGAGACCTATGGGAAACAATTTCTAGTACAAAACTAGTGGCAATGGCTCAGATAGATTGGGATCTCAAAGATCATAAAGCTAAGGGTCTTGTGAGACTCTCTTTAGCTAATTTCGTCATGTTAAATGTTCATGAAGAGAAGACCACGAAAGAGCTATGGAAGAAACTCGGTGATGTTTATCAAGCCAAATCCCTGGTAAACAAGTTATTCCTAAGGAAGAAGCTATATTCTCTGAGGATGGAAGATGGAGGATCGGTTGCAAATCACCTGAATGCCTTTAACATGCTAGTTGCACAGTTGACTTCTATTGGTGTGAAAATGGAGGAGGAGGATCGTTGCATGACCTTGCTTTATTCTTTGCCAGACTCATTTGACCACATTGTCATGGCCATTGGGAGTACTACAACCACCTTCAAGATGGATGAAGTGGTGTCTTCGCTATTATCTAAAGAAATGTAGAGAAAGTCTTCTGAGTTGGCTAAGGAGGCTCTTGCAGTTCATGGTAGACCCAAAGAGAAAGGGAAGAAGAAGGACAAGAAAGTTGAAAAGGGCAAATCTAAATCCCATGGGAGATCCAAATCTCTTGGAAAGTCCAAGGCACTATGTTGGAATTGTGGTAAATATGGGCATTTCCAAAAGGAGTGCAAGGAGGAGAAGAAGAAAAAGAAGAACACCTCCGATTCAGATTCTGACAAATCTCAAGATGATGGTGATGCTTTTATTGCTGCCTTGGCCACCCATGCATTGGAAGATGTGTGGCTGATTGAATCCAATGCTTCTTTCCACATGACCTCACATCGAGGTTGGTTCACAAGGTATGAAGAGTTCGATGGTGGGAAGGTGTGCCTAGGTGATGACTCTCACCTGAAGATAGTTGGTTGTGGAAGAGTCTCGATCTGATTCTCTGATGGACGAGTGAAGGGGATCAATGGGGTTATGCACATCCCCAGTTTAGCATGAAACCTGCTTTCTGTAAGTAAATTGAATGATGCAGGTGTGCATGTTGTCTTGTCGAATGGAGGATGCAAGATGACAAGAGGAGCTATGGTGCTTGCTAAGGGTACTCAGAGAGTTACTCTGTTTCAGTTGGATGCATGCACTGTGTAGTGCAATAGTTCTTCTATTTTGAAGAAAAGACCTTCTGATTCTTCATCCTCACCATTGGAACTAGTAGTGAAGAGATGTGTTGCCTCAACTTCTGATGATAGTGCTTTCTGGGTACCTAAGGGTGCTCATGCTTTGGAAATGAAACTTACTGATGAGAAGACAATGTTGTGGCATAAGAGACTTGGTCACATTGGTGAGAAGGGTCTCAGAGCCTTGAAAAATAAAAACCTCATTGAGGGGTTAAATGATTGTAATCTCAAGTTTGACTTTTGTGAATATTGTATATATGGAAAGAAAAACCGTGTTTAGTTTTACTGTAGTTCTCACAAGTCTTCTGGTGTGTTGGATCTTATTCATTCTAATGTGTTTGGTCCTATGAATGTTCCTTCAATTTCTAAATCATTATATTTTGTACCTTTCATTGATGATTACAGTAGAAGGACATGGGTTTATGTTCTCAGAAGCAAATCTGAAGTCTTTAGTCAGTTCAAAGAGTTTAAAGCTTTTGTAGAGAATTAGACTGGTAAAAGGATTAAGTGTTTGAGAACTAATAATGGTGGTGAGTTTTGTTTGGCAAATTTTGATAAGTTCTATAAAGAACATGGGATTGAAATACATAAGACAACTCCAACACCCCTCAACAAAATGGAGTTGCAAAAAGGATGAACAGAATGTTGATGGAGAGGGCTAGGAGTATGCTTAGTGGAGCTAGTCTCGAACAGAAGTTTTGGGCTAAAGTTATAGCCACTTCTTGCTACCTAGTTAACAGGTCTCCTACTTTAGTGCTCATTGATAAGACACCCATGGAGGTTTGTTCTGGTAAGAAGCCTTCATTGAGACATCTTCCTGTTTTTGGTTGTGAGGCATATGCACATGTGCCTAAGGAGAAGAGGTCAAAATTAGAGAACAAGACAGTTAAGTGTATCTTCATTGGCTATGGTGTCAGTGTGAAAGGGTACAAGCTTTGGGATCTTGTGACTGAGAAAGTCTTGTATACCAGAAGTGTTATTTTCATAGAGGTAACTCCTTCTCCTATTGTTTTATAGCCAAAAGAAAAAAGAAAAGAAAGAGGATGTGGTTTATTTTCCTACTAACCTTGAGAAGACTGAACCGAAAGACCCTGTTGGACCTGATGATGAGGAGAGCTCTAGCAGCTCTAAAAGTTCAAAATAGGAAGAAGAACCTCCACCTTAGCTTTTGAGGAGGTCTACATGAAACAAGAAGCAACCTGAGAGGTTTGGTTATTCATTGCTTGACTCTAGTTGTGCTTTTGCCTTGATTTCTAACACTGATGAGCCTAGAACTATGAAAGAGGCTATGTGTATGAAAGATACAGGTTCCTAGAAGGAGGCCATGGAAGAAGAGATGGTTTATTTGGAAAAGAATAAAACTTGGGACTTGGTACCTTTGTTTGATGGGCGTAAACCTGTTGGATGCAAATGGGTGTTCAAAAAGAAATTTGGTGCAGATGGCAGTGTTGATAAGTATAAGGCTAAATTGGTTGTGAAGGGGTATTCTCAAGTGGGGGGAATTGATTATGGTGAGATTTTCTCTCTCGTTGCAAAGCTAACATCTCTTCAGTTCTTGTTATCTCTAGTAGTGACTTATGACTTAGAAGTGGAACAGATGGATGTGAAGATGGCTTTCCTTCATGGTGATTTGGAGGAAGAAATCTACATGTCACAGCCAGAGCACTACATTGTAAAAGGTAAAGAAAATCTAGTTTGCAAGTTAAAGAAGTCTTTGTATGGTCTGAAACAGTCTCCTAGGATGTGGTACAAAAAGTTTGATGCCTTTGTGTTGAGTATTGTATTTCTGAGACCGAAATCAGATCATTGCATTTATTTCAAATTTGACAATGATTGCATTCTCATTATAGCATTGTATGTTGATGATATGTTACTAATTGGGAATGGTAAAGGTTTGATTTCTGATTTGAAGTCTCAGTTGTCAGCACAGTTTGCAATGAAAAATTTAGGGGCAGCTAGGTACATTATGGGTATGGAGATCAGAAGAGATAGAGCAAACAGAAAGCTTTGGTTAGGCTAGAGTAAGTATGTTAACACTATGTTGGAGAGATTCAGTATGGTGGATTGCAAACCATTGACTGTGTTGGTTTTTTCCCTGACTGGATGTTCATTCCCAGATTTCCCTACAAGGTAGCCATCAGTGATCAACAGGATCTCTGGGCCACGGGCCAACAGTGTAGGAGATAGACTCTATTTTTATTTCCTCTTCTTCTTCAGGCTCTGCAAAACCTAGGAGGGTATTCCCTATTCAATACCCATGGGATATGCTTGTGGGTAACTGGGATGTTGACATAAAGCAAATAAATCCTCTATTAAGCAGACCAAAACTATGAAATAAGAGCAAAGGGGCTAGCTTTGGGCCTATGTTCAGTTGTGAATCAGAGGATTTTGGATCATAAAACTACTTCTACAGTCCTAATGGTTGTGGTTGAAGTTTGAGTTTAATTTGCATATGGATGTGAAACTAGGACTTTGGGTTACAACAGAGATACCAAGCCAGATCAATGCCTATCTAGGGCTCGGATTCAGTAGACATACATATGTGAATGTTTAGCACAAACCTAAAACATCAAATTTCAAGGGGTTTTTAACATGTCTGCCTTACAGACAATACCCAAGAGAGAGTATTAGGTTATTTCTACTTGCAACTATCCTTTCTGCAATGTATTCTCCTCAACACATAGTCCAAAACATTCAATCTACTCCTTGAGCAGAGGTAAGAGACTAAGCATTCAATATAGAAAACCTATATTCTAGAATCTATAACACCCCTTAGATGTTCAGAGTCAGAAGAAAAACACATTCAGTCTGGAGACAAATAACCAAATACACGTTAGGGAACATTATTCATTTAAGTCAACATGAAATTGACAATTCTGTGCATAATACATACAACATACAACTCATAAACTACCAGAGAAACCTGAAATAGGGTCACCAGAAAGTTGTATTCCTATTGCAGCACCAAAATTTGTCCAAGTTTTTTTAACCAACGAAATGAGTAACAGAGTCCCTCTAATACCCCAGGGAACTGTACCTAGCAATTGATTACATGGCAATTCAAAATTCGCCAGATACAGTACACATGAGAAGAATGGCGCTCATCAAAAGTAAATGCAACAGGCAGGGGAAGAGACAGGGGAGGCCTCGAGCCTTGCACCACCACTTGGAAATCCTCATCCATGATCGGGCAGTTTGATGATTCACGCCATCGCCCACACCTCTGCACAATCGTCATTAATGGCTTCAACCACCCGCAGCCATCAGAAAATACAACAACTGTGCCTTTGAAAACTTCCCGCCAAAATGTATTATGCTTATATTTCAAAAATGCAGGAAGCATTAGTCCCACATGCACCCCGTGGAGACTCATTTAGCATTTTATAAACATGGCTGCATGTATACTAAGTGTCAAGCGTTTTGCCCCGCTCGACCCACGAACCATCCACCAATAGCCCATGAACCATCCACCAATAGCCCATCGGCCCAACTCCTACCGATAGCCCACTTCCTTCGGCGAGACCGCCTCCATCGGCTCGCCCAAAAATTCTCCCACCAATCACATCAATCTCATCGATGAAGCCTCCGCAATCCCCATCGCCCTGACATACACCATCGGAGCAACCAAAAATCCCTTCGCCGACCCCCCGTGTCACACCGATGACCACTTCGCACCCACCGTCGGCTAAACATCAACCATTAGAGCAACATATCAAACCTACGCCGACGCAGAAAGTCATGCTGACGCCCACAAGCCAATCCATCAGGCAAAGAAACCCTATCGGCCCAACTCTCCACACTCCAACCGATGCACCAAGTCACCCCGATGGCACTTCACACCTCCTGTCGGTGTAACATCAACCATCGGCATATCCCCCATCGGCTGGGCCGATACACCAAGCTACACCGATGCCTCCTTCAGCCAGACTAAACACATCGGAGGAACTAAAAACCCTTTGGCCAACACCATGTGTTACGCCGATGTCTCCTTCACATCCCCCGTCGGCCAGACAAAGACTGTCGAGGCAACCAAAACTTCCCTCTCCGACAGACTGAGTCATGGCGACCGCCACATCCATTCCAGGTCTTCGGCGAGACTGCTTCCATCAGCCAACTTGGAACTCCTCCCACCGATGACTACACCTACACCGATGAACAACATTGGCCAAACCAAATGCATCGGCGAACCACAAAATACATCTGCCAATAGCACCACTCCTACCAATGAAGCATTAGAACGCCTCATCGGCCAGACCCCAACCCGTCGGAGTGACCTCCTCCGGGCACACCGACGCCAAGTATCATGCTAATGAACAACATCTGTCAGCAAGAACAACCCTGTCAGCATAACTCTCGTCAGCTCGCCCGATACGCCACGTCATGCCGATGGCATAAACAAACCACACTCCATCGGCCAGAGTTAAATACATCTGCAGACCTCCACAAAACTTCGCCGATAACAATACTCACACCGATGACATTGAACATCCCTCATCGGCCTAACCATCCTCGTTGGTGGAAAATGTAACACTGTTGCTGATAGAGAAACTCTTGGCGATGGAAGAAAATACCATTGTGAAGAACATGGTCGCCAAGACAAAGGTGAACTCACACCGATGGAGTTAGAAAAAGCATAGGACCAAAAGAGAAAACCTGCAAACACCAAAAGCCCAACTCCAGACCAAAATGAGTACTAACATAGGCTCTGATTGGGGACGTGCAGGTACAAAACTGCAGCGAGAACTAGATCTCCAGGCAGACCAGGCAAAACACAAAAACAAGCACCAACTGTACAAGATATTCACAATATAGACATACTTTTACAAATGTGCATTGAGACAGATCACTTATGCAAAATAAAACTTGAGGAATTGACCATGCACAGGCAATTCCAGCATCTCACCATCTAGGGCTTGGAGGACATAAGAATCCTCCCCATGAGTATTGCAAACCTGATATGGGCCCATCCATAAGGGTTCAAACTTACCATGTTTGCCCTTGTCCCGACCTTTTGCATTCCAGATGAGCACCCAGTCATTTATCTAGAACTTCCTTTCTACAGCTCTTCTGTCAAACAGATACTTCACATTTTGTTGTCTCTTGAGATTGATCTGGTGGGCTTTCCTTCTGCTTTCATTCAGTGTAACCAGCTGGTTTATTCTTCCTGTCATGGAGTCTTCAATCTCCTCATCATTCTCTTGGATGAATCTATAAACTAGTAGGAGATTGTTTATAGGCAGCCTGGCTGATGCACCATATACCAGCTCAAAAGGTGACCTTCCAATAGCTCTTTTCACTGTCACCCTGTCAGCCCATAATGCCAACCTTAACTTTGAATCCCAAGCTCTCTTGTTCTTATCCACTATCCTCTTGATGATTTTCATGAGGCTTTTATTGCTTGACTTTGCTTGACCATTTCCTTGTGGGTGGTATGGTGATGCATATGATAAATTTATCCCATATTTGTTGCAAAAATCAACAAATTCACCTGATCTGAAGCACATTGCATTATCTGTGACTATCTTGAATGGTACTCCAAACTTGATAATAATATTTTCCAGTATGAAATCCATAACCATCTTACTTGTAGCTCTTTTAGTTGGAATGGCCTCAATCCATTTAGTAAAGTAATCAGTTGCTACCAAAATCCAACTGTGTCCCCCACTTGACTTTTCTACAATTTCCCCTATGAAGTCAATTCCCCATTACTGAAATGGAGCATCCACAGTTATAGTTCTAAGGGGCAGTGCACCTTCATATCTTAACTTTCCTGAGAACCTTTGGCAAGGGTCACATTTCCTTACCAGCCCTTGTGCATCTAAAAAGAGAGTGGGCCACCAATATCCTGCCCTATGGATCTTATGAGCTGTTGTTTGGGCAGTATAATGTCCACCACACAATCCTTTATGCATGTCATTCAAAACATTGTTAGCTTCATCTTCATCCACACACCTTAGTAGCACACCATCGGGGTTCTTCCAGTACAGCTCGCCTTGAACAATAACATAACTGATTGCATGTAATTTTAAGGTCCTCTTTTGACTGTCACTGAAATGAGAAGGACAATTCAGATTTTGCAAGTAATATATGATGTCCTTATACCATTCAGATTTTGATACATTAACATTCTCATTCTGGACTGCATTGATCTGGCATGCTTCCAAGTTCGACTGCGTCATCATCTTGGCTAATCCTTGTCCTCTTATCAACTTAGTAATTTGTATTTCTATGTTGAACTCCTGCAGTTTGTTTATCCATCTGCACCTCCTTCGTGTTGCCTCCTGTTGAGTGAAGATGTCTTTGACTGCTGCATGAGGCATATATGCAACTATCTGGGATCCTACCAGGTATGGCCTGAAACTCCTGATTGCTCTGACTAGTGCATATGCTTGTTTCTTCATGATATCATATTTTAACTTAGAAGCCTACAAGGAAACATGCAGCAACAGTGTGGAAAGAAGCAAATGAAAACAATTGAAATGGCCTAGAGAAATCAGGAGATTTAAGAACAAGGGCCATCTTGATTGCTTCCTTGATGTCCTGAAAAGATCTGCTTGCTTCACCTTCCCAATTGACAGTCTCACTTTTCTTTAGCATTTTAGAAATATTCCTTGTGGTTTCTGCAAAGTTGGGAAATAATCTCCTAACAAAATTTATTTGTCCAAAGAAGGACTGGATTCCTTTTACTGTCTTTGGCATCTAAATCCTATTAATTGCAGCTACTCTTTCAGGATCAATCCTAACTCCATCTTTGGAAACAATGTGCCCTAGGAGCTTTCCTTCAACTACCCCAAAAGCACACTTCTTTGAATTTAGAGAAATGCTATACTCTAGTGCTCTAATGAAAATCTGTTCCAAGTGCATACAATGCTGCTCTTCTTTCTTTGAATAGGTAGTCAGATCATCCTAATATACAGCCAGGATTGAGTCAATCAACCCTGCAAAAGCAACATCCATTGCTCTTTGAAATGTAGCACCTGCATTCGTTAGCCCAAATGGCATTCTAACATATACATATGTTCCCCATGGAGTGGTGAAGGCAGTCTTGTATTGTTTTGATTCCTTTACCTTCACCTAATTGTAACCTGAGAATCCATCCATTATGGATAGGAGTTCACAACCAGTCACTTTCTGCAACATAGCTTCCATATTAGGCAATGGGTAATTATCCTTTAAGGAGGATACATTCAAATTTCTAAAGTCAACACAAAGCCTAATATCACCATTCTTTTTTCTGACTGGGACAAGGTTAGACACCCAAGTTGAATGTCTGATTGGCACAATTATTCCAGCCTCCCTAAGCTTTTTGAGTTCTTCTTGCATTTTTGTAGCCAAGGTAGGATTAATAGGCCTTTGCTTCTGTCTAAATGGCTTAGCTCCAGGCTTCAAAGGGATCTCATGCTGGAATAGGTCTTCTCTATAAGCTTTAAGGTCTTCATATGACCAGGCAAAAACATGCTTATATCTTTCAGTAATGCAATCAGCATGCTCCTAATGTGTGGTTTGAGCTGTTTACCAATGTACACCTTCTTGGGGGCCTGAGATGTCCCCAAATTTATCTCTTCTAAATCATCTTTGTTTGTGGGAGATATCTTTGTGACCAATTGGTCTCTACTGTCAAAAGCTCTTTCTAAAGCTACTAACCCTCTAGGGATTTTGTTAGTCTTCAACTGAATTATTTCTTTCCCCATAAGAGTTTCTTTTCCATCTACAACTTCTACAAAAGATTGAAAATCAATTTCTTGGTTCTCATATTCATCTATGCGGTGCAAAAATTTAAACAAGTCCTTGTCATCATCGAACACTTGCCAACTGCATATGTTTTCTGGTATTGCAGGTCTGATTTTAACTTCAACGTTTGTAACAACTGATAGAGTGATATCATCTGGCCTTATTGCCACATTAGCTAAGAAATCAACCATGACATTTTTTGATCTCTCTATCCAGCCTATTGAAAATGCATCAAATAATTCAACTGTATCCCAAACAACATGCTTGTATTGTTTTAATCTTTTGTTTTTTGAAGCATATCTATCTCTAACTTGGGATACAATTAACTCAGAATCCCCAAATACCCTTAGCATCTTGATTCCATGTTTGAGAGATATATTTAATCCTAAGAGTAAGGCTTCATACTCTGCAATGTTGTTTGTGCAAGCAAATCTTAGCAAGAAGGAGAATTTGAGGAGCTTACCATTTGGAGACAGGAAAACAACTCCAGCTCCAGAACCTTCCTTTGCACAAGCTCCATCAAAATACATGGTCCATAGACCATGCTGGTCAAGCTCTTCAATGCAAACATTTTTCTCTTTATCCTCTTTATCATCTGAGACAACCTTGAAGTTATCACAGTCAGTGTTCACAAAGCATATATGTTCTTCTGATTCTTGATTCTCCACTGTCTCTGATGATCTTTCTTCTCTAACCAGCTTGACATCCCTGCCATTCATTGGAATCATGGCATATGACAGGTCTAGTTGCATACTTCCACCAATCAGTGTTGCCCATCTTCTTGACAACAGCATACCATACTGTGGCTTGATGTCAACCACTGTTATGTTCATCTTATATGTCCTCCCTGGATATGCTGCCAACCTCAAATCCACATCCTTCATGATACCAATAACAGGTACCTCTCTGGCATCCATAGCATAACATTTTCCACATGCCTTTTCTATTTTCAATCCAGCTTGTTGCATGATGGCTAAAGGCATGATATTTGTAGATGCTCCATAATCAAGCATACAATTTCTAATTACTTTTCCATTTATAACCAGGGATACATAAAATGGCTCCACTTGTAAAGGGCACTTTGTCATGGTCACCCCTAAATACACCTCAGGAGCTTCATCTTCTTCATTACATAAGACATGCTTCTCACCTTGGAGCTGAACATTTTGCTTAGCTTGGCAAGGTACTCCTGAAATTAGGGATATTGTCCTATTCCTGATTTCTTCAACCTTCATCAGTTCCATCAATGGGACAGAAACCTTTACCTGAGAGAGGACTTGAGCGATATCAAATGGAGCATAATTTTGTATGACAGTTGCAGCTTGCTCCATGGTTTTATTCTTATCTTGAACTGATCTGGCCTTAGCTTTTATGGCTGCCTGACTGTCATTCTTGTTTTGGGAACTTTTGCCTTGATCCTCAACTTGGGGGATTATGTTTTCTGGTCCTTGAGATTCATGACCTATTTTTTGCTTAAAATTTTGCTTGTTATTACCCCACTGCCTTTTTTGTGGTTCAATCCCTTTATGACCACGCACTGGCTGACCTGCAAGAGCATTCTTTGGTTGATGTGGGCTGCTTACCTGAGCTTTACCTCTGAGATTGTAATTGCTTTTGACTTGGGCCACTGCTACAGCTGTGAGGGCCCTAATTTCCTCATCATAAGGTCTCTGTAAGTTACTCAAAAAACTGTGTGAGCCCTGAGCATACACAACTATCTTCATTATCCTCATCATAAAAAAATCTATTAACAGGCCTGAGTTCCATCATCTGTACTCTCATCAGCATCATGAGGAGGGTGTCCACTGCTTATGGATAGCATATTAACATCATCATCCTGTACATAATGTGGCTCATTGCATTCATTACAGGATATAGCATTATCATACAAAGACTGAGCAATCATGCATTGTGACTGTGAATGTGGCATCTGGCAACTTATGCACCATGGAGTATCATCAACAATATTTATAGCTTTCTTCAAAGGATCATGAGTTTCCTTGGTATGTTGAGCTCTTTGATTTGTGTTGTTATGTGGAAATACAGGCTTACCATTGTGCCAATTGGTATTATATGGCATATCATGCAATGATGGTCTCTTTTCCTGTCTTTGGTAAGCCTGTCTATCAGGACCTATCCCTTTTTCACTTCTAGCCACTCTATAGCTTAGGTCCTTAACAACATTTGCCAATTTGTCTATTTTATCTTCAGGGGCAGATGTATTACCTTGAGTATTTTGAGGCTTGTTTGGATTCTGCAGAATTTTCACATCATCCCTCCTGTTTGTCTTGCTCGATGCTTTCCTATTATTCTCAATATTCATTGCAATTCTGAAAGCATCCCTGAGAGTAGCAGGACCTTTATCTCTTAACCCATATGCAGTTTTGGCATCAAAAGCATTGATATACAATATTATGCACATTGGTTCATTTGGTCTCATGTGATGTGGCAATTTGTTCAATACTTTAGTAAATCTTGCATTAAAATCTGCAACCTGCTCATTTGACCCTTTGGTGATACTAGTGAACTCATTTACAAAAAAGATAGGGTCAGTTTTGTCACCATACTTCTCCTTAAACATCCTTTTGAAATCATCCCATGATGAAAGGCTCCGATCAGGCAGATTTTTATACCATTCTCTAGCATCATCTACTAAAGAGTGCATGAATGACTTCATGAAAACATCCTCATGCTCAACCTCAAAGTTGTCCATGACATTTTGAAAAGCTTTCAGATGATCTTCCCCTAACACAATGTTATTTCCTGAAAATTTTGGCACTTACAGCCTTACATGCTTGTCAATGGGGTTTGGATACCTAGGAATACCATCAAACACCAGCTGTCTGAATCTATCCAACTGCATGGGTTGTCTATCAAATTGATTAACATTAATATTTCTGCTTGCATTCTGATTTCTTACATTGTTTAATGGTGTTCTGGCATCATTTACATTCTATCTTTGATCATTATGCTGATGCTGCACTTCATTTCTTTGCTGATTTCTTTGCACATTTGTATTTTCCAAGGTAGGAACTGCATCATTCTAACCAACTCTCAAAGCTTGCACTTTCTGTCTCATGTCATCTCTAACTTTCATTGCTTGTAAGTATTCTAATTCTACTCTTAGGCTTTTGATTTCTTCAGCTAACTGTTATTCTTTAGGCATGGAGGTAAATGGTCTCATACCATTCTGGTCATCATCTTCATCATCCCTCAGAGATTCTGCCTCTTCAAATCTTTCACCAGGGTCTAAAAAAGGGCATTCTTGGAACACCTCTGACCTCATTCTTAAACTACCACCCTGTTGCCTCTCATATGAACCTTGGATATCAGCTTCTGCATTTGAAAAATAAGGCACATGCTGTCCTGATGGCCTAGGGTTATCCTGAATATCATCATTATTCCTGGGGGAACCCTCATGATTGGCTGAGACGGTTCCCTTTCTTCTGTACATCATCCTTCTTTCTACTGGTAACTCTTCAAATAAAGGATTATGTTGGGATCTTCTCCCCTGCATATAAATTTCACTTTGACCAGTTGGGAGATTACTTCGGAGTCGCCACCTATAACTAGGAACTATTTTCTTTTAAAAATCAGGGTTCTTTCACAAAATCCCCAACAGAGTCACCACTTTCTGTTGGTTTTTTCCCTAACTGGATGTTCATTGCCAGATTTCCCTACAAGGTAGCCATCAATGATCAATAGGATCTCTGGGCCAAGGGCCAACAGTGTAGGAGATAGACTCTATTTTTATCGCCTCTTCTTCTTCAGGCTCTGCAAAACTTAGGGGGGTATTCCCTATTCAACACCCATGGGATATGCTTGTGGGTAACTGGGATGTTGACAAAAAGCAGATAAATCCTCTATTAAGCAGACCAAAACTGTGAAATAAGAGCAAAGGGGCTAGCTTTGGGCCTATGTTCAGTTGTGAATCAGAGGATTTTGGATCCTAAAACTACTTCTACAGTCCTAATGGTTGTGGTTGAAGTTTGAGTTTGATTTGCATATGGATGTGAAACTAGGACTTTAGGTTACAACAGAGATACCAAGCCAGATCGGTGCCTATCTAGGGCTCGGACTCAATAGACATACATATGTGAATGTTTAGCACAGACCTAAAACATCAGATTTCAAGGGGTTTTTAACATGTATGCCTTGTATTAGGTTATTTCTACTTGCAACTATCCTTTCTACAATGTATTCTCCTCAACAAATAGTCCAAAACATTCAATCTACTCCTTAAGCAGAGGTAAGAGACTAAGCATTCAATATAGAAAACCTATATTCTAGAATCTATAACACCCCTTAGATGTTCAGAGTCAGAAGAAAAACACATTCAGTCTGGAGACAAATAACCAAATACATGTTATGAAACATTATTCATTTAAGTCAACATGAAATTGACAATTCTGTGCATAATACATACAACATACAACTCATAAACTACCAGAGAAACCTGAAATAGGGTCACCAGAAAGCTGTATTCCTATTGCAGCACCAAAATTTATCCAAGTTTTTTTTAACCAACGAAATGAGTAACAAAGTCCCTCTAATACCCCAGGGAACTATACCCAGCAATTGATTACATGGCAATTCAAAATTCGCCAGATACAGTACACATGAGAAGAATGGCGCTCATCAAAAGTAAATGCAGCAGGCAAGGGAAGAGACAGGGGAGGCCTCGAGCCTTGCACCACCGCCTGGAAATCCTCATCCATGATTAGGCAGTTTGATGATTCACGCCATCGCCCACACCTCTGCACAACCGTCATTAATGGCTTCAACCACCCGTAGCCATCAGAAAATATAGCAATCGTGCCTTTGAAAACTTCCCGCCAAAATGTATTATGCTTATATTTCAAAAATGCAGGAAGCATTAGTCCCACATGCACCCTGTGGAGACTCATTTAGCATTTTATAAACATGGCCGCATGTATACTAAGTGTCGAGCATTTTGCCCCGCTCGACCCACGAACCATCCACCAATAGCCCATCGGCCCAACTCCTACCGATAGCCCACTTCCTTCGGCGAGACCGCCTCCATCGGCTCTCCCAGAAATTCTCCCACCGATCACATCGATCTCATTGATGAAGCCGCTGCAATCCCCATCGCCCTGACATACACCATCGGAGCAACCAAAAATCCCTTCGCCGACCCCCCATGTCACACCGATGGCCACTTCGCATCCACCATCAGCCAAACATCAACCATCGGAGCAACACATCAAACCTACGCCGACATAGAAAGTCACGCCGATGCCCACAAGCCAATACATCGGGTAGAGAAACCCTATCGGCCCAACTCTCCACACTCCAACCGATGCACCAAGTCACCCTGATGGCACTTCACACTTCTTGTTGGCATTACATCAACCATCGGCATATCCCTCATCGGCTCGGCCGATACACCAAGCTACGCCGATGCCTCCTTCGACCAGATTGAACACATCGGAGGAACTAAAAACCCTCTGGCCGACACCATGTGTTACGCCGATGCCTCCTTCACATCCCCCGTTGGCCAAACAAAGACTGTCGAGGCGACCAAAACTTCCCTCACTGATAGACCGAGTCATGGCGACCGCCACATCCATTCCAAGTCTTCGGCGAGACTACTTCCATCGGCCAACTCGGAACTCCTCTCGCCGATGACCACACCTACGCCGATGAACAACATCGGCCAAACCAA
Source organism: Cunninghamia lanceolata (assembly GCA_027924645.1). Taxonomy (NCBI): domain Eukaryota; kingdom Viridiplantae; phylum Streptophyta; class Pinopsida; order Cupressales; family Cupressaceae; genus Cunninghamia; species Cunninghamia lanceolata. The sequence goes on along the minus strand of BSBN01000095.1, from coordinate 4,483,590 downwards.
ATGCATCGGCGAACCACAAAATACATCTGCCGATAGCACCACTCCTTCCGATGAAGCATTAGAATGCCTCATCGGCCAGACCCCAACCCGTCGAAGCGACCTCCTCCGGGCACGTCGACGCCAAGTATCACGCCGATGAACAACATCTGTTTGCAAGAACAACCCCGTCGGCATAACTCTCGCCAGCTCGCCCGATACGCCACGTCATGTCGATGGCATAAACAAACCACACTCCATCGGCTAGAGTTAAATACATCGGTGGACCTCCACAAAACTTCGCCTATAACAATACTCACGCCGATGACATTGAACATCCCTCATCAGCCTGACCATCCTCGTCGGTGGAAAATGTAACACTGTTGCCGATAGAGAAACTCTTGGCGATGGAAGAAAATACCATTGTGAAGAACATGGTCACCAAGACAAAGGTGAACTCACACCGATGGAGTTAGAAAAAACATAGGACCAAAAGAGAAAACCTGCAAACACCAAAAGCCCAACTCTAGACCAAAATGAGTACTAATAGACTATTCCTATTACGATGGGGACAAAGGTTTTTGTTGATGATTGTCCAAAGTCTCCTTCTGAGATAGAGGATATGAGCAGAGTACCTTATGCTAGTGTGGTTGGCAGCTTGATGTATGCTATGGTCTATACAAGACCAGACATTGCCTAAGCAGTGGGAGTCCTTAGTTGGTTTATGGCTAATCCTGGACGGGTACATTAGGATGCAGTTAAAAGAGGGATCAAATATTTGAGGGGTACTTCTGAGTATTCCCTATGTTATCATGGTTATCCTACAGGACCTTAGCATTCTGTGAGTATTCGAGGATTTGTGGTGTGTATGAGGAAAAATTGATTAAACTAAACCAATCAAAAACTAAATAACATAAAGAGAATCGATCTAAATAAAAGCTATTAATAATAATCAAAGAAACATGAAAGCTTTTACCGAGATTTGTATTGTTCCCTTTGGATTGAATGTGGATTGCTCAATATTGCTGCGAAACCATAGCTGCAACAAGCAAGTAGTGTGCTCAAGAGATCAATGTTAAGAGATCATGAGGTTGCTCAATCGACGCGTTTGTATGCTCAAAGCGCTGTTAAGTATGCCTAAGAATAAGATCGAAGAGAGAGGCTCAATGAAGGAGATGAGGGGGGTTTATATAGATTTCAAGGAAGATCAATCAACAGTCCAGATAATTCAGAAGAATCAACGGAGGAGAATAGTTGAGGAACGTGCAACGAATAAGAAAAAGACATGTGTCTTGCTTTCTTTTGCATGAGAGGAGTTATCAAGAATAGAATGATAAGTTAAAGCAATTAACAGAATGTAATAGTCAGTTAAGTGATTTAAAACAAGAAGAAGAGATTTGCATGAGAAAAGAAGATATTTTGCTTTATTAAATATTAGAAATATTTAATTGCATGAGCAAGAAAGCTTGAGTTATTTTAGAGATAACTCAAATTAGATGAAAAAGCAATTTAAATAAATAATTGATTTATTTAAATTTAGAGAAGATATTATTGGAAGAAGTGATTAAATAATTGGAATTATTTAATTTAGAAGATTTGAAATCAAATTAAATAAATAAATTTATTTAATTGTTGTGCATGATTTTGGAAGAATGATTTTGATTTAATTAAATAATGTAAATTATTTAATTATAGATAAGAGGGAATTTGTTGAATTAATTAAATAATTAAGAATTATTTAATTGTGGAAGAATATTAGAGGAACTTAATTTAATTAATTAAATAAAGAGAATTTATTTAATTAATGTCGAAAGTATGTGATTTAGAAGAATTTGATGAAATTAATTAAATAATTAAATTATTTAATTAACGTTGAGTGCAGGTGATTAGACAGATTATGAAATGCGAGTAGTGCGACGACTTGGTCATTTTAGGGTGTCTACATTTTGCCTCTCTTTGATGCGATGCAGTTTACAGCGTTGCGTCAAAGAACGATTGTTGAAGACATGATACAATTTTTTTTATGCCCCAGTGTAGGTAGTTGCCCCAGCATATGCCCCCTCGAGTGGGAAGATAGGGAAGTGACAAAAGAACTGTGTTAACGCTCGACTAGAAGATTGAGCGACCAGGTAGGAGGAAAAGCAGAAAGGGGTGGGAAGAGAAGAAAACATGAGGGAGGGAGACTATAAATAGGTCTCATGGGGACGACAATCCTCATTTGCACCCTAGGAGTTTCTAAATTTAGAGCCTCCAAACTAGTGGGAGAGAGTTGAGTGGAGGGAGCTGACAGCGAGGAGAGATGCTGATTCCAGTGCACAGGCATCGGGCGGAGCTCGTGAGGATGTACAGGAGACCAGCTCCGGCAATGGTAAGTGGTCAAAAACCCCATTTGCATGTGGTGTTTGAGGGTAGATTAGGGCTAGGTCTAGGGATAGTTTGCATGTCAGCCAAAAGCGCTTTAGGGAGTCATAGCGTGTATGGTAGTCGGGTAGGGCGCTTTTGGCACACCGTAGCGCAGTTGGTAGGGGGTTGCAGCGTGTTTGGTAAAAACGTAGTGCTTCTGGTTCATTGGTCAGCGCTGCAGTGCGTTTGGCTGGATGCCGCAGCGCCTATGGCTAGATAGTGAAGCGTCTCTGGTAGGATAGAGCGGCGCGGTTGGTAGCATAGTGCGGCGCACTTGGTAAACAAGGCGCACTTGGTAAACAAGGTGCACTTGGCATAAAAAATATAGCGCCTCTGGACAGACAGGGCGGCGCTTTTGGTAGGGAGGTACAGCGCCTTTGTAAAGAACAAAGCTCTTTTGGCTTGTTAAAAGAAAATTAGGAGTTAAGTAGAATGGGGGGTTGAGAAAAGGGATGCCTATCCTAGGTGACAAGAGGGGAAAGGGATGGTTGGGGGTTGCATGGCATAGCAGAGGTGTAGATAGGATTGGAGGGATTTGGTATAGAAGAACTGGCAAGTGGTTTGTTTATGGATGCAGAGGATTTTGCCACTGTTGATGTCGCGAGAGCGACACCACGCGATAGCGCACGAGGTAGTACAGTTAACATGGGAGGAGGACGCATTCCTGGAGCATGCGGGGCTATGGCACGTTGCGTATTTGACACACATTAGGGTGAATCTCGCCCTAGTGACAGTAGTTGTAGAGCGATATCATAGTGAGACCTCGTCATTTCACTTTCCGACAGGGGAGGCCACAGTGACACTGGAGGATGTTTACCGCATCCTGAGGATTCGGATTGATAGAGAGAGAGTAGACTTTGACCCGGCACGAGGCGAGGCAGGCTTGATGGAGGTCTTCTGCACAGATGACCTTTGGATAGACAACGGGGAGATTCGATGGGCAGACGTCCCGAGACTCTGCGACAGGATCAGATGGATAATGGCGTCACTGATTGGCAGCTTCTTGTATCCTGACAGGAGATCCAGGGGATTATCAGTTGGCTGGGGTACTGTGTTATCAGGGATGTTCACACATGGCAGACAATATGCGTGGGGCCCCTGTGTGTTAGGACAGTTGTATCACGACATGCACCACTACGTGTATAGGAGAGGCAGGAGCCTCTCAGCAGGAGTGACCTTATTACAGGTATGGGCATGGGAGTATATTCCAGTGATCCGACCCATGGCACAGCGGCAACGGGGGAGGGGAGAGCCGTATGCATTCATGTACGAGGGAGTGATCACACATAGGAGGATGGGGTTTGTTAGCCACTGGCGGTGACAGATCGACGAGATGGACCTGTTCGTGTGGAGGCCCTGGTTATTGTGCGAGGAGTGGGAGGATGAGCACGAGCAGCTCATGTATTGCAGACAGGCGCGGTATTTGTTCGGGAGACGGACAGATGTGATAGAGAGTTACCTACCAGAGCAAGTACTTAGGCAGTTCGGATTGCCACAGGGACTACCAGTGGGGGAGGTGACACGCGCCATGACGTGGAGGGAGGCTGGAGACTGGGATGCAGAGATCCCAGTGGCTACAGCTTTGGCAGAGGTACAGGGACTTGTCCCCGTGAGATGGGACTGGGACACAGGGCTGGCAGACCCAAGGACGCTGCCAAAGTATGACCAGTATTGGCAGACACACAGGCCGATTAGATTGACTACACCAGGTGTAGCAGGGGCAGTGGGGGAGGTACTAGTCCTCGGTGGGGAGGCTAGGATGAGACGGCAGGCCCGAGCAGCCAGGCAACAGGTAGGTGGAGAGGGCAGCTCAGCAGGCAGGTGGAGAGAGTAGCGGCCAGTAGGATGATGTGGAGATGGTGGAGGCAGTGGGCCCAATCGTAGAAACTGATCTGTAGAGAGCCGAGTGACTGCTACAGGAGGAGATAGCCCGGAGGACTCGATTAGAGCTTCGGATGGTGCGCTTAAGGAGGGATAGGGATGCAGCGCTGGCTGAGGTGAGACAGACTGAGGCCACAGCCCAGGCACAGACACAGGCAACCTCAGCAGTACAGACAGCCCTGGCACAGGTACAGGCACAGCTACAGGCCCAGGTACAGGCATATGCCCAGCTACAAGCACATGCACAGGTACAGCCGCCAGCTGCACCAGCAGCAGATGCAGAGTAGCTAGCACAAGCCAAGAGAGAGAGAGAGAGACGCAAAGGTACAGCTGCGGTTGACAGCAGAGGCCACACTCTTTAGAGTGAGGCGGGAGAGAGACGAGGCACGTCGTGCACTGGGTGCCGATCAGAGGACCTTATACAGTGAGCTCATCCAAGTGCAGGGAGAGCTAGTATCAGCCGGCCGGGAGGCCAAATATTACAAGGGTCTGTATGTGGGTGCAGTGCCAGTAGCTCAGCAGGCACCGAGTTACAGAGAGAGGAGCAGGTCAGGGGCATCTGGATCCCGGAGGACAGGGCAGTCAGAGTCTTCAGTTAGAGGGCCATTTTTACCACCAGGGGGAGGAGGAGGACCAGCAGGGGGACCTCCACCGAGCACAGGGGGAGGACAGGGGCCACAGCAGGAGGGCAGCTCTACCCACTAGGGCATGCACATGTATATTGTATCATATTTGTACCATACTCGTATCACGATGGACACTTGTACCTTGTACCATTTGTATCATTTTGGACATATGTCTGCGTGCATCCTGATGTATATTTTGCAGGCTCTTGGTAGCCTTGATGTATTATTTTGATATATATTTGGATGTATACACATGGATTATTGATGTAGACACAGACATTTTGTATTATGATGACCTTTACATGATATATATGATGATCTATTCGGCTCACTTTTTGTTCATGCTTTTTGTGTATGCATTCCTTGATGTCATGGATGTGATGATATGTATGTATGATTATGGACTCATGTGATGACATATGCTGCTTATATGATGCTTATAGATGTATGATAATAGAGATGTATGATGACTAGTGATATCTAACATGTGGGTTTTGTAGATATGCACCAGAGAGAAGAACAAGAGGAGATGGGAGACAAAGATTGTTGATCGATTACTGCAATGAAAATGATATAAAGGTTGTGGGAATGGATGAATGAGCTTGTTGCAATGGTTTCACATTTGTATATAAAGAGCAATCCTTATTTTGATATAGCACATGGATAGTTCGCCACCAAGGTATAAAAGACCAAGGTGCAGTAATATCCGAGTGCATGGACGTTGACTCTACAAGCAAGCGGTTTGAACTTAGATCCTTTAGACATAATATAACCTTGTTGGAACATGTGAATAAGCCATAGTCTTGAACATAAAATAAACTTCAATACATGCAAATGTAAGAAGAGTATTAAATATGTAAGATGCTAGGGCGTAACACACACAAGATAAATATGATGTTTAAGAAAGATACTAAAGTTCATTCCTCAAACACGGCACACAAAAGTAATGACTATGCCCCCAATCCGTACTGCATCGCAACATACCAAGATTATTGATAAACCAAGGTAGCCTTGAATAGGTAATGGATAAAGGAACAAAAGGTAAACCAAAAAGCAAATTGACTGACTTACAAAGTAAACATACAGCCAACATATTCTCTTGCCAAAGAGGTTGCTCAGGATAGATTGGATAGGAAAGATAACAGCCTTATCGTAGGAAATCTGTGTCCATTAAAGGGGGCTATCTACCTAAAAAGACAATGTCTTGCTGTAGGAAATGCCACATGTCGCAGGAGACGCGTGTGTTGGTCTCGACCATGGAACACTTCGCCGAAGACAAGCCTGTTGATCTAGGGCTTTGGTTAAGCGGGACTTAGCTGATGTCGGCAATCGGAACAGTAGGACAGTAGATGACTCTGGAAGGAAGCTGTTTTGCTTCAGGTTTGCGAAGAACTTTTTCTTTGAAAAGATGCGCTAGCTTGCTGCTTGAGTTAGTCAAGTCGTGGTGAATGGATTTTGATAAACGAAAGACTAGAAAGGTGACACGCTAATGGATTGGAGTGGGTGGAGAATGATGGATCATATGTGCCTGAGTACTGGATACATCCTTCGTATTCCAAACTGCCTACATACCCTGTATCCACGGGATCAAGGCACATTACGATGAAAGATGAAAAGTGATAAATATGTAGTTCTGGATAGAGTGGTGAGATGGATCGAGGTGGAGAGGAGGGGATCTTATGTACCTGAGTACTGGAAACTTCCTTCGTATTCCAGACTACCTACATACCCATATCCATGGGATCAAGGTACTTTAAGACTGAGAAGATGATAATATGTAGTTCTAGTTGGAGGTGATGATGTGGATTGAGGTGTTGAGAAGATAACAGCCTTATCGTAGGAGCGATGTGTCCGTTAAAGGGTGCTACCTGCAGAAAGGAGAAAAGATTGAAGAGCGCTGCGAACCACGAATAGGGAACCAATCCTAGAACTAAGTCAAGGAAAGAGTTGCCCCCATTCTAGTAGAGGAAACTGTATGGGTGACTGCTGAAGAAGACATAGAAAGACTTGACTTAGGACAGGACAGTGTTAACCGTAGACACAGATCAAGACGTGGGGAGACGATGATGGACATTGACAAATTTCCAAGCTATACTAGGTAGGGAGATGGAAATGCAAACAAGGTCAATGGTTTTATTATGGGTGGATGAAAAGGTGTGCTCTGTGCACTGGACATGGAGTGGACAGGACTCGATAGACGATGGATGCTAACTCTACACATAGCGCTTGTTTGCCAAGTTTTCACTATGGTACTTATCCAAAGCGCCTGTTTGCCAGGTTTTCACCAGAGGACGGATTTTTTTTTTTTGGATTTTTTTTTTTTTTGGAATATGCTGAGGATCAGGAATAGAACTTCTTGAGATGGACACTGTTAAGTGGCTCATCCAGAGGAATGCCGTCAGGTGTAGCTAAAGCATAAGCTCCTAATCCGTATGCTGCTGTCACAATGAAGGGACCTAACCAATTAGGCTCAAACTTTCCCTTCTTCTCTCGATCTGCATGATGTCTCTAATTTTCTTTTAGTACAAGATCACCCACTTGAAACCATCTTTCTTTGATCTTTTTGTTGTAATTACGCCAGAGGCGGTTTTGATAGACATGGAGATGATTAAGGGCAGCAAGGCGCCTCTCATCTAAGAGTTCTAGCTTAGCTAATCTGGAAGTGTGATACTCCTCTCCGCCGATCAGGTCCTGCATGGAAACTTTGAGGGATGGGATCTCGACCTCTATAGGTAGGATGGCTTCAGAGCCAAAGACCAAGGCATAGGGTGTGGCACCAGTTGGTGTTCTGATACTAGTGCGGTAGGCCCATAGGGCGGGATTAAGTTGCAAGTGCCAATCACGACCAGCTTCATTGACTATTTTCTTGAGGATTTTGAGAATAGTTTTATTAGAAGCCTCAGCTTGGCCATTACCCTGCGGATAGTAAGGAGTGGAAAAGCGATGTCAGATATTGTATTGTGTGCACAAGGCACGGACATCTTGGTTCTTGAATGGCCTCCCATTATCAGTGACAATGGCTTGGGGAATACCATACCGGCATATGAGGTAGTTTAAGATAAACTTAGCTATTTGCTTACCGGTGATATAGGTCATGGGAATGGCTTCAACCCACTTCGTGAAATATTCAGTGGCAGTAATGATAAACTTGTGGCCATTGGAAGAGGAAGGGTGGATTTGTCCTACGAGGTCGAGACCCCATTGAGAAAAAGGCCATGGAGTTGTCACCGGTTGTAATTCATGGGCTGGTGCGTGAATCAAATCTCCATGCTGCTGGCACTGTAGACACTTCTTAGCAAACTGTGCAGCATCTTGCTCTATTGTAGGCCAGTAATAACCTATTCTGAGTATCTTCTTAGCAAGATTAGGACCGGTAGAATGTGCGCCACAGACACCTTCGTGTATGTCTCGTAAGGTAGCTTCGGCTTCTTCCGCGTTAAGACATCGTAAGAGGATACCATCGAGACTCTGGCGATATAGTGTATCACCCAGAATGATGTAATGAGAGGATCGATGGATAAAGGTTTTACGTTGGGTGGATGATAGGTCAGGGAGAAAGGTATTGTTCTTGACGTATTCATAGATATCTTCATACCATGGGGAATTGGGACCAACAAGTTCGCAGATGATTTCAGTAACAGGAACATCGACGGCTGGTATCAACAATTGCTCGATCAAGAATTCACACTTCTGTGTATTTGTAGGCATGTCAATTAGTGACCCGACAGAAGCCATAGAATCCGCAGCTTTGTTATGCTCTCTTGGAATTTGCTCAAATGTGATGCTAGAAAAATGTGGCTTGTAGGCATCCACTAGTTGCTTGTAGGGGACCAGCTTTTCATCTTTTGTTTGGTACTCATCTGTGACTTGGCGAATGACTAACTGTGAGTCTCCATATACTTGTAATTCTGTGATGTCCCATTGAACTGCTGTATTGAGACCTATAAGGAGTGCTTCATACTCGGCAATGTTGTTGGTGCAAGGGAATGCAAGCCGATATGACTTAGGAATATAGTCATTTTGAGGTGTGACAAACAAGATGCCGGCCCCTGATCCATGCTGTGTGTAGGAACCATCAAAGTACAACTTCCACATTATTGAGTTGGAAAGAGTGAATAGATTCTCATCTAGAAAGTCTGCTACCATAGGATGTGTATCTTTCATAGGTGCTTCTGCTAGTTGATCTGCTAGAGCTTGTCCTTTGATTGCTTTATGATCCACATATTTAATGTCAAACTCACTAAGGATCATGACCCATTTAGCTAGTCTGCCTGTAAGAGCTGCTTTTGCTAGTAGATACTTCAAGGGATCAATTTTGGCTATCAGATTTGTGTGTTGGTTCAACATGTAATGCCGCAACTTTGGGGAGGCGAACACTACTGCTAAACAAGCCCTTTCCATCGGTGAATAATTGAGCTCATATCCCACCAAGGTTCTACTAATATAATAAATTGCATGCTCTTTTCTTGTTTCATCATTTTGTGCTAGAAGGGCCCCTAGGGCCGAATTTATAGTGGAGATGTATAATATCAAAGGTTTGTCCGCAATTGGTGGAACCAATACAGGAGGTGTAGCTAGATACTCTTTATGTTGATCAAATGCTGCCTGACACTTGTTGTCCCATCGAAATGAGACATCCTTTCAAAGGAAGTGTTGAAATGGTTGACATTTATCTGCTAGCTGTGAGATGAAATGCCTAATGGATTGCAACCTTCACTGAAGGCTCCTTAATGCTTTAAGATTCTTTGGTGGAGGTATCTCCACTATAGCTTTTACTTTTACAGGGTCTACTTCGATGCCTCTACGAGATACTATGTATCCCAACAGCTTCCCTGATGTTACACCAAATACACACTTCTTTGGATTGAGCCTTACTTGATATTTTTCAAGCCTGTCGAAGATCTGTCCTAGAACCTGTATGTGATCTGCCCTAGAAGATTTAGCCAGTATATCATCCACATAGTCCTCCATGATGTGATGAAAGAGATCGTGGAAGATCACTGTCATTGCTCTCTGATAGGTCGCTCCTGCATTCTTCAGACCAAACGGCATAACACACCAACAGTAATTGCCCCACGGACAAGTAAAGGTTGTTTTATGTTGATCTTCCTCAGCTATCCTTATCTGGTTGTAGCCTGAGAATCCGTCCATGAGAGAAAGCATCTCGTGTCCTGCTGTCAAGTCCACTATAATGTCAATGTTTGGTAGTGGAAATTCATCTTTGGGACATGCCTTGTTGAGATCCCTAAAGTCATTACACATGCGGATGTGCCCATTGGGTTTAGACACAGGTACAATGTTTGAGACCCAATCTGAATAGTCAATGGGTCGTATGAATTTTGCATCTAATAATTTCTGTATTTCCACTTTCACTAAGAGAGCGATCTGTGGGTGCATCTTTCTCAACTTCTATTTGACTGGTTTCACTTTGGGATCAACTGTGAGATAATGAACTACTAGCTTAGGGTCTAACCCTGGCATATCAGCATAGGTCCATGCAAAGTTGATGGTTCTATGTAATAAGAATGTGTTAAGGTTTCTGTGCTCTGTGTCAGATAATGATGCTGCTAGGAATGTAGTCTTTGGATTTTGTTCTGTGCCAAGGTTTATCTCTGTAGAATCTTCCACTAGGAGAGCTGACTTCTCTTGATACTTAGATGGTAGGGGAAGGTCAAATCCTCCATCCTCAGGTGCCATAGTTGGGTTTTCACCTTTGGATACGTCCTTTGTTTTTACTATTTTGTGATTAGGAGGTGCCACAGTGTGGTTTTCACCTAGAGATCTTTCTTTATTTTTACTTTTGCGACTAGAGGATTTGGCATTCTCACCAAAATAAGCTGTTGGCTCTAGTTCCATTACAAAACCTGCTTTATGATCGCCAAGAGGAATACCTTCCCGAATCTCATGAACTCAGCTAGAGCTTCGTCATTCTGAAATACATCTATTACGGGGGACCCTTGTTGGTCCCAATCAATAAGTTCAGGGTAGACAAGTGTGACATTCTGGGTGTTTGTGGTGGAGGTTAAGGGTACGGAGGATAGCGTAAAAATGGAGGATTCTGCGAAGAGGTTGGTCATATGGAGGGAAGAGTCATCGATGATATCCTCTGTAGACATCAAATAGGTGGGAAAAGTGTCAGCTACCTCGTCGAGGATATACTCGATGTCCAAGGCGTGTGGTACCTTCTTACCAAATCCTAATCCCTTCTTATCTAGCTTCTTTGTCACAACAATGGGTTCCATAGTTCCTTGATTTTGTTTCCCAAGGCCACCTTTGCCTTTATAGCCCATATTTTTTACTATTCTTAAGCCATTGCCATATTGCTTGACCGGTATTGTGACCGGTTCTTTCTCCTTATAGAGCCAAGAAGAAATGTCCTCAATAGTTTCCTCTTCCAATAACCGTCCATGTTGGAATTGGGTTAGGAATGTTGGGGGAGAAATAGCTGCTTTTTTAGTTACTTTGGCAATGGGTGGTTGGTCGTAAGATTTTGGAGATAAAGGCATCCGCCCTACACAACAAGATTTTGAGATATCATAGGTTCCAAAGCCTATATCCCGAATGCGAGCTGTGATTTTGGGGAGGGGTGTAGGTTCACTTGTAGAGGCTTGCGTCAGAGTTTCAGGATCAACATATAGTGGGGATTCAAGGGCTTTGTCATTTTTAGGCACTTGGTTGCAATTTTTATAGCTGCCTTGCAAGACACGACAGAATTCAAAAGGATTAGGGTCTCCTGGGATGGTGATCTCCGTACCATTGAATGGGAATTTTAGGGACTGATGGTACATGGAGGGAACAACTTTCATTGCATGAATCCATGGGCGGCCTAGGATAATGTTGTAAGGCAGCTCAATATCAAGGATTTGACACCTAGTTTCAAGCATGACAGGGCCCAGTTGTATAGGCAAGTGGATAACACCTTCTGAGCGGCATTCGGCATCATCATACCCCTTGATTGTAGTACTATGATTAGAGTTGACATGATCCTCAGAGTATCCCAATTGCTTTAGTAACTTTAAAGAACAGATGTTGAGACCAACACCACCGTCTATGAGTATGCGTTTGATTTTGCGTTTATGGATAAGAACCTCAATATGAAGGGCATCATTGTGACAAGGATCATGGGATGGGAGATCTTTCTCAGAGAAGACCACATTGTAGGGTGAAGCAATGTTACCTACTATAGCTTGGAAATCTGCGACTGCTATGTTGTTAGGAACTGAAAACTCTTGGAGGGCTTTTTCTAGCACCACTCTATGTGCAGGTGATGACCGTAGAAGGTCCAAAATAGAGATCTGTGCTGGCATTTTCCCTAGATGTTCGACAAGATTATAATCAGATTGAGCCAAAAGACTGGGTGTAGGACCACGATTGGTGACACGACCACGGCGAGTAGTAACAGTGCAATCCGTAGAGTTGCCTTTGATTGTGAGGGTAGACACTCGACTCTCTTCAAAACGACCGACAATGGAATCAAAGGAAGTGGAAGCATGATTGATACCTTTACCTCTATCCTGAGGAGGAGGTGGACCATGATGAGGGAATGGTTCCTTGTACATATCGAGATCTTTGTTTGTGTTTTGAGCCGATTGTTCATTCTCAAAAGTGATTAGGTTGCCGTCGATGAGATTTTGGATTAGGTGCTTGAGTTTCATGCATGACACAGTCCTATGTCCTTTGCTCCGATGGAATTCACAGTATTCATTTTCTCTATACCGTGCAGTTTTGTAAATAGGTTCACCATATGGGGGTGCATCTGGTAAGGTGATGAGTCCTTTCTGTAAAACCTATTGTAGGACCGACTCCATAGGCAATCCTAAGGGAGTAAACTGGCGTCACGGAGGGTAATCTTGTTGAGGTCGCTCATGTTGTCGTTGTTGTTGATTTTGATATGGTTGCCACTGTTGTTGCTATTGTTGAGATGGAGCTTGACTTGGTTTGGAGAGTTGTAGCAGTGTTTGCAAAGTTTGGACATGTTTAGAATCAACCACACCGTCGTTAACCACGTTTTTGTTTTTGTTCCAGTATTTGGGTTTATCATTCGTCTGTTGATGAGGAGCGTTGTCTTTCGTTTCTTTGAAGATTTTGACCACACCCTTAGCAATGAGGGCCTTCTCAATATTGATTCCTTTGTATGTGATTTCGTCAAAGGTTGTAGCACTAAGAATTTGCAAGTGGAAACCTAACTCTTGGTTGAGGTTCTGCACAAATATTCTAACAAGCTGTTTCTCAGGAATCTTGAAAGGAAATTTGCTAGCCATTTGTCTCCACCATTGAAGGAAAGAAATGAAAGTTTCACCATTTTTCTATTTATTGTTGCATAGATCAGTCATGGAAATCTCATGCTCTGCGTTGTAAGAAAAGTGGGTGGCAAACTTCTCTGCTAGCTCATTGAAAGACTTGATACCTGTGGGTAAGTGTGAGAACCATTATATAGCTTGACCTCCAAGACTGAGAGGAAAGAGACGCATAAGATATGTGTCATTATGTGAGACCTCGAAGCAAGCAAGATAGAATTCCCTAAGATGGTCTTTTGGGTCACCTTTTCCTTTGTATTTATCGAACTTGGGAATAGTGAAATTTTGAGGAAAAGGGATCATTGGTAATGACTGATCAAAAGAGTAAGGACACACTTCCTCTAAAGAGAAGGTCTTCTTGGTGTGGCCAAACGTAAGATCAGATAGTTGTTGTTGCACTTCCGCAATTTTTAGCTCCATCGCTGTGGGAGGAGTTGGAAGCATCTCCTGCTGTCCAAGAAGTGGCAGTTGTTGCCCATACGGAAGATTGTATTGTAAGCCATGCGCACTGGTGTTATAAGGGTCATAAGATTGGTTGGGATCATACGGGTTGTACGATTGGTTCAGATTGGGTTAGAATTGGAGGTTTTGATTTGGCAGAGGTGGAGGTGGCGCTAGGTAAGAATGTTGGCTTTGTGATGGTTGAAGAAAAGTATTGGGTGGAGGAAAGCTAAAGTGTGTTTGATTAGGTTGTGATGGCGGCACATAGCTTTGGGAAACTTGATGTTGGGAATGTTGAGAGTGGCTAGGCAATGTGTGAAAGAAATTGAGCGAGGATGAACGTTGTGGAGGAGGGGCATAGGTAGAAGTGATTTGTGACGGTTGGGGTTGATTGAGGATGAGAGTAGAAGAATGTTGTGGTTGGGGTTGCATGACTCTAATTGGTTGAGAGACATGAAGGTGTGATGATATAGGAGGTGGTATTTGTTGAGACCCTTATTGCATGGCTACATAGTTGTTCCCCAGATTGTAATTTGGTGGGAAACCTATTCGTGATGGGGTAACCAAGATTCCACTTGCGATGGGGGTGGACACTTTAGGAGGTGGTTGCATATTCGATCGAGCTAAGGTGGCCGGCTTAGCTAACTCTGCTTGACGTTGGAGAGTTTCTTGTTGGTTCTTGTAGATCTCCATAGGAGTCAGAAGCGGTGATACGACCCTCTCTTCTGTTGGATTTTGAAAAAGGGGATTCCTATACTGCAAGCCTTGTGCAGGTAAGGGCATAGTCACCGTGGACATGGTTTGCACCGCTTGTATGACACTCAACGTGTTGTTTGTCTCCTTGAGAGTGGATAAATCAAAATCTTGAGGTAACTTGGCTCCTTGCTCTGCAAGTAAGCGAAAGAAATGATCCTGGTTCTCACTAAGGATTTTGTCAAAGGCCACCATGACTCTAGGTTCTTATATGAATTCATCAAGATCTTGCCCATCTTCTTGAGAGGATTGACCTATTTCAAAGTGTCGCTCTTCTTGAGATGGGACTAGATCTGCAGTATAACCTCGAGGGACAAAATCTGGAGGCAAGCCGCTGGTGTATTGAGGTGTACTTATCAAAGGGATCCTATCCTCCTGAGGATTGCTTGGTTGGTTGATGTGCGGCATGTTCGGAGAGCTGATTGGTTTTGTTGCGGGTGTACTAGGAGTTACCTTGGGAGTAATGTTGAGACGACCTGATTGCGATGTGCGAGGAGGCGACTTGCGCTTCTTAGGGACAACTTGCTTGGACTTCATAGTTTGCTGGAGCCTAGTGGTTACCATGGAATACACTAGGACAAGAAAGGTAATGCTAAGTTTCTGTTTGTGATTTGGATTGTGATTTGGAAAAGACAAACCCTGATGCACAATGTACTGGACCAAAGGCGCTATACTGTGCAACCAAAAAGCGTGCTATTGTGACACCAAAGGTGACAGACTGAGCTACCAGAAGTGAGTTACTGCTATACCAAAGGCAAGCTACTGTGACCAAAAGTGAGCTACTGTTATACCAAGGGCGCTGAAGTAGAGTTTAGCCAGAGGTGAGGTACTGTTATACCAAAGGCGATCTACTGTACTACCAAAGGTGAGCTGTTGTAATACCAGGGGCGCTGAAGTAGTGTCTGATGTTTATAAAGGGAAATTTGACAAATTTGGTTATGGTTCTGATTGGATTTTTTTTTTTGGCAAGAGAAAACATAGCAAACAAGTGGTCAAAAACAAGGGACTGACACAACAGATAGTGTATGTTCAAGGCTCCAAACAAGCCTAATGTTTCCACAGGTATAAGACAATTGCAATCAATAACAAGCACTTTTTATCCCTAGAGACAAGGTTTCATTGCAGTAGATCAGCTCACAACTTAATACTCCGTCGATAAAAATATCATTCCATAAAGGTGTCAGATATTTAGTATCTTTGCGAGAGACGATAGGTAGGGATATCTCACCCTCCCCTTGGAAAGCTCAAGTAGGTCACAAGAGCTTTATGGCCAAGGGAATACTATCTCTTCTCAAGGGAGCCAATGGTGAGTATATTAAAGGCTTAAATCGATTCCCCTTGCACTGATGATTACCGTAATGTTCAGAGGTAGGTCGGGTAGTCTCTATCTAAAATGGTTCTTAGTAACTTTGAGGGACCAACGCCTTACGAGCAATGCGACAAGCTACTAAAAGCTTTAACCAATCCTACTAAGAGTATCAAACACTTCACTCAATGTGAAAATCATTTCCACAAAGAGCTAGTACACCTCTTTTCAGTTTGGCACCACAAGGTAAGACTGACGTCGGTTAGGACTTGGCTTTTGCCTTATCCCTCTTATATAGCGATTCAAAGGAAAACTCCGCTTAGGGTCATCCCTTTTGGATGAAACACAATCCAAAAGCAAGCCCTTCTAAAGGAAGTACAGAAATGTAAGAGCAAGCACGTCAAACAAAGGTTCAATTGCCCCGTTATAAGAAAAATAAGGTGAAACTAAATTAGGCACACACATGTTTGTAGTTGTCAATTGTCCCTTATGAAATTGAAGTGTTTGGCATTCATGTCCATTGTCCCTTAGAAAATTGAGGTGTTTTCACATACATGTCCATTGTCCCTTAAGAAAAGTAGTATGTTCCTAAGACTTAAATTGCAAAGAAAATGATTTGTTCAATTATCCCTTTAACAATGCAATGTGTTTCTAAGACTTAGTGAGATAAATCAAGATTTCTTCAACGCTCGTCCTGCATGAACGTGTTAAAAAAAGCACCTATTTGCTTTGTGTGAGTAATAAGAAGCTACAATAATTCTGTTAGTTCCACAAAAACTCACAAATTAGAAAGAATAAATCAATTTAACCAAAAGCGAGCTACTGTCTTACCGAAAGCAACTTACTGTGCTACCAAAAGCGTCAAACTGTGTTTTCAACAGCGCTATGATGCAGGCCAGAAGCGTAAAACAATAATGCCAGAAGCGCCAAACAATAACTAGAAGCACTGCACTGTGTTCTCAGAAGTGCTGTAATGCATACCAGAAGCGCAAAACAATAATACCAGAAGCGCTGAAAATTAGCCAGAAGCATGGTACTGTGTTACCGAAAGCGTGATACTGTATAGCCAAAAGTGTTGTGCTGTCTTAGATCACAAAAAAAAGTTAGCTTTTGTCAAAATAACCAGATCCAAAATAAGATTCCATGATTGATTGACTGTTCTGAGAATGGTGTATCTGAGAGATCTGTGTCCTGAAATCCAAAAAAACTCAGAAGGTGTAACAACACAAAATATTAACACAAAAATTGAAGATACTCCTAAATAAGTCAGCTTAGGAAGTATCAAAAGCAGGTTTGACAGACAAATACAATAGCTTGTCAGACAAATGAATAAGATATATAACGAGAAAAATCTTGCAAAAACACTAAACGAAGTCAGAAACCTAATTTAGCCAAAAGCGTTGAACGATACTACCGAAAGCGCCGTTCTGTGATACCAAAAGCGTCGCTCTGTGCTGCCAGAAGTGCCGCAGTGCCCCCAAGGGCATTGTACTGTGCCTCCAAGAGCGCTTAAGAATACTACCAGAAGCGCTTTGCAATGTCCTTTGCGCTGTACCGTACTGTGACTTCAAAAAAAATAATTTCTCAAAAAAAAAGAGGGATTAGTGGGTCCCACCAGGCATGCCAGAATGTGTATGAGGAAAAATTGATTAAATTAAACCAATCAAAAACCAAATAACATAAAGAGAACTGATCTAAATAAAAGCTATTAATAATAATCAAAGAAACATGAAAGCTTTTATCGAGATTTGTATTGTTCCCTTTGGATTGAATGTGGATTGCTCAATATTGCTGCGAAACCATAGCTGCAACAAGCAAGTAGTGTGCTCAAGAGATCAATGTTAAGAGATCGTGAGGTTGCTCAATCGACGCGTTTGTATGTTCAAAGTGCTATTAAGTATGCCTGAGAATAAGATCGAAGAGAGAGGCTCAATGAAGGAGATGAGGGGGGTTTATATAGATTTCAAGGAAGATCGATCAACGGTCCAGATAATTCAGAAGAATCAACAGAGGAGAATAGTTGAGGAACGTGCAACGAATAAGAAAAAGACATGTGTCTTGCTTTCTTTTGCATGAGAGGAGTTATCAAGAATAGAAGAATGAGTTAAAGCAATTAACAGAATGTAATAGTCAGTTAAGTGATTTAAAACAAGAAGAAGAGATTTGCATGAGAAAAGAAGATATTTTGCTTTATTAAATATTAGAAATATTTAATTGCATGAGCAAGAAAGCTTGAGTTATTTTAGAGATAACTCAAATTAGATGAAAAAGCAATTTAAATAAATAATTGATTTATTTAAATTTAGAGAAGATATTATTGGAAGAAGTGATTAAATAATTGGAATTATTTAATTTAGAAGATTTGAAATCAAATTAAATAAATAAATTTATTTAATTGTTGTGCATGATTTTGGAAGAATGATTTTGATTTAATTAAATAATGTAAATTATTTAATTATAGATAAGAGGGAATTTGTTGAATTAATTAAATAATTAAGAATTATTTAATTAATGTGGATTTGAAATTTGGAAAGAAGAAAATGATTAAATAATTAAAACTATTTAATTGTGGAAGAATATTAGAGGAACTTAATTTAATTAATTAAATAAAGAGAATTTATTTAATTAATGTCGAAAGTATGTGATTTAGAAGAATTTGATGAAATTAATTAAATAATTAAATTATTTAATTAACGTTGAGTGCAGGTGATTAGACAGATTATGAAATGCGAGTAGTGCAACGACTTGGTCATTTTAGGGTGTCTACATGTGGATTATGATTGGGTAGGTGACATTGACAGCAAGAGATCCACCAATGCTTATGTGTTCACTATGTTTGGTGGAGCTATTAGTTGGATGAGTAAGCAACAACCTATGGTTGCTTTGTCCATGACAGAAGTAGAGTACATGGTAGCAATTCATGCTTGTAAGGAAGCCATTTGGCTTAAGACGCTGTGTTCAGTTATTGGTTTTGATGCAAGACAAATTACT
Organism: Cunninghamia lanceolata; assembly: GCA_027924645.1. Classification (NCBI taxonomy): domain Eukaryota; kingdom Viridiplantae; phylum Streptophyta; class Pinopsida; order Cupressales; family Cupressaceae; genus Cunninghamia; species Cunninghamia lanceolata. The sequence goes on along the minus strand of BSBN01000095.1, from coordinate 4,464,916 downwards.
ATCTATTGCGACAATCAAATTGTGATTTGATTAGCAAAGAATCCTACTTTCCATGCCAGAACAAAGCACATTGATGTACAGTATCATTTTGTTTGTGATATGGTAGAAGATGGGAAGGTAATATTGGAGAAGGTTGACACTTTGAAGAATGTTGCAGATGCACTGGTGAAACCTGTGGGCACAGATAAGTTCAGATGGTGTTCGGAGTCTATGGGCTTCTTGGCCCCTAGCAGTTAAATCTTGTCATACTATTGGCTCTTGCAAGGTGTTTGACAAGTGGGAGAATGTTGGGAATTAAGGTGTCTCTACTTTACAATTCCTAGCATTGATTATTAGATTATTTATTTATTTAATTGCCTAATTTTGTATTTACTTACACATCCTATTTTGTCATTTAGTTTGAGGTGGCATTGTGACATGTCATCCTACTTGTAATATGACTTGGATAGTCTTGAAGTCAAACACATGAGAACCTAGGCGTCCCATTTGAGGTGGCACTAATATGCAATGTGTTGGCATCTTGTGGTATGACAGAGGAGTTATTTTGTATGACAGAATCTATGATGCATAAGAGCCAAGTATAGAGATTCCTATGACAAGTGAAGACAAGTGTCGAAGAGCATCTTTGCATGTGAAGAAGGCATCTCTAGGCGCCCAAGTATGACATGTAAGAGGAATATTCTATTTTTAGTCTTGTATGACATATTCTCTTACAACATTAAGTGTTGTAATGTTGGGCAGATTTTATGACAGTTGTAAGATGTGTAAGAGCATCTGTCATAGCCTATTTTTAGCAGGAGCACTCCATTCTTGGGAACTCAAACCTACCATGTATGACAGATGTAAGAGAGGTGTATATGTATGTTGTACATGTGTCCTTGGGTGTGTGAAATGGGCCATGTGGCCAAGATGGACGCCCACCTCTAGAAGCTTCTCATTTTGCCTTGTAACTCTATATATTGAGGTGTTTGGAGTAGTAGTATGCATCATGTTTATACAGGTACTATTATGCTACTGGAATTACTCCAAAAATAACATTTGAAGACTCCTGGAAGAACTTGCATTGCAAGTGTGTTGTAAACAATCTTGTTTTGATAATACATTGTGCAGGTTTTGGAGTGTGGGGTTTTTTACCTAAAAAGGTTTTCCCCACATATATCTTGTGTCTCTCTTGCATTCTTGTGTTATGTTTGCTACTGTAATCTCTGTGTTAAACATATAACATAAGTGTAATTGTAAGGATTTTAAAGAATTTGCACTCTACTTCCCTCATTAGATTGGTGTAGGAAGTGTGTTCTACGTACCTTTCTTCCTTTCAATTTTATCATTTTATGTTAATTTCATAAAATTTCATTTTAGTGCATTGTATTTCTCTTAGCCTGAAGATGTTCCATAAAACCAAGAGGTAGTATCACTCAGACACTAGCACTTAGTACGGATGTCTATGCATCACGCTAGCATCCCACGAATGTGAAATGGTCAGTGATCTATTTTTGGGACACGATGAGCATCTCTTATAGTGGAAGAGATTCTCTTAAAGCTTCTTGGACTTCAAATGACTCTTTCCCTCTTTGCATGTCAATTATTTTCCCTCTCAATCTTAAATTTTTGAATGTACAATCTTTCTCTCTCTCCCTCTTTTGGCTCTCTTTGAATTTTTGGAAATATTGTTGAAGGATTCACTCTTGTACTCTTACCATAAGCAACTTTTCAAGAATCTTATGCTCTCTTGAGTTGTAACATTATATTTGTTAGCTTTATGAGGTTGTTATTGGTGATTTTATCATTGTGGAGGATCTCTCTTTAGGGTTTGAAGCTATTGACATTCATATTTTTTTCCCTCAAGGATTTGTAGCCTCCTCCATTACCAATTGAGACTGGTAATATCTTTTCTACATTGATGAATATTGTGTTGTTTCCAAATCTTGTTACACACTACTTCGTTTATTTATTTTGCAAGTTCATGGTGTAGACCACCATCTATTTCTTGTACATACACGAAGTTATTCTTCCCTGTAGACTAGGGAAGCTACTTCTAGCTTCATTTCACTTGTCATTGTTGTTTATTTCTTAGACACGTTTAAGAAATAGGAGCACACACTCTTTTCCATATTTTTATCCTTGCTACTTGTGGAGGTCAAAAGGCCAAAGCAGGGGCTTGACCTAAAGGAAAGCCCCTTAGTAGCCCAACAATTTTTTTTTTCTTTGTAGTAGGTAAATTTTGAAGAGAGATGTCTGAACGCACAAAGGTTTTGTTGATATTTCATCTCTTCTTTCATTAATGCTTCATTTTTCCAAGTTTTAAATAGAATATTTACTTCATTTTCATTTCTATTACATCTTAGTACTTTCATTTTGCTTCCTTTGTTTGATATTACACATTAGATAACTTCATATGCTAAGTAATTGAGTTTTCTATACAAAATGTCCCTGCAACATGCTGCCATCTAAGCCAGTGAGCTCTATTCTCTAGTGCTAGGTTCCTCTCTTTCCCCTCTTTTCCATTCTATATCTAAACTTTTGAAATTCAATTTGCAGTAGCATATTTCCAACATTCTAGTAGTCTCTTTCTTTCTTTCAAGCAATTAGTGAAGTTCATTTTCATTCCTTCTTAGCGCAAAGTGGGTCTATTATCATTCGTCTATCTAGGGACATAGATAGTAGAAAACTAGGAAAGACCCTAGTGTAGTTGTAGTGAAAAATTCCATTGATTAACACATTTGATCAAGGTGTAATTTTTCCTCACCTACAGTATGATATGTGTTTGAATATGCACATCAATATCCATTTTAGTCTCATGCATTTTTTATCTTCCTTTGTGAGCTTTGACTTAGTTTCCTCAATGGAGTAGGCAATAGTATGGAAGGCCAAACAATTCATCCTTTATTAAAATATAAAGTTATTCCCTACCTATTTGGTGTGAGATGTCCTTCTAGCTTATCATAACCTATTACTTCAACAATATATATTACTGGGAAGCTAGTTTGAGATCAATTCTTAGATGCTTATGATGTTCTTTTTGCAGTCATGCATGAAGTGGTCTTAGAATGAGCATATTATTGGGTATAATAGTTGATATATCTATGGTCTCATACATGGTCTACCTTTTTTTATATGAGGTTCTTAAATCTTCATTTTGGTAAGATAGAACATATAACTTAGGGGCAAATATTAGAGTTCTTTCTACATATGGTAGGGTTTATTATCAAGATTATTCATGCTTGTTCATTTCTATTTTTAATTGACTTATGAGAAAATGTCAACGAACACTCCCCTTGGCCTAGAAAAGCCTAAAGAAAAAGGAGAAATTACCTTTTTCATGCATTGTTCCATGGTTGTCCCTGATTGAACATAAGTAACAAGTCTATTATACTAAGTTGGCATCCCTTAGGTCTTAGGTGAGGCTTGTATGTTAGTTTTTGGAATTATACAACTTTGAGAACCAACATGCCACATCATAACTCATGGATAGTTCATTACTACTCGAATAGACCACCTTGGTCCATTGGGTAGTAACATCATTATCAACCCAACCCATATAAAAATATCCCTATAGCTAGTATATAGTCACTTAAAAAGAATGAATGTACCACTTAAGTCAAAAGATGGTTGGTAATAGAAATTCAACATCAAAATAGAACAAAAGCATAGAGGTAAAGGAAAATATTTTGGCTTCAACAAATACAATTTTGTACACACATACCATAATGAACCAAAATACCATTAACATAATCTAGGAGCTCAAAAAAAAAAATATGAAGCCCTATTTAAGGTACCTTCAATTGGCTATCAATATGAAGGAAATAAGGTAATCTAGAGAGCCATAAAAAATGTTTCTTAGAGTAAGTGTCACTAGAGATGAGACCCTCCCCATTGCCCCCTAAGGTACATCTAGAACATAATCCAACATACAATTCTTATCCTCCACCACAAGGGAAGAAAGATACCAAAGCAAGTAAGGTTATAACCTTATCCTAAGAAACTAAGGGAAAAGGCTCAATTTTCTTATAATGTTACTACATCTTCTAAACATACTGGACCTTGAAATGGGTTCCAAAAAATAATCCAAATGGTCCAAAAGCACAAGTGAAGCCCACTCCAAAAGTACAACAACAATGGATTACAAAAGGTCTATCTACAATTCCAAATACATCAAGAACCCTTACTAAAAGTGTCACATCATACCTTGATAAAGTACAAATGTTTGTATGTGGTTTTAATTCCTCCAATTAGCTTGATGATGATGATCTCCATGATAGTTACAATATTGTTGGTTAAGCTTTATACTCTAATTTTTCTATGAGATATACATATTTATTTTACTTGATGATGCCTCCCACTTGGGGGGTATATCTTTATGGTATTGGCCACATTATACTCTTACAATGATACTTTTACAAAATCCTTCCTATGATTCATCTGACTATATTTAGCATTTTAATCACCTATATTACTAATATCTTTCTATGATTACAAGATCATTCATTGTTAAATTATTCTTAGCTTATTCACATTCACACTAATCCAATCATAGCATATGCTTTAGATGGTTGTCTTTCATGTTTTGATTCAATGTAATACTATTGCTTATTTTTTGTCTATAATTATAGGATATTCTATGGCTACTAAGTTGTCACTTACAATTTTACACTAATCCTTGGATTTTCTCCTATTATATTCATCATGTGTATATCCTATGTTCACATGCTTCTAAGGCTTATAAATTTCATGATGATATCTTACCTTTGCTTGATTTTACAATATATCTTTACTTAGCACTCCATGGATATATTTATTTCTCTATGAAGGCATAATTGGGGGCATGTTCTTCTATATTTATGAGCATCTCCTACTTCATTTTCATATAATATGGCATTATGTTTTGCATGTTCATTGGCATTGTATTGAATTTATCTTGTTTAATACATATTATCTACTCTCTTGCAATCTATTTGCATCACTTATAGGCAACTAATTGGAGGGGGCCATGTGAGGGACCGCTAATGTTCCTCTCATTTAGTATGGTCATACGACTAACACATGATTCAAGGCTATCAATAGATAAGATCACTCTTTTTAGGCACCTAAGGCACTACCTATCCACCCTATTTCTTTAAGACTAGTATCTCTATCTCTACCTCTCTTCACTTTTCCCATTAATTTTTGACAACATGTTATTGTTTTAGATGCATACATGATTCCACCCATTGCTTTTATTTCCATTTTGCATGTTTATTAAAAAAGAGTACTTATGTTAAGAGAACAAGTACCAACACATAATCATCTTCCATATTAGTATCATTTTTATTAGTATCTTTGCATTTACTTTCTTATTGGTTGCATGTGTTTTTACTTTGACATGCATTCACATTGTATACACAAGAACATCAAAGTGGGGACAAGTTGCAATGGTGAAAATTGCCTACCTATGTACCCTTTTCCATTATATTTTGGGCCCACTTTGATTAGAGTGACCCTTATGCAATAACAAGTATACGAGTGGTGGATTTTTAATTGAGAGAGGGCACATAACTCAAGTCTTATCAATTTATATGTGTACTAATTCTCAAGGACCAATCCTGATACTTGGTTTTACCATTTCTAGAAGTGGATTAGATCCTCATTTATAGAAGTGGTCTAGATTAGTTTTGCACTCATAGAAATGGCCCCTTAACTTTTAAAAATTTTAATTCTAAATTGGGGCCAAATTTACCCTTATGACCTTTGTGTGTTAATGACTCAAGGCATGAAAGTGTTTCATTTAACCCTTGGATTTGTATATAAAGGGTTAACCCTAGTTCATTTTATGACATCTAGGACATATCTAGATCTATTATATCATAGAGTTATCATTACCACTTACACACACTATTAGGGGCATCTATTAGTGAATATGCACTACACAAGCATCTAGGACCTCTTGCATGTTTGAGAGTGTTGTCATCAATCATTTATCTAGTCATTAACTCGTGATCTTACACGATTTGACACAAGGGAGTAATTACCTCTACTACATGAAAACTAACAAACACTAAGAACTAGTTTTTATGCAAGAACAACTTAAAAGCTTCAAAGCAAACAAAAAGTGACAATCTTAAAGTTAGCAGAGATCAAATTCATAGGCACTTATCAAATCCATGATCTAAATGCGGGATCAATCTTGCAATCACATAAATGACCTAGTTTAATAGACAAAACATTCATTAATTCAAGAACATTTGTTATTTTTATTTATTTTCTTACATTGTTAGTGAATCACATTCTACCATTGTCAAAATTTTCTAACTAAATATTTTTATTGTTTTATTCATTTTCTTAAACATTTAATTATTCTAAAAATATATTTATCATTTCTAAACTCCTTACATATAAAATAAATTCTAAATATTAGGGGAGAGGACCCAATACCTGCACACCCTAACTTCACGCATGTCGAGCTCTTAAACGGTATCAGATTTTCATGAAAATTTCAGCATATCTCCGTATCTAAGTTAAGAGCTTAAAGATATTATTTGGTGTTATGCATATCAATGGTGTAGCCTAATCAACAACATCTTCACCAAGTTGTCCAAAAACACCTAAATAAAAGATAGACTGAAACATGTGCACCAAGGGACCTGTTATTGATTGCCTTATGTGTCACCATATGATTGGTTATTTCTTTATATTATTTCTCAACTACTATTATTATCATATATTTAACCACGGCCTCATAACGACTATTGGGACATGGTTATCTATTCGGTCCTTTCCCCTAATACTATTTATTTACCATTATATTCTCCCTCTCTTCCTTTTAACAACTATAATAATAGCTTTTTTTTATAATTCATGTCATAGAAATGATAGAAACTTGTTGATCTTAAAATAACTCTATTGGATATGTGAAAGTGTTTTTACGTATATACACAGTTGCAAAAACATATTGACTGTAGAAACAATGCACCAAATCTATATAGCACAAGCCACACTACATAACTCGGGCTATTCTTAAATATCATCCACTTCAATAGTAAAAGGTCAATTTTGGCCAATAAAAATACAACAAATATGGGGGTAACCCCAAAGCCCACCTGGTCAGCGGAGGAGGCTTAAGTCTCGGGTTTGCTCCCTAAGGTCTTGGGTTCAAATCTTAGGGCCTACTTCTAAGATGCACTAGTTCTGCGGGTGAGTGGGTGCATCCCTAGGGGGACTAGTCTCACCCCAGCTCGCCTCAGGTACCCAAGATATGAAAGTGCTATTGACTGTTTGACCACTGAAATGGATGATATTTAAGTAGAGTGCATACCTCCTTTCTGCGCAAATGCTGAAGAAAAATCTCCTGTTATTGGGCAAATAATCACCATCTTCAAACTTTCAGGATAGAGGCCATAATGTCATAACAAACCCAAGACAAATGTTCAAATAGGTTATATCTCCATTATGTGTAATAGTCTCTGTGCATTTTGCATGATGATGTTTCAGAACTTTTGCCCTTTAGTGATTGACATAAAGCTCACCCACTTGTCATGTTTATTCATAGCATCGTTCTGAATAGTTATTAACCAATTTCTGGTTTAAAAATCCCAATTTCTATTGTATTCAAATTAAGAAAACCAGAAAATCTGCTCTTAAAAGGAGGGAGTTAAATAGAAAGATTTGTGGTCCCTGAATCAGTGATGTTTACTGTGTTGATAGTGTTTCAAATATGCCTTGAACTTTGCAGATGGGGTAGATCAAATCGTCCTACTTGGGTGTCGACTTTCATCTAGAGAGAAAGAATGGAAACATGTTGCATCTCAATCAGAAAATGTGTTACTACATCACTCATACAATCTGGTATACCTTGCTCACCTTTGTTGAAGTCACCCCCAACACTGTGTTTCTCCAAGGATATAAAGAATTCTCAAGATATACAGCAACAAGAAGTGTCATGAGCTTATCAGATGTACTTGACAGTTTAATACTGGAAAACCATACTATCAAGCTTCTTGATGAATCCTTTCTTTTGCCTATAAATTTGTCAGTTTCTGAGGACAAACTACTCAAGTTTTTAAACTTCCTAGGGGTGTATTTGTTGGATATGAAACCCAACAGTCACCTCATCCTTTTGTGGTGAATCTTCATTGTTCGGCTCCTTCTATCTTATCTCCTCACAGATATTGTAATCTATATAAGCATAAGTATATGCTGCTGTAAACATATCTGAGAACACATAAATTAAAGAGTTTTTCCCCTGCTTTGTGGATGTAGCCATACATATGGTGAACCATGTTAAATAGCTTTGCACTGTGTGATTGTTTATTGTTCTTTTGCTTTCTGTTGTTCCATTATTTTAACAATTGGTATCAGAGCTCGGTTAAGGAGCCGGTTGAGAAATTCATGATGAATTTCAAAGAAATGGAAGAAGCGGACAAGTGGAGAATAGAGAAGTTTTCAGGCAGAATTTTGGACTTTGGAAGTTGCAAATTCGTGCCCTACTAATTCAAAAAGACCTAGCTATCACGCTGAAAGGAAAATTAGCAAAACCGGAGAAGATGACCGATGACGAATGGGATGTGATAGATCAAAAAGCAGCCACTACAATTATCCTCTCGCTGTCCAACGTCATATTTAATGTTGCAACAGAAACTTCGGCAAAGCAGATTTGGGACAAGCTTTGCGACATGTATGAGATGGCATCCGCAACCAATAGGGTCTTCTTGTTAAAGAAGTTATTCAATCTAAAAATGAAAGAGGGAAAAGGATTTTCAAAACACTTGAACTAGTTTAACATTGTAATCAGCCAACTAGTTTCTGTAGAAATCAATTTTGATGATGAAATGAGGGCTATGCTACTCCTATGCTCACTTCCCGACATCTAGGATAATGTCGCGATGACGATCAACAATTCAGCACCTGGGAGAAGAGGATCCGAAGACAAGGTAAAGAAAGCAATGTTAAGATTTGATGATGTCATTGCCACCCTCCTCAATGAAGACATGAGGAGAGGACAAAATAAAATATCCGGTGAAGCCTTGGTTCTAGGCAATAGGGGAAGAACCCAAGATCGAGGAAAACAAAATAGGAGAAGATCTAAATAAGCGAAGAGATCAAAGTCAAGAGGATGGAAAGAAGGTTGCTGGTTTTGTGGAAAAGATGGACATGTCAAGAAGGATTGTTGGTGTTACAAGAAAGCCCAAAAATAGCTGAAAGAAAATGAGATTAACACGACTCTTGAAGATGATGGAGGAGCTCTTGTCTTGGCAACAAGTGAAGTTGAAACCGACTCATGGATTTTAGACTCTGGTGCCTCCTTTCACGCAACTTCAAACCGAGATGCCTTCCAAATGTATCAAGAAGGAAAATTTGGTAAGGTTTATCTCGGAGACAATGAGCCGTGTGAGATAGTCGGCAAAGGTAACATATTGCTACAACTAAAGAATGGAAGCAAGTGGCTACTAAATGATGTAAGACATGTTCCTAAAATTAAGAGGAACTTGATCTCAGCTAGACAACTTGATGCACAAGGCTGCAGCATCACTTTCTCTTCCAACACTTGGAAAGTAACTAAAGGTGCTTTAGTTGTTACGAAAGGTAATAAATCATGATCTCTTTATGTGCTCAAATGTACCGCTGAAGTGGGAGCGGTGATGGCCGTAGTTGACAGCAGGATAGAACTTTGGCATAGGAGACTTGGCCATATGAGCAAGAAGGGAATGGAAGTATTGCTCAAAAGAGGCCAACTTTTTGGTTTACAATCAGCAGATTTAGAACTATGTGAGCATTGTATTTACGGAAAACAAAGGCGGGTCAGCTTCTCCAAAACTGGTCACGACAAGAAGGCAAGACCCTTGGAACTCGTGCATTCGGATGTCTTCGGTCCCACAGAGGTAACCTCCATGGAGGAGCAAACCATTTTGTAACTTTTTTAGATGATTGCACCCGTAAACTTTGGGTCTATATGCTCAACAGAAAATCAAAAGTGTTTGCAAAATTCAAAATTTTTAAGGCTGTTGCGGAAAATCAAATTGGGAGCAAAATTAAATGTCTTAAAACTGACAATGGGGGGAGTTTTGCTCTCTAGATTTTGATGCTTATTGTGCAGATAATGGCATTCAGCACATCAAGGTTGTACCATTTACAACTCAAGAAAATGGTGCAGCCGAAAGGATGAATCACACGATTCTAGAGAGGGCACGTAGCATTCCCTCTAATGCTGGTTTGAGTAAAGAATTCTGGGCTGAGGCAGTTAACACGGCAGTTTATTTGATCAACCGAAGTCCTTCCACCAAACTGGACTTTGATATTCTAGAAGAAGAGTGGTTCGAAAGGAAGATCTCCTACAATCACCTTCGAGTCTTTGGCTGCGAAGCGTTCGCTCACATTCCAAAAGAAAAGTGAACAAAATTGGATTTTAAATCCAAACGATGTATCTTCATCGATTATGGAGAAGAACAATACGGATTCAGGTTATGGGATCTAGTTGCAAAGCAAATCATTCGCAGCCGTGATGTGGTATTCAATGAAAAAGTGTTCCCAGCCCTGCAAGCACAAAAAACACAAGAAAAAGGAGTATTTATTAGTTGATGATATTGGGAGTGGATGTGACTTTTTTCAAAAAGATACACAGTTCAGTGGGAGTGAATTTGGTTCTTTGCTTAAGAATTCAGGTGATAATAGCTATACAGGAAATGGTATTCTGATACAAAGTCCTTTTGAAACAGAGTCTAATGTTTTGCCTACTCTAAATCCCACGCAGCCCTCTCCAACATCCACGCTGCCTTTGCATAGCCCCACGCTGCTTTTTGATACGCAGCCTCCACACACATTCCCGTTCCTGATGCTACCCCCTTTGCAAATAGTGACCCCACAACCTTTGGCAGATGCCACGTCCTCTTTGCAAAACTGAAGTCCATTGACTCTATCGCACCATGTTCTGCCTCCTACGTAGCTTGTTGGAAGTCTCACGCCATCTGGAAATAGTGAGTCAAGATGCATACAACATAATTCTATTACCCTGCCTATCTATTCTTGCCTGTAGCCTCAGAAAGAGGTGAAAACTTTCACAAAAATGTGGAAGACACTTCTGTGTAGCCACTACACATCCAATCATTGTCAGTTGAATGTTCTACATAGCTCAAAACTAGTAATAATGAGAATACAAGATCACAATATAGAGTGGGAAATAATACCACATGAGCTAAGGATAGTGTTGACACACCTCCATTTGTGTTGTTCTCTCTACATCCATCGCAACATGATAATTATATATCACAACATGGTAACTATCCAATGTAGGTAGTAACAAAGTTGTCTCACAATACAATGCAACACCAGTAATCAGGGATTCACCAGAAATACAAAGGGAAAAGGGTATACAAAGAACTGATAGTGAACAACATAGTCAAAAATAGAGGAATGTTGAAATTGAATAGAGCATTGCACAGGGTAGTCTACAAGTTCAAATCCCTCCATTAAGGAGGTCTACCAGGGAGAGGAAACCTCCTCCAAAATTTGATGATTATCAATTGCTCGTTGCTAATTTATTAGAACCAAATACTTTTCGAGAGGCTTGCAATGATAGAGATAGTGAGAAGTGGATGGCTGCAATGAAGGATGAAATGGAGTCACTAATGACAAACCATACATGGGATCTAGTTTGGCTTCCACCTGATCGCAAAGCTTTGAAGAATTGGTGGGTCTATAGAATCAAAGAGGAAGAAGGTGGCACAAAACGGTACAGGGCCAAACTTGTTGTGAAAGGATATGATCAACAAAAGGGAATGGACTTCAATGAGATTTTCTCACCAGTCGTGAGGATAAACACAATTCGAGCCATTTTGGGTTTGGCAGCACTTTATGACCTTGAGCTTGAGCAACTCGATGTCAAAACCACATTTCTCCACGGTGATATAAAAGAGGAATTGTACATGCATCAACCAGAAGGTTTTGTCAAGCAAGGGCATGAAAATCTGTTTTGCAGATTAAGGAGGAGCTTATATGGGCTTAAACAAGCCCCAAGGCAGTGGTACATCAAGTTTGATAACTTCATGATGGAGAATCAGTTTATACATTGTGAATCTGATCCATGTTTATACTACAAGGTGTTGCCTAGTGGTGAATTTGTTTTGTTGCTACTCTATGTTGATGACATGCTTTTCACCGACACCAACATGAGAGTCATTGCTGATTTGAAGCAACTGTTGGGAAACAAATTTGCAATGAAGGACCTTGGGGCAGCAAAGAAGATTCTTGGCATGACCATCTTTCGGGACAGAAAGAAGAAAGAAATCAGATTGACTCAACAAAAATATATTGAAAAAGTTTTGGATAGATTCAATATGAGAAGTGCTAAGTCGGTTAGCACTCCACTTGCTGATCATTTTCACTTGTCTTCAGCATTGTGTCCCAAGACACAAGAAGAATAAGATTACATGAAGAACATTCCATATTCTTCAGCCGTGGGAAGTCTTATGTATGCAATGATATGCACCCGTCCTGATATTTCCCAAGCAGTGGGAGTTGTGAGCCGGTTCATGAGTAATCCCAGAAAAACTCATTGGGAAGATGTGAAGTGGATATTGAGGTATCTAAAAGGCACTTTAGATTATGCCTTATGCTTTGGTGGGAAAGTTGCACAGCTACAAGGCTTTGTTGACTCTGATATGGCGGGTGACTTGGATAAAAGAAGGTCTACGTCCGGCTATGTTTTCACTTTTGTCAGGGTAGCTATCAGCTGGGTCTCAAGATTGCAACAAGTAGTTGCTCTTTCTACTACTGAGGTTGAGTACATTGCCCTCACTGAAGGAGCAAAAGAAATGGTTTGGTTGCAGCGTTTGTTTACTGAATTGGGTTCCAAACAGCAAGCTTTCACACTCTTTTGTGACAGTAACAACTCTATTCATTTGGCCAAGAATACGACATTCCACAACAGAACCAAACACATTGAGCTGAGGTATCATTTCATCTGTAGCATGATTGAAGAAGGCAAGTTGCAAGTTCAAAAGATCGACACCAAGATCAATCCGGCTGATGCATTGACTAAGGTTGTACCTCGAGAGAAGTTCAAATTCTGCAGGACTTCTCTCGGTATTGTCAAACTCTGACAATAGGCTTAAAGTAGGGGAATAGCTCTGAAAGTTTGCAGCAGTCGTTGGGTTTCAAGTGGGAGATTGTTGGATATGAAACCCAACAGTCACTTCATCCTTTTGTGGTGACTCTTCATTGTTTGGCTCCTTCTATCTTATCTCCTCACGGATATTGTAATCTATATAAGCATAAGTATATGCTGCTGTAAACATATCTGAGAACACATAAATTAAAGAGTTTTTCCCCTGCTTTGTGGATGTATCCATATGTAATGAAACAACTTGCACAATATCTGAATATAATAGTAAATATGCTGCAAACACTTGATAATAATATGCCACTTCGAGGGGGATACCTCCAATAGTCTTCAATGAGAACACAATACTGAATATGATGAAATAAGACTCACTACCTCCTATATATATACCTATTTATGCCTAGGATATCACCTAGGCCGACTTAGATGGACCTATATAAGCCTTAGGCTGACCTAAACAACTAAATAACAATAAAATAATGATAATATGACTTAATTAAGAGTTAAGATAGCCACAAGCCGACTATTCATAACCCTATACACACTATAGGATTAAGGGCATAGCATGCCCCCCCTCTTCAAAGAAGCATTGTCCTCAATGCTGACCAAATGTGGATGCTTTTGTATGAATTCCTCATTCTCCCATGTAGCTTCCTCAACTGGAGAGTTCTTCCATTTAATTAAATATTCTATGATTTCCCTTGTCCTCAGCTTCTTGGTGCGTGTTTGAATAATTCTCTCAGGATCCACAACTATTTTTCCCTCCTCATCAAGCTCAGGTAACTTAGTCTGTGCTACCACTTTATTCCCAATAACCTTCTTCAAGCAGGAAACATGAAAAACTGGATGAATTTTTGTTGATATGGGAAGCTCCAATTTATATGCTACATTGCCAATCTTCTGCAACACCTTATAAGGACCATAGTACTTGGGTGCCAACTTGTTAGCTTTATGTTGTTGTTTTAGAGACATTTGCTTATATGGTTGTAGTCGCACAAAGACCCAATCTCCCACTTCAAAAGTTCTTTCACTACGGTGTTGGTCAACTTGTTGCTTCATTCTGTTTTGTGCCATTGCCAAGTTCTCTCGAAGACTAGCCAATACCTCTTGCTGATGATGGATGTGTTCTTCGACTGTGTGAACCTTTGGTTGTGCCCGCAATGAAGAGATGATTGATGGTGGGTGGTAACCATATAGAGCTAAAAATGGAGACATCTTGGAAGAAGTATGGAAAGAAGTGTTGTACCACCATTCTGCTAGTGGTAGCCATTGCACCCATCTCTCTTGTTTATCTGAAGCAAAACAACGAAGATAGCCTTCCAAGCATTTGTTGACCACTTCTGTCTGTCCATCTGACTAGGGGTGATATGATGAACTACGAGCAAGCTGAGTGCCCAAGCATGAAAACAAGTTAGTCCAAAAATTACTTGTAAATATAAGGTCACAATCACTGACTATAACTTTCGGAGTCCCATGCAGTTTCTGAATAGTATTCATAAAAGCTATTGCTACAGTGCTTGCTGCCAATAGTTGTGCCAAAGCACAAAAGTGACCATATTTGGTGAGACGATCCACAACAACCATGATGACATTTTTTCCTTCAGATCTAGGCAACCATGTGATGAAATCCATAGATACCTCCTCCCACCTTTGACTTGGGATACATAAGGGTTGTAGAAGACCCGGAGTCTTAACTGTCTCCCCTTTATGTTGTTGACATACCCTGCATTCAGCTACAAATTTTTGAACATCCCCTTTCAGCCCTTCCCAAAAGAAATCTTGCTTGATTCTATGATAAGTTTTGAGGAATCCTGAGTGCCCACCTATTGGAGAAGCATGTAGTTCTTCCAACACCTTAAGCTTAACAGTTGAATTCTTGCAAAGGTATAACCTCTCCTTGTACCATAAAATATTTCCTTTCCATGAAAATTTGTCAGACACACTTGATTCTTGTTGGAGTTTCTCAATGAGCCTTAGAGTATCTATGTCCTTCTCCCACTCTTCTCTTGCCTCATTTACCCAGTCTGGTTGTAACATGGAAATGGTAAATAAAAATGACTCTATGGGTTCATCACGCCTTGATAGAGCATCAGCCACAACATTCTCCTTGCCTTTCTTATATATGATCTCAAAGTCATATCCCAACATCTTTGTGACCCATTTTTGTTGTTCTTCAGATGATAACCTCTGTTCCAAGAAATATTTGAGACCATCATGATCTGTCTTGACCTTAAAGTGTCGTCCCATTAGATAAGGTCTCCATTGTTTGACTGCATGCAAGATAGCCAACATTTCCTTCTCATAAACTGGCTTCAACAAATTCTTACCTTTGAGTTGGCAACTTTCAAATGCTATGGGTTTTCCTTCTTGCATAAGTACTACTCCTATTCCATGTCCTGAAGCATCACATTCAACAACAAATGTTGTAGAAAAACCTGGGGTAGCTAGGACTGGAGTTGTGCACATGGCTTCCTTTAGTTTCTCAAATCTATCAACACTGTTACTTTTTCTTTCTTTAAGAAACCCACTACCTTGAGAGTTTGTGGGGTACTAAAACCTGAAAGTGCATGGCAAGAAATGATTGGTTGAGTATCTCTTGACTCCTCCTCTATCTCATTGTCACTCTCTACTATTGGTACCTCTTCTTCTTCCTCACTTGGCCCTTCAATATAGAACAATTTCTTTTCAGTGCATTTGTGTCCTCTACTATATTTGCTATCATAATTAAAACATAATCCTTTTGCTCTCTTCTCTTCAATTTGTTGTGGTGTTAGCCTAGTAGGTTGGGGAAGTGACTGTGTAGGAGTGCTTTTATCTCTTATGTTTATAAAACCTTGCCTTTTATTAACCATAAATTTTTCCTCTACTTGCCTTGCCATAATCATTGCATCTGAGATGGAATTTGGACGAAACATGCGTACCTCATATTTAATGTGATCTTTTAGGCCACCAATGAATAGCTCCAACAAATTTTCTGTAGACACATTTTCCACTCTTAAAGACAAAGTACGAAATTGATGAATGTAATCCTTGACCATACCTGTTTGCCTTAATTTGGTAATTTGGCTGAAGTAGCTATCCATAAGATTTTCACTATAATGAGTAATGAGTTCTTCTTGGAAAACCGACCAAGTGACAATGCATCCTTTTGCTTTCTTTTCTTCACATAGCCAACGGTACCAAATGAATTGATCAGGTTCCAAGTATAAGGAAGCCATGGCCACCTTTTGTTGACATGGAACATGGTGGATATCAAAGAATTGCTCCATTTGACAGAGCCAATTGGTAGGATCTTGACCATCAAACTTTCACATATCCAACTTTGGTGTGAAATTCCTTGCCATAAAATGAGTGGTGTGATGATCCATCTTGAGATTTGATTCAAACCCAAAAACACCCTTCCCTTTTGTAGAATCCCCTTCCTCCACATCTTGGTGTTGTGACTGCTTATGTTTGGAAAGTATCTCCAAAATTTTCTCAATATCACATGACTTAGCCAACCCTTTCATTTGTTCACCCATAATGGACAAGATTTCACCTTTCATCTTGCTATTTTCTTTATGAATAAGTTCAAGTATATTTTCATATTCTTTTTTATCAACATCCTCATTTTCCACCTCCTCCTTGCCTGGAGTTTTTCCCGGTGTGGTAACATTCTTTTTTGCCCCTTGTTGAAGGACCCGTCATGATTGGAAAAAAATAATTTTGTAATAAATCACACAAAACAAATCAAATCAATCTGAAATTTTTACTGTAACTTACCAGGGCCAAGATCTCACTTCCCTGAAAAAATTGTGAAAAAATTCAAAATTGTGCAGCCTGGAGAAAGAAATTGGTGGAAACCCTAATTTATAAATAACTCCCTTTATTCTGCTCCAATTGTTCTCAAATCTGGACTATAGTAGCTTCACTATTATATTGAGAAACCCACAAAAAATCTTTCAGAGATTCAACAAAATAAGAAAGATATACATTTTTCAAAAAATAAGGGCAGAAACCCTAATTCTGCTATAACTCGCTTAATTTTGCTCCAAATGCTCTGAATTCTGGTCTGTAGCAGCTTCAATATGTTCTTCAAAAACCCTTTTAAAATTAGAAAAAAATTTGCCAAAATTTGAAAGTTATGCACTTTCCAAAATGACCTCCAAAGCAGAAAAAAATCGCCTAGTTTTTGTCTTCACGGTGCCAAGATCATGCTCTGATACCACTTGTAATGAAACAACTTGCACAATATTTGAATATAATAGTAAATATGCTGCAAACACTTGATAATAATATGCCACTTCGAGGGGGCAACCTCCAAAACCACTTCGAGGGGGATACCTCCAATAGTCTTCAATGAGAACACAATACTGAATATGATGAAATAAGACTCACTACCTCCTATATATATACCTATTTATGCCTAGGATATCACCTAGGCCGACTTAGATGGACCTATATAAGCCTTAGGCCAATCTAAACAACTAAATAATAATAAAATAATGATAATATGACTTAATTAAGAGTTAAGATAGCCACAAGCCGACTATTCATAACCCTATATAGGATTAAGGGCGTAGCACCATACATATGAGGAACCACGTTAATAGCTTTGCAATGTGTGATTGTTTATTGTTCTTTTGCTTTTCACTGTTCCATTGTTTTAACAGTATTTGCAAATTAGGGATACGTCTTTCCTGATTTTATCAGCTGTTTGAAAGCGAAGAAGAATTAGAAAGAGCATCAGTTGCGGCGTTATTGATGCTCACTATCCTTCCATTGACATTGAGTGTTGGTTTGAAGTTAGAAAAGGCAAATGCTTCGTAATGAGCACCGATTGGGATCGGAATATCGCTGAGGTGGATTGTAACGAAGACGAATTTACCAAGTTGCTCACATTTCTGTCTTGCGTGGCGAAAAATTGTTCTGGTTCACTCCAATCTTGTGACTCCAAAAACAGGGCAACTGTTCGTTGGTTAAGAGAGTCTGTCACCTGTTATTCCAAAAATGGATTTCCACCTGTATACGAACTGAAATTGGACAATGTGGTGGTTAAGTGAGCAGGGAGTAATGGGGATTACAGTTCTGTGTGAAAATAAATTAAAATAAAATAATGTTTGGAGATGGCATGGTTGGACTACACTTCTGTTGCTTCTTCCAGTCTTAAATGCCTTACAGATGCTTGTAAGGATCTAAGATGTCTTGTGCTAAAGTTATGGGTGTTAAAGGATATCTGGCTGTTTTGTAATATTTTTTATTCTTTATTCTCAGTAATAAAGCTACTATTCAGTGTGTGCTTTTTTTTTTATAAACTGCTATTAATTCTCCACATTTATCAATAAATAAAATTGCTAATTGAAATTATTTACAGTGACAGGTGTTTTCATTGTTGAAAGAACTCTAAGGGCATGTCCCCGTGAGGCTCCTTTGCATATTTGTGAAGCTAGTAACCCCATGAATAAATTATCTTAATTAAAAAAACAGAGAAGGAAATATATACAAACACATGGCATATTTTTCATTATGGAGTGGCTGCTTATTTCCAACCCTCTTTTTTTCCACAGCCTATTGGCAATTCCTATTTAACAATCCACAAAAAAGGGAAAGATTCTATATTATCCTTTTCCCATAATTATAAACTACTTAAATTTAAGCATAAAAATAACTTAAGCAATCACATAGAGACGTGAGGTAAGCAAGTGCATTTACAATTCTTCATCCACATGGAAGATTAGCATTAGTATTACAACAATTTTATTAGTAGATTTTACAAAGTAGTCTTGCCAAATCTGCAAATGGACTTTAAAAGAACAAGAAAGATAACACCACTTAATACAAAAGGGAACAATTTTTTTCTTCCATTCATGCGTTTGCTCAACTTAATATGGATCATTTTTTTCATTGAGTTGTATGTGCTCGACAGACTATTCTTAAATATCATCCACTTCAACAGTCAAAGGTCAATTTTGACGAATAAAAATAGGACAAGTATTTACCATTTTTTATTGTGAATGAGGTGTAAAAATGCTATTGATTGTTTGACCATTGAAGTGGATGATATTTGAGTGTACTCGACCTTGTTGGCTATGCCTAGATGTGTCGAGGCTCATGTGTGGTGTGTTTCTATGATTTGACCTACGCCTGACTCGGGAGTTTGTCGTGGTTTCGATGCTTCTTGTATTGTTTATGTTTATGCTCATGATGTGTTGTCCGCATCTAGGCGTGTATGTTGTTACTAGCAATTTAAGGCACTAACACAAGAATTTTGTGGGATGGCCCAACCATGGCATTATGGTTATGATTAGGTTGTGTGTTTTACTTAAATACGATCTATTTCAATGGTCAAATGGTTAAATGGTCAAATAGTAAATAGTAATTTTACACCTCATTCACAAAAAAAATTGATAAATTTTTGTCCTATTTTTATTGGTCAAAATTGACCTTTAATTATTTGACCATTGAATTGGAGGTGTGGTGTAAAGCATGAACAAGCTATGGTGCAAAGCATGGACATGGTTTGAATAGTATGAAGTGTAAAGGTTTGGTGGTCTTTTGATTACTGACTTGGTGTCTAAGTAGAGCTGGGAAAGTTGTGGCCTGCTATCAAGATGGCTTGGTATGATACTCTCCTTGTGGTGGGTATATGGCACTAGCCATGTTAAATGGTCTGGTGGAAAAGAGGTTAGGCTCGTTGCATGTCATTTTGAAAGAATTATTGGGTCATGATGGACCTGCAAGTTATTTCCAACTTGGTTTGATTGACCTAATGTAGATATTCACTATGGTGTCCATGGAGATAAAAAAGAGAGTTGGCAAGTAACTTATTCCACACAATTCATAAAAGTTTGAGATCTAGTGGTCCATGCAATTTGAAAGAGTGCCTAGAAGGGATGTCAAAGAAAGTTGCATCATTGGATTAATGGTGGTTGTGTGCATGTAATATTGTGGACCATGATGTCAAGGTGTGGATTAAGTGGCCAATTTGGTCCAGTGAATAAAATATGGCCACATGTCATCAGAGACAAAGGTAGTGGGTCTCGTTGATCTATTCATCAATATCTAATGTCTTTGTAGTGGTGTCAAAAGTGCGCAACACATTTAATTGTTACTCACAATGGCAAATAGCTAAAGGCTAGTGCCATTGTATATATGCTTCCTTCATTTTGACCATAGAAATAAAAGCAATGGTTTATAGGACACTTGGTAAGGCATTTAAATTTTTTCTATTGGTTGGAAGATCAATGTGAACTTTAAGGAGTCCACCCATGCAGTAGCAAATGAAGGAACACCATGTGGTCTAGGTGACATATTTGGTGGGTTCACCTAATCTATTTGGAAAAGCTCAACTACTTGTTTAGAAGGCGCTTGGCAATATTAATATTAGTGGCATATTTGTTTATTAATGGAAATGATAAAGCAACTAAAATGACTAGTGAGCAACTTTGCTCTTAACTTTGAATGCTTGACCATATCTATCATTTACCAATTCATGCAAGCTATAGATCCAAGGTAGAAATTCAACTTAGGTTTTAGTCAATCAAAGTTGGTTATGGGATTTCTCAACAAAAAATTATACTAATAGGATTTTTTATGAGGAACATTTTTAGTTGTGAGTGAATTCTCAAGAAAATTTGATAGGAATAGAAGTCAAGAGATACCAAATACATGAAAGATGGAATGATATGAAAAGATTGACAACATCAAGGTTTCTTAAGGATAATGGGGTCATTAAAAGGAAGCTAGTAGTGGATCACTTACTACACTAATCAATGAGGAGAGTGTAGAAACCTAAAAGTGTCCTCAGATTGCGAAACCCTAATTTCCTCCACAATCCACTAATTTTCCCTAATTTGCCTCTATGGTTAAATAATTGATTTGAATTAATTAATTATTTAATCATTCATACCCTAATGTCCCCCTCACTTGATTTATTCAAATAAATAAATCAATCCCATCACTTAATCCCCTTTCACATGATTAAATAAATTGGACAAATTTATTTAATTTAAATCCCATTTATCCACCTCATAATTTCTCTCAGTTTAAAATTCAATTTTGTCCTCTTGTGGTGAGGAAACCCTAATCATCCTCCACCCTTGATTTGGCTCCCAAGTCAACAATGAATCCTGGCCATTCATTCAAATCATCTCCTCTATAAAACAACCCATTCAACTTCATTTTCACCTCCTAGAAGACATATTTCCATGCTCTCTAATCTCACACAACTCTCCAACATCTTGCCATTCCCATGAGCTTCTTGTGATTATGCAAAAATCTGCAAATCTGAGAACAATAATGGAAGATTCAGGAGGACAATGGAGATGAGACAATACTAGTTTAGATTTTTACTTGTTTTCATGTTTGTTTGACTATTTTCTAGGCTAGATTTCTCTCCATTGGGAGCTAGGTTTAGTTGTGTTTTCATTTCTGCATGATTAGCTAGCTTTTCCCTATCTTCATCTATTGAACCTAACGTGAAAAGGATCAATTTTAGTCAACTTCTGAAAATCTAGTTTTGTAGGTGACCTCTGGAGCTCAAACGGACCTCACCGTTGAGTCCAGGAGGCTCTTTCCGCGAAAAATGACTGCAAATTTGTCAAATTTCGGCACTGAAAAAAATTAATTTTTTTTTTAGTTTTAGCCCCTCCACATAGTTGTACTGTACAGAGTTGTACGGCCTCTGCACAGGGGTTTCTCTCTGTGCATTCATTTCGTTGTAGATTTAAGATTTTAATATAGACTTAAGTTTATGGTCTTTTATTTTTTGTTTGACAAAAACATTTGCATTATAGGTTTGAAGTTAACATTTGTTAGCAGGGTTGAAGTTTTTGTTGCAGGTTAAAGAAACCCTAACACCAATCGGCCTTGCTTTAAGCCCAGTCGCCTCTCTTTCAAATCCCTTTGCCATTCATGGAAACCCTGGCCATTGTTTTGTAAAAAACCCCAACCTTCCTAAGTACCAGTTGATTGCCTGCTTCAAACTTCCCATCTCCGCCACCACCATTTGGTTGTCGCCACCTCTTCCTTAACTGCCTGTGTTGCCTTTTCTCCAAACCTTGGCCATTGATTGAAATCATGCCTTTGATTTGACAGTGGTGGCTTTGCATCTAGAGGTCTTTGTTCCCTTTCAAAGCTATTCTAAATGGCTCATCTAAGATTTTAACAGTGACTACATTGAATCCTTATATTGAGTGCCTTTCTATCTTGAGTGCCTAAGTTTCATTCACCACACCCTCTTTTCATTATTGTGTGCCTTCCTTTAAAGGCTGGCCTTTTCAACTATGTGTAATATTGTATAGGGTTGCGCCTTCAATTTCTCTATGGCGTCATGCTCTATACAAAGACCAAACCATAATCTCCATAGGTCGTGCCTCTTCTTCATATTATGGTTGCGCCTTACTTTTCATCGTTGCACCTTAAATGGAGTGTATGTGCTTCCGGAGTGGATGTGCCTCGCCCTGTAATGGCAAGACTAATTTTAAGTTGAGCTATCCCTCCTTTCCAAAGTGGCTTGCACAGTGTTCGTGTCTTGCTTCAATGCTCATGCCAAAACACTTTCAAGCCTGCGCTTTGGATTCCAAAACTAGTGCCTTCCACCTTATGGCACCATGAGCTTTAACATAAGGGCAACACTTCACTATGAGCTAAGATGTGAGATTGGAGGTAGCGCCACTGTCTCTTTGTATAGGTTGTGTTGAGATTTGAAATGGTATCTTTGCGTAGACACCTAAAAGTGTCCTCGGATCGCAAAACCCTAACTTCTTCCATATTCTCTTGATTTCCCCTAATTTTCCTCTATGGTTCAATAGTTAATTTTAATTAATTAATTATTTTATCATTCACTTTCCTAATGTCCCCTTCACTCAATTTATTCAAACAATTAAATCCTACCCCTCACTTAGTTAAATAAATCTCATTTGTTTAACTAAGGTTCACATGTCCACTTCAAATGAATTAAATAAATTAACCAAGTTTATTTAATTTAAACATCCTCCACCTCATCATATTTGTGAATTTTAAATTCACTTTTATCCTCTTGTGATGAGGAAACCCTAATCAACCTCCACCCTTGATTTGGCCTCAAAGTCAACATCAAATCCTGACCGTTCATTCAAAATACCTCTTCTATAAAACACCTCATTCAGCCTCATTTTGACCCCTGATGCTCTTATTTATGCACATTTAACCAGTTTTTCCCTAGCACAAATTGGTGAACCCGGTGTGAAAAGGATCAATTTTAGTCAACTTCTAAAAATCTAGTTTCGCAGGTGAGCTCCGGAGCTCAAACGGACCTCACCGTTGAGTTCGGAGGCTCTTTCCGCAAAAAATGACTACAAATTTGTCAAAATTTCAGCACTGAAAAAAAATTTGAAATCTTTTTTAGCTTTAGCCCCTCCACAAAGTCGTACCGTACGGAGCCATACAACCTCTACGCAGGGGTTTCTCTCTGTGCATTCGTTTCATTGTAGGTTTAAGATTTTAATACAGGCTTAAGTTTATGGTCTCTTGTTTTTTGTTTGACAAAAACATTCGCATTACAGGTTTGAAGTTAACATTTGTTAGCAGGGTTGAAGTTTTTGTTACAGGTTAAAGAAACCCTAACATTTGTGTGCCTAATATTCTGGGGCCAACTCATTACTCTATGAAGCCTTCATTTGTATTGCTTTTATATCGAATAGAGCTCCTTAAATAGAGAGGGCGCCTCACTGCTTTATTCAATGCCTTATCTAATAATGATGATGCCTTTATCTAATAATTTGGTTGCAGTTTAAAACTATCAAAGGAGCTTCCCACTCGGCCTTGTCGTAGTCTCTTATGCTCTAGCCGACTGTCCCTAATCTCACGTTGACACCTAAACCCTAAGCCCTACTTCAGATCTCATCGCCTCCTAGTAGGTTGGAAATCTTATGCAGTTTTGCTTCATGTTGTATTGGTAAAACATAGTGAGTTATCGCATCAGCATTGCCCATACAAACATGGACAATTTGTGACTCTATGAAATTGTATTGCTGAAACTATTGGCTCTGTATAATTTGAAATGAAAGCACAGTATGAGCATGGCCCATGAAAAATCGATCAACCATTTGAAAAACAAGCCCTCATCTTCAATCACAACGGCTTCTCTCCATGCATTGCCCCAACGATTTTGATAAAATTCATTGGGCACTGCTCCATTCCCGTGTATTCAAAAAATCTCTGCCTAACACTATTGTCTTTTTCCTTGCATTTGACACCCCCGTACCCCCCCTTTTTCCTAAATAGCCATGATCCTCAGTTGCAGTCAGCATGGCGGCATAGAGAACCCTTCAAAACCCTAAGGTCGCCCCCGAAATCCTCCTACCATCGCTCGGTGCTTCTGGTTGCCTCCCATGATCCGTCAGTTGCCACCCCCTAAATCATTGTCATTGATGCACGAAAAACATTTATGCACATCAATGTGAATCCCCAATGCAATGAAAAAAAAACAATTCATCAAGAGAGTAAGATGTCTCTTTCATGTGATCCACTGTGACATGCGTAAGGGAATATGCGGCTACAGTAACTTAATGTTATCATGATGTTGACATTTGCTTCACTAGTTTCACTAATTTTTCATTTCTGAACCCAATACCATATTGAAATGGCATCCATTGACGCTTCTCTGTGGAGGTCACCACCTTTGGGTGACCTCCATAACTAGTCGATTCTGTAAAGACCTAATCCGTAGCATTGTTCCAAAATCCCTCCGTGGACCCTTGCCTGTGTTAAACCGTAACCCGCTGGTCAAGACTCTACCATCGATCTCTATCTTTGACAGTGGGGATTCAAGTGGTTGCTTGGCCCTTGTATAGGGGTGGGGTCATATTAGTGACCATAGGTATGGGGAACGGGCTGCCATGCCCCTCTTCCTTTTTCTTCTCTTTTTCTTTTATTTTTGCTTTGGCCCCACCCCTAGTCATATGGGCGACTAGGGGCACCGCTGGAGACTAACCGCCTGATAAATAGCCTAGCCAGACCATGCCCATGTGACCACGTAGTCACTAACTGTTGGCGGTTAACACAACCTGTCAAACCCAACCTAGTTTCTTTCAAACCCTAAAGGAGGTGTTTTTTTTTAAACTTGCATAACTTGGGCTAGACATATCAGATTTTCATGAAATTTGTGGTGCCAGAAAGCTGCTTAGAGAACTATGCAGTGGCGAAGACCATTTCAGGTAACAGTAGCATTTTATCAGGTAAATTTTTGGTCAAAGTCAAACGTCATTTTAAACTTCAAACACGAATATCTTGAGCAATTCTTATTAGATTTTGACGAAATTTTTTTTCAAACTACTTAGAATTTCCTAAATTTTTTGACTTTATTGTTAGTTTTGCTGTCACTAATCAATTTTCTTAAATATTTTCTAGATTCAGTTTTATGGCCTTTTTGACTTAGTGGCTTGCACAGGGAGTTCTTTGATTCATATTCATGTTTTGAGAATTATCATAGAGATTTCATGCTACTAATCTTTGATTTTCAGCTTGTGGCATTCGCTAGTCAAAGACATTCAATCTGAAACTACTAACGGATTTGATGCATGGATTTGATTTCTTCCATGTGCATGTGTTTTCTTATCATAGGAACACTTGGTTTTGGTGCAATAAAATGAACATAATATTGTTATTTTCACACTTGGATCAAGCTTAAAATGAATCACTACCTGTTTTTCTTGGTGGCTTTGCTTGGGTTTTTGAAGTGTGTATGCTCTTCCCTCACGCTTTAAGCGATCTTGGGAATCAAAAACACTTCTTGAACACTTGCATTTGTCACACCACACATTAAAATTCTAAAGGTCAATGAACATGTGCCAGTGTGAGCAAGTTGCATGTGTATGCTCTCTCCTTGTGTCTTAGTACGAGCCTGGAGATCAAAAACATGTACTTGTCTTGCTTTTATGTAACCCTTTAGAGTGGGCTTGCTCTTGAGACACATCCGCAAGGAGAACTCATTTGTGACCCCAAGCGGTACTTTCATCCAGTCTGCTATACAAATTAGGATAAGGTGAAAGCCAAGTCCCAACTAGTATTAGCGCTTACTATATAGCTCTAGCTCGAAAGGAGGCATACCTTTGTGTATATTAAACTCCTAGTAGGGTTAGTCAAAGCCTTAAGTGGATTGTTGGACGCTCGTAAGGTGTTGGTCCCTTGGATATTCACTATGAACCATTGTGTAGTGGCCAATAACCCTCTACTTGTTTGACGCAAGGGGGTCGGAAGATAGACCCCTAGAGCCGTCCCACACTCTCGCAGTTCTTAGCAGTGATAGCAAAGTACCTTAAGATCTACGCGTCTTGAGGACTTGGAACTTGGTGTGCCTGAGAAGTGAGTCCACTGTAAGGGGGATCCTATGCCACCAAGTTTCTAGAGCTATCCACTTTGAATAAGTGTGGCTGGATAAATCCAAGTGGGAACTCAGCAAGTATTGTCCTTGCCTAGCCTAGGATTGTGCATGTCTACAAGTGTTTGCAAAATATCAAGATGTCATCAAAAATAGCCAATCCAATTGACAAGTGTCTTCTATGATTGATGTGCGTTCTTGCCTAATCATCACCCCAAACATTCTTGTCCATCCATTCATATCATATTCATCATATCCTAATCACACCATATCCTACTCATTATGTCATCATCATTACACCTCATCCTTATCATACCTTCATCATATCTCATCATTACAACTCATCCTAATATTATCCTATTCATCATGCCTTATCATTACACCTCATCCTTGTCCTATCCTATTCATCCTTCCACATCATCCTCTTTCTAATCCAATCAACACCATTCCTAGTCAAACCAACATCTAGACATCCAATCTCACATTCCACATCATATCCTAGTCACATTATCCTAATCCATCCAAGTCACCATATCCTATTCATCATTCCTAATCACCCTCCTAATCTGACTCATTTCATCCTAATCACATTATCCTGGTCATCATTCCTAATCACTTCACCTTATCCTAGTCATATCATATTCCTCATTCCTAATCATTTCACCTTATCCTAATCCATCCAAGTCATAATTCCGAATCATTACACATAACTCTAATCATATCCTATTCATCATATCTTCATCATTACATTGCATCCTAATCATATCCTATCATACCCTAATCACACTATCCAACCATCCACATCTTAATCATCCTACTTGTCATGTCCTAATCCATTTCCATCACATTCCTAATCATTCAACCACATCCTAATCATCATCCTAATCATACCTTAATCATATCCTAATCACACCCTAACCATTTCCAACTCATCCTAATCACATCATCCTTATCAAACCCTAATCACCTCTTTCATCCAATTGACATGATCCTAATCATCCCTAATCATTCCATATCATACCCTAATCACATCTAAGTCATCATAATTCAAACCTAAATCATCCCTTGTCACCTTCTTCCTAATCAAATCCAAATCATTCCTAATCATTACATTTCATCATCCTCGCCATTTGAATCCAATCAATTTCATCTAGTCATTCCACATCATATCCTAACCATATTGTCCTAATCATACCCTAATCACCTATTTAATCCTAATCACCATCATCTTCATCATCCTTCTCAAACCCTAATCACCTCTTTCATCTAATCACTGTCATCCTAATCATATCCTAGATCATTCATAATCCAATCAAGTTCATCACAATCATCCAAGTCCTCTAATCTCATCACTACACATAATCATCATCATTGTAATACAATCAATCACATCCTAATCACATCCATACCATTCATTCCAATCCAATCACTTTCATCCTAATCATTCCCCATCACAATACACAACCATAGGGAAACCTTTGAGTATCTATTCTCCCTATCGAATATGATTACAACTGTGTCAAAGCCACCCATTGCATATCCAATTCCATTCCTTTATGATCACATTTCATTGCAATAGGGCAAGTGCAAGAAATTGGCTCCACATGTAGGGGAAGTCGCGCAAGGAAAAAAAATGCCGACAGCAATGGGTACCCGTTTTCAAAGAAACGGGTACCCGTTTAGGAACAGGCGCCCGAAGCTAAACGGGTACCCGTTTAGTTTCGGGTGCGCTTTACTAAACGGGTACCCATTTGCAAAAAACTATATATTTTTAAAAATGAGCCCCGCGGGCTCATTTTCTTCCACTCCAGCCGGCGGTGATAGAGACAGCAGACGCCTCAAAATGGGTACGCATTGTTGAAGACTAGAGCACAACACCATAGATTTTTTTTCCCTCTCACCTCCTCTCGCCACCTCGTCACTACTGAGCGCCTCCAGGTCGGTTCTTCGCTAGTTTTTAGCTTGTTTTAGATTTTTTTGTGATTGTAGGATTAAAATGAAAACTAGGGTTTTACTTGTTATTAGAGTTTTATGATTTTTTTGTGATTTTATGTTATTGCAAACCCTAAAACTATGTTACTGCAAACCCTAAAACCATGTTACTGCAAACCCTAAAAAAGCTAAACTATAAACCCTAAAAAAACAAAATATAAACCCTAAAACCATGTTGTACTGCAAACCCTAAAAGCATAAACTATAAACCCTAAAAAACCAAATTATAAACCCTAAAACCATGTTGTACTGCAAACTCTAAAAAACCTAAACTATGAACCCTAAAAAACTAAATTATAAACCCTAAAACCATGTTGTACTGCAAACCCTAAAAACCTAAACTATAAACCCTAAAAAACCAAATTATAAAGATTTAATTTTGTGTGAGTATGATTCGAATGCATTCAACTTTTCAATGACTTCTAATGGGAACGTAATAGCATTCAAAAGAAGCTTTATGGATTGAATTGTTGTGGTCAAACAAAATTTTATATTGAATTGACTTGAAATTCCAAACAAGCCACTATTCCATCAGGTCCTAAAAATGCAAACCTTATGTATTTATTACCTTATGCTATGTAGAATTCCATGATTTGTCCATACCCCATCTTATGTGAAAAAGCCACCTTTGTCCTTCCTAAATCTTTTCCTTCACAAGATTATCATGGTTGTTCAAATTGTGAAGGTAAAGCAATCACTTAGGAAAATGGTGGTGTGATTGAATGGAAGAGATAGAGGGTTAAACCATGCATTAGAACTCTTACATCTCATGAAATATCAATCTCATTATGTTTAATTTGATTTAATGTGATAAATGATCAAAGGGTTAGATAAATAATGTGATAAATGATCAAAGGAAATAATCAATGATAGTTAAACAAACTTGAGACAATGGAAATAGAAATTCACACTGGATTAGGAAATAGTAAACTATAAATACAAGGGTTTAGATGCACTTGTAGGAGATGGTTACCACTACTTGAATGGACTCAAAATAAATATTTTAACTAATAAATTTTTGGGTGTGTTTAGAATAGTTTACTAATAATTTCTCTATTTAGAAACCAATCAAGACAAAAAATAGAAGATGGTGCAAAATAGTAAAATATGTCACAATTGAGCTTAACTAAGCTAGAAGTAGGATAATAGAGAAATGGGAAGAATACACTTGGCATGGGCTATTGAATGCACTTTTAAATTTGGACTATATAAGGTGTCAAAATGTTTCCATTATAATTTTGAGAAAAATGATGATAGGATAAGGTTGTTAGGTAGAGTGACACATTAGACCCTATGCTTATTACCCAATACTATTCATGTGTCACATTTCTATACATTAAACTTATCCACTTGATCATCCTACTAATCAATGCACTTATCCCTAGTATCCTTCATGATCCAATATGTATTTTTGATCCTAGGTCAAGTATGTGGTTGCAAGGTCATCCACATGACTTGACAAGCTTGACCTATTCTAGTTTAAAATTAAAAATTCAAATTTTGACCAACTACCCCCTTTATGTATCCCACCCAACATAGACTAAACACACATTTTTGTGAATTGATGTCATGTGTTAGTATTTAAAAACATTTATAGAATTCATTTTCATCGTCACACATTGAATAACAAATATTTGAATTCATTAGCATATT
The DNA here is from genome assembly GCA_027924645.1 of Cunninghamia lanceolata. Taxonomy (NCBI): domain Eukaryota; kingdom Viridiplantae; phylum Streptophyta; class Pinopsida; order Cupressales; family Cupressaceae; genus Cunninghamia; species Cunninghamia lanceolata. Next base: position 4,434,845 of record BSBN01000095.1, on the reverse strand, counting down.
AATCAAATGTTCACACTTCAATTAGAGCTCTAAAATTAATCTAGGTTTGCACAATCATTTTAGTGATCATATGTATGTTTGAGAATTTTTTAAAATCATTTTTCAAATTCTTTGAATCACCATCCTTACATGGTTTGACATAGGAATATTGGAAACCTCTTGAGCAAACCAACAGGAAAAACCAACACTTTTCATGCATGAGGCAACTTGCTATCAAGCCTAATAGAGAACAATAATATAAAAGCATCCAAGGAACTATGTTTGCTCCTATAGATCAAGTTCATGATCGTAAACTATACCTTGATCAACAAACTTGACCAAGAGCAAAGACAAGAAGAATAATTTATGTTGATATGCACATACAACCATTATAGAGCTTCTCAAATCTTAAGACGTGCATTGATTCCAAACACAAACATAACGGGTATAATAGAAACGGGTACCTGTTATATAACGCGTACGCGTTCTTAAAAACATAACGGGTACCCGTTATATAAATCGTACCCATTTTTTAACGGGTACCCGTTTTATAACGCGTACCCATTTTTTAACGGGTACCCGTTTTATAACGCGTACCCGTTATTTGAAATTGGAAATCTCCACCCGCCTTTTCCCTTCCCTTTGCTTGGGTTTTAGGCTCGGGATAGGCATGGTTGGCCGACCTTGAGCCTTGGACTCGCAAGTTTTTTTCTAAGTACAAAACAAGAAAAAACACTGAGTTTACCTATATGGCTGAGGACCTTTTTGTCTGAATTTTTTTACGAAATGAAAACCCATTACAGATGACATTGTCTAGTTTTCAAATATGTAATTTTTTTTGTTATTGGACATGTTCTTCTATTTATTATTTAATTTATGAGCAAACTAGTCCAAAAACTTGAAATGACAAGTGTTTGTATTTTTTTAATAACTTTTAAGTTTTAAATTTAAAAAAAAAAAAAATTATATGTCATCAATATACACATCATTCTCTACACAATGAAAAAAAAAATTAATTTTATGATTTTTTTTGCTCAAATTATGTTGGTCGTACACGAGGGGTTTTCAAAAGTAGCAATTAGGCTTAATAAAAAATTAATTGGAAAAAAATTATAAAAAAATATCCTCATCAAACTTCACTGTACTACACATCTTTTCCCAAAAGGATTTTGAAAAATAATTTTATTTAGGTCAAATTATGTTGGTCTTACACGTGCATGATATGGTTAAAAAAAGTGACTTTTAAATAGTGGTTTTTAGAAATGCCTATTGAAAATCAATTTGTATCATCTGGGTATTGAAAAAAATTACATATTTGGAAACTAGACTCTGAGTACTACATTTTATATTTAGTGACTTTTTTAAAGATTCCATCTCTAAGTGCTTCAAATTTTAAGGTCAAATGTGACAAATTCTGAAAATCAGGGAAAACACACTTTTTGGCCAAAAAGTGGACCCAACTTCTTGCACTGACCCAACATTTCATTACCATTCAGCCCTCGACATCTATAGAGGTTCCCAAACATAGTCTTCCTAAGGTTGAAACATAGGAAGAAACTATTGAAGCTTGACTGTATCACAAGTACAAATCCATGGACCAAGAGACCTTGACATCTTTTTCAAATCAATCACAACTTGGGCTTAATACTCCACGGCTAGTTTAAGTCCATCCTTCCAAGTGAATTCTAAAACTCATGGGTTCACTTTAATCAATCATCTCTTTCACATCTCAAGGTCTAGATAAATCCAATTTATAATTTGACAAGGTCATTAGTAGACGAGAGTACACTCTTGGAGCTAGACTTTTCAAAGACTAATATCATTAGCCTCTATCATAGTCTGGGCCTCATCACCTTGCATTGACATCCCCATACCATCCCAAAATTCACAAATCTCATTTGGTAAAGACACAGTTGCAAAAAGAAGAGAAAGGGAGTAGATCCTCCTAGTCATCCCTCATTCCAGACATTCTAAACAATCCTTTCAAACATCATCCAACCGACATCATATCATCATCATATCCTCATCATTCAACCTTCACACCCTAATCACCCTTTCTAATCACATCGTTCAATCAAATTCATCCTAATCACCTCACTCCTAATCATTCTCCTAATCACTTCATATTCATTCCAATCACCTCAACCCTAACCATACCCTAATCATCCCTAATCACCCATTTCATCATCTAATCAATCCCACACTCTATCACATTCCTAGTCATTCCATCATCATCATTCATCCTAGTCAAGCACCTGTCAACATGGCCCTGATTCCACAAGATGACATACAACGATATGAAGACATGTGTCACTCCATGACAATCCTAGAAAACAAGGTTCTAGCACCCCAACCCTATTCACGAGATTATCCAAGTCCACCTTGGCAGCAAGACAAAGAACCTTTAAATTATCATTCTACCTTTGACAAGGGGAACCTAAGTCTACTGCATCCATCCTATAAGTACATTCTACCACCGCACTCTAATCCTACATCAACCCTACATCCTAGAATCAAGCATTACAAAAGTAAACATGTGGAGTTGTCCAAACCCACCAAGCCATTCAATTCATTCGCTCCTCCATCCAATCAAAATCAAAACCCTAAGCCAACACCTTCCATCCCTCTTATCCCTCCACCAATGGAACCTTCCATTCCATCTAATCCTAATCCCTCAACTTCCATCACCCATCCACCTACAAAGGATGTGATCCAAGGGTTATTAGCAAGGAACAACCTATCTCCATGTCATCCAACGCCCATTCATGAGCATATCAAAGAACCTTTGAATTCCATGTCCAATTCTTCCACCCTATCATGTGGCCAACAACCCATCAAGCCTCTTCTAGAGTTATCCAATTCCATTTCCACTCAAAGTCAAGAGCTATGTCAAGGGTCCAATCCTAATCATGCAGAAGCATTAACCCCTTGTCCAAATCAAGATAAAACTCCTTCCATTCCATCCATCCATAACACACTTAATCTTATTCACGATCAAGCTCCCATTTATGATCAAGATCCCCTCTATGATCAAGAAGACCATGATGATCCCCTTAGCCTACTTTACGCATTCCATGGTCAAGAGCTTTCCACCTCACCCATTCATGATCCAACCACTGCCACTTGTCATGATGCAACATGTGCGTCCTAAGAACACATAAACATAGAAGATCAAACAAATAAATTGGATCTTAGTGAACATAATGATAATCAAGCTCCCAGTGATCCTTCTACATCCATTATCGATTCTATTTCAAATCTACCATCATATCCACTTGGTCTTACCACCTTCATCCATGAGTGTTCTTTCTTAGGACAACAACAGCCATTGTCCTCCACTTCACTTTCTCCATCCAATAATGAACTCATGTCTAGTGCCCAAACTACACATAGTACCATTATCAATCGCATGCTCCAAAACATGTATTACCAAGATAAAGGATTAGGCCTTCATGAACAAGGTATTTTGGAGCCTACCCATGTCAAAGTCCCTCCACGCTCATATGGCCTTGGATACACACCCCAAGGTAAACAATCTAATGATGTTGTTACCAACTCCATGCATCCTAAGTCATCCACTTTCCATTGCTCACCCCATCATATTCCCAAGACATATGTCTCCATTCCGCCTCCCTCATCCTACTAATGTCAAAAGCATGTTACCATACATCTTCCACCATCCAAACTACCCCCACTTCTTCAAACTCCACATATCCCTCCATCCACTTTTCCACCATTGCTTCCAACACCTAATATCCCAATCATCCATAAATTCCCTCACATTCCTCATCATGACCAACAAATGCACACATTGTGTAAACATACAACTTCCACCCATTCCATCCACCTAATGGGATTTAAAAACAAATATTTGGATGCCTCCTTTCAAAAAGTCCAAGGAAATCAATCCAAAAATCTATCCAAACCCATACCATCACAAGAAAAATCACAAACTAAAATGGTATGAGTCCCTAAACAAAAATGCAATTCAAATGAGGCATCCACATCTCAAAAATCCCAACCATCCTCTTCCATTTATACATTCCATTCTATTCAAAAATATCAAATTCCTCCAACCCACATGAAAAACAAAAACCATAAAAACACTAAGTCTATGTGGGTCCCAAAATGCTTACATCATCCATCCACTAAGCAAACATCATCATTGCTTCCTACACCACCATCCAATCACAAGCTCCAATGTTTATCATGGTGTGTGCAACTGTTGGTCATGATTCCTTTTCATACCTCCATCACCCCATCATTCCACTATTACCCTACATATCTGACTTATCTCCTCCCTGTGGTCCATGCTTTTGCATAAGTCTTACATAATCCACTTTCGTTCCCTACTTAATCCACATCATAATCCACTATCGTTCCCTCCATAATCCACTATCTACCTTATCCATCCCACTTTCATACAATCCCTTACCAACATCGATGAGCACAATGACTTCACATGGTCCATGCGATGACATCTTTCTCCAATGGGACACTATCACCTTCATGGCACTAGACACTTGAGTCCCTCCCATCCATATCCACTTATTCCATTCCAAAAGTCAAAAAAGCAAAAAAGTCAAAACATCAAAAAAAATCAAAAAAGTAAAGATAAATCCCTTCATCCAATGGTGAAAACCTGGTAAACATGCACCTTGGATAAGTACCATGATGAAAACCTAACAAACAGGTGTCATGTGTAGATTGATCTTCTATTCAAATTACACTCAGGGTCACCTTGTCTCATCCAACATGTCATTTCCTTCTTATCATATCTATCTAATCACATACATATTCTATCGAATCCATTCATCATCCCTTCCTCTTTTGATCTTGATAAAGATTGGGGGCAAAATGTTAACAAATGTTTTAGATATCTTTTGATATACCTCATCATATCCAAACGATCCCATCATTATCCTATCGTCATAAGATTTACCATAGCAAATCCCAAGCATTCCAACTCGAATGGGGCATGTTATTCCCAAGCGACATAGTCCTTGGAGATCACATCCTTTCTCTCTTACGTGCATGCTCCTTCCATCCACTATCACCCACCCCTTTTATCCATTCACCCACTCCCATTCATTCCCTTGCACTTAGACTTGGTTACCCCTTGTCATTGGTATCTAGCGCAAAGGCTATCGAAATGATCATCCAATGCCATTCCCCCAAGACATCCGAATATCTTCAAAATACAAAAAAAAATCACAACATATCAAAAATCCAAAAAAAAATCAAAACATTCCAAAAATTAAAAAAAAACATGTCAAAAATCTAAAAAAATCAAAACATTTTCCAAAAACAAAAAAAATCACAACATTCCAAAATCCCAAAACATTCAAATATGTCTCAAAATCCCAAAAACATCAAATATTTCCCAAAATCACAAAAAAATTAAATATCCTGCAAAAAATCCAAGCAATAAAATCATTCCGTCCGCATTGATTCATCACATCATCCCAACCAAATCAATTCTTCAATCTATTCTTCAAATCATTCAATTCATCAACCAAATCACTCAATCAAATCTCTTGATCGATCCATTCAAACATCCTATTCAAATCACATCATCAAATTAGTTCTTCAAATCACCCACCATCCGCATGGTCGAACTATGTCGCCTCGGAGCTTTCACGTAGGCAAGGCCATCTTCGATGCGCCCCTGAGGGATTAGGTCAGTCCCTTAGGGCCTATCGTGTGTCCCCCATAATAAGTTGTCCTTTCGCGAGATGGACACTTTAATCAGACCAGAGCAGTCAATCTTTCAAACAAATGCGCACTCAAACCAATCCCAAACATCAACAAGACAACCTATCCAATCAGCCAAATCAATCAATTGCCATCAAGCTCTCCTTATCAACTATCACATATCTCATACATAATGGGGCATTGTCGAAACTAGGACTCTACACCTTATACGACATGCGTCATTTCTCAAACCAATCAATCAGCAATCAAATCCTGGTGTTGCTCACATGGCCAACAACACTAGTATCAATCAATCATCTCACTTGCCTTAGACAGGTAATCGCATTGTTGAAACCAAACCAGGCATCTTATACGACATGCTTCCTATCCTGAAACTAGGCCTTCTTCATCTAATCATAATCAATCAAACACATATCACTTGGAAAAAGGTCCAAATGGTTGTTGGTCTAGTCTGTCTTATTTTATTGGATTGTTTTATAGTCTCATTCTTATGCTTCTCAAGGCAGTCCCTAAGTGATGAAGAGAAGCGAGGATAGAGCGATACCCTTTTTCTTTGGTTGCTGCTTGTGGATTGTCTTGGCAAAATGACTGGGGCAACTTGGTGTCTTGTGTGTAATCGAGATTCCTTTGGGTGTGAATCAAACACATCCTATGCATTGGAAAGAATATCTTCTTCCTTGCATAAGGATTTACACACCTCACAGTTATCTCATCACATGTTCTGACAAGGTACGACAGTTACTAGTCTGAGTTAGGCATTCCTTGTCTGTCATGTGCCTGTTTTGCAAGGGATCACATTTCCACACTTTGGCCTTTGACACGCCATTGTGTTTGTCATTCCTTGACATAATAAGTTCTATGATGATAAGCAGAAAAAATTACAAGTGAGAAGCTCAAAAATCTATCAAAGCAAGATCGCATTCCCATTCTTCTAGCCAATCTTTCATTCCTCCACCATCTCTCTCTCACACCTTCATTCCTCCACCTTCATTTCCGCTTAACGTATCATTCATTTCTTCTATCCATTCCCCTATCTTTCATCCTTCACCAATCCCTTTCATTTCGAGATCTTACCCGTGTTTGTCCAACCTGTCCTCTCGAGGGGGCATCATCATCCTATCTTTCCATAATCATCCTTTTCCTCTATCCATTTCCTTAGCTTCTTTGAAATGATGTTACTCGACATAAATCTCATCATCTCAAACATCATCTCAAAGAGGGGCAAAATGTAGACACCTAAAAGTGTCCTCAAATTGTGAAACCTAACTTCCTCCACAATCCACTAATTTTCCCTAATTTGCCTCTATGGTTAAATAATTGATTTGAATTAATTAATTATTTAATCATTCATACCCTAATGTCCCCTTCACTTGATTTATTCAAATAAATAAATCAATCCCATCACTTAATCCCCTTTCACATGATTAAATAAATTGGACAAATTTATTTAATTTAAATCCCATTTATCCACCTCACAATTTCTCTAAATTTAAAATTCAATTTTGTCCTCTTGTGGTGAGGAAACCCTAATCATCATCCACCCTTGATTTGGCTCCCAAGTCAACAATGAATCCTGGCCATTCATTCAAATCAGCTCCTCTATAAAACAACCCATTCAACTTCATTTTCACCTCTTAGAAGACATATTTCCATGTTCTCTAATCTCACACAACTCTCCAACATCTTGCCATTCCCATGAGCTTCTCATGATTGTGCAAAAATATGCAAATCTAAGAACAATAATGGAAGATTTATGAGGACAATGGAGATGAGACTTGATACTAGTTTCAATTTTTACTTGTTTTCATGTTTGTTTGACTATTTTCTAGGCTAGATTTCTCTCCATTGGGAGCTAGGGTTAGCTGTGTTTTCATTTCTACATGATTAGCTAGCTTTTCCCTATCTTCAGAGAGAAATGTATGTAAAATAGAATCAAACAATATCAAAAGAAGTATACACACAAAAGCATTCACCACACTAACACATTGTTCACCCTAGGAAAACCATTTTAGGAAAGAAAAACCCACCCTCCAAATCTCAAACTAATGTATTCATAGTACCAATATAATTACAATACATAAATAGGTGGAGGCCTTCGCAAGAGAATAACCAACACAAGTATGTAGAAATTTTGGTAGTATAACCCCTATAAAAATCACATCATACTACATCGAGCTATCCTAGGCAAGTCAATATATAAAAGTAGCAAACTAAAAAACCACAAATGGTAAACCTCAAACCATGGGCAAAACCATGATCCAATATGGTGCTCAAACCAAGGACTCAAATTCCAACACCCCGTGCAGTGACAAGTCAACAAGTTATTTTTAGTAGTCCTCTTACACTGTCATAATCCGTCATAACCCTATCATAACCAACTCACCAACTTGGGACTCCATTTTGGCTCTATTATGTCTATTCAAAGATGCCTTATGGCATGTCATATTATATGTCATAAGTTGGTCATAAGTCAAGTCCACTATGTAACTGCCTTTTTACTATAAGGAAGCAAAGATAGTGGAATCAATTTCCTACGTTAATCTTCAAAGGAGTAATGTATAGAAAACTTTAAAATCTAATCTAAACTATTACAAAAAATATGCACAAACAAATAAAAGCATAACCAATACAACACATAACACTAGTATATGTGGGGAAAACCTTTTTAGGAGAAAAACCTGACACTTCAAAGCAGTTCAATGTATTATTCAAATACACAAAGAGATTACAGCACACTTATAGTGAAACCTTTTATAAGAGTATCATCAACATACAATTCTAAATTAATTTCGGCACTATTCTAGCATTTGCAAATTCCTACAATACAATACTACAACTCTGGAAAACACCCAATTATAGATAGCAAATTGGAAACCATGTGCTAAACCTCCAGAAGTATGATGCATAGGTCTGACCTTAAATTCCAATGCCCACCTAGAGATTCCCATAAACATGCTAAAAATAGTAAATTAATAATGCCTCTTACAACTGTCATATTTTGTCATAATCATCCACCCAACTTGCACACCCAATTTGTAATTCCCACTATCTAAAAATAAATGTTGTATGACAAGTATCTGTCATAATGCTGGTCAAGATTCTAAAGTAACTCCCCTCTTATAGGCTCTTACGCATCACATGAATTTGTCATAACATCTATCATAAAATCCTTCAAAATTAGGGCACTCCAAATTTGTTATGAATAACCTCCTTAATGACAACTTACAACACACCACAAATTACCAACACATGGCAAATTATGCCACCTCAAAATCCCATGCCCCATTTCAAGGTGAGGCTAATTTAAATAATATAAAATATAATAAAATGTAGAAAAATGATAAATAAATAAAAATAAGTCTACGAACTTGTAAAGATTGAGACACCTTAATTCCCAACACTTAATGCTCTTAACACATTATAGAATCATCATAGTATTTCTTATGCATTATATAATTTCATAAGATGCTTTTACACATCTCTATAACATTAGATGCTCCTACAACTTCTTACACACATCATAAATGACAATACACAGCAAATAATGTCAAAATAAAGTGGGACACTCCTTTCCAAGAGGGATTACAAATAATAAATAAATCACTTGTTAGGATTGCAAGGAGTATAACATGCCTATCCCAACATTCTCCAACTTGTGATATATATTGCAAGAGAAAAAAAGAATCATCAATAATTTGTGAACTATCTGCTAGAGGCCAAGAGGCCTATAGACTCATAGCACCACCTAAACTTCTCTATTCCCATAGGCTTCATCAAATCATTTGCAACCTTCACTAAAGTGTCAATCTTTTCAAGCATCACCCTCCACCATGTCACAAACAAAATGGTATTAAACATCTATATGCTTCGTCTATGCATGAAAAGTTGGGTTCTTTTCCAAAATAATTACACTCTAATAGTCCTATCACAACTAATCTAAACCACTCCCTAATTTGGCCCAACATTTTAACACAATCTTTGAAGCTAGATTGCCTCCTTTCAAGCATGAATAGTTGCCATGTACTCTACATCTATCGTTCATAAAGTGACATAACATCTCACTTTCTCATCCAACTAATCACACCACCAAACAAGTTAAAGACATAATCACTAGTAGATCACCATTTGTCCACATCTCCTACCCAATTCGAGTCAACAAGCCCCTATATCTCATTGTGCTACAAGTACTTATCGACTTTATTGCAAGTTCTACCAAACTTGTTATGTTGTAAGTGACCTCTACCACTTTGAGCTACAAGTAACCTCAACTATGCTACAAGTGATGCTAGTAGCAAATAGAGTACTCAGTAGTGCTCTGCAAGTACTTGATAACTCTCTTCACTACTAACTAGTGCTCTCTACCACAGTTAGCCATAAACTGGCTCAAGACTCCCACTATTTGGGAAATGTCTGGTCAAATGTAGACCATACTGCATACATCAAACTACCAATTGCACTAGTGTAAGGAACATGAAACATATCTGACAAGGTGTCGCTGTACCTCATCATTTAATCATATTTCAGATGTTAAAAATCTAGGGGCTGTGTCCTCGGCTGTCTGCAATTACGGATTCTACAGTTACCAGTTTTCCTAGCTAATCTTAATAACTTCTACCAACTTGAAGAAATTAATTTGTCTACTTACTGAATGAATTTGAGGAATGCTGAAAACATATTTAAGCAGGAAGTTACTTAAAGCAATCTTAAAAACAATAACATGCATCTATCTATCAAAATCAGTAAATACTTTTCACAGCAAAATCTGAAGTAACAAAATAGTGGCACTAGCCTTCTGCCTTGGTGGTGAGAGTGGGCCCTTGCTACACACCCTTGGGGCTGAAGGCTACAGTAGGGAATCAGCACAAAAGAAGATCACAACTAAATCTGGTCCAATTCCATTCACTTTGCATTCATGAAAAATATTGATATCAAAAAAAAAATTGAGATTACCGAGAATCAGAATAATCCAATTATTGTATTTCTTTTCTATTGTTTCTATCAATCTATATAAAATGAGTGATGACATATCACTTATCTTATCTACCCGTTCTTCTATGAGATGACATCCATCTCTTTATTACACTAGCTATCTAACTATGGAAAAATAATCATGCAATAAAAGTAGACTGAGTGGAACAGAAGTCCACTCAGAATTCTAAGTTTAAGTCTTAATACATTTGGGCAACGAGGCCCTGAAAATATGGGTATTGAATCATTTCTATCCATAACTCATGTAAAAACTTTATAAAGATAAAAACTCCAGCAATTAACTAAAGATGACCCTTCACCTCTCAGGTGATGATTTGAGTGAAATGAGGGGTATTACGATCACTGCTGAGAGTGCCTGATCGGCAGCTTATGATGGAAATATGCCCTACTCTCAGGAGGCACCAGAGATATTTGTCCCTGTCTGCAGCTCCGGAGATATGTCTGTAGCTCCGAAGATATGTCTATAGCTCCGGAGATACCATTGTGACCTTTTTGTTCAGCTCCAGAGATGCTCCAGACTCCCGCCTAGCTCTAGAGAGGCTTTTCTCTTTACTTCAAAACTTCTGGTGTCATGGTACTCTGGTATTGTCTCCGGAGATTATTGAATACTACCTCTGGAGATGCACAAAATTACCATTCTAAAAATCTACACCTGTTGATTCAAAAAGAGAGAAGTTTCTGCATTTTTCCATCAATTCCATGCACATTAGTCCCTCAATCAGAAATTATGATCTTAAGTAATTTATCTCAATTAATCATTATCTAGAATGATCTTGCTAGCATATTCGAGTGCAAACATTAGGAAAGATGGAATCAGGAAGGAGAAAAAGAGAGGTAAAAAGATGTATTTCATGGGTGCAACTTGGCACTCATCATCCCCCCATACCTAAGGTTTGGCAGGTCCTCCTGCTTCTCACAATCTGGATTTATTCTGGCGAAGTAGCTTGTCAGTCAAGCTATAATCCTGTGCATAGGTAGACCAAGTTGTGCGGTTGGTATTACCATTGCCTCTGTATTGATCAACCTGCTTCAACCAGTCCTACAATTTCTCATCTTCTATCTGCTCAGCCCAGACAGGAAGTGGCTCAATTATGAGAGGGGGCATGAACCATCCACCTATCTATTCTTGCTTATGGTTATCCATCATTTTGGATATTAACTTTACTTTTCTCATAAATAATCTTAAGTTTGCAGGGGTGACCACCTCTCTCATTTTCTGCTTCGATGTCAAAATATTCCATCTTTTCTTTGCTATGGCAAGTACTGGGTTTGCTGAACTGTTCATGAAAAGACCAAAATCGATGGAGCATTCTTGCAAACTTTTTAGGTATAATGGCAAAATTTTGTTCTTACTCTTAGGGTAATAGATATAGGACCTGAATTGGATCTTAAAAGCATTGGGATTGGGACATTCCTTCCTGATGAAGAGATCTGGTTCCATATCTTTCTTGAGATGATCTTCCATTCGTTCATTCCAGATCTAATGATTCCTCATTAGGGACATAAATGCTTTAAGCTGGCATTCCCCCACAAAATGATTAAGAATGAAAGTTATATCATTAACACAGAAACCATGTAGATATAATTCACATAGGAAATTCTTGTCTTCATCATTACTCCTTGTATATGCTGTCATGAATCCCTCTACTGTCTCTGTATTCTCAACCAGGATAGACAGGACTAAAGAGAATTTCCTCTGCATGACTCTTTCTTGTAAGAACATAGAATAGCTGGCACTTGGAGGCCTACAAGATAGAATTTCTGAAGAAAGGGAGGCCATTTCAATGATTTTGCCGTCCAAAGTTTCTATTCTTTTTGTTTTGGCAGTGACTGCCCTTTGTAATTGCAGCATAGGCTTGGAAGCCTCATATTCTCTACACTTCTTCTCCCAATGGAACAGGGCCTTAGGGATTGGACCCACATATGCATCTGTTTGTATTTCCTGCTCATTGGTTGCCCTTGGGCCAGCCAACTCTTGAATATATTCCTCCTGATCATCTAGTTTGTTGTTGGCCCAAGTTAACTATCTATCCTGGCTATGTATTTTCTCAATCAATGCTGCCATTATTGTGAGGCTATTATCTCTAGCCATGGTGAGCTCAAAAACACTCTGTGCTGCCTCTATCTCCTTTTCTTTTAACAGTTTGATTGCTTCAGTTTTCTAGGCCTCCAATTCTACTTCTTTCTCCTGGATGATCTGGCTTTTGCTCTGGAGCTCTGTTTTTAAATTGTCAATGACTTGGTTTTGCTCCATTTCTACCTCTATTCTAACCTTCTTGAGGTCAATAATAATCAGATTCTTCCCCCAGAGTAGTCTCTTTAGGTTTCCAATTTCTTCTAACATTTGTTGTTCTTTTGAAATTTCAACATCCTCTTGATCAGAGGGATGAGAGAAGGTTTCTGCTTCTGCTTCTTCTTCTGTTGTTGTTTGCTGATCATCAAGGTTTTCCATGGCCATCTGCCCTACACTGTCAATTGTACCCATTTGCCCAGTTTCATCTTCTTCTGCAGGCTGCCTGTTCTGAGGGTCCTCTTGGGGTTCCTCTACTTCTATTGGCACCGATGAAGGCCCAGCCTTATCCTCATATGTTCTAAAACCCAGGAGTTCCTTAGCTAGGAGAGCAGTATCTTCCTCAGCCTGTGAGAACTGTCTTTTCCTTTTGCTTCTCCATAGCAAAGGTGGGGCAGGTGCGTCCGGAGCAGGTCTCTCATCCTCAGAATCTGAGGAAATAGTAAGAGTTTGTCTGTGTTCTATCTCTGGAGCACATGACGGTTCTGAAATTGGACTTGACCCCAGATGGATAGATGGTGCTGAGGAAACTTCCCTTTGTTTTCTCTTCCTGACTAGAGGGATCTCATCTGAATCATCAGATGTTTCTTCAGCCTAGGTTTTCTCTATTTTATGTCCTGACCTCTCCCCTGTTAATTCCTTAGGGAAAGATTCCTTAGTTAGAGTCATCTTTCTCCTAACTGATCAAGTCATGTATGGGGTTTGTTTAGGAGCAGACTCTGTAATTTCTTTGCCTTTCTTCTTTTTATCAGGAACAGGGGTTGCAGATGAAGTTGCCTCCTGTGAGGACTTCTTTCCTCTTTGAACAGCTATGGAGGAGGTTGAAGGCTCTGTTTCTTCTTCTTGGTGAGTAGGGGAACCCTCACCTCCTAGCTGTGCCATCTCTAGTTCCCTATCATGGGGATTCTGCTCAAGAAAGTTTTTCCATAATTCTTTCCCATTGGCCTGAGACAGGAAGTGGTGTTTAACTACTAGAAAAATGAGGCCATGATGTTTCATGGGACCCTTATTTTGTTGATATTTTTCTGCAGTTGCCCTGATGTAGAATACAGGAAATTGGGAATGTTTATGCTAAACTCAGGGTGTCCATTCCCATGTCTTAGAAAAATTAGTATTTTCATTATTGGTCCTAAAACTAAAGAAAACTAACCATCACAAGTGAAGTATTTCATCAGCCAGGTGGCAACAGATTGCCAAGGGTTTGGAAGTGTGGACCTAAGAATTCCTTTTACTTCATTTTTTATTTGAATGCAGTTGTATTGCAGGTTCACCTTGAACAGAGAAATTCTTAATTAAATCAGTGTATAAGGTTTTCAGGTGATAAAACCTCTCACCTTGTTTAGGCAGCCCAGAAATGTGACTGATAATGGCTGAGGAGAGATTGATTTGGACTCCTCTGACAGTTGTCTGATTCTCCCTTAGATTTCTAAGGAATTCATCCACGACATCTTCTTGAAACCCTTCAAATTTTTCTAGAAAGTCCAACCATCCTGCAATTCTCAGAATGTTTGTTGTAGCTTCATCTTGCAACAGACCCGCAGCACTCTCTGGTTCAGACTTCTTCTTTACCCCTATTGCCAAATTGGTTCTACCTTATGTGCGTAATTCCTCACTTTTCTATCTACAGTTTGTCCCTTCTTCTAAACTCTGTAGGCTCCAGAGGACCATTCAATTTACTCTATTCTGCAGGGTATTTTAGAAGTTCGAATGAGGATTGCTATGTCTCTCAGTTTTGGCTCATGGAAGATTTGCAGATTAGTTAGAGTACCTAGGCAGTCATAAATGCAACAGGCTGATAGGACACTCCGGAGGCAAGGTGACAGTAAGGCACAGATGGCGGCATGCATGGATTTGGAAAAGAAAATGATGGCAGGAGGACGTGTCATAGTGGCAGCACCCAAAAATAGAAAGACAAGATAGTTGCTATTAATGCTTAATTTAAGATAGAATTACCTGGATCATTTTTAATGATGAGGAGCGATGTACATGGCAAAAATGATGAGTCATTTATGAGACTGCACATGTCGTGGCAAATGAGCAGCCTTTGGTGGCTTGAGATGACGCCCACTACTCCATTGGTACGCGACCTGCAATCATTTCGCTGAGTGGTTCGAGAATCCACATTCCTTGGGTGACGTTAGCGCCGCCTTTGTGAATACCCCTGCAATTGATATATGTGCTGATTTTATTTTATTCCTATCATCAAGCAGAGGATGAGTCATGATGACCTCATCATGTGATGTGTCCACATTATTGCCTGGAGAGGTGGGTCCCCTCTCCTATTATTGAAATTGACTCTTTATTGAGGGAGCGCCAGAGGTGCTCCTAGTTTGGGAAGCGCCGGAGGTGCTCTAGGTTTAGGAAGCGCCGGAGGTGTTCCTGGTTTGGAAAGTGCTGGAGGTGTGTTTGACTAACTTCCGGCACCTGATTACCTCCGCAACTCGATTGTTTTCAACTATCCTAAAGAAGGGAACCGCCATTTGCTGGTTTTCCATTCCCTTAGTCAAGAAAGATAGCCATTTACTGGTTTTCCATCTTTCTCTTCTTTTTTTTTCTTCAGAAGGCCGCCATTTACTAGGTTTCAACCTTCTTTTTTTTCTTTTTTTTTTAGAAGGCCGCCATTTGCTCGTTTTCAACCTTCCTTTTCTTTTTTTTTAATCAGTCCAACACTGTGACAGAGGAGGCATCCCCTATATCAAAACACAAATCATTAAGAAACTCCTCTTTAGTAGATGGTCTTTTATAGAGTCTGATTCAGTGACCATTTACTAAGAATGTGTCTGTGCTTCCATCAATAGGTTCCAATAATATTGTTCCATTTTCAAAAACTTCCCTTATTTGATAAGGATCCATCCAATGAGTTTGTAATTTCCCCTTGAACTCTTTGAATTTAGAATCATAAAGAAGAACCCAATCACCTTGCTGAAATGTCCTCCTTTTGATGTGTTGGTCATGCCATTGCTTCCTTTAATACTGAACCAGCTCTATTTGTTGAATGGCCTCTGTTCGAATTTCATCCGACTCATTGAGCTGAAGAATTCTGTTCTATTGAGTTATAGACAATGGTAGACCAATATCCAATACAGTTTTAAGTGTCTGGAGTTTAAATTCTATAGACAAAATAGGCTTTTTCCCATAAACCAATTCATATGGTGAGAACTTTGTTGTGAATTTCCAAGTGGTATTGTAAGCCCAAACTGCTTCAGGTAATCTGTTAGCCCAATCTTTTCTGTTCTTTGCTACTGTCCTTGTCAGAATATTTTCAAGTTCCTTATTAGTGACTTCTACCTGCCCATTCACTTGAGGATGGTAAGGTGAAGATTTCCTGTGCTTGACTTGATATAAATCTGTGAATGCTTTGATTACTTGTGAAGTAAACTGAGGTCCTATGTCTGAAACTATTGATCTTGGGGCTCCAAACCTTAAGAAAATCTTATTGTAAAGGAAATCAGCAACTTTTCTTCTCTTGCAAATTGTAATGCTTGAACCTCAGCCCATTTAGTAACATAGTCTGTGCATACTAGAATGTACTCCTTGCCTGATAATGGTGGATAAATTGGTCCCACAAAGTCTAAACCCCACTGCTCAAATGGTTCCATCATGACTTGAGGATGCAGTAGCATCTCCTGGGTAAAGGTTGGCTATCCCATCCTTTGGCACTGGTCACAGTGTTGCACATACCTCTTTGTATCTTTATGAAGAGAGGGCCAGTAGTAACTAGCTCCGAGGATCTTGTGGACTATCTGGTGGAAGGAGTAATGGCTACCAGATGGTTCGTCATGACATTCTCTCAACACATCAAAAATTTCATCATCTTTTAAACACCTACATAGAATGAAATTAGGACCACATTTAAATAGTAAACCATTCAACCATTTGTAAGATAAACTTTCTTTAATTAAACATTTTTTTTGTTTTGAGGCAAAATGGGATGGATACAAGCATGTAGCTAAAAGATTAGCTATGTCAGCAAACCAAGGTACAGTAGAGGAGATAGCAAAAAGATGTTCATCTGGGAACTTGTCCTCCACTGGTTGGTTTTCTCCTCCTGTATGCAATCTTGACAAAAAATCAGCAACCAAATTAAACTTACTTGGATTATCAACTATGGTAATGTCAAATTCCAGCAATAGCAATAACCACCTGATGATCCTTGCACCCACTACTAGTTTATTCATTAGGTACTTGATGGTTGCATGATCAGTGTGTACAAATATTTTATATCCAGTGATATAATGCCTAAATTTATTTATAGCATAGATGACTGCCAAGAGTTCTTTTTTAGTTGTGGTGTAATTTCTTTCTGTAGAGGTAAGGTTTTTATTGATGTAATAAATGGCATGCATACTTTCTCCTTCCTCCTTTTGTCCTAAAACTGCCCCAATGGACTCATTTGAAGCATCAGTCTGTATGTGAAATGGTAAAGTCCAATTAGGTCCTCTCAAAATTGGTGTGATAATAAGCTTCTCTTTCAAGGTTTCAAATGTTGATTGACATTCTTCTGTCCATAGAAATTATGTGTCTTTGTTAAGCAGGGTAAACAGGGGGCAGCTATTCTGCTAAAATTTTCTATGAATCTCCTATAGTAGCCTGCATGACCCAGAAAACTTCTAACATCTGTCTGATTTTTGGGTGAAGGCAACTGTGTGATCACTTCTATCTTGTTTTGATCCACTTTGATCCCCTTTTCTGAAATGTGGTGTCCCAAAACAATTCCTTCCTCCACCATCATAAAGCACTTTTCATGGCTAAGGGACAATTGATTTTTCTCACAGCATTTCAGTACTTTCTCAAGGTTTGTGAGAGCTTCTTCAAAATTATCCCCATACACAGTAAAGTCATCCATATAGACCTCCATGCATTCATTAGCTAGTTCAACGAAAATAGCTAAAACAAGTCTTTGAAATGTAGCTGGGGCATTGCATAGTCCAAAGGGAAGAACTTTGTAAGCAAAAGTTCCCCAAGAGCATGTGAAGGTGGGTTTGTCATGGTCTTTAGGTGCTACTTGAATTTGATTATACCCACTGAATCCATCTAGAAAAGAAAAATACTTTCTCCCAGCAAGGTTGTCCAGTACTTGGTCAACGAATGGTAAGGAAAAGTAGTCCTTTTTCGTGGCCTTGTTGAGTTCTCTATAATCAATACACACCCTCCATTTCCCATTCTTTTTAGGCACTATGACAAGGGGTGAGACCCATTGACTGTCTAAGATTAGATATATAAACCCTGCTTGAAGTATTTTTTTTATTTCAGTTTTGACAATGTCCTTTAAAGCAGGATTCAATCTTCTCTGGGGTTGTCTGACAGGTTTAATATCCTCAGTGTATATATGATGGGTACATATCTCAAGAGGTATGCCTTTCATATCTTGGTATTCCTGAGCATAAGATGCTGAATGGGAAATTAGAAGCTGGATAAGTTTTTCTTCCTGATTTGTTGTTAACTGAGTATTGATATTAAGTGTTTTCCTTGGTAAAATCATGACCTGTTTTGTGATTTTATCCATAGATGTAGTTAATCCGTACATTGGAGTCATGGTATTGAGAGGACAAGAATGTGGAAGCAACATGTGGAAAGTGGCTAAGTCTCTGTAAAAGGTTTCCCCACAAGGAATGATGTTGGCGAGGGTACAATGAGAAGAAGTAAGAAGTTCTCTCCTAGAATCTTGGGCGAGCTCCATCACATCCTTATTGATTAGGATGTGAGTAATGTCTTTTGTTGTATCATAGTATATTTCTTCTTCTACCTCTCCCAGATGTTCCTTGATGGTTACTATAGCTACTAAGGCACTGTTGTCATTGTTCTCTGGTTCATCCACCCATACTCTTCCTGTATAATGTGTTGATGGTTTAGTTGGAGGATACAAAGATATTTTCTTCAAATCTATCCCATTAGAAATGACCATATCTCCAGTTCAACAATCAATAGATGTTGTTGTTGTAGCCAGCCATGGTCTTCCTAAAATCAGTGGATAAGCATTTCTCTGGTTTCTAGGTTCTAATATCAGGAAGTCCACTGGAAATTCCCATGAATCTATCACAACTGGTACATCAGTAATTACTCCTTTTGGAACAGCTACTGACTGTTAGCAAGTTGAAGAATTATAGTTGTGGATTGGATACCTGATAGAGCTAATTTGTTCATTGTGTGAACTGTCATCACATTAATTGTTGCTCCCAAATCAACCAGAACATTTGAAATTTCTACCCCTGAGATGAAAACAGTTATGACAGGATTTCCAGGGTCTCCATATTTTGGGAGGAGAATTTCTCCCATCAATAGATCTACTACTTTTCCTTCCACCTGTATTGTGGAAGAATAGTTTTTCTTCCTACCCTGTGTTTTGATACAATACTGTTTAATGAATTGATTTAGTTCTGGTACATCTTTGATTGCTTGGAGAAGAGGAATTTCAATGTTTAGTTGCTTGATTTCTTGTAAAAGCTTTGATTCTAGGTTGGTTTGGACTTGTTTTTGTAAGATCTTTTTTTGGGGAACATACTGTTTAAGCCGTTCTGGGTATGGTGCTAGTTTTTCCATCTCCGGAGCATCTCTAGAGATGTTGTCAGAATTGTGTTTAGGAATGTTCTCCAAAGTCGGTCTTTTAGGGGCAACTCTGGAGTTGTCCAAGGATGATTCTTTTAGCACTTTTTCATTAGTAATCTCCTCCGAGAGTTGAGTGGACTAATTTTTAGGTTCCTCACCATTGGTTACTTCAACTATAATTGAAGGAGATGGTCTTGGGAAAGCTTTCCCAGAACGCGACTAGAGATTATTTGAATATATAGCATTAATACCAGCCAGATTTTCTTCCTATGTCATGTAAATAGTTGCTCCCTATTTATTCTGTGGGTTTGGTATAGGCTGAGCAGGTAAAGGTGGTTGGCTAACTAGTTCATTTTGTGCTTGACCTTGTGTGTTGGAGGGTTCACTTAGTAAAGCTTGTTGTTGAGGTTGGAAATATCTAGGTTGTCCTTGGTATTGTTGATTATATCCCTGTTGAGAACCCCACTAAGGTTGCATGTTTTGTGATCCAAACTGTGGTGGCCACTGTTGATTTCCCCAAGGCTGATTTTTCCAATTTTGGTTTTGCCAATTTTGGTTTTGCCAATATTGACTTGGCCAATCCTGTTGTCCCCAAGGACGATTATTTTGAGGCCAATGCCAAGTTGGATTCTACTGATTATTTCCCCAATTAGAAGGACCCCTGTAAGAAGGCTGGTTTGGATACTGATTATAAGGGAAATTCCTAGCTTGTTTTTGTCCCACATAGTTCAATTCTTCTTCCATTACAGCATTCTTCTTACTCAATCTTTTCAAGGCTAGAAGTTGACTACATTGACTGGTAGGATGTTTCCTATCATAGATATGAAAAATCTCTGATTTGTCCAAAGGGCATTCTCTCAATAGATGCTTGTTTCTACACCTAGGACAATAGATGGAGAGTGGTTCAGTTGTTCTATTTTGATCAGTTGTTCTAGTTTTTGCTTGAATCCCATCTAATGTGGTATTTAATTGGACCAAAATGTCTATTTTTAGATTTGCAATCTCTTCCATTAACTATCCTATTTCATTTTTCCCCTTAAAAGTTTTGGATGACCTCACTCCATTTTGGGTTCTAGAATAGTTCCTACAGAGTTCTTCTATAGCAGGTATATCCATTTTGTTGATATTTCCTTTTCCCATTAGATCCAGTGCCTATTTTGATTCTTTATCCAATCCTTTTACAAATAGGGTTCTGGCCAAGGAGTGATCTACTGGGTTGCCATACCTTCTCAAGGCAAAATTAAACCTATCCACATAGTCCTCTAAGGTCTCTTCCTCCCCCTGCCTAATTTTAAACAATTCTTCATTTTTATTACTGGATCTACAGTAGTCTTGATACTTTCCCAAAAAAATTGTTTCCATCTGATCCCAAGAATGGATAGAATTCTGGGGTAAACCCATATAACCATCTCATCACAGAATCTTTCAGAGTTGAAGGGAATAGTTTGAGTTTTTGGTTATCTGATCCATAATCATAAGTTTGGCAGACTACTTTGAATTCAAATAAAAACTGATATGGATCCTCAGAAGAAAGTCCTCTAAAATTTGGCAAGTGTGCTGGTGAGATATTCTTCATAGGAGCATTGTCTCCAGTAGCCAAAACAATAGGATATGAGAAGGTTCTTGGAGCCTGATTTTCCTCTTCTTCATGATTATCATTATCCATGTTTAGTATTGGTTCTTCTCCTTGAGGTTCTAGGAAATTAGGTTCTATCAAAGGATCTACCTGAAACTTTTGTTGTAATTCCTGGATCTAATCGGCAAGTGGAAGATTTGGAGGATCTAAGGGATTATTGATTTGAGGTGCAGCTTCCAAAGTAGGTTCTAGGTTTCTCTCTTCAACAAGATCTTTTTCCACCCCACTGCTTTCCCCTATGGCTTGTTGATGGGGTGTCTGTTTTATATATCTTCCTTTTGGATCTCTAGCTCTAACCATACAGATCTATCCTAAAAACTATTTTAGCTAAGTTTCCCTAATTAACACAATACATCCCCAGCAACGGCGCCAAAAATGACAAGGTGTCGTTGTACCTCATCATTTAATCATATTTCAGATGTCAAAAATCCAGGGGCTGTGTCCTCGGCTGTCTACAATTAGGGATTCTATAGTTACCAGTTTTCCTAGCTAATCTTAATAACTTCTACCAACTTGAAGAAATTAATCTGTCTACTTATTGAATGAATTTGAGGAATGCTGAAAACATATTTAAGCAGGAAGTTACTTAAAGCAATCTTAAAAATAGTAAGATGCATCTATCTATCAAAATCAGTAAATACTTTTTACAGCAAAATTTGAAGTAACAAAATAGTGGTACTAGCCTTCTGCCTTGGTGGTGAGAGTGGGCCCTTGCTCCACACCCTTGGGGCTAAAGGCTATAATAGGGAATCAGCACAAAAGAAGATCACAACTAAATCTGGTCCAATTCCATTCACTTTGCGTTCATGAACAATATTGATATCAGAAAAAAAATTGAGATTACCGAGAATCAGAATAATCCAATTATTGTATTTCTTTTCTATTGTTTCTATCAGTCTATATAAAATGAGTGATGACATATCACTTATCGTATCTACCAGTTCTTCTATGAGATGACATCCATCTCTTTATTACACTAGTTGTCTAATTGTGGAAAAATAATCATGCAATAAAAGTAGATTGAGTGGAACAGAAGTCCACTCAGAATTCTAAGTTTAAGTCTTAATACATTTGGGCAGCGAGGCCCTAAAAATATGGGTATTGAATCAGTTCTATCCGTAACTCATGCAAAAACTTTATAAAGATAAAAACTCCAGCAGTTAACTAAAGATGACCCTTCACCACTCAGGTGATGATTTGAGTGAAATGAGGGGTATTATGATCACTTCTAAGAGTGCCTGATCGGTAGCTTATGATGGAAATATGCCCTGCTTTCAGGAGGTGCCGGAGATATTTGTCCCTGTCTGTAGCTCCAGAGATATGTCTGTAGCTCCGGAGATATGTTTGTAGCTCCAAAGATACCATTGTGACCTTTTTGTTTAGCTCTGGAGATGCTCCAGACTCCCGCCTAGCTCCGGAGAGGCTTTTCTCTTTACTTCAAAACTTCTAGTGTCATGGTACTCTAGTATTGTCTCTGGAGATTATTGAAGACTACCTCTGGAGATGCACAAAATTGTCGTTCTGAAAATCTACACCTGTTGATTCAAAAAGAGAGAAGTTTCTACATTTTTCCATCAATTCCATGCACATTAGTCCCTCAATTAGAAATTGTGATCTTAAGTAATTTATCTCAATTAATCATTATCTAGAACGATCTTGCTAGCCTATTCGGGTGCAGACATTAGGAAAGATGGAATCAGGAAGGAGAAAAAGAGAGGTAAAAAGATGTATTTCATGGGTGCAACTTGGCACTCATCAATATCCTCCATCTCAACAAGTGCAAATTGACACTACTCAATTAATAACACTCACTAGTCTATAGTTTGTCATGTTGAACCACTATAACATAAACTCCACATACTTGCTCTATCCCAACCAAAGATTTCTATTAGCTTTATCTTTTCTAATATCCATACTTAAGATGAATTTAGCATCCCCCAAGTTCTTCATATAAAACTAGAATGAGAGCTAAGACTTAAGTGTTGGGAAAGGCGTGTTGTACACCTTGCATAATAATGCTAACAATATAAAAATAAATATTTAATTGTCATGCATCTTAGAGACGTGGATACCACATGGGTTAGGCATTCTTGGGGCCACTTGTATGTTGTCACATTGGGAAAATATTTATTATGAGGAAAATTGAGTACTAAATATTTATTTTAGGATCATGATTTAATAAGCTTGTAGTTTATGTAATACCACTTAGTGGTTTTGTGCAAGCTTGTCTTTATAAAATCAAACACGAGTTGTTGTTGAGGTTTTGTTGTTTTCTAAGGTTGGATTGAGCAATGCAACTAGGGTGCTTGATGCTTTAGAAGCCTTGCATGGAGACTCTGCAAATATATTGTAATCCTGTTCATGAAAATAATACATTGAGTTTTGTGTGTGCTTTCAGAGACTACTTTTTTCTCATGAGAGGGTTTTCCCAAGGTACATCTGGTGTTATCTTGAGTTACGATTTTTTATTCTTTTGCATTTTAGATTTTGAATATTGATGTTGCATTTGTTTCTCTTGTTAGGGTTATGTGGAAATGGTATATTTTGCTACAAATTTCATTTCATTTGGTATCAAATCCTAGTTGTCATGTTGTACTAAGAGACATCTTCTTGATACTGTTAACCCTTTGTGTGAGTGGATCTTGTACATAGTTGAATCCATGGTATTGTAGGAAAAGATTGAAGTCATTTCAATGCTTTAGGTGTGTTTGCAAATCTAGGGTTTTATGTTGATTTGGCAAATGGGTTTTTTTATTGGATTCATTTTGTGAGGGTTTTGAAGGTGAAGTTAGGTAGATGACCTCCTAGACAAAAACATCCCTCACCATTAAATCCAGAAGGCCCAAAAACCTATGGTTTGATATAAAATTTGATATATTTAGGATAAAAATGGTCATTTTTAGGGGTTGGAGGAATCTTGGCAGGTCAAAATCTATACAATTGTACATAATCTGTACCGTCATATGCTGCACCAGTCTACGATATAGACATTGTCAGTCAGTAGATTCTATGGAATATTTTTTTAGATCAATCATACAATAAACAAAAAAAATAATGATATGACTGGGTTGAGGGTTCAGTGTTTGTATCATCATATGTCAGTTGGCATAAGGTCTAGGTCAGCATAGGCTTGAAGTCAAATGAGTCTATGTAGAGATGAAGGGTCAAATCCCTGGTCGTATGGGTGATTATCCACCCAAGCTTTAGTGCCTTCTTATGAGGAGGCCAACACCTAGTCATGGCTTGTCATGAGGTTGAGCCCATAACAGATTGGACTCTACCCACCCACCATCATCAAGCCACCTAGTAGTTGTATGTGCTCTGCTCAGGAGCCCTCCTCTCACCCAACCACCACCATCAATGGGATTACTAGTCACAGTAGCCTATGTAACACCTATGCACCACCACCACCAATGGCACCACCCACCCTCAGCCATAAAACCACCAGAATAGTAGCAAGACTTGCTTATTAAAACATAATGGAGAAGATTCTTTCAAGAGGCATAACTTTTACTCACAGTATTAGATTTTTAACTTCTTATAGTCAACAAAAATCCCTTTTTGAGTACTACACAATGGTTCGGTGGTTTTTTTAGATTGTTATCACTTGGAATTGCACCCTACCTGAACTGGGTTTAGGCATTCCAATGACACAATTGGATTGATCTCAAAGTGTGGAACCTTGCATATGAGATCAAACCTCCAGAGAAGACCAATTCCTCTTTATGGACTTAAGGTCCAGAGAATGTTGCAACTAAACCTAATGCTAATAGCCATAGGGAAAAGGGCAGAGAGAGATAACTAGAATGTAAATGGAGGTGATACACCAGGTTTAATTTGTTCAACTTCTCCTGCAACAGTACAACAATGATCTCTAGAATAGATAACAAATTACGCAGTCTTGACTGACTTAGCAGAAGTTCAAACAGAAGACTAAAACTTAGAAGGAACATTAATTCACAACACAAGTAAGCAGAAACCAAATGAACATAGAGCAAGGATGTCAAGAGAGGTAAAATATCATATCTTATATTAACCATGGAGTCTAAAAGCCATTACAAAGAGAAGAAGAGTTAGATGTAGAAGGAATAGACACAAAGTAATATTTAAATCCATAAGTGGACAACAAGTGAATATGTGAGAGGCTCAAAGAATAGCACAATCCATCAAATTCACTTAGTTCCTACAAATCTTTACAAGGTCTTGAACTGAAACTAAGATCCTCTACCCATGTGATAACCCAAGAAAATAACCAACCCTTAAAATGCATCTTTCAAATACTTATATAGCTTTGTTCATTTTTACTTTGTAGCTCTAGGCGTGAGAAAACCCTGTTGGAATTAGTCTGGACAACTAAGAGGGGGGGTGAATCAGTTGTCCCACAAATTTAACCTTTTTCTACTTTTAATCTTCTTTATCAACTTACAATTGCATTAATAATGTAAACATTAAAGCATGAATCAACACCACATGAGCATAAATAAATTGAGCACACATAACACCAGAATTTTTTACATGGAAACCTGGTTAAGGGAAAACTACGGTGGGGATTAACCCACAAGATTTGTACCCTGTTAAAAGTACTTAGAAGAAAAGAGAAGGCACATGCCTTCAGGCGCACTGCCCAGAGCTCACTACTCAAAAAGAGGCTCACTGCCTATAGAATTTATGTTTAACAAAGAAAGAATTAACTGATAAATAACATCTTCTTCATGCTAGGTTCAGTTTCATTGAATGCTCACAAAACTTCTACTCTGTCCCAAATACTTCTTCTCTAACTCTTCATCCTAAATAGCTCTTGTTCTTCTGCTTCTCCTCTACTCTACTCTGCCTCTAATCCTTTCTTCGGATTTTATTATTTTTGCACAAGGATGATTTTCCACAATTCATCAACAAGTATTTATATGCTTCATCAATCTTGGAGTGATCATCAAGGTCAGCACTACAAACTTGTGAATCACTAAGTTGTCGGCCAAACATAACTAGAACTCAATTCTTCCTTAATCAACATGCCACACTCCATAGAATTGTTCTTAGACCATCTGCAACATGCTTGAATCATCCAGTCAGCTAAGACTAGGAAAAACAACACAAAGGAAGAATTCTTTAACAACAAGCTCTATCTTCAATGTGGACCTCCAACATAGTAGTCACACGATTCAAAAACATCCACAAGCATATTGAATTCAACAAAAACATCTGCACTCCTCCAAAACAACAGAATCACTTGCATCTTCTTCCGAAACCTCAAGAACACTGTCTACCATGACTGTCACACTAGAAAGATTGCTTGCAAACCTCCAAACCACGAACCACTTGAGTTGATGACACACACTGACTTCCCAAACATGTTTTTAGATCTGCAGATCATAGTGTTTCATTTGCGGAGCTATCCGGACCAGTTTCCTATCACTCTTTCTTTTCTGAATACTGCAAAACCTGATTCTACTCAGATGTCTATAACTTCTTCCAATCTTCATGCGGACCTCGCAAATCTTAACTGGAGCTACTACAAACAATCCTCTACATAGCCATATGGTCTACATACAATGATCTTCATTAAATTTCTCAATATCCTTAACATTCCAGTCTTCTAAACAAGTAACAAAATAGGACACAGTTGACACCAATGGCAACAAGGATATGTTGACATCAATGACAACACCGATTAGGCACATATTTGCAACAATCTCCCCCTTTGTCATTGATGGTAACATATGATGTGAAAAACTAATTCAACCATCAAGACAAGAACTTCTCCCCCTTACATCTGCAATCACTTTCTTCACTGCTCTCCCTTTCATCAGCAACTAGTTTTTCACATGACTTCTCTCCCCCTTTGACATCAATGGCAAAGGGCACATATTTGCAATCTTTTCACCTCCTTTTTGTTTCAGACTAGTCCCAAAAAATAATGCATACTAACTACTCCCCCTGAGTAGTATCTCCTTAACATCAATCCGGATCACAAGATGTGACTGTGAATTCCACCGAACTGATGCACCCTAGTGCATCTTAGTTCTAATCAGGAGGGGTAATAACCCCTAACATCTCTCTGAGATACTCAAAAGTATCCTTGGGAAGAGGCTTAGTGAATATATCCGCAATATGACACTTTGAAGACACAAACTCTAATTTGACTTCATTCTCATTTACCTTCTCTCTCAAGAAATGAAACTTGATTGATATGTGCTTTGTCTTGGAATGCAACATCGAATTCTTTGAGATGTTTATTGCACTTGAATTATCATAGAAAATTGTAATAGGTCTTCAAACACAATTCTGATATCCTTTAGCATTTGCTTCATCCACAAGACTTGAGTACAATTTCATGTTACTGCTATATACTCTGCCTCTGCAGTAGACAGAGATATTGCCTCTTACTTTTTGCTCATCCAAGAAACCAATCTCCTTCCCAAGAAAAATGCACCACCACTAGTACTTTTCTTGTCATCCACATCTCCTGCCCAATTAGCATCTGTATATGCATGAAGAGTGAAGTCGTTGTCTTTTGGATACCACAAGCCATAATCAAGTGTTCCTTTGAGATATCTAAAGATTTTTTTGACTGCTACAACATGGGATTCTTTAGGATCAGCTTGAAATCTAGCAACAAGCCCAACTGCATTCATGATATTAGGTCTGGTCTAAGTCAGGTAGAGCAGTCCTCCAATCATTGATCTATACCTTTTCTGATTTGCCTTAGGGGAGTCATCATCTTTACTCAACTTGCATCCAGTTACCATATGTGTACCTACTAGCTTTGAATCTTCCATTCCAAACTTCTTCAACAATTTTCTCACATACTTAGACTAAGATATGAAGATACCTTTATCTGACTGAGTGATTTGTAGACCTAAGAAGAAATTCATCTCACCAAGCATGGACATCTCAAATTCACTTTGCATCTGATCAACAAATGCTTTGCACATGCTCTCATTTCCACCAAAAATGATATCATCAACAAATACCTCAACAATCAGAATATTCTCATGATCAATCTTGAAGTAAAGATTATTGTCAGTAGTGCCTTTCTTATATCCTAGCTTTAGCAGATACTTATCTAATCTTGCATACCAGGGTCTTGGGGATTGTTTGAGTCCATATAATGCTTTTCTCAACCTACAGACCATATCTTTCTGATCAGACAACTGAAATCATTTCGGTTGCTCAATGTAGAATTCTTCTAATTCTCCATTTAGGAATACTGACTTGACATTCATCTGATAGACCTTGAAATCTTTATAAGCAGCAAATGCAAGAAATAATCTGACTACCTCTGTTCTTGCCACTGGAGCAAAAGTTTCTTCAAAATCAATTCCTTCCACTTGAGAATACCCTTTGCATACCAACCTTGCTTTGTTTCTTACAACTTCACCATCTTACTTCAGTTTGTTCTGGAAGACCCATTTAGTTCCAATCACATTTTTATCCTCAGGTCTAGAAACAAGATCCCAAGTGTGATTCTTTTCAATTTGCATTAATTCTTCTTCCATTGCTTTTACCCAGTTTTCATCATTGCAGGCTTCACTTACTAATTTTGGTTCAATCTTTGAAATTAAACAAATCTCTTCTTCATCTTCAGCAATTCTTCTCCTAGTTCGAACACCTTTATTTCTATCTCCTATGATCTGATTTTTAGGATGATTCATCCTTACATACCTAGGAGTTTTGGGATTTGCTTGAACTTCTATTTCTTAAACTTGTTCCTCAACTTCTGCATTATCCTCTTGAGTCACTGGATTTTTTGAATCAATCTGGATTTGAATCTGAGTTTGCACTTGCCTTTCTTGACTTGGATTTTCATCTTGATCATCTGAATCATATCCGCAAGACCTGGAATGTCCTTCTTTGCTCTCATCAACTCTGACATTGGTACTTTCAACAATCTTTTTCAACCTTCTTGTTAAAGTACCGGTATGCTTTGCTTTGAGTAGAGTAACCCAGAAATATTCCTTCATCACTTCTTGCTTCAAACTTACCTAAATCCTCATCTCTTTTGATATAGCATTTGCTACCAAAAACTTTGAAATATCTCACAGTAGGAAGATGACCAAACCAGAGTTCATAAGGGGTCTTACCAGAATTGCCTTTGATCTACACCCGATTAAGAGTGTAGACAGCAGTACTCACGGCTTCTCTCCAATAAACTTGTGAAACTTTTGTTTCCATCATCATGGTCTTGGCAGCTTCTTGAATGGTCTGGTTCTTTCTCTCCACAACTCCATTTTGTTGAGGAGTCCTAGGAGCAGATAACTATCTTTTTATTCCATGCTTTTCACAAAATGTATCAAACTCACCAAAGCTAAACTCTCCACCTCTGTCAGATCTTAGACACTTTATCTTCACACCAATCTCATTTTCCACCATAACTTTGAACACCTTGAATTTGTCAAGGGCTTCTAATTTTTCTTTTAAGAAAGTTACCCACATCATCCGGGAGTAATCATCAATCAGCAACATAAAATATGTCTCCTTGCACGCTCCTAATTCTAGAAGGACCACATATATCAGTATGCACAAGTTCCAATCATCCACTTGAAAATTGTTATTTACTTTTGAAATAAGTTTTGTTGTATTTACCCAATTGACATTCTCTACACATGCTATCAGGTTTCACAAGTTTTGGAAGACCTCTCACAGCCTGAGTAGAACTTATCTTGACAATGTTATCAAAATTCACATGACATATTCTCCTATGCCATAACCAACTTTGATCTGTCTGAGCAATCAAACAACTTTTGCCAGAACTACTTAATGAAAGATGTTACCTATAGTTTGAGTACCAGATGCAATTTCAGTTCCAGAGCTTTCCAAGATTCTACATTTTCCATCCTTGAATCGGAGATCATAACCCTTGTCAACCAACTATCCAACACTGAGAAGATTATGCTTCAGTCCTTCCACATACAGAACATCATTGGTGTTATTCTTACCATCAAAAGAGATGGATCCTCTGCCACAAATTCTACCAGCTGAGTTGTCTCCAAATTTCACAATTCCACCTTCATATTTTTCAAATCTTATAAACTTACTTTTATCACCAGTCATGATGAGAACATCGACTATCAATCGCCCATTCATCCTTTTCAACAACCTGAGCAGCCAAGGCACTTTCCACATTTGCACAGTTAGCAAATTTAGTAGACACCAGATCTTCTTCTTTGATAGCAATCAACACCCAATCATCTTCAGTGGAACCTCCATGATCAAATTCATCATCTGTGACTCCTCTAGTTTCTTGGACATAGTAACATTTCTTCTGAGCTTTATATCTGTTAGGGTTTGGCTTTGAAAATTTCTCCAGACATCTTGAGGCAAAATGACCAATCTTATTACAAGCAAAACATTTGAATGGCAACTCTCCTTCATACTTATCGAATCCTCTTGGCATTCTTTTGGCAATAAGAGTTTCAAGTTCTGCGAACTCAATTTCATCATCTTCAAGGTCCTTCTTTGCCTTAGCAAATTTGTTTGATCTTCCTAAAGAGCTTTCACCCAGATCATATCTTTATTTTCCATATACACTGGCCTTAAATGCAGATTCAGACTTAGGAAGAGAATCACCAAACTCACTCATTTCAAAAGTTGAGAGCTTACCAACTAACTGATCCCTTGTAATAGTGGTCACTGTCCTGATCTCTTCAATGGCAGCAGCCTTATACTTGTATGTTGTAGGTAAGGATCTGAGCACTTTGGCAATAATCTCTGATTCTTCCAATACTCCACCAGCATTTCTGATACCGGTCACAAGTTCATTCACTTTCTGCATGTAGGAAATAATGTTTTCATCTTCACTCATTACCAATCTTTCATATTTACCTTTCAGGCTATGTAGCTTGGCACATTTGACATATTTGTCACCTTCATATAGATTTTCCAACTTTTTCTAGATTTCATGGGCAGTTTTCAAATCCAGGACATTTTCCAATTATGTATCAGTCAGGGCACTCAATAATGCTTCTCTGGCTCGAGTATTAAATTCAGCTTCCCTGAGTTCATCTAGAGTAGTAGGACCATTCTTCAGAATCTTATACTCATTCTTTGTTATCGACCAAAAGGCATCACCCATACAATCCAAATGACACTGCATGTGTACCTTCCAAAGGGAGTAATTTGTTCCATCAAATCTCAGACTTTCCTTCTTATAAGTCGACATCTTGGATCTCCTCAAGCGATCAAGCTTCTTTTAGAGGATCTAGCTCTGATACCAATTGTTGGAATTAGTCCGGACAACTGAGAGGGGGGGTGAATCAGTTGTCCCACAAATTTAACCTTTTCTTCTTTTAATCTTCTTTATCAACTTACAATCAAATTAATAATGTAAAGATTAAAGCATGAATCAACAACACATG
The DNA here is from genome assembly GCA_027924645.1 of Cunninghamia lanceolata. Taxonomy (NCBI): domain Eukaryota; kingdom Viridiplantae; phylum Streptophyta; class Pinopsida; order Cupressales; family Cupressaceae; genus Cunninghamia; species Cunninghamia lanceolata. The sequence goes on along the minus strand of BSBN01000095.1, from coordinate 4,403,335 downwards.
AGCAAAAATAAATTGAGCACACACAACACCAGAATTTTTTACGTGGAAACCCAGTTAAGGGAAAACCACGGTGGGGGTTAACCCACAAGATTCATACCCTATTAAAAGTACTTAGAAGAAAAGAAAAGGCACATGCCTTCCAGCGCACTGCCCAGAGCTCACTGCTCAAAAAGTGGCTCACTGCCTACAGAATTTATGTTTAACAAAGAAAGAATTAACTGATAAATAGCATCTTCTTCATGTCAGGTTCAATTTCATTGAATGCTCACAAAACTTCTACTCTGTCCCAAATACTTCTTCTCTAACTCTTCATCCTAAACATCTCTTGTTCTTTTGCTTCTCCTCTGCTCTGCTCTGCCTTTGATCCTTTCTTTGGATTTTATTATTTTCGCACAAGGATGACTTTCCACAACTCATCAACAAGTATTTATATGCTTCATCAATCTTGGAGTGATCATCAAGGTCGGCACTACAAACATGTGAATCACTAAGTTGTTGGCCAAACATAACTGGAACTCAATTCTTCCTCAATCAACACGCCACGCTCCATAGAATTGCTCTTAGATCATCCACAACATGCTTGAATCATCCGATCGGCCGAGACTGGGAAAAATAGCAACACAAAGGAAGAATTCTTTAACAACAAGCTATGTCTTCAATGTGGACCTCCAACACAATAGTCACACGATTCAAAAACATCCACAAGCATATTGAATTCAACAAAAACATCCACACTCCTCCAAAACAACAGAATCACTTGCATCTTCTTTCGGAACCTCAAGAACACTGTCTGCCATGACTGTCATGCTGGAAAGATTGCTTGCGGACCTCCAAACCATGAACCACTTGAGTTGATGACACACACTGACTTCCCAAACATGTCTCTAAATCTGCAGATCATAGTGTTTCATTTGCGGAGCTATCTGGACCAGTTTCCTATCACTCTTTCTTTTCTAAATACTGCAAAACCTGATTCTACTCAGATGTCTATAACTTCTTCCAATCTTCATACGGACCTTGCAAATCTTAACTGGAGCTACTACAGACAATCCTCTACACAGCCATATGGTCCACATACAATGATCTTCATTAATTTTCTCAATATCCTCAACATTCCAGTCTTCTAAACATGCAACAAAATAGGATACAGTTGACACTAATGGCAACAAGGATATGTTGACATCAATGACAAGACTGATTAGGCACATATTTGTAACAAACCCAATCAACATGTTTTGTAGACTGCTCATACTGCAATTAATTTGGCCCATGGTCCCTGCCAAATAAAATATGGATTTGGAGGGTCGCCCATGCCCTGCAAGTCCTTAAGGATTATCGCCCATGTTTTCAAGTACTTGTGTGTATTGATGGCATGCTCAAATCCATATGTTTGTCCTCACTCCTAACATGGCATTAACCATTAACACTATTTCACCAACTTGCAACTACCCGCGACCAATATTAATTGGTGCCTTGGCGAGAACTGCAAATATTTCTTTGACTTTCATGTGCCTTTGCGGGGGTTGCGGAGGCAACTGGACATGAGGGATATGTCTGGCCCAATTATTGATTTTCTGCATTGACTGAATCAAATCCCTATCATTCATGATATATCAGGCTCTTACACATTGAGAATCAACAGGATCTAGCCATCGCTTCAGGTTGCATTGTTGATTTTTTCAACTAGACATGTGGGTGACTGGATATGTCAATGGAACATATCAGCATCTAGATGTTCTATATTCTACCTTTATCCTAATCCACATCCTCTTCCTGATGTTCTTCTTGATGTTGACCATCTGGATGTTGATCCTCTATATGCATACTTCACACTCCAAACACATCCTTATGATCAACCAGATGTTGGGAAACATCAGGTTGAATGTTCACTTGTTGATGCCCTTTTTCCTTTTGACCATTTGGGAGATGTCTAGTTAGAATACATGCTTGAGAAATATTTGGTTGGAAAGTCTTCTTGGAAGATATCTGGTTGGAAAATCAAAAGTCAACTAAATATTGAAAAGTCAACTAGATGTTGAACCAGATCTGGAACACAACCCAATCTTGCACAATGGACATTCGGTTCATCCCATGTTCCACATCCGATTAGAAATATAAAGGAACTTCAACATCTGGTAGCACTTGAATGACATCACACCCCAACCTGATATATTCCACTTTAACATATGATCAGTGCAATCAGAACTTGAAAGTCAACCAGACATGAAAAAGTCAACTAGATATGCAACCAGATCTTGCACAATAGACATTCAGTTCATCCCATGTTCCACATCTAGTTAGAGATACAAAGGAACACAACCGGATTCAGATATTGAAGACAACCTGATAAAAATACAAAGAAGTGCAACTGGATGTCAAAGCGTAACTAGATGTGGATGTGAAATATCTGGATGGAAATGTCCGGTTGGAGCCAGAGTCCTACAAAAATATAACTTAGTCAATCTTCCTCAGATCTTCATCAGATTTGAACTGTGACTACCCATTTGGCTCCATAGCAAGATGAACTATGATGCAACCAAATATGGGCATGAAATACATCTGGATGTGAATAAGGTACACTAGATCTGGATGTTCAAATGTTCAGTTGGAGCGATGAGCATAACTTAGCCAAAATTCATCATAACTTCGCCAAATTTGAATATTAAGTACCCATTTGTCTCCTTAGCAAGATGCACTTATCATTTGGCCATGATTTCAACTAGATCTATCATAATTTTTTAACATCTACTCTTACAAACTTGACTTAGGAATTTTTAGGATTTTTATAGGAAATCTTCTTCCATTTAAGGTATCTCAAATTAGATAAATTTGATAGAAGAAGTGCAAGATTTTCACAAGGGGGAAAAACACTTAGGATTTGACAACATTTTTGCAGATTCGAAGATGGGCTATTTTGGCCTAGGGCAAAAAAGGACAACATTTACTATTTATGATTAAAAAAAATTACAAATGGAAGCTAGTTTTTCTCATTATTTTTATAGGTCATCACTTGTGCCCATAATATCTACTTTTGAAAGATCAAGTTTGCAGTTTACTATTCATTATCATAGTTAGAATTCTACATGCTTTCATAGATAGATTGTACATACTTTCCTGGTTTAAATTCCTCATGCTTTTATAGTTAGATTCATCATGCTTATTAATTTAGTTTCCAAAAGCTTTCCTAAATTAATTATTAATGCTTTCTAGTTTATAAATATGTTTGTATTTTCATTAAAAGGCTTAAACAAATATTAATGTGTTGAGATATTTAGTCTCCTTTTGCAAATAGCCTTTGGACACTGCCCTAGTTGACAAACTAAGAAATTAAGTTAAAGTACAAGGTTCAATGACATATTGTCAGAGAGCACGCTCGAGATTTAGTTGATTTTCTATGTTTTCTTGAAAACGCATCTTTGGACATCTAAAAGGTAGGTCCAACCATTAGAGTTGGAAATTCCCAATGCAGATTACCTAAAAAGGTGAGCAACAATTTGCAAAAATGCATAACACGTGACTTTGGACCCACGTGCTCTATATATTCCCCTACTCTACATTTTTTCTTATACACAAACACACTTTTGATGCTTTTGAAGATCTACAATCATTAGTTGACAAAATTATCTCACTTTTTTCTCTTGTATCGACGTAGAAAATTCCAATTGCATGTTTTTAAATCAAATTTGATACTGTAAATCATTGTTTTCATGTTTTGAGGAACTGAAATAATTGATTGACAAAACTAACTAATTTTTGTCTTACATTAACAAAAAAAATTCTAATTGCATGTTTTGTATTTGAATTTGATAAATTGTCAATTATTGTTTGTGATTTATTTTACCAATTGTGTTAGATTGATATAGAATTCAACATCATGCCAAGGAAATGACCAAAAACTCAAACACTGGAGGAGCATGAAGCTAAGAATGTGAAGAAAGAGAATGTATGAGACAACTTCATGAAAATAAGAAATTGAACTCCATATAAATGAAGATCAACTATCTTTGCCAATTGAATTGGATCATGAAGAATCCAAGAAAGAGAAGGATTTGGAGAAACAAAAGGAATGGATATTTATGCAAGTAAGAAGTTGAATGTGGGAGTTGAAGGTACATCATCTTTGCTATCTGAATTTGATGTTGTAGAAAATGTTCAATCACCGATTAAAATGATGATACAATTTCAAATGTAAATATACATGTTACACTAATTGATTAGTTGTTGAATGAGCAGAATTTATCTAATGAATCAAGTTTTCCATCAAGAACACCTCCTAGAATTTTACATAAAAATCCTAAGTTTTTTATTGAAATTGACGAGAATATTCTAAAACCAATGCCTAATAAGATTCCTGAACATACTTATAGAAGAAATGATAATAAAATATGGAAAATATTTTTTGAAAATAAATTAGACTTGATGTCAATTATTTGTTGAAATGATAAAAAAATCTATAGTTTAGACCAATCATGAAGATTCTTGGTCTAAGAACATAAAATACTAATAGTGAAAATTCTATTGTAAAAAACATAATCAATGCATTACAAAGCATTGGTTCCACCTCACACACCAAAGATAGTAATGTTACACAGCATGTCATTACATCAACTGTAGTAAGTAATCAAACAAAGAAATCTCGCTTGATAAGAAAAATAAGTCAAGCACTAAAAATAAGTAGAAAAACACTACTGAAATCCATTGGGAGGCATAAAGGAGTTGAGGACCTGAATAGCAATGAACTATCAATATTCTCTAGTAGACTCCCACCTAAAAATAAATTCATAGTTGAAGCCTTAAAATTGAAGAATTTTAGAAAAATAACACAAGAGTATCTCCTTATCAAAGAGATGATGTAAAAAGGAGAATTGGTTGTCAAAACCATGAGCCACGTCCAAAACATTTTTTGGATATAACTCTTGAACAAAACTTTTCTCCAAATTTGTAGAGAGTTATCCTCAAATAAAAATTAGTCAAAGGTATTTTGAAATGGCAAAAAAAATTTATGTCAAAATAAATCACACAAACAACTTGTTGTTGTAGAGTCCAATGCATGTGCAGCCAAGGCCGCAAAAAAAGGTATCACCATCATTCTAGGACTTTTTAAGACTCAACATCAAAATCACTATTTTTTCTTATTTTTCTCCTCCTTGTAGTCTCTTCTAAAGTGGCCAAGCTTGTCATAGTTCCAACATTTTTCCTTGGTCTTACTAGAATATTTGGATCTCCCATGAGATTTGGATCTAGACTTGTCTCTCTTCTTGTCCTTCTTTCCTTTATCTTTCAATCTTCCATGAATAGATAGGGCCTCTTAGCATATTCAGAATTCTTTCTTTGCATATCTTTAGAAAGTAATGATGCCACCACCTCATCCATTTTCAACTTGGTGGTAGTTCTCCCAATAGCCATAATAAGGTGGTCCCATGAATTTAGCAAATAAAATAGCAAATTCATACATTGATGCTCCTCCATCTTCACACCAACGAAGTGTAATTAGGTCACAATCATTTGAAATAATTTAGATGTTCAGCCATAGAGCCATCATCCTCCATCCTAAGGATATACAACTTCTTTCTCAAGAAAATCTTGTTTACCAATCATTTAGCTTGATAAATCTTACCTAGCTTCTTCCAAAGTGTCACTATGATAGTATTTGCATGCACATGAACAATAATACTAAATCAACCAAATAGAGTCTAATGAGATCCTTAGTTTTTTAGTCCAATATGTCCCAATCTTCTTGTTTAATTATACTAGATTTGGATTTAGATAGTGCAGCCCATAGATCTCTATCCATGAGCATATCCTCCATCTTGAGATTTCAAAGCTCAAAGTTTGTACCTGATAATTTCTCCATCTCTACCCTTGATGTGCTTGGCAATTTTCTTTCAACAAGATCTTTTTCTATGCAAGCACCAACTCAATCTAAGATTATTACAAAAAACCTTTGTTCCTAGACCTAAAATATTAGGTGATCAAGTTCTAATGCCAAATGAAAGGAAGCATAGGTGCAGAATATGCTTCCTACACTAATCTATGAGAAAAGATATATGTAAAATTTAAACTAATCACATAATTATAGAGAAATAAACACAAAAGCAATATACCATAACACAATGACTCACATGGGAAAAACCCTTTCAAGAGAAAACACCCATGCTCCAAATCAACTCAATGTATTATTTAGTAATCAAAGGTTGCAATACACTTGCAGAGTCAGCCTTTACAAGAGTATCACCAACCAAAGATCTAGAGTAATTTTCTAGTAGCGTAACAATACCTACAAAACTTGCTATCAAAACCTCCATCTCAAATGTGCCCAATAAATATGAGACACAATACATGAAACCATCAAATGGTAATTAGAAAAACATGAACTAAAATCACCCATAATGTAGCACCCAAAACCCAAGATGCATCCACAAGCTAAAAATAGCATATTCCTTCAACCTTTCATAAGCTCTTCATAATCCACTCACCAACTTGGGTGATCCATTATCTCCATTCAAATATAACTTATGATGTTTGATAACACGCATCATAGACTGGTCAATAAGTGTAACTCTCCCCCACAACTCTTTTATGTGTCATAGATGTTAACATTTCCTCTCTAAGGGCCTCCTACAATAAGTGATCTAAAAACTCAATTTACAAGACTAAATCCTGGGTGAAAGAAAGTTAAGATAATATCCCAAATTGAATTATATTGCACCTATATGTTGTGTGGTTACACAACATGCCCCATTTTGACGTGACAAAATAGGGACCCAACTTTTTGGCTTGTTTTGTGCTTTCTGGCGGTCTAGTAAAAGTAAGTCATGCAGATCATCATGCATTGAAAGGCTGGGTAAGTGATCATCATGAGGTCAGTTTGTCAAATTTCATATTCTATTCCAGTAACCTCATATTTAGAAAGAGCATTAAATTCCATGCAGGTTTGTCTTTTGCATCACCCTGATATTTGTCAGGATGTGAAAGTTATGAAAGGTCAAAGTTTGAGTCAAACCTGATATTCACAGGGGGAGGATCATATTTCGTAACATTAGTCATTTTATAAAAGGTCACCCCGATCTAATATATCACCTGATAAAATCATGTGGTCTGAATATCCGGACGTCAATTTTAGGTGATAGTAACCTTTACCAGTCAACGGTCTTATGCATCTCGCGAGGATCATATTTTTCAATGCAACCCGATATTTTGTAATATCCTCCTACCGCAAAATATCCCCCTAAGCCAATCTCCTGATGATGTCATCCAAGTCCAATAAACGAAGAAACAAACATGATGATGACATCACCATCATTTTACCTCTCAGGGTATATTTTTTGAATATGATCATGCTCGTATATCATGACGATGACGTCATGATGCCTTGCCAATACACTGCACGAATATCCTGATGACGTCATCCCAATATTCCGAAAGAGAGACATATAAGCTTGGCCGGTCATCATCATCTTTGAAACATCACCTGATATATCGAAATATCCTCCTGATGTACTAAACATAACCAAAGGGTGTGTTCATCACCCAATCTTGTCACGAGAGTTATTCCCATCTGAAAGAGGAGGATCACATTAAACTTGAGATGATATTTGTGAATATCATCCTATCTTTTGAATATCATCCTGACATATGAATATCACCCCGCTCCCATTGCCACCATTAACATTTAATGCGTGCGGAGGTGGTAGGTGGTTCCCGCCGACCACGAAACCTGATGAAAGACCTGGTGAGATCCTGCATTTCCACGTGGATGATCAACAAATAAACATTAAATGTGTCAGAGGTTGCCCTAATTTTACCCTAATTGCATGGTTAAAAGGGTGAATTCACCGTCATTTTGTGTTTACCTTGCGATAAAATTGTTTTTACAGAGCACCAGCTTCCATACTCTCATACCAGCGATCCTTGTATGAAACGAGCTTACAGACAGGAGGAAGTGCGTGATCATCAGCAGAATTAAGATCACTTCCAGAAATCCATTGGTATAGAAGGAAATTTGCATATCCAGGTAAGTAAATGAAACCCTCATCATGTTTCTATAACAGTCAGGTATGGTGTTGTTAATCTGAAGTTCTAGTTTATGCACCCCCATGATAAGTTAAATGTTGAAAAGATACAGCTGACATGATGATTAGTAGAATTAATTGTTATATACATGCATGTGAGTATCCATTGTAAGACAAGATTTTGTTAATTGCAGGCACCCATGGCTGAAAAGAGGTTAGTTAAGTGTGAAGCAGAATTCAGTAAGCCCATGTTCTCATCTCAGAGGGGCATCCTGTTCAAATATGGTGCAATTATAGATACCCATCAGGGGAATACCGATTTAGAAGCCTGGTCAGCCAGGCTGAGCGATGATAAGAACAGAAGTCCTATGTTGGATGCGGTATTCGTGTCCAGAATGTGGAATGCCGCTAGTTTCCCGTACTCCATGGAGTCTCTGGAGCTGGTTATTGAATGTGCCAGGAATTACAATCCAGAGACCAGGCAGGTCATGAAGCATGGGAGAATATATGCAGACCTGTCCATCAAGGGTCTCTCTAAGACATTTGGACTTCCATTGGGTAGGAACATTAAAAGTGTGGACCTAAAGAAATCTGAAAAAGAGTATGAAAATAACAAGAAACAAGCCAGGAAGAATATGTATGAATGGAGGGCTGAGAATAGCACATATCCTGCAGCTGCTAAGCTTCCTATGCACTTATTCCAATATGATTTTAGTGATGAGTACCAATACATGATTGCACTGTTGAGTAGATTAACAGGCCAGCTTGATGCTGGTAGTTTTAAAGACTAGATGTACGGTGTGATAATGATGTGCATATATTCAGATATCAAGCCACTATGGGGCCAGCTAATAACTGATGCTCTGCATGAGCAGCTGATGAACCTAGGAGGTTCAAATTGTGCTTTCTCTATGAAATCATACATTGTCTACTCCTGTGCTTATAAAGGCACATTTGATGCGCTGGTTACAGATGGGAATGTCACAGGCACAATCAATGCTGTGCATATTTGGGATCATCATCCCCAGTTGCAAAGAGCTAATTACCTCCAAGATTACAAACTGGTAAATAATGCATTCTCTATGCATCTGGTAAGAACCATGGAGGAGGACAGAACAAAGAGGTTGAGCATGGAAGCTCAAGAGATAATTTACAGGCATGGAGCCTGGTATATAGAATTTGCCACATTCTCCTACATGAGGATTGAGGGTTTTGAGGGACATCCCATCATGCTGCCGAGGTATCCCACTGATGCAGTGATACTAATGGAATTTATAAGATAGAGCTCCACAATGTTGAAAACATACAAGGATGCACGGAAGCTACCACCAATTTTGTTTCCAGTCACCATTGGTTGATACATGTGTCCAGATTCAGAGAACATAAAGAAGGTGATGGTCACCTTGAATAAAATGAAGCTGCAGCCTTTTCCACTGATAAGACCATATGATCCTTATGGCAGAATGTAAAAAATAATAGGAAAGCCTATTCACCAGAAGCACCTAGAAGACTTCTGGACTGACTGTGAAGATGAAGCAGAAGCAAGAAGAAGAAGATATCAAAGGCTAACATTGAATCAAATCAGAACCTTTGACTGCATCCCCATTCCTCAATAATTGAAGAAAGATGATGGCAGGATAATTGCAGATGAATATGAAGAGAAGAAGATATACAATGATACTATCTATGCACCTGACCTCACCATACAAGAGGATGTATCCTTGGACCCCTTCATTGCCAGGACCATACAGTTAACCCAAGCCTGGGTTGATGAACAGATAGAGGCATTGAAGAAGAAGGGTGTTGCCATTACGGTGGACAACAAGAAGAAGGGGTAGGATATTCCTGATGGGGAGTATGATGACTTCATAAATGAGAAGAGAAAGTCTAAAGGAGAAAGGCTCCCTCCACAACCACAACAGAGCAAAAGACCCCCAAGGGGCAAGAAGGTAGATAATGAACCCAAAGGGGTTATTATTGAAAGAGCAGTGTTTATAGCTGAGGAGGCAGCAGCATGAGGATCAGGATCAGCATCCCCTCCATGGACAAGAAAACAAAAGTCCAAGAAAGGTAAGACAGCAGAGGCTGAAATTACGGAGACCCAAGAAGAGGGTCAATCCTCAAGGAAACCAGATGAAGAGGATATCCTCATGGAGGAAGAGCCTGAGGAACAAGAGGCTCCTTTGTTATTCAAAAGTAAAAGAAGAGCTCCACAGGTGGTGGTGTCTACCCCACCTAAAAAACTAAGAACCTCCATGAGGGGTGAAATAAGACAATCCCCTACATTGTTACAAGGGGCAAGTAGTGAAGTGCATAGAGAACTTCAGCATAATGTTCCACTTCCTACCATCGTCAAGTTCAAAACTGAGCTTGCAGAAGAATAGATGAAACAAACTGCCCAGACACAAGTAGGAGGTCACATCTCACTAGATGAAACAATAAACTTATCAGATGATGAGGTTGTGAAAGAAGTGGCTTCACAAAAGATGGAGACCCTTGCTGCAAGCACATGCATGACCCCTCAAAAGACTCCACCAGTTCAAACTATACTGGAGGAGATAAAGCAAGTGGAAGCTGAAAAAGAAAAGAGCCCAGAACAGATAGCCCAAGAAATGGGGCTAGATACACTAATTGTAGGGGTGACAAGTCCTGTAGTGGTAGACTTAATAGGAAAATAGGATGCAAGTCCTGAACATCTAGCAGGCACACCTGACAAAGAGCAACATACAGAAGAAGTAAAGATGGCAGAACCAGAGGGCCATACTTCAAAACTAAGCCAAGAAAGTCCACAGGACACATCAACAGAACCTGCTATAGTAGAGGTTCAAGAAAAGAGGGTTGATGAGAAAGATGCAGTAGAGGATCTTGCCACTAAAGTTCAAGAAGTAAGCGGTACAGGTGTAGAACAAATCGCAGTTGCAGAACCAACATCAACACCTAAGGAGACTTCCCAAGTATCCACTACTATGAATATGCCTCAACAGGAGGAAGAATTGAAAGTGGATGAGGTAATAAAAGAAAAGGATCATGATCATTAGGATCAACATATAGATACATCACAAGATCCTCCACCTCAGGAAGATGCTCCTCTGGAGAAAGAAATTCCTCAACAGGAGGATGTGCCATAGGATCAACATCAAAGTGAACATCATGAAGAAGAATCGAGAAAATCACCTTCTCCATCACATATGCTGACAGAAATAGGAGATAAAGGTGAGCATCATGATGATGCGGAGAAACATGATCAGGTACCTCTGTGGTTGGAGAAAGAAGTAAATGCAAAGGTAGAATTTGGAATTCAAGAATTCGATGTATCTACCTTATTTTCAGAGAATATAGTAAAACCAAAGAGGAAGGCCAGAATGACTTCAGCCATCAAAAGGGATCCAACCACTGGGAGAAGGACTGCACAAATTGCAGTACCTACTGTAGAGAAAGAAAAAGGTAAAATTACCTTAGACGAGTTTCAGATCAGTATAGTGGACTTAGGGTTTGCCAATGAAGACCAAGAAGGTCAAGAAGGCAAAGATATTATTGATTCTTTAATTTAGAAAGTGAAAAGAGAGAAAGAGAAAAATAAGCAACACAAAGAGCACATTGCTCAGTTGCATGCCTACATAAGACGGTTGATTAATCCTGATGATACTTCAACTGAACATGCAGTCCCATTGACTGCTATTTCTCAAGAGGAGGTAAATAAATTAGATCTCATGAAACATGAGGCATCTGTGCTAAGGAAATGGATGTCATCCACATTGGATGATGCGGAGGAAGTGGTAAAGGCCTCTTTAAAGAGGTGGAATACTCTCAGTGACTCCAGGACAAAGGTAGATAAATTACAGATGCAGACAGGCAAAAGGTCTTTCAAATTGGAAAAGGTATTGGACATCCTGGGGGAGATAAGGAGAATAAATCCTCAACTGCTCATCAACAAATAGGTACTGAATAGTAATACAACCTTGTTGGTTGATATATGGTATAGGGACATTCAATTTGAATGTGGAGTACTTAAAAGATGCAATAATAAACTGAGGGATATCAGCATGAAGTTGCATGATTTGATGACTATTGAGGCAGACATGTTGGAAACACTGGAAGGAAAAGTGGTAGGGAAAGTAGAGAATCAAGATGAGGAGTTTGCCATCAAAGCTTTACACGGCAACTTCCAATCAGTGGCTGATGATCCACTTGTTCACTTGATAGAAGAAGTCATAAATAAAATAATGAGAATCAAAGTCAAGATGGAAAACTACAATGAGACATTGAATAACAGGAAGAACAAGTTTGATAGCAGCAGACACAAATATGAGGCACACAAGCACGCCATCATCAAAGCAAAGACTCAGGATGGCGGGGAAATAGATAAAATTGTGCAGTTGTATGAACAGGTCCGGAGCATCATGCAGCCTCATATGCGGGTTCATCATCATCATGATGATGAAAGCTTAGGAAGTGATGCACCTGGTGAAGAAGCAAATGATTCTGACAAAGTAGATGATGATGCATCCTAGAGTAAATATTAGCATCTGATACCTAGTGAAGATAAGTTTTTTAGATAGTTGCTAGCTGGCAGCTTGTGCCATTTTGTAAGGTTGACATAGTCAAAGGAAATATTGACCGTGGATATGCATGTACAGATCAAGATCATTGATCTTTTGTAATGGATTCCTCACCTTATTCTATAAAAGGTGCAGGAATGCCTCTTTTTTAACATTCAAAACTTAATTGAAATCCGATTGCTGAAATATTCAAGGCTCATTTCAAAGCTTTTTGTATACATCTATATCTTTGCATACTTAGTGAATGAGAAGACTGTTTTGGTTACAATTCATAGTAAATCTTGAGTAATCAGTGTGTGAATTCTGGATGTATGTGGTGATTTGATGCGTCCCTTGGAGTGCATGTCTACTTACATATATTGTTTTCATACAATTCCTTTGAAGTTAGCACCTACTGTATCTAGCTGTGGAATGTCCTGGTGAACATATGGTTTGGTTTAATTCTCCTCATGACTGTATCTGATATACATGTGGTTCAATAGCTGAAGATTCAACATTCATTTAAAGCATTTCTTTCAATTTCTTTAAATTTCAGAACATTTCACTATCATAATTGCAAATAACTGAATATCTAAAGAAAACAATACAAATATGTGGACATTTCGTAGATAAATGGAAATATTTAGCATATTTGTAGCTGAAGCATGTATTATTGATGAATATCATGCAAATATTTGAGTATAACTGTATCATTTGATCAAACAACTGTATAAAATGACCTCTCTGTGAAGAAGAATCTTTGCAGAAATAGTGTCATGATGATGAACTTTATGTAAGGCCCCAAAATGGAAACAACAACACACATCAACCTCTAAGTAACGTCAGAAGATTAAGACCTAATCACCAGAGACTTGGGATCATGAATTCTCTGAATTCATTGTATCTTTCAAGATGAATAAAGGTTAATGTGTACTTTTATTCTATGCTTGTTTGTGACTAACATCATGACCAACATAAATTGGCACTAGAAGGAGGGCCTATCTAAAAGAAGACGCTCATCATCATTATTTTTAGGTTTGATGATGCAGAGAGTAAGGTAACTTCGGATGCATTCGTGAATTTCAAATATTTACTGCAGCTAGCTTGTATATGCTCATTCTGTGTAAGGATTTCTAAATCTAACATAAATATTGCAAGCTTTACAGTAGATCATCATGAATTCACAAATATCAACCAATGTTATGTAAATTTGTTCAAGATTTGAAGAGTTTGGCCTTAAAAACCTGATACCTCGTGATAAGAGTCGTTATACCTCAAATATCACCTCATATTTACACTATCTTTGTAAATATTTCATAAATATCCAATCAGATCAGTCATCTGATCATAAATATCACCTCAGCTGGTGAAATACAACCAATATTTACAATCATCCAGCCAATTTGCCTTAGAATTGAGAAATCCTGGCTCACAAGATAAATACCAGGTCAAGATCCACCGGACCTTTTGAAGAACTACCTGTTAGAGGTTTCAGACCTAGGACTATTGGCATTCATCATACTCCTGGTTCTGATGCATCAGGAACACCACTAGAACGTCCTCCTGTGACTCCTATCGGTTTCAGTATACCTACAGGATATCCTCAGGGAGTACCTTTAGTCCAGCCTCAGGCTCAACCTCCTCCAGTTGCAATGTCTTTCTTCACGGCAGAATTGCCTTTAACCTTCACTGCATATCATGAGTTGCCAAAGAATCCAGACAAACTTTGTCCAAAATATCATCCTTATCAAGATGCTGATGATCATATCAGAACCTTTAAAGAGGCCTGCTGTAGGGCCAGAATAGAGCATCAGGATGTAGTATGCAGATTATTTCTTTTTTCCTTAGGGGAAGAGGCTTATAATTGGTTTATTAGTCTGGGTGAGGGTTCTGTTGATTCATGGGCTGTCTTAGAGAAAGCTTTCACAGACAGATTTAAAGCTCCTATTGATCCTTCAATGAACTATCACCTATTTGCTACAATCAAACGATTTGAAGGTGAGCCGATTGCAAACTTCAATGCTAGGTTTCAGAAAATGTTGTCTAAGGTAGTTACTCCTTATACTGTGTCTGATGAGGCCTCAAGGAGCATTTCTTACTCAACCTTAGATCCTTTGACCTCCATGTTCATAAGGAGAGCACATCCTCAGATCACAACTCTAGCTTTAGCCTTTCAAGAAGCCATAAAGGGTAGTTAGTACTTGTCACCTGCTCCTACTCCAAATACTGCCTTCCCTACACTACCTGGCATGTATCCAACATATCCTGCACAACATCCTGCATCATATCCTGCACAATATCCTAATGGTGCAATGGTACCTCCAGTAGTCATGCCTGCACCCTTGCAAGTGCCTCCATTAAGTATCAATGGGAATGGCCAGATGTCACAATATCCTGCACAAACTCAAACACCTCAGGGTGCTGATCTATCCAACAATAACCATGGATCATCTTTCTTCAAGCCTCAAAGTGAAAATGTAGTAGCCAAAGCTCAAGAGGAAAAGGAGGAGATCAAAGAAATCTCTGCTCAGCTAAGAAAACTCACTACAAAAATGACTCATTTGAGAAATCAGAACTTCTATTCCCAATCAAATCAGAATAGAGGTTATTCTAATGACAGACCAAATTATCCTGACAGAGGGTACAACAACAGTAATTCCAATAATGCTGGGGGAAATAACAATAATCCTTAGAGGTAGCCTAGAGTATGGAATTCCAGGCCAAATAATGGTTCATTACCATCACCTTTAGATAATCAATCACCTGGTGAAACCAAACAAACTACTAGAGTCAATCTTGTTGAGGCAGGCCTCACAAATTGGTGCAAGATTCACAATACAAATGCTCATGCAGAGCTAGACTGTCCACAATTTCAAATTGCTACCAGCATTTTTCAAACAGAAGTGTCTAATACTACAGGGAATCCACCCCAGGTGGAAGGTAATAAAATAGTTCCCTGTGGATATGACTCAGCCCTAGTGTTAGAAAGTTATACTGATCACCAAAGTCATTCACATGCATGTGAAGAGTCTGCCATGGCTTTTGAGTCAAATTATGTCTTCCCTTTTGAGGATGAAAATGAGCCTTCCACTAAACATGAGGTGCATGCGTACCAGCAGCACTATCCTAGTAAACATAACTATAACTTGAGAGGTAATGCCAACAGACCTACTGGTCCCTTGACATCATCTCTACCTCCAAACAATTTCAATACACCTCTCGATCCCAAAGCAAGCAATAACCCTGGGTTCCCCAAGGTAAATGCTCAATATCTGTCACCTCAGAGTACAGCATCAAAGGCTGTTAGCTTGCCTCATGAGTCTGACAAACTCGTTACATACTTGGCAAATGAGATGAAGAAGATAAAGATCAGCCTGTCTTTATCAGAATTATTGAAAACCCCTGCAATTAAGAAGGCATTCATTAAATCACTAGATGATCCTGCTCCTAAAGAGGATATTCATTCTCCAGGCCAGTCTAGTAGTAAAGATCATGCTGCTAGAGATAATAACATCAAATCTAAGGTGCCAGCTACTGTCCAAGCTGCAGAAACCTCACATATGACATTATACCGAGATAAGAGCGAGTCAGCACCTTTCCTCCTTACCATAAGGATGTTTAGCAAGAATTTACACAACTGTTTGGTAGATTCAGGTGCATCTACAAATGTGATGCCCTTGTCTATATGCAATGCTTTAGGATTACATCCTGCTAGATCCCTAAAGAAGGTGACATAGCTAGATAAGACAGAGGTAAGTGTGATAGGTGAACTGACTCATATACACATGCAGCTAGCATATGATCCCAGGATCCAATATTATATTGATATCCAGGTAGTTGACATACCTAACACCTATGGGATGCTACTTAGCAGAGACTGGTCCAAGACTTTGAATGGATATATGGCTACTGACTTCAGTCACATGTGGTTGCCTTGGAAAGGTATTCCTAACCAGATAAGAATAGATACTGAACCCAGGATGAAGCATATGATAACCGAGTACAATAAAACAAATGAGATAATGTATGTAGACATTGAACCTGGAATCTATTCTGTTAGGCCATAGACTGTCAGGATAGAAGAGATCCTGATATTGGACTTTCATCATCATCATGATGATCATCAGGAGGATATGCCTCATGTAAGGCCTGATAATAATTTTGAAAGTGAAAATGAAGGAGATTGCTTCGAAAATTTTGAAAGGCACTTATTCAAACAGATAAAGCTATGTAAAATACTAAATATACCTACTAATGATATTTTGATTGATGGATGGTGCAGATTACATAGTGAGCCTCATTCAGAAAAGACTTGTGAAACATGTAAGGACATGATGGAGTTAGAACAGACCTATAGTGATGCATCATCATCATCAGAGGTGAGTTCATCAGATAGTGATAATGAAAGTGATTCTGACTTATGTTTGTTTCCTGCAAGAATGGAAGGAGACAAATGCGAATGTAGAGGCCATGTTTAGATAACAGAAGAGATACTGGTAAGCAACCAGATAAATGGTAAGAAGAAAGGAAAGATCACCCCTAGGAGTGATTGCTTTGTGGAATCTGATTATGAACTGTCTAATGAAGACAGAAGTAGTAACCTAACGAAGTTCGAGAATTTTCTAGCAAAAGAAGTAGAAAAGATGACACGGCAGCACAGACTTCCCCACGAAGTCTTGATTGAAGTTTGGTGTAGATTGCATGAGGCACTTCATTCAGAGACTGCCTGCTCATTATGTTTACACATTCTAAAAAGACATACAGTGCCAGATCCGGAGGACCATCCTCCTGATGATAAAAGGAAAAAGGAGTCAGATTCACAAAAGAAAGAAAAGGTGCAATCCAAGGATACTAAAATTCCTAAAATAAAGTGGATATCAGGTGGTGCAGCTGCCAGAGCTGCAAAGAAAAAAGAAGGTTCAGCCAAGTCTTTGGCTGAAGATAAATCCTAGATTCTAAAATTTGATGGATCCAAATCCAAACAAGGAGCTGAAGTAGGGATTGATCTTGTTGACCCATTAGGAAAATCCTACTTAGCTACATACAGATTACAGTTCCCCTGCAGTAATAATGTGACAGAGTATGAAGCTCTGATTCATGGGATATTGTTTGCTCTCAAGAAGAAGGTGAAAATTTTGCATGTCTTTGGAGACTCAGAATTAGTTGTCAGATAGGTAAGAGGGATTTACTCTTGCAATTATAAGAGATTGTCAAATTATAGACACATAGTGTGGGATTTAATTGAAGACTATGATGCATTTAACATCACTCATGTTCCTAGAGAACAGAATCATAGGGCAGATGCACTTGCCCAGGCTGCTAGTACATTGGAACCACTATCCATATCAGGTCTAAAGAAATTTTTAGTAGAACTGGTATCCGTACCATCAGTACCTGATAATGTCACTAATCTCCAAGTCTTTGATGATGATCAGCATATTCTTGATTTCATCTCTAACAAGGATATATTTGATGCTCAAATCATAGATGAGAGCAGTATGGAAGATCAAGTTTGGGAAGAAGATGAAATATTAGAGTTGCCTAGCAACAGGATTCCCAAAGGTATGATTGAATTAGAAAGAGCCTTTGATTTGGATAATATGCTGAAACAGAAGGTTCTTCCCAAGGTTGATGGAGGTCAGTATTCACAAGTGAATATTAGACAAAATGAAGACAAAAGAAATGTCCTGATAGGCAAAGTCTGCACACCAGAAGAGTTAGAAGGAATAACTCAAGCTCTCAAGGATTGCATGCATATAATTGCCTGGACATACGATGAGCTGAAGACATATGATACATCAGTTATAACCCATACTATACCTCTCAAACCAGATGCTAAACCTTTCAGACAGAAGCAAAGGCCAGTCAATGCTTTGCTTGAACCCATAATTTTTGAAGAAGTCAAGAAATTATTAAATGCCAGGATAATCTTTCCTATGAGGCATTCTACTTGGGTGGCTAATCTAGTCCCAGTCAGAAAGAAAAATGGAGACATCAGATTATGTGTAGACTTCAGGATTCTGAACAGAGCATCAGAGAAGGATAATTATCCTTTACCATCATTGGATGAAGTTCTGCAGATTGTAAATGGAGCTAAAATGAAGTCCTTCCTAGATAGTTTTTCAGGCTACAACCAAGTGATGGTTGATAAGATTGATAGATTGAAAACTTCCTTCACCACCAAGTGGGGGATATTTGCATATAGACGTATGCCATTTGGACTCATAAATGCTGGAGCTACATTCCAACGAGCAATGGACATAGCCTTCAGAGGCTTAATAGGAAAGTGCATAGTCATCTACATGGATGACTTGACAGTATTCTCCAAAGAAAGGGGGAATCATGTAGCTGATCTCAGAAGTGTACTGAAGAAATGTGAAGAGTACGGAATATCCTTGAATCCCAAGAAATGCATATTTGGGGTAACAACAGGCAAATTATTAGGCCATTTGATAATTGAAGATGGGATCATCATTGATCCTGCCAGAGTGGCGTCTATCATGAAAATACAACTCCCTAGGAGTAAGAAAGAACTTAAGTCTTACTTTGGTAAGATTAAATTTTTAAGAAAATTTATCACTGGCTTTGCAGAGATAGTCAGACCTCTAAATGCCATGCTGAAAAAAGATGCCAAGATTGAGTGGACAGCAGAGGCCAAGGCTGCTTTTAAAGACATAAAGAAGGTCATATCAGATGCTCCTATCCTCATTAGTCCAGACTACACAAAGGACTTCTACATCTATTCATTTTCCTCAGAGCATACCTTTGCAGCAATGTTGACTCAAAGAAATGAGGAAAAAGAAGAAAAACCAATAGCTTTCATGAGCTATCCCTTCAAAGATGTTGAACTAAGATATGTGGATGTTGAAAGACAAGCACTTGCATTAGTCAGGGTAGTAAAGAAGTTCAGACATTACATACTAAGAAGCAAAGTGATTGCAGTAGTGCCTAATGCAGCAGTGAAGATGCTGCTGATGCAGAGTGAGCCTAGTGAGAAAAGGGCCAAGTGGATTACAGTATTACAAGCGTATGACATGGAAATTACACCAATAAAATTGGTAAGAGGACAGGCCTTAAGCCAAATGATATATGAAATTGATCCAAATATCACTAGTCAGCAATATGTTATCAATGCTGAGGATAATAAAGAATGGTATTCAGATATTAGGCATATCCTGATCACTAGAAGGTGTCCTCCAAGAATGCAAGCTTCACAAAGAAAAGCCTTGAAGATAAGGTCACAAAAGTATATGATGAAGGGAGGGATCCTGTTCAAAAAGAATTATGAAGGGATATACCTGAGATGCTTAGAAAAAATAGAAGCAAATAAGGTTTTGTTAGAATTACATGACAAGTTCAGAACAGCACATGGATCAACCATGGCCACAACACGTGCAATCCTCAGAGCAGGATATTATTGGCCTACAATTTTTAAAGATACAGCTAATCATGTTAAGTGTTGCCATGTTTGTCAGGTTGCTGCCAACAGAGATAAATATGCTGCACAACCATTGCAGCTAGTGATGGAAGAGCGCTCATTTGCACAATGGGGCATGGACTTCATAGGACCAATTAATCCTCCATCCTCTTCAAGCCATAGGTACGTCTTAACAATTACTGACTATTGTACCAGATGGACTGAAGCTGTCAGTAGCAAGACTTGTACTGCTGATGATGTTATTAAATTTTTGGAAAGCAACATTGTTACTAGGTATGGAACTCCTTATGCTCTGGTAAGTGATAATGGAACCTTCAGCCTTCACTTCAACCAAATTATCAAGTTGGGCTTTTGATCATGGGATCATACTCAAGTTCTCATCCAACTATTATCCCCAAGGGAATGGATTAGCAGAATCCACCAATAAAAATTTGTTGAATATCATAAGAAAATTAATAGAAAAGAACCCTAGGGAATGGAACTCATTTCTGAAATATGTCTTATGGGTAGACAGGACCAGAATGAAAACTGCACTAGGAAACTCACCTTTCCAGCTAGTATATGGGGTGGATCCTATCCTCCCTGTCAACTTGAAAATTCCTACTTTGCAATTTGCACAAGAATACCTAGGTATAGACAATAGACAAGAAGTCGGGTTGCTTCAGCTAATGCACCTGGAAGAGAAAAGAAGTCAAGCTATTGACCAGTTTGCAAAACATCAGGCTGTTGTCAAACGCTGGTTTGACAAGAGAGCCAAAATTAAAGCCTTTGGGATATCTGATTTAGTCCTGATGTGGGATAAAGCACATGAGAGGAAAGGTGACCATGGCAAATTTGACAGATTATGGGTAGGACCCTTTCAGATTTTTGAGATACTGGGAGATAGCACTTATAGGCTTAAGAACCTGACAGGTGAGGATGTCCCATTGCCAATCAATGGGCAATTTCTCAAACATTATTTTCAAGTCTAAAGTGACTTCATGACAATCATGTGTATCATATTGTACATTTGTATAGTTGCTTGTATAGTTGTGTTTTGTTGTTTTGTTTGTTCATTTGTCTTGTTTTGTTTTGTCTTGGTTGAGTTTTTGTTTTGGTTAGTCAAGATGATGCACTTCATCATCACAGAAAATAACAAATTGTTAAGATTCAAGTGATGAGACCAGATTTAGACATAGGTTGTGATTCGTTCTAAGAAGTACTCATGATCAGGTCTGTGATATCATTTCATCAGGGTGTCTTTTCTTGATTAAAGTGAATCAATCACAATGAAACACCTAACAGCCTTGGGTTTGTTGAACACACAAGTATAGGTGTTAACTGAAAAATCTAAAGGGACTCTCTTGCTACCAATACAATCTCCAACCTAAAGCTGCAAGTGACTATGCCTTGTATAAATGAGCTGACATGATGATATCAAATACAAATTTTAAAGAGAAAATCAGAAAAGAAATAAAATTAGGCCATCTAAGTAACTCTACCGGGGCTATGAACACCTGCTGGCAGTGGGGCTCTACTTAGGGAGATTGTATAGATAACCTTGCCGGGGCTATAGACGCCTGTTGGCAGCAAGGCTCTATCTAGTTGGCTATAAGGGATGATCTCCAACTATGTAGTTTAACACCAGTTACTTATGTTTTCAACTTTCTTTCAAGATGAATATAATTAATCATCTGCACACACATGATTCTTTGTTAGCATTGTTACCATGATGAACTTTTATCATTCAAAAGATCATGATGCTTATACTTAGAATAAATTAGAATAATATGGATGAATATGATCACATCACTTGAATCATTAGAATTTTTTTGTTTTCTTTGGTGGCAAGTTGTTGTGTGGTTACACAACACGCCCCATTTTGACGTGACAAAATAGGGACCCAACTTTTTGGCTTATTTTGTGCTTTCTGGCAGTCTGGTAAAAGTAAGTCATATAAATCATCATGCATTGAAACACTGGGTAAGTGATCATCATGAGGTTAGTTTGTCAAATTTCATATTCTATTCCAGTAACCTCATATTTAGAAAGAGCATTAAATTCCATGCAGGTTTGTCTTTTGCATCACCCTGATATTCGTCAAGATGTGAAAGTTATGAATGGTCAAAGTTTGAGTCAAACCTGATATTCACAGGGCAAGGATCATATTTCGTAACATCAGTCATATTATAAAAGGTCACCCCGATCTAATATATCACTCGATAAAATCATGCGGTCCAAATATTTAGACATCAATTTTAGGTGATAGTAACCTTTACCCGTCAACAGTCTTATGCATCTCGCGAGGATCATATTTTTCAATGCAACCCGATATTTCGTAATATCCTCCTGCCATGAAATATCCCCCTAAGCCAATCTCCTGATGACGTCATCCAAGTCTGATAAATGAAGAAACAAACATGACGATGACATCATCATAATTTTACCTCTCAGGGTATATTTTCTGAATATGATCATGCTCGTATATCATGACGATGATGTCATGATGCCTTGCCAATACACTGCATGAATATCCTGATGATGTCATCCCAATATTCTGAAAGAGAGACATATAAGCTTGGCCGATCATCATCATCTTTGAAACATCACTTGATATATCGAAATATCCTCCTGATGTACTAAACATAACCAAAGGGTGTGTTCATCACCCGATCTTGTCACGAGAGTTAATCCCATCTGAAAGAGGAGGATCACATTAAACTCGAGATGATATTTGCGAATATCATCTGATCTTTTGAATATCATCCTGACATAAGAATATCACCCCGCTCCCGTTGCTGCCATTAACATTTAATGCGCGCAGAGGTGGTAGGTGGTTCTCGTCGACCACAAAACCCGATGAAACACCTGGCAAGATCCTGCATTTCCACGTGGATGATCAACGAATAAACATTAAATGTGTCAGAGGTTGCCCTAATTTTACCCTAATTGCATGGTTAAAAGGGTGAATTCACCGTCATTTTGTGTTTACCTTGCGATAAAATTGTTTTAACAGAGCACCAGCTTCCATACTCTCATACCAGCGATCCTTGTATGAAACGAGCTTACAGACAGGAGGAAGTGCGTGATCATCAGCAGAATTAAGATCACTTCCAGAAATCCATTGGTATAGAAGGAAATTTACATATCCAAGTAAGTAAATGAAACCCTCATCATGTTGTTTCTGTAACAGTCAGGTATGGTGTTGTTAATCTGAAGTTCTGGTTTATGCACCCCCATGATAAGTTAAATGTTGAAAAGATACAGCTGACATGATGATTAGTAGAATTAATTGTTATATACATGCATGTGAGTATCCATTGTAAGACAAGATTTTATTAATTGCAGGCACCCATGGCTGAAAAGAGGTTAGTTAAGTGTGAAGCAGAATTCAGTAAGCCCATGTTCTCATCTCAGAGGGGTGTCCTGTTCAAATATGGTGCAATTACAGATACCCATCAGGGGAATACTGATTTAGAAGCCTGGTCATCTAGGCTGAACGATGATAAGAACAAAAGTCCTGTGCTAGATGCGGTATTCGTGTCCGGAATGTGGAATGCCGCCAGTTTCCCGTACTCCATGGAGTCTCCGGAGCTGGTTATTGAATGTGCCAGGAATTACAATCCAGAGACCAGGCAGGTCATGAAGCATGGGAGAATATATGCAAACCTGTCCATCAAGGGTCTCTCTCAGACATTTGGACTGCCATTGGGCAAGAACGTTAAAAGTGTGGACCTGAAGAAATCTGAAAAAGAGTATGAAAATAACAAGAAATAAGCCAGGAAGAATATGTATCAATGGAGGGCTGAGAACAGCACATATCCTGCAACCGCTAAGCTTCCTGTGCACTTATTCAAATATGATTTTAGTGATGAGTACCAATACATGATTGCACTGTTGAGTAGAGTAACAAGCCAGCCTGATGCTGGTAGTTTTAAAGACTGGATGTACGGTGTGATAATGATGTGCATATATTCAGATATCAATCCACTACGGGGCCAGCTAATAAGTGATGCTCTGCATGAGCAGCTGATGAACCTAGGAGGTTCAAATTGTGCTTTCTGTATGACATCATACATTGTCTACTCCTGTACTTATAAATGCACATTTGATGCACTGGTTACAGATGGGAAGGTCACTGGCACAATCAATGCTATGCATATTTGGGATCATCATCCCCAGCTGCAAAGAGCTAATTACCTCCAAGATTACAAACTGGTAAATGATGCACTCTCTATGCATCTAGTAAGAACCATGGAGGAGGACAGAACAAAGAGGTTGAGCATGGAAGCTCAAGAGATAATTTATAGGCATGGAGCCTGGTATATACAATTTGCCACATTCTCCTACATGAGGATTGAGGGTTTTGAGGGACATCCCCTCATGCTGCCGAGGTATCCCACTGATGCAGTGATACTAATGGAATTTATAAGGCAGAGCTCCACAATGTTGAAAACATACAAGGATGCACGGAAGTTGCCACCAATTTTGTTTCTAGTCACCATTGGTTGGTACATGTGTCTAGATTCGGAGAACATAAAGAAGGTGATGGTCATCTTGAATAAAATGAAGCTGCAACCTTTTCCACTGATAAGACCATATGATCCTTATGGCAGAATGCAGAAAATAATAGGAAAGCCTATTCACCAGAAGCACCTAGAAGACTTCTGGGCTGACTGTGAAGATGAAGCAGAAGCAAGAAGAAGAAGATATCAAAGGCTAACATTGAATCAAATCAGAACCTTTGACTGCATCCCCATTCCTCAACAATTGAAGAAAGATGATGGCAGGATAATTGCAAATGAATATGAAGAGAAGAAGATATATAATGATACTATCTCTACACCTGACCTCACCATACAAGAGGATGTATCCTTGGACCCCTTCATTTCCAGGACCATACAGTTAACCCAAGCCTGGGTTGATGAACAGATAGAGGCATTGAAGAAGAAGGGTGTTGCCATTACGGTGGACAACAAGAAGAAGGGGCAGGATATTCCTGATGGGGAGTATGATGACTTCATAAATGAGAAGAGAAAGTCTAAAGGAGAAAGGCTCCCTCCACAACCACAATAGAGCAAAAGACCCCCAAGGGGCAAGAAGGTAGATAATGAACCCAAAGGGGTTATTATTAAAAGAGCAGTGTTTATAGCTGAGGAGGCAGCAGCATGAGAATCAGGATCAAGATCAGGATTAGCATCCCCTCCACGGACAAGAAAACAAAAGTCCAAGAAAGGTAAGACAGCAGAGGCTGAAATTACGGAGACCCAAGAAGAGGGTCAATCCTCAAGGAAACCAGATGAAGAGGATATCCTCATGGAGGAAGAGCCTGAGGAAGAAGAGGCTCCTTTGTTATTCAAAAGAAAAAGAAGAGCTCCACAGGTGGTGGTGTCTACGCCACCTAAAAAACTAAGAACCTCCATGAGGGGTAAAATAAGACAATCCCCTACATTGTTACAAGGGGCAGGTAGTGAAGTGCATAGAGAACTTCAGCATAATGTTCCACTTCCTACCATTGTCAAGTTTAAAACTGAGCTTGCAGAAGAACAGATGAAAGAAACCGCCCAGACACAAGTAGGAGGTCACATCTCACTAGATGAAACAATAAACTTATCAGATGATGAGGTTGTGAAAGAAGTGGCTTCACAAAAGATGGAGACCCTTGCTGCAAGCACACGCATGACCCCTCAAAAGACTCCACCAGTTCAAACTATACTGGAGGAGATAAAGCAAGTGGAAGTTGAAAAATAAAAGAGCCCAGAACAGATAGCCCAAGAAATGGGGCTAGATACACTAATTGCAGGGGTGACAAGTCCTGTAGTGGTAGACTTAACAGGAAAACAGGATGCATGTCCTAAACATCTAGCAGGCACACCTAACAAAGAGCAACATACAGAAGAAGTAAAGATGGCAGAACCAGAGGGCCATACTTCAGAACTAAGCCAACAAAGTCCACAAGACACATCAACAGAACCTGCTATAGTAGAGGTTCAAGAAAAGAGGGTTGATGAGAAAGATGCAATTGAGGATCTTGCTGCTAAAGTTCAAGAAGTAAGTGGTACAGGTGCAGAACAAATCGCGGTTGCAGAACCAACATTAGCACCTAAGGAGACTTCCCAAGTATCCACTACTGTGAATATGCCTCAACAGGAGGAAGAATTGAAAGTGGATGAGGTAATAAAAGAAAAGGACCATGATCATCAGGATCAACATATAGATACATCACAAGATCCTCCACCTCAGGAAGATGCTCCTTCGGAGAAAGAAATTCCTCAACAGGAGGATGTGCCACAGGGTCAACATCAAAGTGAACATCATGAAGAACAATCGAGAAAATCACCTTCTCCATCACATATGCTGACAGAAACAGGAGATAAAGGTGAACATCATGATGATGTGGAGAAACATGATCAGGTACCTCCGTGGTTGGAGAAAGAAGTAAATGCAGAGGTAGAATTTGAAATTCAAGAATTCGATGTATCTACCTTATTTTCAGAGAATATAGTAAAACCAAAGAGGAAGGCCAGAATGACTTCGGCCATCAAAAGGGATCCAACCACTGGGAGAAGGACTGCACAAATTGCAGTACCTACTGTAGAGAAAGAAAAAGGTAAAATTACCTTAGATGAGTTTCAGATCAGTACAGTGGACTTAGGGTTTGCCAATGAAGACCAAGAAGGTCAAGAAGGCAAAGATATTATTGATTCTTTAATTCAGAAAGTGAAAAGAGAGAAAGAGAAAAATAAGCAACACAAAGAGCACATTGCTCAGTTGCATGCCTACATAAGACGGCTGATTAATCCTGATGATACTTCAACTGAACATGCAGTCCCATTGACTGCTATTTCTCAAGAAGAGGTAAATAAATTAGATCTCATGAAACATGAGGCATCTGTGCTAAGGAAATGGATGTCATCCACATTGGATGATGCGGAGGAAGTGGTAAAGGCCTCTCTGAAGAGGTGGAATACTCTCATTGACTCCAGGACAAAGGTAGATAAATTGCAGATGCAGATAGGCAAAAGGTCTTTCAAATTGGAAAAGGTATTGGACATCCTGGGGGAGATAAGGAGATTAAGTCCTCAGCTGCTCATCAACAAACAGGTACTAAACAGTAATACAGCCTTGTTGGTTGATATATGGTATAGGGACATTCAATTTGAATGTGGAGTACTTAAAAGATGCAATAATAAACTGAGGGATATCAGCATGAAGTTGCATGATTTGATGACTATTGAAGCAGACATGTTGGAAACACTGGAAGGAAAGTGGAAGGGAAAGTAGAGAATCAAGATGAGGAGTTTGCCACCAAAGCTTTACACGGCAACTTCCAATTAGTGGCTGATGATCCACTTGTTCACTTGACAGAAGAAGTCAGATAAAATAATGAGAATCAAAGTCAAGATGGAAAACTACAATGAGACACTGAATAACAGGAAGAATAAGCTGGATAGCAGAAGACACAAATACGAGGCACACAAGCACGCCATCATCAAAGCAAAGACTCAGGATGGCGGGGAAATAGATAAAATTGTGCAGTTGTATGAACAGGTCCGGAGCATCATGCAGCCTCATATGCGGGTTCATCATCATCATCATGATGAAAGTTCAGGAAGTGATGCACCTGGTGAAGAAGCACATGATTCCAACAAAGTAGATGATGATGCATCCTAGAGTAAATATTAGCATCTGATACTTAGTGAAGATATGTTTTTTAGATAGTTGCCAGTTGGCAGCTTGTGCCATTTTGTAAGGTTGACATAGTCAAAGGAAATATTGACCGTGGATATGCATGTACAAATCAAGATCATTGATCTTTTGTAACAGATTCCTCACCTTATTCTATATAAGGTGCAGGAATGCCTCTTTTTTAACATTTGAAACTTAATTGAAATCCGTCTGCTGAAATATTCAAGGCTCATTTCAAAGCTTTTTGTATACATCTATATCTTTGCATACTTAGTGAATGAGAAGACTGTTTTGGTTACAATTCATAGTAAATCTTGAGTAATCAATGTGTGAATTCTGGATGTATGTGGTGATTTGTTGCGTCCCTTGGAGTGCATGTCTACTTACATATATTATTTTTATACAATTCCTTTGAAGTTAGCACCTACTGTATCTAGCTATGGAATGTCCTAGTGAACATATGGTTTGGTTTTCTTCTCCTCATGACTGTATCTGATATACATGTGGTTCAATAGCTGAAGATTCAACATTCATTTAAAGCATTTCTTTCAATTTCTTTAAATTTCAGAACATTTCACTATCATAATTGCAAATAACTGAATATCTAAAGCAAACAATACAAATATGTGGACATTTCGTAGATAAATGGAAATATTTAGCATATTTGAAGCTGAAGCATGTATTATTGATGAATATCAGGCAAATATTTGAGTATAACTATATCATTTGATCAAACAACTGTATAAAATGACCTCTCTGTGAAGAATCTTTGTAGAAATAGTGTCATGATGATGAACTTTATGTAAGGCCCCAAAATGGAAATAGCAACACACATCAACCTCTAAGTAACGTCAGAAGATTAAGACGTAATCACCGGAGACTTGGGATCATGAATTCTCTGAATTCATTGTATCTTTCAAGATGAATAAAGGTTAATGTGTACTTTTATTCTATGATTGTTTGTGACTAACATCATGACCAACACTATACTACCCTACTCTGAGACCATGTTAGATTTAATTAAAAAATATGCAATATTAAATATCCCTATGACCAAAATAGCAAGATGACACTAATTCAAATGTAAACAATGAGAATAACAAGATTTTAATATTTGTATTCAAGGTGTGTAAAATAAGAAATAGACTACAATATATAGACTCTAGGATGCACAAGTCATGGTGACAAGTGTCCCAAAGGAGAGTAAAGGACTAAGTCAATTGTGGGATCAAAGGTGTTAAATGAACTCACCTTTATGAGGGAGTTATGGCACCTAACTACTGTTAATTAAAGAAATGAATTAGGTAGAGGTGGCAAAGAATCTCATCAATAAAGGGAGATGACAAGAATTGGCATGTGCTCTTATTTCCTAATTTACCCAAGTAAATAATATTATTACCTAAGAAAACTTAATATTAGGTGCAATATAATATTACACCAACACTAAATACTATGACTTCCTTCTACGTCACTACCAAATTATTTAGTATGTGATATGGAATTTGTGTTGAGTTAGTTGAAGTTACATATACATGTGGTAGATTCACTTAAAATGCCAAAACATAGGGATCATGCATTCACATACTTAAATAATCGTATTGGTCAGGGTGAGAAAATAAATGAGCAAGTAATTGACCCTAAGATTTCCATGGATGAGGAAGAGGTTCCTAAGATCTGTTTCGATGTCTTTGGTTGAAATCTAGTTGGATGTTGACCCATTGTACACTTCCCTGTTATTTAATAGGTGATTGGTTCACAAGTGAATTCTTGATTTAGGCACATCTTACAATGTTATGCCTTTTGAAATTATGAATTAGTTATGCTTGAAATTTTCAAAAGTTTTTGGAAAGTGTTACACCATGGATTCAAGAGAAGTACCAGTTGTTGGTGTGGTCAATGTAATTGAAGTGCACCTAGAAGAATACCCACGTAATCTATAATGATGAACATCATAGTGGTGGATTGCGGACATATGTGTGGTATATCTCTATCTAGGAAGTGGGATAAATTTGTGGGAGGTGGCATTCAACTAGACATCATATGCTATAATTTCTCTAGGTGGTGAAAATGTGAAGTCATGGAGGGAGTAGAAGATGTTGTGTACTATGGAATATCCTCAAAGAGCCCTAAATCAGGTATTCTACCTTGGTGGAAACATTTCTAATTTTGTGGGTATTTGTGATTTTGTTGAAAATTGCATGGATCTTGTCACGTTGTTTTAACCCACAAAACTAATAAGTAATCTCTAGAACATGCATTTTGATGGAACGTGTTCAAAGGAAGGGTCCATATTAGGAGTTGTTCTTACATCACCTAATCAACAGATGTTTAAATTTTCATTTAGATTGTTGTTTCAAGGCAAAAATAATGTTGTTGAAAATGAAGCATTGATACTTGGTTTAAATGTCTCTCATAAACATGGTAAACTGTATAAGACCTCTTGGTGATTCTAATTTGATTTTCTATCAAGTAAAGAACAACTATGCTACTAAAAATGCAAGATAGAAGTAATACAAAAATTTTGTTTGAGATACTATTAATTTTTGTATGCCTTCACCATAGAGTTGGTTGAAAGATCAGAAAATGAAATGGTAGATGAGATGATGGTTACTACTTCAAATTTTGATGTAGGAATAGTTTGACCCATATACAGTTATGGTTGAAATTCATGTTTAGCTTATTATATTGAACAACATCTATAGTTGAGATTATTTAAAGATGAAAGTTAGATATATAGATTTCTTTATTGTATTGAGGAATTTGAGAATCAATTGATTGATTGGGAAACAATGGTTGAAGTTGAAGATGGCAAAGAAGCCATATTAGGAGCAGAAGTTATTCAATTGAAAAGCAATGCTCTCTTTACAAGTCTAGTTTCTCTTGAGTGAGACTTTAACTATGTTGATAGATTTAAAACTAGGAGTAAACCAATGGTTTTTGATGCAATCGAATAAGTGAATCTTGGAAGTGAGTCATTCTCGAGAATGGTATACATTGGAAGAGATCTATCTTCATTAGAGAAGCCCTTATTTCTCTCTTGAGAGATTACAGGAAATATTTTACTTTGTCTTATGATGAGTAGAAAGCTTATAGTGAGGATATGTTTTCGTATGTCATTCTTTTGCATCCTAGATCAATGCCTTTTAAATAGAAGTAGAGAACTATCAACCCTACTTTGGCATCTCAAATGGAAAAAAAAAATAATCAACTTGAGGGATGGATGAATAATTAATCTAGTTAAGCATTAATCTTAGGTGGCCAATTTGGTCCTTATGAGGAAAATAATGGACACATCAGGTTTTGTATTGATTTCATAAACTTGAATATAATGTCTTTAATGGACAACTACCCACTACCAAACATGGGTAACATGTTGAAGAGGGTTATAGGGTCTAACTGCTATCTATGATAATATTTTTTTGGTTATAACCAAGTGATGCTAAAGCTAACAAAAAAATGATAAGATGTCCTTTAGCATCTCTTGGGGCATTTATGTCTACGTTAGGATGTTTTTTGTGTTTATGAAGGTAGGTGTAACTTTTGGATATCACCTTTGCAAGCTTAATTAAAAAATTTATGGTTTATACCAAGATGATCTCACTATATTTTCCAAAGATATGAGGGAAAGTGTTACATCCCCAACATATGATTTAGCTTAATCTTATTTTTGAGTGGTAATTAGGAGGATTAACCATAGTTTAATGATTAGATGTTGTGGAAATATTTGATTTAATCATTGATTATGAGAATACTGACTAAGAATAGTTAGATATGAAATTACATGTTCATATGAATATTTAAATATTATGAATTGAGAATCAAATGATGATGCATTGATCTTGGTTTTATGATGGTGAGTGTGAACAAGAACTAAATCTTTCTTTGGAGACAGAAGGATAGTATCATCCAGGAGGAAGAGAGAGGTGTCGGGAAATGGGTCCAATTGTCATCTAAGTATCAGATTTTACGTCCTTAAGAACTCATGTAAGTTAGCACGAGTCACGTCTTTTCTCTGCTAGTCTATTTCCTTTATATGTCATCATGTCGATTGAGCTATCTTGACAATGTTTACGTCGACTCGACTAAACGACATTCTTAGAATGTCAACGTGAGTTGAGAGATAGTCTTGCCAAGTGGCGGAGTACTTTCTTATTTCTCTATTTATTCCCGAATCAGGATTTTGAATCTATTGTTCTTGGTATAATATGCTTTGGGTTTATAACGAAGAAGGGGGAGCGGTGCTTGACCCCTAAATCATATTTTGATTGTGTCACCATGTTGGTGATGATGTCATATGACAACATCTTGGTTGTTATGAGTATCCTTATACATCATGAAGATGTATGGAAAGTTTATTAAGATATAACTATTTAAACTTTGTATCGAGCCCCATGCTATTATTAATATGTGTAGACACCTAAAAAAGTCTCGACCATCTAACCATCCTCCGACATCACCCACATCATTAACTTCTCCTCTAATAAATTAATTAATTTTTTATTTAATTAATTATCTCATCCATTCACCCTTTTCTGCACCATTTAATCCCTAAAATTGAATTAATTTAATTAATTTAATAGTTACACTTACTAACATTAGCCCATTTAATTAAATAAATATGACAAATATTTATTTGGTTAATTTCCCCATCTCATTAAACCCAATTAAAATAATTAATTATGTTTATCTAATTAATTCAGCCTACTAATTAGCCTACCCCTAACCTAGTTAATTAAATACATATTATTTAATTAGCTACCCTAGCCTACATGACCCCTAGACCTAAAATTAATTAAATGGATCCTTATTTAATTAATTTTAACCGCTAACTAATCCATCTACTAATTTTCTCCATCCATATTAATTAAACTAATCCTCTTGATTAGTTTGGTCAAACCCCACTTAACATTCATCCCCACACTTCCCAAATAAAAAATTAACCTTTATTCCACATATGGTAGTTTTTTATTCTTATTTGTCCTATAAACCCATTTAATGAGCTTTTACACGCCTAATTTATCCTAGTCCTTGTTTAATGGGACTCTTCCCCATGTGAATTAAAAATTCACTTCTAATCCCCTTCATCTAACTTCATTAATGCAAACCCCTTTCCAAGCTGAAATAAAAATTCACTTTTATTCTCATCCATCCAATCTTCTTGATCAAATATAAGCCCTCCATCCTACAATCATCCTCATCCATTATTCTCAACATTAAATCTCCACCATTGGATCAAATCTCACTCCAAAATGCCTATAAATACAAGCTCTTCCAAGTCATTTCATCATCCAATCTTTGAGTATTGTTACCATGCTAAAATTTTGCCCATCTCTATCATCTTGAGCTAGGCTATTGAGTGATTTGTATTATAGTTTGAGAGTATTTCACATTGAAAGCCATGGATGAAGCTAGAGAGTAAGGGTGCACTCTCTCGACCTTATCAAGGAGGAGGATGACTCTCAAGGTATAAAAGTGTTAGTTTATGCATTTTTATTTATATTTTTAACCTTGTTTATTTTCTTTGACTTCAATATGTTTATGTGTTATGTGTGTTGGCTGACATCATCCACAATTAGTGGAGTGATGAGATGCCATATCAGACCACTAGGAGCTTTATCCTCGTTGTCCACTTGCATATAGAAAGTAATGGACAGAGTGACTCCAAGGAAGATGAGGGGTGGCAGAGTGGAGTAACCACCCTCCACTTCGTGGGCTCGTGTGGCGGTTTCACTGCATGCTCAGCATGGAAAGAAGATCAAAACTTAGTTTGTAAGTCTGGCATTCATTATCATTGCTATCCACAATGCTCAGGAGATAGAGCAAGGACAGGATAATTTTTCAGTTAGCTAGAAGTCTTTGTCGAAAACCACAGGAAGTTGGCACGACAATCCTCTGCTAAGAGCCAACGATAGACTACATCATAAAAACTCAAACGAACTTTCTCAAGTTAGATTCAAAGCCTGTAAAGACTCACATTGCTTTAAATGTTAAACAGTATTAAAACCCTGTTGAATAGGGTCGACTGTGTTGACAGTCAAGTGCATTGTTTGCTATGGTTATCATTTGAGGCACTTGGGCCATAGCTATCGATATAATAATTTTTATTTATCAGACCCTCAAGGTCTATGTTACAATTGTTTAATCTTGTTAATGCATTTTCTTGGAGATATACTCTAGGCCCTCGAGGCCGTCAATGAAATATATTACAAATTAGTATTGACTATATTTATTAACTGTCACTCAAGGCCTTTAAGGCCGAGACAATACTCAGTGTAGCAAACACCATGTTGAGTGCCGATATGGCATAGCATAATAACAGTTTAATGATAACACACAAAATCTTCTATGATGAGCTCGAGCCGATAGTGCTCATGACATATAGTGTTTAAAACTATTTTTGTTTAGATATATGTTTGGAGGACTTGGCCTACATGTGGTCGATGCACCATCCTCGAACTATAATGATAATCTTTTTGAAAAAATTAACCTTTGAACATACTAAGAGAACTTAAATACATCCATCAGAACTTCATGCATAGAACTTGACTACTATTCAAGGATTATTAGGATAACCATAATGCAGTATATATCAACCCCTCGATAGAGGATTGCAATATGAAAGTTAATAGTATTACTCAAAGGCAGATTTGCATGCATGTTGGTTTAATAGAGAGGATTCTCCTCTTGATGCTTATAACATTATGAGATGGAAAGCTTAATCAGTCTAGGTTTTATATATATTATAATGTAAATCAAAGCCATTTGTTTACTTGTGGCTGAACTCCATGAAGGGAGTATTTAATGTTACAAACTCACATGGGTATATGAGTTGATGTCTATTATTAAGACCATCTTAATTGGCTAAGGCAATGTAAGCCTATGTTATTATGATCTTGAATTTAACCTATATGGAAGATCACTTGAAATTGTGAACCATGGGAAGACCTAGGTTGGAAAACTTGGTTTCACTATTGTCATCTTGAAAAATGGAACAGAGTGATGAGGAGTCACAGGTTCCTTATTGTGAAAGTAACCTATTATATTTGATGTACTCCTAAGAAAGGAGTCGATTGTCCTAGAATTTGAATATGAATCGAACTGAACTCACTTTTACTAGACCTAGAGAGGTCGAATTAAGCATATTGTAGGATGAGACATCTTCTAAGTCAAGTCAAGGTGGTGGACATACGGTGACGTTCATTGCGTAACATACATGTATGTAAATCTTTGGCCAAAGTAATGCATATGTCTCTGCATGTATTTTCGGTCCATAGTGCTCCAGATGGCATAATGTCTTCAGTAGTGTCATGCATAGTTAGAGTGGATCTATAGTTGTGTGACCGTGAGGCATTATGAAGGACACAACACCAGATGCTCAGATGGCAAACCTAATGGTTCCTTATATCTATACCTTCTGTGAAGGGTAGGGCCGCTTCTAGGTAGGAAGTTGTGCGGGGGACCGCCGGTCTATGGTTGGAGGAAAAGCACTCGGATGATGCTCTCCTTCCCAAGCATGAGACAAGCCGAGGCTTATGAAGATAGATGTCAAGATTTCCAGATGTAGTATTTTTTTCATTATATGACTTGATAGTCAGTTATTATGTATAATTTGATATTCGATGCCTTGTGCATAGCTTCGTACATGCATAGTGAAGGTTATTCACTAATGAGATGTAAATGGATATTGTAATTCTAAGTTTTGTTATATTCTGGTAAAAAATAACATGCTTAATTATTGTAATGATAATGATTTATTCTTGTTTAACTTGTTGGCCCACGATTGCCATTAAACCAAAAGGTTGACCTTTCAATTTTTGATACAAATGCCAGAGTTAATGAATCCACCAGAGGCGGTTAGTCCATGTCACGAATCCCACAAGGAGCGCTAACCATTTGCCAACAAACCCCCCAGCGTTACCCAGGGGGATTCAAACCCGTGATCTTTCGCTCTGATACCAATTGTTGGCCCACGATTGCCGTTAAACCAAAGGTCGACCTTTCAATTTCTGATACAAATGCCAAAGTTAATGAATCCACAGGAGGTGATTAGTCCATGTAACGAATCCCACGGGGAGCGCTGACCATTTGCCAACATAACTATGATTTGGATAATCATGATGTATTCTAATTCTTAGTTAAGATGAATACTTATGTTAATTTATGAGCATTATGAAATGTGATGTTACATATGGTATCAGAGCTACCAGGTTCAATACATGGACCTATGAGCTCACTACTTGATGATTATTTTTATCCAACATTAACAGATGCTAATGTTTGGGTGTTCTATGCCAGAATGGTAAGAATTAGAACAACACTCAGAAAGAAGGTAACAGAAAATGGACGTTACCTACGTTATCAAAAGGTCTTAAGGGAGTGAGCCTCAAGAATGAAATGACTTGAATAGACCGGTTGCTTAGTAGGAGCCTGGTTGATTGGTGAGGAGACATTCATTGATGCCGTAAAATGCATCAAGTAGGAGTTGAGGAAAGCAGTTAGTAATGTTTCTCTTAGCTCTAATGATGCATCAGCAGAACCCTTTGTACCTAAAGCATCGGTTGTGGAAAGCAATCCTAAGGTTTCTGATGTAACCAAGGAGGTTGTGGAAGAGTACCTGCATATACGTCCACCTCTTAAAAATGAAATGATAAATCTCAAAGTTGAGAAATGAACATGGAAGTTATCCCAAACTGAAAATGACTTGCAGTAGCAAGATGTAAACAAAATTTTGTAATTTTGAGAAGGATTATATGTAATCCATGGAAAATTATGATGCTATTGAGAACAAAATTTTGACAAATCTTTCCTTTCTTATTAAAGATTACATGAATGAGAATAGATTTATGTTATAAATGGATTCAATGATATGGAAAACTAATCCATGATTAATCTACAAACTTTAGGAAGAAGTAGATTGCAGCAAGGTTCAGATAAGAACCAGGATGGGAGATAGCCAGGATGAAGGGCAACCTTCAAGGCACTCTGAATCTAAACTTGACTGGATCATCACTTTGATTCATGAAACAAGAGCAAGAGTAGGAACTCTCGAACAGGAAGCCAGGGGTCAGCAAGGACCCAAGCGGGATGCCTATGATGGGGGTTATGACGAGGCACGTCATAATGACACCACCCAAAGTGAGCATGGAGAAAATAACTCTGAGGCCAAACAAGAAGAAGATAGGTGAAGCCATATGGCTTTGGAATTGTCCCGGTACATGAAAAAGGTCATGCCTCCCAAATTTGATAGATCCGTAAGTGGAGATGCCACGGAGGCATGGTTTACGAAAATGGAAAAGTATTTCGAAATCAAAAACTATAATGAGATCACTAAAGCAATATGGGGAACATTCAAGCTGGTAGGAGAAGCATCCACATGGTGGATGAACAAAAAGATGCAACTAGGTTTGAGGTCTACAAGCCTTACCTGGGATAGGCTCGTGGAATTCTGTAGGCAAAGATGGTTGTCTTAGTTGTTCTATGACCAGAAGCTTATAGACTTTTAGAATCTGAAACAGGTTGATTTGTCTATGAACGAATATTGGGGAAAACTCACCCACCTGCTTAAGTATGTGTCGTAGTACCAATAGGATGAGAGATTCCGCATTCAAAAGTTTATAATGGGATTGAATGCCCAGATTGGGTGTGAGGTTGATGTTCATGGTCCTACTACAATGGACCAGGTCTATGAAAAGGCCATCAAACAAGAATAAAAACTAAAAGCTATGTCAGCTTATAGAGGAAGGAACCGAAAGAGGTATAATTGGTCCCAATCCTCTCAATACTCTAAGAAAAAGGGGAAAAAGCAGGATTTTATTGAAAAAATGATAAAGGGCCAAGAATAAACAAACTGAGTCCAAGGGGGAGAAGAAGGGAAATAACTACTCGAGAAGAATGGAGATAATTTTGTGAAACTGTAGGAGAGGCGAGGACTTGTGGGAGGGTGCTACACATGCGGCGGAGATCATTACGCCAACCAATGTCCTAACAAGACACAAGGAGCACAACCAAGAGGAAACCCTCTACCGTCTCAACAAGCAGCGTTCCAGCAACGCATTCATGCAGCCTTGGACAATAGGCAAGCTGAATACCAAATAACTCCCATTGAAACTACAGGTATTTTATTTGGTTTTCCAATTTTAGTTTTGATTGATACCGGTGTTACCGAATGTTTTGTTTCCCCTAAAATTGTAAGCAAAATTCCTAGAAAAGTTAGATTCATGGCAAACACATGGTCAGTAGAATATGCAAATCAAACCAAGGCGTAGGTAGAGCAATGTCTATTTGAGGCTAGGGTTGAACTTCCGAGTTTCTCCACGGAAGTAAATCTTTATGTAGCCCCACTAGGCTCATACGATGTTATCCTTGGAATAAATTAGTTGTGGAGACATCGAGCCAAAGTGGATTGTTATGCCAAAATAGAAGAATGTCTTGACGACTTTAGAAACAAAGTATTTCTATAAGGAAACCCTAGGGAAGTCAAACTAAGACAAATTTGTGCTCTGCAAATGAAAAGAGCTCAAAGAAAGGGTTGCCAGCTTTTTATTGTCAAAATGGAAAAACTAAATGAGTTTAAGGAAACCAATTTCCAAGATGATTTAATGTTTTACGAATCTCAAAAACTCAATGAAGTTGAGAAAAAGGAGTCCATAGATCAGGAGAGATCAAATATGGACAGTTATCCTTTCCTTAGAGATTTTGAGGATGTATTTCTGGATGAGCTACCAGGATTACCTCCTAAAAGAGCCTTTGACATCTCTATTGGTATTATTCCAGGGTTGGAACCTATCTCTAAAGCCCCCTATAGAATGACCACTACAGAGCTAATGGAGCTAAAGGCTCAATTACAGGAATTATTGGATAAGGGACTGATTAGACCCAGTGTGTCGCCATGGGGAGCACCAGTTATATTTGTAAAAAAGAAAGATGGCACTTTGCGGTTATGCATAGATTACTGCATGTTGAATAAAGCAACAATTAAGAATAAATACTTGTTGCCTCGCATCAATGATCTTTTCAATCAAATGAGAGGTGCAACTGTGTTTTCCAAGATCAATCTTTGGTCTGGGTATCACCAATTGAGGTTAAAGGATGAGGACATCCATAAAATAGCCTTCAGAACAAGATATGGGCATTATAAGTTTATTGTCCTACCTTTTGGACTAATAAACGTACCGGCAGCATTTATGAATCTAATGAACAGTGTGTTCAGGGATTGTTTGGACAAATTTGTCCTAGTGTTTCTTGGTGACATTCTAATTTATTCTAAGAATGAAGAATAGCACCTTCAACATCTAAGGATTGTTCTTCAGAGGTTGAGAGAGCATAAATTGTATGGCAAGCTCTCTAAGAGTACTTTCTTTCAAAAGGAAGTGTATTATTTAGCCCACATAATTTCGGCTAAGGGAATAGCTATCGACCCAGCTAAAATTAAGTCTATTTTGGAATGGCTGATACTAAGAAATGTTCATGGGGTCTAAAGTTTCATGGAATTTACAGGTTACTATAGGAAGTTTGTGAAAAGATTTTCAAAAATTGCATATCAGACCATAACTTCCTTGCAGACAAAAGGCAAGAGATTTGAGTGGTCAGAAAAGTGTCAGGAGGCCTTTGACCTACTGAATGAATAATTGACTTCAACACCAATTTTGAAGGTACTTGATCTAGAGGGTCAATTTGTAGTCATTACCAATACCTCAAGGGAAGGCTTAAGTGGTATACTAGTCTAGGATGGACAAGTCATTGCGTATGAATCCCAAAAACTAAAAACTTATGAACAAAACTATGCCCCACATGATTTGGAACTGGCAGCAATCATTCATGCACTACAAATGTGGAGACACTACTTGCTCAGAAAACCCTTTGAGCTGAAAATAGACCATCAAGGGCTCAAATATCTATTTACTCAACCACATCTTAATGCTCGTCAAAGAAGATGGTTGGAATTCATCTTGAATTATGATTTCAAGATTAAATATATTCAAGGAAAGGAAAACTGAGTGGCAGATGCCCTAAGTAAGAGAAGACACATCTCCTCAATGATCTCCATACATTCTGATTTTAGGAATTAAATACTACAAAAAATTAAGGGAGATGAGTTTTACGAGCAGGTAAAACAGGCCCTTGTGGAAAACCCCCAGAATCTAAGATATGAAGGATTTAACCTTGAACTGGATGGGTTATTAAGGTTTAAAGGAAGGACTTATATACCTAACTCTGTAGAGTTAAGGAATATGGTGTGGAAGGAGGTTCATTCTGCACCATATTCTGGACATCCTAGAGTAACAAAGTTACTTGCTGATGTAAAACCCCTATATTTTTGGAAAGGAATGAAGAGGGATGCTGAAAATTTTGTGACTATGTGTATAAAATGCCAGAGGGTGAAGGCGGAACACCATCACCCAACAGGACTCTTATACCCTCATGAAATTCCTGAGTGGAAATGGCAAATTATAAGCATGGACTTTGTTCAAGGGCTTCCTATGTCAAGGAACAAGCACAATGCTATTTTGGTTGTGGTGGATAG
Organism: Cunninghamia lanceolata; assembly: GCA_027924645.1. Taxonomy (NCBI): domain Eukaryota; kingdom Viridiplantae; phylum Streptophyta; class Pinopsida; order Cupressales; family Cupressaceae; genus Cunninghamia; species Cunninghamia lanceolata. The sequence continues at coordinate 4,363,156 of BSBN01000095.1, read as the reverse complement.
ACTCACCAAAGCTGCTCATTTTATACCTGGGAACTTGACGGATGTGGCACCCATCATAACCTATAAATTTGTTCAAGAGATTTTCATATTGCATGGCATTCCTGAGAAGATTATCTCAGATAGGGATGCACGAATGACATCAAGGTTTTGGTAAACCTTATTCTCTTCACTTGGAACCCAGTTGAATATAAGTTATGCTTATAATCCTGAAACAGATGACCAAACTGAGAGGGTAAACCAAGTGTAAGAGGATTTGTTGAGAATGTATTGCATGGATCAGCAATACAAATGGGAAGATTATCTCCCTCTATTGGAATTTGCCTATAACAATTCCTATCATTTTGTTATTAAGATGGCTCCATTTGAAGCATTATATGGAAGAAAGTGATGAACTCCTATAAGTTGGGACAAGCTAGAAGATAGGGTTAGCCTTGGTCCAGAAATGCTATCTGAAATGGAAGAGCAAGTCCATATGATTAAGAAAAGGCTAGCAGAAGCCAATGATAGGCAAAAGAGTTATGTTGATACTAAACACATCGAAAGGGACTTCTCAATGGGAGAGAAAGTCCTATTAAGAGTAAAACCTTAGAAGAGTTCCATTAAATTTGGAAAGACATCTAAACTGGCACCTAGATACGTGGGTCCCTTTGAAGTTCTCGAAGAAGTCAACCCAGTTGCATACAAAATTGCTGTACCGCCAGCTCTTGCCATGATGCATAATGTTTTTCATGTTTCCTATTTGAAGAAGTTTAATGTTGCGGATAATCAAATTCCTATTCTTGATTGGAATGCTATACATGTGAAGGACCCAAGGGTGGTGGTGCTCGAACCCATCAATGTGCTCAAAATGTGTAAGCTACGCTTACGTAACAAAGAGATAACACAATGCAAGGTCCAATGGGACCAATATGCAAAGGAAAATTCCACCTGGGAAAACTATGATGATGTATTTATGCGAGATTTTCTCATCTTTTCTGAAAAACTTTTTATTATGCTCTCAAAACATTTTCTTATTATGTTGGCTAACTTTTAAGACAATTAATCATTGGGGACGATGATTCTTATGGGGGGAGATATGTTACAGCCGCAACTTATTATTTAGCTTAATCTTATTTTTAAGTGGTAATCAGGAGGATTAACCATAGTTTAATGATTAGATGTTGTGGAAATATCTGATTTAATCATTGATTATGAAAATACTGACTAATGATAGATATGAAATTACATATTCATATGAATAATTAAATATTATGAATCGAGAATCAGATGATGATGCACTGATCATGGTTTTATGATGGTGAGTGTGAACAAGAACTGAATCTTCCTTCAAAGACGGAAGGAGAGTATCATCTGGTAGGAAGAGATAGATGTCAGGAAATGGGTCCAATTGCCATCTAAGTATCAGATTTTACATCCTTAAGAACCCGTGTAAGTTAGCACGAGTCATGTCTTTTCTTTGCTAGTCAATTTCCTTTATATGTCGTCATGTCGATTGAGCTATCTTGACAATGTTTATGTTGACTCTACTAAACGACGTTCTTAGAATGTCAACGTGAGTTGAGAGATAGTATTGCCAAGTGGTGGAGTACTTTCTTGTTTCTCTATTTATTCCCGAACCGGGATTTTGAATCTATTATTCTTGGTATAATATGCTTTGGGTTTATAACGAAGAAGGGGGAGTGGTGCTCGACCCCTAAAACGCATTTTGATCATGTCACCATGTTGGTGATGATGTCGTATGATGACATCTTGGTTGTTCTGAGTATCCTTATACATCTTGAAGGTGTATGGAAAGTTTATTAATATATAACTATTTAAACTTTGTATAGAGCCCCATGTTATTATTAATATGTTTATGTGTTGTGTGTTGGTTGACATCATCCATGGTTAGTGGAGTAATGAGATGCCATATCGGACCACTAGGGCTTTATCCTCGTTGTCCACTTGCATATAGAAAGTAATGGACAGAGTGACTCTAAGGAAACCGCAAGGTGGCAGAGTGGAGTAACCACCCTCCACTTTGTGGGCTCATGTGGCGGTTTTACCGCATGCTCGGCATGAAAAGAAGATCAAAACTTAGTTTGTAAGTCTTTGGCATTCATTATCATTGTTATTCACAACACTCGAGAGATAGAGCAAGAACAGGATATTTTTTCAGTTAGCTAGAAGTCTTTGTTGAAGGCCACAGGAAGTTGGCACGACAGTCCTCTACTAAGAGCCAACAATAGACCGCATCATAAACACTCAAATGAACTTTCTCAGGTAAGATTTGAAGCCTATAAAGACTCACATTGCTTTTAATGTTAAACAGTATTAAAACCCTGTTGAATAGGGTCTACTGTGTCGACAATCAAGTGCATTGTTTGTTGTGGTTATCGTTTGAGGCCCTCGGGCCGTAGCTATGGATATAATAATCTTTAGTTCTCAGACCCTCAAGGTCTATGTTACAGTTGTTTACTCTTGTTAATGCATTTACTTAGAGATATACTCTAGGCCCTCGAGGCTATCAATGAAATATATTACAAATTAGTATTGATTGTATTTCTTAACTATCGCTCGAGGCCTTTGGGGCCAAGCCAATACTCACTGTAGCAAACACCATGTTGAGTGCAAATATGGCATAGCATAATAACAGTTTAATGATAACACACAAAAGCTTCTATGATGAGCTTGAGCCGATAGTGCTCATGAGATATAGTGTTTAAAACTATTTTTGTTTAGATATATGTTTGGAGGATTCAGCCTGCATGTGGTCGATGCACCATCCTCGAACTATAATGATAATCTTTTTGAAAACTTTAACCTTTGAACGTGCTAAGAGCACTTAAATACATTCATCAGAACTTCATGCATAGAACTTGACTGCTATTGAAGGGTTATTAGGATAACCATAATGCAGTATATATCGACCCCTCGATAAAGGAGGAGGATTGCAATATGAAAGTTAATAGTATTACTCAAAGGCAGCTTTGCATGCATGCCAGGTTAATAGAGAGGATTCTCCTCTTGATGCTTATAACATTATGAGATGGAAAGCTTAATCAGTCTAGGTTTTATATATATTATAATGTAAATCAAAGCCATTTGTTTACTTGTGGCTGAACTCCATGAAGGGAGTATTTAACGTTACAAACTCACATGGGTATATGAGTTGATGTCTATTATTAAGACCATCTTAATTGGCTAAGGAAATGTAAGCCTATGTTATTATGATCTTGAATTTAACCTATATGGTAGATCACTTGAAACTATCAACAATGGGAAGACCTAGGTTGGAAAACTTGGTTTGACTATTGTCATCTTGAAAAATGGAACAAAGTGACGAGGAGTCACAAGTTCCTTCTTGCAAAAATAACCTATTATATTTGATGTACTCCTAAGAAAGGAGTCGATTGTCCTAGAATTGGACTATGAATCAAACTGAACTCACTTTTACTAAACCTAGAGAGGTCGAATTAAGCATTTTGTAGGATGAGACAGCTTCTAAGTCGAGTCAGGGTGGTGGACATATGACGATGTTCATTGCATAACATCCATGTATGTAAATATTTGGCCAAAGTAATGCATCTGTCTCTGCATGCATTGTCGGTCCACAGTGCTCCAGATGGCATAATGTCTTCAGTAGTGTCATGCATAGTTAGAATGGATCTATAGTCGTGTGATCGTGAGGCATTATGAAGGACACAACGCCAGATACTTAGATGGCAAACCTAATGGTTCCTTATAGCTATACCTTCTGTGAAGGGTAGGGCTTCTTCCAGGTAGGAAGTTGTGCGACGGACTGCCAGTCTGTGGTTGGAGGAAAGGCACTCAGATGATACTCTGCTTCCTAAGCATGAGACAAGCCGAGGCTTATGAAGACAGATGTCAAGATTTCCAGATGCAGTGTTTTTTTTCATTATATGACTTGATAGTTAGTTATTATGTATAATTTTATATTTGATGCCTTGTGCATAGCTTTGTACATGCATAGTGAAGGTTATTCACTAATGAGATGTAATTGGATATTGTAATTCTAAGTTTTGTTATATTCTGGTAAAAATAACATGCTTAATTATTGTAATGATAATGATTCATTCTTGTTTAACTATGATTTGGATAATCATGATGTATTCTAATTCTTAGTTAAGATGAATACTTATGTTAATTTATGAGCATTATGGAATGTGTTGTTACAGAAAGGTATTGATGGAAATTCTTGTTTAGTGATGTAGCCAAGGAGGTCAAGAAGTGTGATCCTTGTCAAAGGTTCTCTAGCATCTTGAGGACTTTTGGGACTCTTACCCTTAAGCCTATTCCAATGGAACCTCCATTCCAATATTGGGATGTTGGTCTCAATGGCGAGATATCAAAGAAGTCCAATAATGGTTTTAGATGGATCTTGGTGGAAATTGATTATTTCAAAACTTGTGTATAAGGTATCCCAACAAGGAAATCCACCACAAATTTTTTTCATTGGCTTTATTTTGAATAGCATTATCACTCAATGTAGTGTACCCTAGAGGATTGTTCAAGATAATACCAGTGTTTTAGAGAACATGAATTTGTATAAATGTACAAAAAGCATGGAATTGATATAACTTACTCTTCTCCTTACCACTGTCAAGGGAATGGTCAAGATGAGTCCAACAATAATAACCTTATGCAAATCATCAAGAGGATGTTGGATCTAAATAAGCAGAGGTGGGATGACAAATTATAGTTTGTACTCTAGGCTAAAAGGATAACTCCAAAGAAGCAAGAAGTCAAGTTAAGCTAGTATATGGAGTTAATGTCACTCTACCATTGAATCTAAATATTCATGTTTACATATTGCATTAACAGTGTAAAATTTTGAAGGTCAACTCAATGACAAAGCATGCATCAACTGATTGAGTTGGATGAATCTACGAGGGTTTGCTTATCAAAAGAAGATGAAACTCTTGTTTGATAAGAAGGAGAAAATAAGGAGGTTTAAGATACATGATATGGTCTTGTTGTGGAATGCAATATTTGAATACAGGGACAAGCATGGAAAATTTAAATCCATCTAGCTAAGACCATATATCATAAAAGATGTTTGTGGGAAAGAGACTTTCTATTTCAGAAGTTTGGATGATGAACTAATAGCGTTGTTGGTTCATGGGAAACATCTTAAACAATAATTCTCTTAGATTAATGTAAGATATTATATCCTCTATTGTCCCACTGTGTTGTTATGACTATTTTGCATGCTTGTAGTGGAGTGTCTTAGTATGTTTTACCTCTAAATACTTGTTTGGGATTTATCGAGTTCCCCTTTTCTTTTTATTAGATAAAAGGGTTAACAAGGGACCCTTCTCTTACAAAAAATCCAAAAGGCTAAGGCAAAACGGGTCCTAACAAGGGGACCAAGAGAAACAAACAACAAAACGACATGTTGACAAGAAGCACTCAAACAATACAAGGGGTTGAAGGGCCCCAACCCTATACAAATAGTGTCTCGAAGGCATAGAAGAGCTGATGCTAACCAAAATAGCACCAAAATAATGCTAAACACAACCTACACAACATCAAACCCCGACCCCTCAAGCCACACATCCCTAATCCAAGTGTGGGGAGAAGAGACAAATTTGGGAAGACCTATCTTCTATCTTTGAACAATCACCTAGGATACATCATTGTCAAAATCCTTAGAGCAAGGACAGAGGAGAGGGGAATCTTTAACCGTTGCCTCCTAGACATCTCCTGTAGAGAGGGAGCCTAATCAGCTGAAGAATTTGCTAGCTATAATAAATCCATTAACGAGTCAGGAGCAGGGATCCCATCACGATGCATCATGGGGAGGAAGGAACTGCGGAGGAAGCACCCCACGTTGATATAGAGGAAGAACTAACAATCGGAGTTGTGTGAACCACCATGGAAGCCCCCACAAGAAGAGAAGAACTAGCATCCTAAGAAGAGACCATCTAGAAGAGAAACATCATCCTCATAGTTAGATCCATTAATTGTCAAGTGATCTATGCGGGTATTATGTCACCAAGAGGCCAAGCCAGCCTTGCGGCGAGAGTGGGAGCAATCAGAGGCCAAGTGGTTGACAATAAAACATCATCTATAATTCAAGCAGTTGAATCCAAGGCCTATTCCCTACCATCAAAATAATATCTCCATGGAGAGCCTTGGAGATATCAATGTCTATGAGAATATGGGCATACTTGGTGAGGCCCATGTTGGAAGTAGTAGTGTCCATCTTCAGGAAATGACCAATAGCGTTACCAATGGCCTCATAGCATGATTATTCCCAAAACTAAAGGCGAAGATTGGGGAGCCTAACCCAGACGGGTCTAATGTTGAGAGTTTCAGAAAGGGGATTGAACGAGGAGGACCATAGCTTCAGAGAGAGAGAGAGAGCCCCATAACCATAATCTGTCGTCCAACACCAAATCCCTGTCACTCATAAAATCAAAGGATGCTATGAAGAAGCCCTGAGCACAAGAATAGAGCTCAATCTTGCCTTCAACAAGGGGCAGCCATGAATCAGAAACTCATTTGTTAAGTCTGGGAGAGAGAGGAGGGCAAGCAAGAACTTCCAAGCCAACCATAGCCGCATGAGAGGAGACTGTGCCATTGCAGACAGCAGTCATGAAAGAAGGGGCGCTCAAACCCAGGCCGCCTGAAAAATCCATAGGTGACACATGAACAGAGATATCCTGGCTATGCGAAGAAACCATAGGTACCACAGGCATTGAGGTATTAGGAACGGCTGATCTTAAATGTCATCCACTTCAATATTTAATGGTAAATTCTGGCCAATGAAAAGTTTTCCTATATTTAACACTTTTTGTTGTGAATGAAATAAAAAAATGCTATTGACTGTTTGACCGGTTCAACTCTGAAAGTGGATGACATTTACATAGAGCAATTAGGAACTGCCTCAAGAGAACCCACTGCAACAATCAGGGGCAATGAGGAATGTTGCAGGCCGACATAGGGCACAGCCGGTACCATACAACGATTAGGAATGACCCCACCATTAGGCACAAGCTTCCTGGAAAACAATGTTCAATTTGCAAACTCATGACATGTTCATGTTCATGTTCATGTTCAATTTGTGTTTAAAAATAATCTCTACAGTTATCATGTTGACTTACACTCTGAACAGCCTATCTGTGTCACTTAGCTTTGCTGCACCAAGATTAAAATATTCAAAAAGTTGTTATATTAGTTAGTCGACGTTTTAAATATATCCAGTCATATATTTTAGTCATGTTGATAGTAACAGCTTAAGGAAAAGTTCTCAATTTTTTCTATTAATGCTTTAGAGGATCAACAGGCGATTTATCTTCTTTCCCTTCTTCCTTAGATCTCTCATGGAATTAAATCTTATCAGGTAACCAGCTATGGTAGATCTAGAGACCAACTGAGACATATGTTCTGAATATCACAAGATCAATAGGTTGGGCCTGTTGTGGTCTTGATATGTTCTACTCGCTCTATTGATTTATTCTCAAGGTTAATAAGATCATGCCACAGTGTGTGTCAGTATATTAGATAGAAGGATTGTGGAAATATGCATCTATTATTCCTCAAATTTTCCAATGATTGTTAATTTTTTCCACATGAAAGCTTAACCATTGATCTTATGCAGATTCAAATGAGTTAACTACATGCTTTGAAAGTTTAAATTTGAACTCCAACAGGCCACACAGAAAGTTTATTTCACCAATAAAACACTTATGAGGCCCTAATCCTACATTTGAAAGGTTACCGTGTCATGTTATTTTTGTAATGCAATTAGAATTTCTCGAGTTCATAGTAGTCGGTGCGATTAGTGAACTTGCAAGCAGAAGATCCATGTACTCCCTATGAGATCAAAGCATAATTGTAGTTTTTCAAGTGAATTTCCCAATAATTGATACTGTCATAAGCTTTGAATTAATCGGAGTTTCAATAATTGAGAACAAGAGTGAATTGGGTTCTAGGAAAGGTGACATTTAATTGTAAAATTTCTGTGGGATTTTGAAGTTAAATTATGGGTTTGAGTTGGGTTTTTAGTGATGCATATTGTGTGTGTTGCAAAAAGTAGAATCCTAGTAGATGATAAAAGCAAACTGAGATGACCTCCAAACATTCTTTGAGTCGCAAGGAATTTACAGGTCTTCTTCCATGATTACCAAAAAATTATAAAAAAGAATTATAATCAAAGTGAGGAAGCTTGGAAAAAATTTATTGACACGTACGGCAATGTTATAGCTCCATGTTCATTAGGAAAAAGATTTCTTTCATGGCATATCGAGAAAAAGATGAGACCCACACCCACATGTAACTCCTAGAATATATATTTGTGCAAAGTTATTGTACCAAATTATTTTGATGATCCATAAATTGTTGATTGGATAGCATAGTTTTAGAATGTTGAAACCCACGAGGAAGAGATCTGAAATAAGGCTAGAGAAGTAATTTTCAAATTAGACACCAGTAGAATCAAGAAAGTTTTGAAATTGAGAGAGGATGCTAAGAAGCTATTAAATTTAAATTTTCCTTCCTTCAAGTACAGTTCAAATAAGAATGGGTTGTGGGGGGTTTTGTGTTGTCTAGGTACTTGTACTATGATGATGGGAGACTTATTGGGTAGAAAATGATTGTGTAGATAATTGAGATCCCTTAACAATGTTTATGAGTTATTTCTAGGTAGCCCTTTTATGCTTTTGTCAAGTAATTGGAGAAGACAATAATAAAATGATAGGAGAGGCTTCCTTGGTGTTCTTATACAATAATCAAGTCATCCAAAAGATTGATTTGTGTGATATCAAATACCTTATGTGCAATTGAATCGTATAAAAAGTTGTCAACTTACAAGAGTGCACCCATGATTGAAGAAATTCAAGAACTACTTAATCGTGTGTTACATTTATCTCTTTACTATGGATAAGTAGTGGCATAAACCATTGGAAGTAAAGAGGCACTATAGAAATGAGGTCTTGCAAAAAAACTATGTAGAAGTTAGTTCAATTATGGAGCATTCATATGGACAAATATTACTTAAGGCTTCTTATGTCATTTTTTAAGATAACTTTGTTACACCTTTGTTTGAAAACGTATAAAGCATAAAGAGGCCTAGGTTACAACAATAGCGAAGGCATTTTTGAGGCCCTTGCAATTTGATGTCACTTTAACCATGGCCATAATTGGGAAGACTGATGGTTTGATCATAACTACACAATATTAAGGTATTTGGTACAAGAACTCAATCATTTAGGTTACCAAAGCATGCCCCTAAAGAGTTGTTGCTTTGGAAACATTGAGGAAGATGGTTTTTGTTAATGAATAGTTCCATGGGGCAGTAAACCAACATTTTGGCCCTTGGCATTTGAAGTTCATCACTTTGTGTTTAAGATCAAAACAATTTTAAGTCCTAAAGAGCATAGACTTATGATCCTAAATGTTTTATTGATCAAAAGTATTGAACAAAAAAGGACAACTTTTGAGCATTTATTTAATGAAGTTAAGGACCTTGTCAACAGTTGTAAGGATGAGGAAGAGATTGACACGAGCAAAACTATGTGGTATAAAACTCAAAAGGTTGAATAGAAAAGGATACAATTAAATCCCAAGTATCTAAGAGCCTTGAACCATTTGATTGATCATGTTGAAAGGTTAGATGTACTAATGAAGGATTCCCATTTGTACATTAATATGTCAAAATATGAAAAAAAGGACCACCAAAGGATAGAGCATGAAGAGAAATAGGAGGCATCTCAATTAGAGGGTAGTGACTCGGTTAAGATTGTCCTGGTTGTGAATCCTTCTAATTGTGTAGCTTGTGCAGCATTAACTACCCATGCTACTCCTAGGGCATTGAATCCACAAGCAACTAAACTTGTCACATGTTTGGTTCTTGATTATGCAAACATTAAAGGGTTAGAAAAGAATGTAATGCCTATAGTACAAGGGCAAGTTAGGGTGAACCTTCATAGCCACCACCACAAGAAGAAGAAAATTGTGTCTGAGAACAAAGCAAAGCAATTATGCCTTATTGATGATAAAGTCTTGGATGATGTAAGGCTTGGAACCAATGAGAAATTCTTAGATGATGATGAGTTTGTTAAAACAAAGAAGTTTAAGAATTTTTCCTAGACATACAATTATAGGAAACATAAAGCACAAATTGAGGCCAAAGGACATGCAAGAAACACTAAATCTACAAAATCAATGGATAGATTAAACCTATAGTACTTTACTTCCAAGGTTGGCATATAATTCCATAAGAGGGAAGAGAACACATTAGATCAATTGGGTGTCTTCTTCTCCTACGTTGGTACATTGCTTAGGCAATTGTCCCATACAACATGATATAGTAGGAAGGGACTAACAAGATTTTTAGGCTACTAAATACTTTATTAGAATTAATTTTGATATAAACAAGTACACTTTGGCTATGTCAAAAGTGGCATGCACACACACCAAATCTTCTATGTATTGCACAATGCAAGACCCTAGAATCCAACTCATTGTGCAAAGACTGGGTGGTGTGTCAATTCTAAGCTTTGACAAGGTTGTTGAATACATGGCATGATTCAATGTGATGAACACTAGAAAGTTTGAGGATACAAGGAGGTTGGAAGTGGAAAATATGCACTTAAGGTAAGAAAATTTAAACTTGAGGGAAGCACTAGAAAGGATCTCTTCAACATCATAAACCCCTCAACCTTTCTACCCCCATCAAGTTCAAGAGTGACACATTCTCATGTGACCCCATCCAAGAAGATAACCATGTCTACAAAGAATTATGGTGGTGCACATAATGAGAATTTGTTGAAACAAATCAAGGATTTGTAAGCCTATGTGAATAAGATAAGAGATGAGAAAAATGTAGCCATGGAGTAGGTCAACCTTCTATAGGGATAAAAGGAGTCCCTCAAAGCTTAATCTAGGGAGATACTTAGAAATTTATTGGTCACAAGATTAAGTAACATTGTAACTATTATAGAGACCATTTGGAATGCAATTCAAAGTGACTTTGAAGTCCAAATCCAACACAAAAAGTCATGTTATCTCATCAATCCTATCAAGAATGAATGGAAATCTAGAATTGTGAAAGTGATGCAGGAGAATCCCAAGTTGTAGAGCAATCTTGCATCAACCAAAAAAACATTTGCATTCTTTATTTTCTTTCATTTCCAGTTCAGTTCAGTCAGTTGCATTTTCAGCATTTTGTACTGCATTTTGCCACATCTTCATGTCAGAGCTCGTGGAGTAGGACTTAACATCTACATATCATCATCTACATCATATCCAAATTTTAGGTCATTTGGACTTGTCTGCTAAATGTTATCGCTATCAGAAGATCATCAACTTTCACAGAGCGGAGCATACAGATAGTCAGTTGAAGGAGAAGGTTTGCAAAACACTTATGTAACTTACAGAGCCTAATGACACATCATACATGGCACATATGGATTAGATAGACCTTCCTTGAGGTCTGCACCAAGTTTTATCCATTTACAGAGCAATACTAGATGTTTAGGGCTGACCTATTTGCTTCTACACATTACATTCCTTCATTGGAGTTTGTAACCTTTCCTAGCTGATGTGGAGGATTCTTTAAGCTTAAGGATGATATATATAGATCTCTACGATGTATTAGAGAGGCATTTAATCAGTTAGATAGTTCTTAGTAGTGATCATTAGATATCGTGTTCCGAAAAAGTGCTTCAAAGCAATATCTGTTGTAACTGGAATTCAGGCCTGTGTGCCCTTTGATTATAGCCCACATGTTGTCGGCATATAAGCATTCTGAGTATATGATATATTGAGCATTTGAATCTTCCATTGCATTCTATATTTGTGTTGTTTCTGTTGTGTTTACTCTAGTTGCATGGTTTGGACAGTTCATTCTATGAACCCTCCGACCGTGACTACACCAAGTGGTATCAAAGCAAAGTTTTGAATCCTTTGGGAAGTGAAGGTATTCTAGAAGATCTTATGGTGAACCGATCACCGACCTGAGGCAGTCATTTGTGTTTGTCAACAGATCGCCGAGTGTGAGGTAGTTGCCACCTTATAGTCAGATCGTTGAATTGAGGTAGTTATACTGGATCCTAGGAAGAGATGTCGCTAAGGAGGATGCCAGTTGTAGGCACTATGGCTGGAAGAATGGATGAAATAATGGAGATGATGAAAACAATGAAAGTTAGACTGGATGTTGTAGAAGATAGAAGAAGAGGACTAACCCCTAGACTTGATGTTGAAAGTGATGATGATGAATTTCAATCCGCTGATCAAAATGAAGAAACCCTAGAAGAAGAAGAAGAAGAAGAATCAGATCAAGTGAAGATGTTGAAAGCTATTTCAAAGATGGGAAAGAGACCTAGAGTGGAGGTACCGAATTACAATATAAATTTGAATCCAGAGGAATTGATTGACTGGATAAATGACTTGGAGGAGTACTTTGAATATGAAGAAATTGAAGATCCAAAGAAGGTGAGATTTGTAAAGACTAAGCTGAAAGGACATGCTGCTATCTGGTGGAAAGAAGTTTAGTTGAATAGGAATAGAAGAGGAAGAGAAAAGATCAAACAATGGGATAGAATGGTGACAAATTTGAAAAATCAGTTTATACCTGCTGACTATGAGTTGGAACTGTTGAAGATATTCCAAAACCTAAAATAAATGGAGAAATTTGTGAAGGAGTATACTGAAGAATTTCATAAGATGATCATAAGGACTGGACATAGTGAAGATAGCAAGGAGAAAGTGGCAAGATACATCAATGGACTGAGATTGAACATTCAAGAAGAACTAAGTCTGGTAAGGATGACAACAATAGAAGAAGCATTTCATATTTCACTAAAAGTTGAAGACAAGTTGAATAAGAAGCATGAGCAAAGACAGAGAGGTAGAGGAGGTAAATTTCAAAGATGTAGAACATATTCTGGAAAAGAAAGATCATATGTAGAGCAGAGCAAACAAGATAGTCCATTCAAGAAGGAAGATAGAGATAACAATTCATACCAGAGAGATGACAGAAACTTCTACCATAGAGGGAATCATAATTCTTACCGCAATGAAGGATACATAAGAGATGAAAGAGGGTTGGATAAGAGAACATTCAGAGGAACTTGTTTTAAGTGTGGAGGTGAAGGACACAGAGCATTTGAATGTCATCAAGGAAGTACAAGAAAGAAGATAGAGAACAGTGCAAGAGCAACTTATGTAGAAGAAGAACCTGTTGGATCACCTAATTTAGTTGACAAACCAGAGAAAGGAGAATCATTAGTCATGAGGATAGCACTATTTCAAGCAGAGGCAACTAAGGAACCAATGCAGAGGAAAAGTTTGTTTCAGACCAGATGCAAATTAGGAGGTAAATGTTGTAAGGTTATCATTGATAGTGGTAGTACTGATAATTTGGTTTTAGAGGAGATGGTGACTAAGCTAAACCTAGAGAGATTGAAACACCCTAAGCCCTACAAGATAGCATGGATTCAAGATGAACACAAGGTACTGGTGAGTGAACAATGTTTGGTGAAATTTCATATAGGATCTTATCATGATGAAGTATTGTGTGATATTATGCCGATGGATGTAAGTCATATATTGTTGGGTAGACCATGGCAGTATGATAGAAAAGTTATACATGATGGGAGATAGAATACTTCTACTATAACATCAAATGGGAAGAAACATACCTTGATACCTTTGGAAGATGAGCTTAAGAGTGAAGTATGTGGGAATACTAGAATCTGTTTGATTGATGGAAGGAAATTTCTAGATGGTTTGAGACATGAGAATATGTGTTTTTCTTTGATTCCTAAGAAGCATGGAACCCTAAGTACAGAGAATAAAGAATCACAACCAGAGGAGATAATTAAATTGTTGATAGAGTATGAAGACATCATATCAGATAATGTACCTGAAGGATTGCCACCAATCTGGAGTATCAATCATCATATGGACCTTATACATGGAGCTAGTTTGCCTAGCAAAACAGCACACCGGATGACACCAGCAGAGAATGCAGAGCTAAATAGACAGATACAAGAATTGTAATTTTGTGCTTCAAGATTTAACTGTGTGATGATTTTTGTCTCAACATTTTGGATCACACTACATGATCCATGCATCATCAAAGTTTCTATTCTCTTTCTCTCTACTCTCTTGATGATGGATCATGTAGTGTGATCCAAAATGTTGAAACAAAAATCATCACATAGTTAAATCTTGAAGCACAAAATTACAATATTATGGACTGTGGAAATTTGATGTCTACTATAGATACAGGAATTGTTGAGGAAAGGATTGATCAGAGAAATTTTGAGCCCATGTGCAGTACCTACAGTGCTAGCACCAAAGAAAGATGGAGAATGGAGGATGTGTACAGACTCTAGAGCAATCAATAAGATCACAGTTAAGTATAGATTTCTATTGCCAAGGCTGGATGACATTATGGACTATTTGAGTGGAGCAAAATATTTCACAAAGATAGACATGAAGAGTGGATACCATTAGATCATAATCAGAGAAGGAGATGAATGGAAGACTGCATTTAAGACAAATGGAGGATTGTATGAATGGTTAGTGATGCCTTTTGGATTAACTAATGCACCAAGTACTTTAATGAGGTTGATGAATAAGGTTACGAAGAAATTCTTGGGTAAGTTTGTTATTGTATACTTGGATGATATTTTAATTTTCAGTAAGACAAAAGAAGAACATTTGTGGCACCTTAGTCAAGTATTGCAAAGGTTGAGAGAAGAGAAGTTGTTGATAAACATCAAAAAATGTAGTTTCATGAAGGAAGAATTGGTATTTGGGATTTGTGGTTTATGTGGAAGGATTGAAGATGGACCCTGAGAAAGTTAGAGCAATTGTTGAGTGGCCAACACCTGAGAGCATTGGAGAAGTCAGATCATTTCATGGATTAGCCAATTTTTACCAAAAGTTCATTTAAAATTTTAGTTTAGTATGCACACCTATGAAAGAGACAATGAGAGGTGACAGAAAAGATTTTAAGTGGACATGAGAAGCAAATAAAAGTTTTGAATTGTTGAAGCAGAAAGTGATAGAGCAACCATGTTAGCATTACCAGATTTCAACAAAGTATTTCAAGTAGATTGTGATGCAAGTGGAAATGCAATAGGAGCAGTGTTAAGTCAAGAAGGGAGACCAGTAGCATATTTCAGTGAGAAGTTGAATGGTGCAAGGAGAAGATATTCAGTTTATGATTAGGAATTTTATGCCATAATTCAAGCTTTGAAGAAGTGGAGACATTACTTGTTGCCTAAGGAATTTGTGTTGTATACAGATCATCAAACTTTACAATATTTGAACAGTCAAGGAAAGTTGAATCAATGACATATGACATGGGTAGAGTTTATGTAGAGTTACACATTTGTATTGAAGCATAGGAGTGGGAAGTCAAACAAAGTTGCAAATGCATTGATCAGAAGAAGGAATTTGCTGACAAAGATGAGAGTTGAAGTATTAGGTTTCAAAGAATTGAAGCACATGTATGAAGCAGATATTCATTTTGCAAAACCATAGAAAGCATGTAAGGAACCTATTGTGATAGATAGAAGTAAGTGGTTAGACTATTTCATTCAGGGGGATATGTTGTTCAAAGGAAATTAGTTGTGTATACCTCAAAATTCAATGAGAGACAATTTGATCAAGGAGAAGCATAGTGGTGGATTGATAAGATATTTTGGAATTGACAAGACAGTGGCTTTGGTAAGTGAACATTATTTTTAGCCTCAAATAAATAAGGATGTAAGGAAATTTGTGCAGAGTTGTAGAGTATGTCAAGTTGCAAAAGGGAGTAGTCAGAATACTGGATTGTACAAAGCTTTGATAGTACTAGACAGACCTTGGGAAGACGTAAGCATGGATTTCATATTAGGATTGCCAAGAACACAGAGAGGACATGAGTCTATATTTGTAGCGGTGGATAGATTTTCAAAGATGTCACATTTCATGCCTTGTAAGAAGACAAATGATGCAGTGCATGTTGCTGATCTATTTTTCAAGGAGATTGTCAGATTGCATGGATTACCTAAGAGCATAGTTTCAGATAGGGATACAAGATTCATTGGATACTTTTGGAGGACATTGTGGAAGAAGATGAAGACAAACCTAAAGTTTAGTTCATCATTTCATCCACAGACAGATGGACAAATAGAAGTGGTAAATAGGAGCTTGGGTAACTTGTTGAGATGTTTGGTAGGAGAGGAGAGGAAATTGGGATCTAATTCTACTACAAGCAAAGTTTGTATACAATAATTCAGTGAATAGGAGTACAGGGAAGACACCATTTGAGATTGTGATAGGAACTAACCCTAAAGGAGTAGCAAAATTGAGAGATATTAGTATGGAGAATAAGAGAAGTGTGGACGCAGAAGAATTTGTAGGGTATATGAAGACAGTACATAATCAGGTCAAGAAGCATTTAGAGGAGATGAATAGCAAGTGTAAGGAGCAAGCAGATGAGAAGAGGAGACAAAGAATTTTCAATGGGAGATGAAGTAATGGTATATATGAGAAAAGAGAGATTTCTAGTAGGGACATACAACAAGTTGAAGATGAAGAAGTTTCAACCATGTTGAATACTCAAGAAGTTTGATTCAAGAAATGCATATGAAGTGGAGCTACCGGATACATTGGGTATATCACCTATATTCAACATTACAGACTTATATCAATATCATGAAGGAGAATTAAGTGACAGCATTGAAGATGATTTCAAGAATCAGTTACCATAGTAAAAACTGGAGTAGATAGAAGACATCTTGGATAGTAGAGTTGGATGCAGTACCGGAGGCAAGCAATACAAAGAATATCTAGTCAAGTGGAAAGGCAGACCGGAAGAAGATTCATCATAGATTTCTCAGGCTGAGGTGGACTGCCTCAGTCTTCCTCTAGTCCCAGCAAAGTGAGGGACTCACTTTTTCAACAACTTCGAGTGTCTGATGAAGGAGCATCCCAGGTTGCAGAGCAATCCTGCATCAACCAAAAAACATTTGCATTCTTTCTTTTCTTTCATTTCTAGTTAAATTCAGTTAGTTGCATTTTCAGCATTTTGTACCACATTTTTTTGCATCATGTCAGAGCTCGTGGAGCAGGACTTGGCATCTACATATCATCATCTACATCATATCCAAATTTCAGGTCATTTGGACTTGTCTACTAAACGTTATCGCTATAAAAAGATCATCAACTTTCATGAGCAAAGCATACAAACAGTTAGTTGAAGGAGAAGGTTTGTGGAACACTTCCGTGACTTGTAGAGCCTAATGACACATCATACACGGCACATATGGATTAGATAGACATTCCTTGAGGCCCGCACCAAGTTTCATCCATTTGCGAAGCAATACCAGATGTTTAGGGCCGACATATTTGCTTCTACACGTTACATTCCTTCATTGGAGTTGTAACCTTTTCTGGATTACGCAAAGGATTCTTTAAGCTTAAGGATGATATATATATCTAGGATGTATTAGAGAGGCAGTTAATCAGTTAGATAGTTACTAGTAGTGATCATTAGATATTGTTTTCCAGAAAATTCCTTCAAAGCAATATCTGTTGTAACTGGAATTCAGGCCTTTGCACCCTTTGATTGTAGCCCTCATATTGTCGGCATATAAGCATTCTGAGTATATGATATATTGAGCATTTGAATATTCCATTGCATTCTATATTTGTGTTGTTTCTGTTGTGTTTACTCTAGCTGCATGGTTTGGACAGTTCATTCTATGAACCCTCCGACCGTGACTGCACTAGAAAGTATCAGGGGTAGCCAACAAGATGACATGGTTGGAAGGAGTTGAGATCAATGTTAAAGAAAAGGTTGAAGCATTGGATGAATTGTGTGTACTACTTAATAGAGTAGAATCTCATTTGAAATATGTAGACAGAATTATTCTTGACAAAGCAACTCTCCTAAATGATATGATTGGATTCAAGTTGCTTGGCCTTCATACTAAAAACAAATTCAAGGAGATTTAGCAATGGTTGGTCAAGATAAAATATGTAATCAACTATTACAATGAGTTGATCATGAAGAGTGATCCCCAAAATAGAACAAATACATCATGTAATGGAGAATATCACTAGACTAAGGCTAAGGTATTGGTTAAAAACATAAGTTCTCCTAGAGATAAAAGGTGGAAGGCAACAATCAACAATGTCAATAAGATCCTTGAAGTGTTGAAAGGTCCTCCTAAGGAATGGGCTAGGTTGGAAAGGGATTTTGGTTAATGAAGCAACATATTTGTTAATTCTTTATTCTTTACCCCGTCATTCTTTTATTAATTATCATTTTCTACATGGGAATGTTAAACATACAAGTTGATTATTCAAGTGTACATACAGTAAAGTGTAGTACAATATGTTGGTGTGTCCTTATTGGTTTCTATTGCATTTTGTTAGTAGGAATTATGATTAGACACACTCAGTTGCCAAAAGTTGGAGTGGTGTAATGCTCTCTATCAAAAATGCAGAAATCACAAGCACATCAAAGATAGGTGGAAAATTTGAGGGGAATGTTCTTATAAAGGTGTTAGAGATGATATGAGCACATCATTTGTATCATTCAAGTTTGTAGATGAGAAGACAATTTGTCTATGCAAGAAAATGGCATCAAAGGAATCTATTTTGCAAGGATATTCAAGTCCTTATTTTTATCGCAACTTCTCCAAAGATTAGAGTCAAATCATCAAAGAAATGAAATAGTAGACCAAGCTCTAGCATCCATTGGAGTTGTGTAACAAGTTGGATCACCTCACTAAAGTTGTCCTAGTTGCCAAAAAATCAAAGGCAGGATAACGAGTGTTTAGAGGCACTCCATGCAAGTTCATTTATTGACCATGTAGTGAGGTTGCACTTGTACAATTAGGAGGAGATCAAATCTAAGATTCTCCAATATCTCCAAGCCATGCACCTAGTTATGAAGAACGTGTGTGGGGAGATTGGATTCATCTACCTGCCACCCAACATGTCAAAATAGAATCGATGAAACTCCTTAGGTGTGGTGAGGCCTATGTCTAATCTTGTAAGCTATGTAAACCATTGTGCAGTTTTATGTGTTGTTTTGGCATTAGAGGCACATATTGTTGGATATGATATCGCAAGGCATCTAGAATCAAAATGTCAAAAGCTTGGCTTATCAATATCCTTACTACAACCACTGCAAAAAATTTGGGCCTAAAAGAATGAGTATCACGCGGTTGATGGAGTAAAGTTGACTAAAGATTTGAATTAAAACCTTAATTTTTTGTTTAAGGTTCAAGAGTGATAATTTTGGTTATAGAGATCATGACATCCCCACCATCTTCTTCTCCTTCTATGAGTTCTAACCCTACTTCATCCTCCACATCTAAGAAGAGAGGTCAGCCCATAACTAGCCAAATAATTCGTTATATGAGGGAGGAGATTGATGCCATCTTCCTCTTTGCTAAGGATATTACAAGCTTATTCATCCGGCTATGAGATTAGGTGGAGCTCATCAATAAATCATTTTCCAAGCTAGAAATGAGTCAAAATAAGAACAATGAGAGAATGAATTCTCTTTAAGATAGCTTCGTACCCTTCAGCTCAGTGGGAGGGGATTTTTTAGAAAGGAGAGATAAATACTAAAAAATTTAAATATGTGCCAACAGTGCACTGAGCCTTGCAAAATATGTGGCAAGATTGGAATTGTATGCCCAACCCCATATATAATGAAGTGATGCATTCATGCATCATATTTGGAGTGGTGGGCTAGGTTTTTGTGAGGAGCTATAAAAAAATTGTAAATCAAAGTACAAGTGTCAATCTTCCATTGGATAAACATTGTCCTCTTTGTGGTAAAGAGAATCCTTTCCCCTTGAGTCTTGGTCTTTTACTCATGTTTTATTTATCATATTTTCATTCAATGGTGTTGCTCTCTAATATAGTTGTCAATACAAATGTTGTTTCTCATCTTTTTTGTCGAGGACACTATTCTCTTCAAACATAACTCTGACTAAATACTAGGGCCTTCAAACATTACTCTTCTCATACCCTAGCCCCAAGAAGCCTATCACCAACAAAAATTCCAAGGTATTTTTCTTCAACAACAAATGTCAAGGTCAAACCTAGGATTTGAAATAGGGCACCTCTTAAGAAAATATCTTAAAGTTTCTCTCTTCACTAGCACAAGCAAGTAGTAGCAATAGAGCAACATTTTTTATAACCTCTTAAATGTCATCATGTCTTGGAGTGGTAAGTGGTAGTCATTGGGCAATCTTATGTCATCAAGGCCCCAATAGGGCTTCCAAAAGGTCCTTCAAAAGATTACAAGTTCCCACTAATCAATTATGATAATGGTTGCCACCACAAATACAAAGGTGATATTGGTCTCAAGGACCTAAGCTCTCAAACAGAGTCCTTGATGCTAAGGCTCACCTAGAGAATCTACTTGGATGTCCCTAATTGAGGAGGAGAATTTTGAGATATAGCACCTAGATGATGAGGACCACAATTGTTTCTTCACTTTTTGATGTACTCTTGCATAGTTCCTACATGCGGAACTTCATTAAGAGTGAAGAGAAATCATTTCAAAAAAACCTAGGGAAGTTAGGTAAGTTATTAGCTAAATCTTGAGAATGTTTGGCAAAGCTTTATTGTAAGTAATGCAAATGGCTTGGAAGACATCAAGAATGATTCAATCCAAGAATGGGCCCCCCTTGATCAACAACTCATATGTCACAAAACTCATCCAAGGCCACCCTTCGTCTATTTAGAAGGTTGCAAGGCTATGTGATGCCCTCCTAGATAGCAACAAGAACTCAATAGGAATTTAAATTAAGGAACAAGTTAAAAGGAGCAGAAATAAGATATCCTTCAATGAATTTGATGAGTACACAATGAAGACCAAATACACTACTTTCACCCATATAACCCATTGAAAAGATTTGACTAGCCTAGAACCAAAATCTAGTCTAAATTCTACCTCCTCGAAGAAACTATGTTTGGTTTGTTGCACACAATTGCATTCTAAGACACTGATATGAAGGGGATTTCTAGGGCCCAACCATTCTAAATTATGGTATAAAATTGAAAGAAATTGTTGGAATACCTCTTGTCATACTATGAATATTCTCATTAGATCTAACACTAAGCTTTTAGTAAGCTAAATCTTTCTTGTGTTACTCATAAAGCTATTTCCAAATTCCTCCATTCACAACCTTGTCTTCACAAGCTTTCCCATATCAAAGCACTATGCAAAAAATTGCCTTCTCCAATAATTTTAAACCTATGGCTAGATACCAACAAACAAGTTTTCATGGACAAAACATTGACATGGGAGAGATGTGCTTGGAATGTGTCTCCTCTCAAACAAAACTCCATACATGCACTCTCAAGAAAAGAAATGTTGCCATTAAAGTGGCCCAAGAGCAAGCTCCCCCCTCTTAATGGGAAGAGAGGAGTTAAGAATATGTTAGTGGGCAAGTGGTATCCCTCCCCTCTTCAACTAGGAAATTTGATTTTGAGGAAGCTTTAACCTAGGCCAAGATAGGGTAGGTATCATTAGGGACTGCACAAGTCATCTTGTTATGCCCTCTTCTTTATTTGTTCCTCACAAAACAAATAACTAAGCTTAAGCAATGCCTAGTCAAAGCTCTTAAAATGGTGCAACAACTTCAACTCACTTCTCTGGTGGTTGAAGGGGATTCTCAAATCAAGATCAATAGAATAAATGGGCATTTATCGGCATCGAAGTTGAACAACATACTTCAAGAGTTTTAAGTGCTAGGTTAAAACTTTAAACTAATTAGCTTCTTGTTGTTATTGGGAAGCAAATAAGCTTGATTCACTTGCCAATGTGGGGACCAACAAAGACACCTTACTTAAGACACTAGTTCAGACGCTGATAACTAAGTTGGCCTTCCTCCTTCACTATATCCGATACATGGGGACTGAAGCTTGGCAATGCCCCACAAAACTTAAATAGTCACTCAACATAGGCAAGGCCTCTTACCACAAGGACAAGAATTATCTAATGGTTATTGAAGATTGTCTATACTAGGGTGGTATGTTATGATATTAACATTTGACACAAGAATGTTGTAATTGACAAAATATGGAGTTGTAGGGATGAATCGGATGGTCTATAGGGTACAACAATTGGTGCAAGTATTAGCTTGGCAGGTGCTGACATAGATTCAAGAATTGTGTGCCCAAAGGAGTTGCCACATCTTATTTTACATTCCAAGCTTCAACCCTTATCTCATGGTTCAAAGCAATATGCTCTCATTCCCTAGATTTCCTCAAATATAATGTAAGCCAAAAGATTCTTAGGGACGATGAGACTGGTCATAACCTAGTTGTTCCTTTTCCCTACCCTATACTCTATTAGATCACTTACATTGATGCCCCCAAATTGGTGAAATATCACTAGTTCTGAAAGAATAAGGATGTTCTACCCCTTCCCCACAATTCCCAAAGATATTGATGGAGGTCACTAGACAGTGCTAAAGCTTTTGTATAAACTTTCCAAATTCCTTGCAAAGCTTTAAGGGTTGGTATTGGGTGCCAATATGGCCTCCAAAGTTCACCTTGTCTTAATTGTTCATGTAGGTTTGATTAAGTGGAACAAGTGCAAGGTACAGTTATTGGCCTTCAAACCTGAAAGGCAAATCCCCCTAGCTTAAATGACCATCCCTATGGCTCAAGGTCATGGTCCTAGTCACAATTGCAATCGCAAGCATGGTCAAAGGCATGGAGTTATTGTTAGAATATAAGGCTTCCCTTTGTAATAAAGCCACCACAGTGACTTAAGCGGTTTGTTAGTATTGACATTTTTAGTATTTGGAATCTAAGGCAAGTGTCACGTTTATGTTTGTTGATTACATATTCCAAGCTCTATAAAAAGAGATGAACCTCAGTGTAATTGTCATTCCAATATCTAATAACATTATATTGTGTTATTAGCTATTTTCCAATATGGTATCAGAGCAACGGTTTTATCCAAGGCACGTCGAAAATCACAGCTCGTGTAAAGTCCAATTGTGGCCATTCTTGCATATCAAATAGGGGTCATGGGTAGGGAAAGCAGCAAGGGCACGTTTTCACCAAGTGCATGCAATTTTTACCAATCACCTAAAGTCGCAAAAATTGAAAGAAAATACAACAGTCCTTGGTATTTTGCAACCAGCATAAGACACTAGTCACGGCCGAACAAGTTTTGTAATAGCGAGGTCTTTACTAACACGAAAATTGTGAGTCTTGCAATAGTCGTGAAGATTTATTTCAATCACGAAAGTCATACAGGAAGTCTGTGAACCACAAGAATACAATAGCAGGTTTATTAGTTGCGGTCAAAAATTTGCCGTTTGCAAAGGCTGATGGAAGCAATCACACCCTAGGTTTTTGCACAATTTTAGGGCATGATTCTCACATGACACACTAGAAATAAACACTTCGCACCAATAGATCATAAACAAAGCACAAATTTGCCAATGAAAATAATGGAGACTCAAGGGCATGACAATTTTTTGAAATTCTAATAGATAAATATTTTGGCCTCAACTTCCACACCTAGAAATTAAAAATTTAGATGCAACTAATATACAAAAACCTATAGGAAATAGTAAATAGAAATGAGAAGCCACCTACAGATGTCAATAAACCATTGGATTGGCAAAGCAAAAATGATAAAACAAAGCCATTGTTGATCTTGCTCTCTCTGATTCTAAGTTACATCATATAGATCTGGCAAAATAATCTAAGGAAATCTAAAATAATTTGAATAAATTGTTTGAAGCAAAAACAATTAATACAAAATTTTCTCTAAAGCTTCAAGTTTTCAAATTCAAGATGGATGACGAAATCACTATGTCTAGCCACGTAATAAACAATCTAAGATCTCTCCTTCGATATCTAGCAAAAGTCAATGCTACAGTACTGATGAGAATACCAAAGTAGTCTTGTTAAACAATTGGCCTTCTAAATTCAGCAATGTCATCTTTACTCTTAGTCAATGATCTACTCAAACTCTAGAAGATATGATTTCAACTATCCTAACTAAAGAAAATAGAACAATTGCAAAAGATACAGAAGATGATCTTCAAACTAAGATAGCATTATTCTAGAAGATCAAATAAAAGCAAAAGGGGGTTGAATGTCAACAAAAAAAATAGATCACTCAACTTGGAATTGTACAATTCAAGTCAATGATATTCTCAAGGGAAAGCTCAAAGAAAAACCAAATGGAACTAATATAGTCATTGTTGAGGATCCTCTAAATACTAACAGCAGTGAAAAATTCACTAATGAAGCATTATGTACTTTAAAAAGTCTTTTTTTTAAAACAAGAAGGATCTAGTGTAGA
This sequence comes from Cunninghamia lanceolata, assembly GCA_027924645.1. NCBI lineage: Eukaryota > Viridiplantae > Streptophyta > Pinopsida > Cupressales > Cupressaceae > Cunninghamia > Cunninghamia lanceolata. The sequence continues at coordinate 4,338,846 of BSBN01000095.1, read as the reverse complement.
TAAAAGTCAACACGAGTGGTTTCCCAAATAATTAGAAACTTCATGAATCTTGGGAATTATACCTTTATGAACGTATGAGACACCTTGGTAGAGCATTGTGGATGTAACTCAACATAGATTGTTGTTTGATAACTCGAGAGATTTGTGATTCGAACATTTGGCAAGGTGGTAATTGAAGAACTTGAGAATTCAACTCAAAAGTTACACCTTTACAAAGGTTACGAGACAACTTTATGGAGTTCTACCTAGTTCAAAGAAAAACTTTTGAAAAATATATGGTTCTAAATTTTTTAATTTTTAATCATTGTGTTAATATGTTTTGTCTTTAGTACAATAAACCTTAAACAGGGGTGTTAAAATATAAGGCTTATCTTTGTAATAAAATCACCCTAGTGACTTAAGCCGTTTGTTAGTATTGCTATTTTTAGTATTTAGAATCTAAGAAGAGCATCACATTTATGTTTGTTAGTTATATCCCCCTAACTCTATATAAGGAGATGAACCTCATTGTAATTGTCATTCCAATATCTAATAACATTATATTATTGTGTTGTTGGCTCTTTTTCAATAGTTATGCTAACATTAACATGGACTCTAAGGTAGCACTGGGAAATGTGACAGGCAAATTTGATTTCAACATTGGGCCTCACTTAGATGGGGTTGGGCTATCCCATATGGCACAAGGTGTGAACTTTCTCCACCAATTTATGCCAGCTAGCCCCTTGGGAACGTCTGCCTTGCGAGTTTCTCTTTCTTCATGGTGTTTCTGAAATGTATGTAATTTACATCAATAATCGTACTTCTGCTTACCCGCAGCTTTCATTAATTGTGTGTCCACACTGCATCCCATACGAACACATGTTTTTTTTATGTATAAGGTACCTCGAATTTAGTTAACCCTTGGGTTTAGATTGTAGCTTCCATTTTGTGTCTCTACACTGGGGCCCATAGGGACACTATGTCATCTTTTTAAATACTTATGCAGGGGTCATAACAAAATCCCTCAAATATTTAACTATCATGAAAGTAACATGTTACCAAGCCCTTCCACAGTTAATAATACAGTTCCACCGACATGCTAATATACCAATTTACTAATATCTTTACTATGTCCTTTCCATGAACTTTTTCCAATAATAGTTGAAGCAATCTGTAAATAGTATCTTGCATTGTAGATTGCTTCATATTTATTACACAAGTAATGGTGGTTATTTGTAGACCCTCTACATCAGTAAAATATTTGGAGAGAAGCTGCACTGCATAAGCAGTGCCTCAACAAATCAGTCTCAAATTAAATTACAACCTCGAAAAGAACTACCAAATGAATATTAAAAATATTGATCGTGTTCCTACTAACCGCTTTTCCCACACCTTCTACAGCTTTTCTTTCAAATAGTGAAAGAGACAATAAACCTCAAGTAAATGTAAACATAGAGAACAAAGAGAAGGGACCTTCACTTGAGATTATATATGTAAAACCAAATGGGTGTCATCAACTCTTACTAAAGAAACAGAAATATATCCCCATAAATATAAATTTGCACTTAGTTTCATGTCTCAGCAAGTATTGCAGACCATTCCAAAAAAATTGCACAAGACAAGAACCATAGGCCTTATATAAACAAAATACAGCATATAAACTCCTCAAACACATAGTTTGTCTCAAGATTCAGGGGGAATTTGTCTTCCTTTTCTTTTTCTTGTGTTTTTTTCCTCCTTCACCATTAGCAAGCTGAACAGACTGTAGAGGGGCTGCAATATATGACTCTGGTCCAGTATCAACAGCATTTTGATGCTTACCAAGGTCTTTGGCTTTTTTCTGCAAAAGAGCAAAACATGTAACATCAAAAAATTGAAATATTCACCTGTAAAATTCAACAAGTAATGAAATGCTACAGTAAATGTCATATTTCATATGAAAAGCGAACTCTAAAGGATAGAGATATATACATAACAGGAATGTGTAGGACAAAACGAAGTACTCAAGAGACTGTGCAACAATTACATTAAAACAAAAGGCATTTAACTATTCAATAGACTAATAAGATGCCTCTAGACTGCAAAAAGAGATTACTTGCAAAAATGAAATTTTTCATACAAGTATTACATAGCTGGTGAATCTTACAGCTTTATTAAATAACAAATAGAGCGCATAAATATCTGTTATTCATTGCAAATTCTGGTGGATATTGTCAATTTGAAATATTCAAATATTTTATAAAAGGCAAATACTAAAACCTGAAGGTAGTTTTTTGGATTTCCACCAAGTGAGACACCAATTTGGTGTATGAGACCCCCCGCCGCCGCCGGCCCCTCCCCCTTATGCAAGCATTCCACAAAGGATTTGTTTTTCCATTTACCTTGTATATTGTACAAATGAGGTTTACCACCTTAGCCCGTCTGGATTTGAACCTGTATATTGTACAATGTATATTGTTTTTCCACTTACCTTGTATATTGTAGAAATGAGGTTTTTCCAGTTACCTTGTATATTGTTTTTCCACTTCAGAGTACACAGGCCTTCACCATGAGACCAATTCAAGTTGTACATTGGACCAAATCACATTGTCTATAGAGTTGTGACCAATGTTTTGAGAAAAATCATTTGATGGATCTATTTTAAAAATAACAAAATATATTTCCCTGGCTGCATGTCCAAAAGGATAACTTACAATGACATCATGGAGGTCCCTCTAGCAATCTTATGGACATATGATTTGGCTGATAATTTCTCCTCTTTTTGACATCGCCAGTCTTGCTGTTTGGTAAACATTTAGGTTTTCTGGTCAGCTTTTGAAATCAAGTTCCTTTTCTCTCCTGTGGAATACCACTCCAGTACACTTCATGGCGCTGTAATTCTAATTTCCCACATTGCAAGGAGCTTTACTTTGGCTTGTCTTTGTTTTAGACATCTATTCATATTATAGTGCTCGTGATAGTAGACATGGACTATTTCTGAGGTAGTGATTAAATATGTACAAGGTGCTTAGCTCCAGAATAAACAGCTTTTTTATCAGTTGTAGGAAGTACATTGGTCGGTTTGACAAAAATCAAAGTCAACCAGCCAAATAACATTGGGGTGTCAACCTGTACGAGATATATTTGAAAATGTTTCAAGGGCTTGGGCCCCAATAGATACCCAAATATTTATCAATCAAGAAAAAAGGCCAGAGAGCGTAAAATGGAAGCCAAAGATAACAGTCAAATGCATTTTGGAAACAGTTACCTTTACAGATGCTGTAATGGCTTCCATTTCTTCCTTTGAAATTTTAGAAGATTTATTGGCATCAAACAGCAACGCTTTTGAATTATTTGGCTCCTGTATGAAAAAAAATTGTGTTTAGAAACAACTCCAAGAATAAGCAGCCAGACAAACATTATTTACTATTGGCATAAAAGCGCACTAAATTCCATCAGACCTTTGGAGGGACAAATGCCGCCTCCCTCTTTCTCTTATTTTCTGCTGTCTTCTCTGATTGTTTTTCTTGCTTTTCATGCCACTTCTTTGCAGCTTTTCTTTCTTCACTCAAAAAATATTCTCCACTTTCTAGTTGCAAGTCAATCTGCAGAAAGAATCAAGAGGTTAAATATAAAAAGTCTGTACAGATCTTGCACACTTGCATAAGGTGCAAAAAAAGTATCCAAAAGAAAGTGAAGTGGTTGCATAAGCACCATATGACTAAAGAAGACATTGGTAATTCATATCAGATTCAAAATTTAATATACCTCTATATTACAGGCACTTACCTTGACATATAACAAAGACCACACAAAACTGAAATTGTTTCATAAGTTAGTTCTATTTACTGTGCAACACATGATGAGAACATCCATTCATAGTTGGCACGTCAACTGTAGTCATTTAGTTATAACTCATAAATCAGGCAACTTAATATGTGAGTGGATTGTCAGAATTATTCAGACTAAGGGTAGATAGAAACAAATTAAAAGGAACGAGGATTGATGGAATTTGAAATTGGAAGCTGAAAACATTAAATGTCTTTGAAATATTTTCAGCCTAATAAATATACGCTTCTCTCATGTAAATAAATCATTTGAAAATAGAATTAATCATTGTCCTTAGTAGCCATTTGTGTGTGGATAACAGAAGGTGCAATTTCTCCGTTCTTTCAAGATGTTATTTCAACAATTCACTCTCTGTTCACTACATGCATGGTAAAGATCTTGAATTCTAAAATTTTTACTTTGTACTACTTCCAACCCACCTTGCTAGGTTGTTGTGGTGGAGGGAATGGCGTGTAAGGTTTCTTCTCTTTTTGCTTCACCTTCTTTTGTTTTACGTTTCTCCTGCTTGAAGAAAACATGGATATCATTAGCATCATTACCACTAGAACAAATACATAATTGCTAAATATAAAGATGTCTTGACTTGGAAAATAGAAGCTTATCTTAGTACAACATCCTGACTCTGTAAAATCTAGACCGCAACTATAAAAACTTGTGAGACAGAAAAGGGTTAAAAAACTCACTTCTTAAACTTGGGCAGAAACCTATCCCAATTCTCTTCTGCAAGTTCTGGGTTCTTGGCAAGTTCCCGCTTGATCATGAGTTCCTGATAGCATAAAAGCGCCACGCCAGCAATCAGGATATACTTCGAGAATTTTCTATCAGCTCTGCACCAATTAGTAACTAAAAAATTAAGAATCTTTCAGACCACCAAGATTGTGTTGTTACCTTGATATGATAAATAGGATGTATATTACGAATGCAATCTTCAACAATTCGGCGGACTTGTTTCAGTCCCTTAAATGATCCCATAGCTGCAACAGTGTTTCCCTAAACAATGATGGCATTTACATCACTTCAAAGAGAGAAAAAATCTACTAAATTCAGGAAGTTAAATTTTTAACAGCAATGAAGAGGGATATGCAACATACTCCAGTTTAATCAAATGAAAGAACCTATAAACAAAAAAGCAATATGAAAAGCTCTCACCTGAACAAGAACATAGCAACCTGTCAAGAGCTCAATAGCCTGTAGCACAAACAAAATCCAGAACAAATTTTAACAAATCAAGTTTTCATGTCAATTAACTGCCTTTTCCCTCCCCTGATTATTGTCACTGTTCTAAAATTGAGGAACATAGGGAGACCATAGCCATATTAAATTCAGGAGAATATTATAATTTATTTTACCTTAAGTGTTGAACCATTAGGACCCAATAGGCGCTGCCGTCGTTTAACAAATCTTTCCTGAGCATGCAACAAAGTCCTTTTCAGAGCAAATCGACATAAGCATCAACATACTAGTACTCTGAATTATGATACCATTTTCTGTTCAAGAGTACCACTTTGTCCTTAAAATGTAATTGATAAGATGAAAACTACAGTTAACTTATCTGAATGATAATAATTACCATCAAAAACCATGCTTCCAACTCAAAGTGCTATGAATTACATAAGTCATCCAGACCATAGCAGCAAAAACCTTTTGGGGAAAAAATCGGCAAACCATAGTATAACATTTTTTCAAAAAATCAGTACTTATTCAGGAGAACATTGGACTTTTAAAAAACATATATATATATATATATATAGAGAGAGAGAGAGAGACTTGTTTTTTAAATTTAAAGGCATTTCATAATACATGGGTGTGGTCCCCTAGACTGTATGTACCGACCAAAAAAAACAAATTTAATTGTGGAATATAATTTTTTATCATTTATGTTCATGTCACTGACTACATTGCATCGTACAATGCATATTGCATACTCGTAGTGCATAATTAATGACTAGATGCTAACAGTTTTCAAACTTTCAATTACAAGCTACTTTGTACAAAGTCAACCATCGGCCTTATTCTTAAGGTTTTTACTCATTGGTGATTTTACCTACGTTTCTAGAAAGGCCTTTGGGCCTCTTTATTAATTCCATTATTATGCCAAGAGGAGTTCTATAGTGGCATCAACAGAAGGTCATGTCGTGACCTGCACATAAAAATAAATAAAACACAACAAACATATATATTTTTAAAAAAGAGTAAAACTATAAAATAACTCTTTGTATAAAATAAAATAACTCTTTTAAGTAAATAAAAATAAAATAATTCTTGGAAAGTTCTAAAGTAAAATAAAATGACTCTTAAGTAAAAGAAATAAAATAACTCTTTTACTTTTAGTAAATAAATTAGATCTTAAGTAAATAAAAATAGCTCTTCAAATAAAAATAAAGTAAACAATGTAAATAAAATTAACAAATTCTTAAATAGTTCTAAAGTAAAATAAAATAAATCTTAAGTATTTACATAGTTGTAAAGTAAAACAAAATAACTCTTTACGTAAATATTAATAAAATAACTCAAGACTGATATCTCTCAACATTTTTTTTACATTAATATATTTAAGATATCTTGTCTGCTAGGCAAGGAGGAGGACCAGGATCACCTAGATCCAAACCTTGGCCAATTGAGGGCTGCTCAATTGGGGCAGATCCAACATCCTCAAAATCTTCTAGGACATCAAATTTGTTATTGAAGTTTCCTCTTAAAAGATTTCCTTTCTGACGGTTTGAAGGCCTCCCTCTGTGGCAGGATTTCACAGGCACAAAGCCGTCCAGATCAAGTCCATCAGCATGAGTCAAGGCTTTTCCTCTAGCTTTAGCTTTGCCAACAGAACCTTTCGGCAAAGATTGGGAAGCAACTAAAATCCTTAAGCAGTAAAATAGACTATGAACTTATGCATAATTCAGATTACGGAGGCACCATTTCATTTCTAGATAGAAAGCAATGCCTCAAAAAATTCAACAAAAGAAGCTGAAGCAGTAAGAGATGAAAATTTGAAAATATATGGTTGAGCAGACTGAAAATAAGTTCAATACATATGTAAGAAGAATGGAGACATAAAAAATAGATTATATTAATTGATATACCGCAATTGTCAGTATACGACTTTACACAAACTCACAGTTGGACAAAAGCAAAGTCAAGGTTTGCATCGATGATCATTTATGACACCAAATATTAAGAAATCAAGATATAGCATACTCTCCAAGAATGCTTTATTAATTCAAGTATGGCAAACCTAGAGTTGTGAGCTACATTCATCAAAGACTTTTATCAAGCCATAATCCCATATTGACACAACAATCCTTAAAAAAAGTACTCATTGAATGTTCTACATATTATCGGACAGACTTTTATAATACCTATAAATAATCTAATTGCATGAATATGTGCAATACAATGCAAAGATGCCTATGAGTCAGGAAAAGAGGAATTTAGGATTGTAATGATGAGATCGGACAAGAGAAGCCCAGTTGGTTGGTTTATGCAAGAATGAAAACAATGGCTCTGGATTGACCATATATCCACTTGAATTTGCAAAAGCAGGGAAATGATTACCATAAACTAGCAATGACTACAAGTATGTTTATGAACCAGTAAAGGAAAACACTAGGGATGGCAGATTGTAGACCTCAAAAAATATTCAAACATGGCATAGGAAAAGTTTAATTTCCAACAAACCACAAAATTAAGAGTACCAACAATTCAAACCCATGTAAAACAACCAAGGAAGAATTAAAGTTTTACCTTATTTCGGATGATGCTACCAATTTTGACAATATCACACTGCATCTCATCGTCTAGTATCTTAATTGCCTAACAAACCATAACAATTTGAATCTCAGTTCGCTGAACTCTCAAGAAATTCACAACAATTATGATATTATATAGACTTATTAATACAATTCAATAGTTTCCTAATTTCAACGCCATGTGTCTGCTTATGATATGCCAATAGTAAAATTTTGAATTTTCCAATAAAAGCATAATAACTCTGATGTGATATTTCTGTCTCTAAAATCTGAGAGACAGAAGCTTGAAAGAAAATAAAGTTATTTTGTGGCTAGCTTATACAGCAAACTTACTTGTGGTGCAGGTACACTCCTCGATAAAAGTTTTATAAGGTCACGGGCTTTGACAATGATGTATGGATCCCGAGTCTTGCGAGTTGTTGAAACAGACATTGTTCCCTCAACCTGCCATACACATTAAAACATGACGGAGAGTTCACGGATTTGTAATAAAAGGGCACATATGACCCTAACATGGATCAACTATCAGTCAAGGGCAAATATGACCCTAACATAAATCAACTATCGGTCAAAGATAGAATTATAGATACATATGCAATACAAGATAAAATAAATCAGCAAAAAATATGCACATACGAAATAAAATAACTAGATATTGAGGACTTAAAATTCTTAGAAAATCTTCAAACATTAGAGACATGACCAGCTGGAACTAAATTCAAACAGAGAACATTTAGGGAGAGCAATCTATGAAACATCACTATCACACAATATGATATTATTACTTCCTGCAACATCTAGTCAACTTCATAGAATGAAAATGCTAAAAATAACTCAACTTTCCAAAGTATTAACCAGAAACATAACATACAGCTAATTCAATGCCCACCACATAGATTGAAAAACAGAATTTCAATGGGCACAAACACCACATCAATAAGATCAGTAACAAAAATTTCACCCGTATAAGATAATAGGTTTATTATTAAGTATTTTCAGCCATTAATGTAGTACCATAACACTGAAACACTTTGTGAAAATGCCTCTTGCATACATTAAAAGGTGATCACACCAATGTCACTCATGTCTGCAGTGGCATGCAGAACGAGAAGGTGGAGGACAACCCAAGAAGATGAATAGTCCAAGGGTGAAGGAAAGGATTAGATTTTTGCCAAGAAGCACCCATGTACCAGGTCGACTTTAAATCAGCAACAAAAAAATTACCCTAATATGTATATATTTTTATCAAGCATTTCATCCCTTGTGCAGTGCAGTCTAAACACGGATGAACATTTGATCAAAACTCTCTTGCATAAACTTGAAATTAAATAATGTCCATGTCACCCTTGTCCCCAGTGATATGTGGAGACAGGTGGTGGACAACACAACACAATCAAGTCCAAGGGCAAAAGGGGCAATTTTGAATTTTAGTGAGAAGCCACACTGGTATTTTGAAAGATATCAATGCTTGTATCCACAATAGAAATCCTTTGTTCTGTGATGACGATATGGATCCACTAATTTGTGTTTACATTGCTGTGTTGTATTGTATTGATATGAGTGATGCTGTCTTGTATCAGTTCCCATTAATATAAAATTTAATTCCATTAATAATTAATAAAATTATATTATTTCTCAACTATATATTATATTAGATTATTATGAAACCAATACAACTCTATATCAGATAACATTATCAAACTAGAGCAACATATATTATTTGCTTTAAGTTAAGACACATATATTTATATAACATTATTAAGCAAACTATGAATTTATCTAAACTTTCCACTTAACCCTATTACAAACTCATTTATTGCTGTCGTCCACACTTGCCCCCAAATATCATTGTCAAAGACAATACAGCTGCCATCAAGTATTTTATTACCTTCAGTCAGGTGAGAACAGCATGGAGAAGGGCAACGTAGTGACAAAAGAATGAGGTGCAGGAATGATTGTTGCAGCTGCACTTTACCAAACCAGGAGAACGTAGTATCTTTTCTTCTTTAAAAAAAATATATATTTTTTAATTGTTTGATGCCTAGCAGGCCATGGGTCCTCCTAGGTTCACCCAGGGCGCAGCCCTGTTATCTAACTGAAACATTTCCTTGTTTGAATTTGAGAAAAGACAACTCAAAGTGGTCGCCTCAATATGTCGATAAGGTTTCTTTTTATGAAGCAAGGCTTGACTTGGAAATCAAGACAACTTAATATTAGGAAGATGAGTCACTTCAATAAGTTGATAAGATTTCTTTTTCTAAAGCGTGATTCAAATTGGAAATAGTGGTAGTTGGGCGCCCTAGGATTGAGGGAGATTATAGGAGAACAGAAACAAGCTAGACGCATCATTCTACTCATTATTTTTCAAACCCTCATTGAGCACTTGTGTTCGTACTCAATCCAAAGGACGAAAACCCCAAGGCTTGCACGAGATCCAAGGATGAAAACCCTTGAGATTTCATATGGAGTTCAGGGACGAAAAACCTCAGGTTCTAGCACAGCGATCCCATTTCAGCAGTCGCGCATGGGCTTCAAATCATTGTTTGGTTCAGTATTTTCAATTTCAGAAGATTTCAGTTTGTTTCAGATTGATAGGAGCAGTTCTCCAGTGCATTTTCAGTAGTTTCTGTTTCAGTTTGTGGTAGCAGTTTGGTTTGCATAAAGGTTCCAGCCGCCAAGTCTATATCTTTTATTGCTGCCTTAATTCTTATACAGATCTTCATTCATAGTGATCCAAGGTCTTCACAGTTGAAATCATAACAAACTTTCAGTGCCATCAGAAATATTAACCAGCATCAGTTTATTGTTTCTTATGTCAGCAGCCAGCACATCAATTACATCAAGGCCACCAATATCAATTCACGTAACACAGGGGTATCAAGTTCTTATAGCCAGTCTTCATATCGGGCCTCTGAGATCTCTACTTCAGTGATTACAGACAATACTCCAGCACTGCAACATCGAGGAAATCTAATCCGACTGTACATGCAATCTATCATCTTGAGATAGTCGCGACAATCATGTGTAACAGTGAGTGAATATCTGAATATAGTTTAAATTTAATTGGTGCCATTTACTATTTAAGATTTCTGCTATGTCTCTTCATATAAATGTATTGTTCTCTGTTAAGCGATTGATGTCAGCTTTAGTGTGTATTATCCATTATTATCTGGTTGTCTTTGCATTTAAAATTTGTCAAAATCAAAAAGCTATTTCAGGAAGGGGTTATGACACTGTAACCCACAAAGATACCCTTCAAACTAGAAGGTTCCAATTCTATCCTTTTCTCATTAGGAATATGAATGTAAACAGGGCAACTAAAAATGCGAAGATGTGCTACTTGAGGCGTCTTACCTGAGAATGCCTCCTCTGGTGTCTTGTTCTTCAACACTTGTGAGGACACCTATTAAGAATATAGACAATTGTATGACATGCTTTTGCCCAAAGATACATGGGTATATCTAGATCATGGATCATAGATTTGGTTGTTTCTATGATGGACTTGTTCTTCCTCTCTGCAACCCCATTTTGTTGAAGCTTCTAGGGCACTATTGAGGTTTCTCAAATCCCTAAAGCAAGGCAGTTCTTGAGTGCCAAGGATGTCAAACTCAAGACAAAGACATTCAACTTATGATCAAGATGAGGCAACAGTGGACCACTTTGATAAGGTGAGTAAAACCTTCTTCGTCTTTTGGCTCTACTAGAGCAAGAGGGTCATTCCCTAAGGTGTATAAGGATGAGACAAATAACAACATAAAACTAGACCTTGCAACAAACCATACCCAATGCACAGGAAACTCCAATTTTACTGTCACTAAGCACCTGTATGCTGGTTTGAAAACACAAGGACATTACACCTTCGATAAGCAAATTAACAACCATGTAAAGAATCTAAAGATGTTGTTTCAATAGCCCCTTATGTAAATGCATACATCTAGACATGGGTGTGGGTAGAACATACAACACAAATAAACAAAAGATTAAGATTATGTTTTGTTTCGGTGTGTTGATTGGATGGGAGGTTGAATACGCAACAGATTGGTGTCTTTATCCAGTGAGGGCAGCAGAGTCTAAGTTCTCGACCAAAAGGGGCACCAATGGAATCCAACCTATGATACATTAATCAAGATATCAACAAAAGACTATACCTGCAAACTCCATACATAAACTAGGTTCTATGCACACCAGTGAGCAGAAACAAAAAATTGCAGAACATATAACTAAGCATAACTTAATAATCCACAAACAAAACCATGAATTTCCTATATTATCTTGAATAGATAACTTGCAAAAGCTTTGCAAGGAATTTTACAGTCTTCAATAACCAACTAATCAAGAACAATACTCAAATCAGCAAATGTGACTAAGGTGCATTGCCAAGACAACAAAAACTCATGCAATGCTCATGGAGACACTTAGTTAGATGCAAAACATGCACGTTTAATTCATTATTTTATGATTACAATGCCCTCTCATATCCTTTGGAAGAAAACCCGAAAAATTACACTAAAAATGCTCAAAAACAGTCATTGAATGCAGACTATAGAGTTTTATGCTTGTTTCTCTACTTCTTTGCTCTGCAACCAAATTTCCACCATTCCCCCCTGTTATGAATGATAAACTGCAATCTATACCTCGTCCAACATTGTCAAGCAGCTTTTGAAGAAGGGTCTTGGTCACCTACAAAAGAAATGGCCACCCATGCCTACTCGTGTCACCTTCACATGGTTCACACCTGAAGACTATCCTCATTCAGATGATTCACCCATGCTTTTGCCAAAAATCGGATCAATGCGAGGTCCACAAGAGTTATGAAGCATATGAAGGCCATCCTCCATCTCATCGCTTCCAAAAGAGGTCATTAATGGCGATTCTACGACATGTAGTGGAATGGTTGAGGTAGGTGAAGTCGCCAGAAGAAGTTTGCAAAAATTTGACTTGGGACAAGATGTGAGCTTGATAAACTTTTATGGGAAAACCATGCGGGACATCATGTGGGCAATGGAGGAAAGGATGTTGAGGGAAAGGGAAAGAAATGGGGGGAAAGGGAAAGAGATCCTGGAGGTCATCGGATTCCTGCAAACAGGAGGAAATGAGCAATTCAATCACTTGGAAGAAATGCGGAAAAATACCCCAGAACTGAATATGGGAACAAGGGAGAAACAAATGAGATCCTTTTTTGAAGAAAAACTTTGCAGAGGGAATCAGGATGGAATGCAAAGAAATATTGAAGGACTAGATGTGGGGAAGGAAAGGGGATCCGAATGTCAAAAGCAGCTATTGAAACTAAGACATGAAGTCCAAGATCCTAGTCGAGATCCGCAAAGTGAAGCGATGATCAAGGAGAAAAAACTAAAGGTCAGTTTAAGATTTGTGGGATTCTTACGCGAGACCAGAAGTGGCTACCAAATGGGATGAAGAGATAAAGGATCTGGTAGTCAATTGAATTTCCGCAATTTTGGAAAATCGATGGAAACGAAGGAAACGATGGCAACTTCGGCGAATTTTGGTGCAGGAATGAAAGAAGGAATAGGACATGGTAAGAGGGGAAGAGGGGAAGAAGTTCCAGCATCTAGTCGGAATTCCACAAAAGTAAAAAACTGATGAATATGAAAAGAATGATGAAAAATGAAGGCTACGGGAATTCAAGTGAAACAAGATGTGGGTACCAGACGTGGGAAGACAAAATATATGCAATATCCTGTAGGAAACCCACATTTGGTAGCGAAGGGTAACCCCACAAAACACCCAAACACCAAAAAAAGACCTATAACTACCAACATTTAGAAACTTTTGGACCTTTTGGTAACTTCGACTTATGATAAGAGCATGGGGAAGGTAAAGCACCATTTCAACAAAAAAATTTACCAGGGGAAACCCATTTAAGATCTCTTAGATCAAATTATTAGTGATAGACAAAAACATTTCCAAGAACAATAAGGCACCATGCCAACAAGAAGTATACTCCCCACCATTGTCAAACCTTAATACCTTAATCTTTTTTCTTGTTTGATTTTCTATAAGAGCCTTAAACTCTTAAAACTTTTTGAATTCTTCATCTTTGGTCTTAGTGAAGTAAATCCAAGATTTCCTAGAGGAATCATCAATAAAAGATACGTAGTGAATGTTACTTGATAAGGAAGTTGAAGACATGGGTCCACATACATCCAACTGGATTAGATCAAGAATATCTCTTGATCTATGCTCACTGCTAGGAAAAGCAACCTTCACATGTTTGTCGAGTGCACAGCCCTTGCAAACTCCTTTCTTCTCAACCTTTAACTCAGGCAATCCCTCAACATGTCCTTCAAGACTGACAACGCTCCATAGTGCAAGTGACAATATTTTGTGCCAAAACTCAAACAAGTTGTCACTATCGTGCACTAGAGCTCTCATAGGATCTCCTTGCAACCTATATAAACCACCTTCTCAAACACCTCTGGCCAACAATTGACCAAGATTCGACCATCTCTTCCGGATAAGAACTTGTTGATCATCAAACTCAGCCATATATTCGAGATTTGTAAATACTGGAACTGAAAGAAGATTTTTAGTTAAACCAAGAACATACAGAACACCAGTAAGTTCAAGGATATCACCTTATGGCATCTAGAATGAGATGGATCCCACTCTTGCAACTGGATACATGGCATCATCACCAAGTTCTGCTTGCATGCTTTCCTTTTACTCCTGAAGTTTGTTGAAGGCCCTATTGTTAGAAGTCATAAGTTTGAAGGCTCCACTGTCCACATACTAGCCGACACCAGACATGATGTTAGATGACAAGCATGAAACCATAGAGAAATGTGTCTCAAGCTTTGATGAAATCTCATCTACTCCAACTGATGCTTTTGCACTTCCTGCAAACTACTTCTTCTGTTGCTGCTACTTGCCCTTCCCCTTTTTCTCAAGACACTGAGATGCAAAGTGCCTAAACTTCTGACACTTGAAGCACTTAATATGGCTCAAGTCCTTCTTTTCCTGATTAGAGGAGCTTGAATCCTCTTTGTTCTCTTTCTAACCCTTCTCAGATCCTCCTTTGTTGTTACCCTTCATCTTGCTGATGAAGGCTAGACTTTTCTCCGTCTCCATTCCTGCAACAATCTCTAGTCTCGCCTCCCTCTGAACGAAGTCATCCCAGTCTCTCAAAAGTGGGAAGTTGAATTTGGGGACAAATCCCACAAACAAGAGGTTGCCAAGAAGAGAACCCATTAAATGCAATGGGTACTAACTCTTCATTCTTGAACTCCTCTCAAACTGCTACATGTTGATCGTGGAGTTCAGTAATCTTCATCAAGTAGGTAGTTACAGTATCTGTCTTGCTCATCCTCATGGCTCTAATCTTATTTCGCAACATCTTCCAGTTGATGTTCTCACTCCGATATAGAGTAACTAGAGCATCAAACATATTCTTTCCAATGGTCTTTCCAACAATACGAGGGATCAAATGACCCTTTACAGAATCAAGGATGACATGTTTAGACTTGGCCATCTTCTTCTTATGTTCTGCCAACAACGTAGAATCAGGAGGCTCTGCAACTGATTTCTCAATGAAGTCCCACAGATCCTGCTCCTCCAACAACATCCGTACCCAACATTTCCATGGGATGAAGTTAGAGGGACCTTCCAATCTATCTTCATATCTAAGACAGAAATTAACCATACTACTGCACTGGAATATCCTACTAAACAAAACAGATCAGCAACCTAGAAAGAACTTTATCACAGCTCCACTATGTTTTCTCGAGCACAAATAATGGGCATCTCACCCTTGAAACCTCCCGACAACTCCCTCGCACAGGTAGCAGCCCTACTGTCCATTCAAGGATTCCTAGAAGGTTTCAGTAAATTGCTCCGATACCATGTCAAATTGTCTAAATCATCATAAACAGATTCTGCATTTGTAATCTAATTCCTATAGAAAATAACAATAGAAACTAAACCTGTCAAAACAACATTGATTTAACCTTACGGTGGAATATATTTACACATCTAATAGAAAACAATAGATATAACTTGATGACTGCCAAAAACTTATCTCATTAATTCTAGAACTGAAATCTGCTATAGAAAAATAAAAATAAACTTCTCCAATTCGTACCTCTGCCCTTTCCATTTATAGATCTAAGAAGGGCATACATAGGAGTTATCAACAGTCAAACTCATACTACTAAAAATCTGCTTTAACAGATGAGGTAATGCTCTCCAAGAGATAGTTTAGCTTCTCTTGGACCGCGCACCCTAACTGACAGTTAAATTAAACAAAACAATCTATTTTCAATTAATCTTAATAAGACAATACTAAACTGAAAAAGACTTCAATTAAACTCAGCTAGCACTCGGGACTTAAACTACAATCTTTATTTAAAAAATATCTAAAGCTGGCGCCGAGGATTTAAATTTTAAACTACAGTCTTATTTAACAGCTATCTAAAGCTCCGTCCCAACTAGAACTACTGTAGAAAACTATCTGAGATACATATTCTAACAAATACAACCTAAAACATTTAAGAATTTCATAAATTCAAATGAAAAGAGCAAGAATTGGTTCACAAACAAGAAACTAAAAAATTTGTCCAACATTTAGTCAGGATAATCCACTACCAAACCAATACTCAAACAATGTTAGAAATGGTCCAAGGAAGCCCTCACCAAAGACTAGCGAATCAAATCTAGACAAGAAATTTCTTGCAAGACTCGGCAAGTTTCTGGGAAAACTCAGTTGTGGGTAAAAAAAAATGCCCAGGTGCAGTTGAAAATACTTTGCTTTTTGTTTTTTCCTCACTTTCATCTTCAGCAAATGCAAAGGCAGCAGGGCAAAGTGATTGTTGACGCATTGGAAGTGTGGTTTGGAGATTTAATCAACGATTGTAGTGAATTCGTAAAGGTATTTCCCTTTCTTCCTATTCTCTTTTCAGTCTTTTTTTCATAATTTCAAACCCTAAACAATGAAAACCCTGCTTTGATGCCACTAAAATTTTCTATTCTTTCAATTCTTCAAACCCTCTCTGCTACATTTGTTTTGTTTTAAGTTTTGTAATCTTTTGTTTTTCGTTTTTTTCAAAATTTCAATTTCAAATGAATCCAAACCCTGCTATTATGAGCATGTTGCTGATTTTTTTTCCAATGTCCCAAACCTACAGTGTGCAATGCAACGTGGCAGCAAAAAGGACCCTACATGGAAGCATAACACACTAGGTGAGATCAAGGGCACAGTGAACTGCAATTATTGTGAGATTAACATGAGACGAGGTATCTCAATCGATTGAAATATATCCTTGCTCAAAGAGCTGGTCGGGATGTCAAATTATATAGCCAAGTGCAGGAGGAAGAGGAGAGAAATGAATGCCCTACTTTCTAGTTGTGAGGTGAAGAAAACTGAAAGGAAGTGGACAAGGGAAGTGATTGCATCAGCAATGAGTTCCACAACCACCCCTGAATCATCATCTGGAGATTCTCTTCTTGGCCCACAAATTCGACATTCCTCCAATCAAGAGAGTTCTAAACGTCTGAATTCTCCACCTGATTTCTTCATTCCTCGCAATGCTCCAAGTGCACAACCTTCACTTGAATGTACCACTTTGAATTGAGAGAAACAACATGAGGCAAGGATGGCAGCTGCAAATTTTTGGTACTAAAATTATATACCATTCAATGTGGCAAACAGCCCATATTGGGGTGAATTGGTAAATGCATTAACAATTGCCAGTGCAAAATTTAAGATTCCAACTTCATATGATTTTAGTGGCCCATTGTTAGAGGAATTATCAGATGGATGGGCAGATGGCAAGAACAGGACAGTGATAAACTTTTTAGTGACTTCGAGTGGCACATTGGTGTTCTTGAAATCCATTGATGCCTCACACAAAATGAAGAATGCTGATACTTTATGCAATCTATTGAAGCGGGTGATCTAGGAGGACTGCTGATACTTTAAGCAATTTATTGGCGAGGGTGATCTAGGAGGTTGGGGTAAAGAATGTTGTCCAAATTACCATGGATAATGCAACAGCATATGTAGCCACAAGCAGACTTATTCAAAAGAGACATCTCACCATTTGTTGGAGTCCTTGTGCTTCTCATTGCCTAGATTTAAAACTTGAGGTCATTGGAAAGATTGGATGGATCAAAAGTGTGGTTTAAGACACCAAAAACATTAACAAATTTATCTACAACCATACTCGGGTCATTAGTTTGATAAGAGTGCACATGAAAGGCAAGGAGCTTGTGCAATTGAGGGAGACACAATTTGCCAAAAACTTCAACACTTTGCAGAGCATTATAGGGGCAATACCTTGTCTAAAGTAGATGTGTGTGAGCAATGCCTAGTTGGATTCTCCATGTTCCAAAAAGCCATATGGGGAGAAGGCCACAAGGACAATTTTTGATGAGGTGTTCACCAAGAATGTAGAGGAGATACTCAAGGCAAGTAACAAACTCAAGTTTTAGGTGGAATTTTGTATTTGTTGTTTTTTTATTTGTTGTTATTGGTTTTAATCTTTTACTAATTTAAATTTAATTTTCAATTTTTGGATGACAAAGCCTCTGGTCAAGGTTCTAAGTTTGACCAATGGAGATAGCATGTCAATCGAGTATCTCTATGAGGGCATTTTACATTATTATGGTGGGAATAAGATGAATTATGAATCCATTGACACATCATTTATTGTAGATAGCAAACCAATTACACCAGCCAATACATGTCATGGCATACTACCTAAAACCAAAATTTTAATTCTCTAATAATTTTAAGGCTGATGAGGAGGTCATGGTAGGCCCTACTACATGCATAGAGAGGATGACACAAGATGAAGGCCTTAGAAACATAATTCTAGATGAGTTGGAGGTCTGCAAGGGTGCAGAGGGGAGGATCTTTCTTCACCTTTATGCATTCGAAGGAGGGAAAACCAACATCCAAGTAAGAAATTAATCCTTTAGGCCTTAATCATACAGTTGTTTGATAAATGCAATTTTTAATTTAATTCATTTAATACTTTAATTTTTTAATGTTTTATTTGTAGATTTGTGATGGGACATTTTTGGTGCTACAACACCAAATTCACAAAGGCTAGCTATGCAAGTTTTCTTGCAGCCCTGTGGCGCTTATAGGTGTGAGTAAAATTGGATCCTACTTAAGAGCATTCACACCAAGAAGAGGAATAGGTTGACCACAAGCGCCTCAATGACCTTGTCTTCATCCAATACAACCTTCACCTTCGAACCAAAAAGTTGGAGTATCCTTATCATGATATCATCAACTTGGATGACATTGATCCATATGCAGATTGAATTGTCAAAGATGTAATGTTCACTGAAGAAGATCTCTGAATTAGAGAGAGAAGCAGCAGCAGCAGCAGATGCATTAGGAGAAAACATACTTCAATCCTCGTGATGATAATGATTTACCTTCTAGCTTGAGGCTAGATAGTACTAGTACTAGGAGGGGGAAGAGGAAGCAGTGGATTGATCATTGTAATTGGCTATTGTTCCCTAAAATTTTGAATTATGAGCGTATTAGAGAGTCATATGCATTATGACATGCAATCTTGGAATTATGACAAATTGATAATCAAAATAGACTTGTGTGTTCTTTAAATTCATTCTTTGTGAATCGCATGCATAGATTTAAGTTTTTACTTATTATGGAATTATGTAGTTATTTTTAGCCAAGTTTTAGCAAGATCAAGTTCTCACCAAGTCCAGGATTTCGAACTATATTAAATTCCCATTCCTAAACCAAAGAAGTGGGGGCGATCATTTTATTCCATGTGTTTTACAATATATTGCTGTCACCAAGCCATGTTACTTTTCCTTTCAGAAATAACTGCAGAAAAATCTGGACCAAGTTTTGAAAACCAACAGAAGCTCACTTGAGCACCATTGCTGTTCAGCAGCATCTTAGTGACTACACATACTTTCTTGTTTCATTATAAATTTATAACACTTCTTAAAACATACTTTGTACAGAGACTTGTTTTCAGTTTATAACTTTATAAGACAGCTCTGATGGGCATCCATTCTGCCAAAGTTGTTTACGGGATGGAACTTACAATGGGGCTGATCTTTGTATTCAGATGTCAATTGGTATGGTCATCCATAGCTGGAGTAGAACCTGTGAGAAACTTCCCCAACTTTGCCAGTGAACCACAAGCCCCTCTTAACATTCTCATTTATTTAATTTATTTCTAATCTATGTTATCTGCTAATAACAAAAAATCCGATTTAGTAATAAGCAGGCATTGCTCTAAGCTGGTGTCGCCCATCATCAAACAGAGAGAAAAGATTTAAACAAAAAATAGACATGAAATAGCATAAGTATTACAGTAGAATACTGATTATATATCAATATGCGTCTTCATTTTTTCTCATTATACAAATATGTAGTCCAAAGGGTTGTAGTTTATCATCAAACTTCAAAAGGGTCCATTAATGATATTCCACAAACAGTTACGGTGTAATGGCAAAGGAATTCATTTATGATATGCTTCGAACAGTGATGGTTTAACGGTATCAGAGGGATTGATATCAGGTCCCAGGTTCAAATCCCCACAGTGCAATAAGATGTCCTGTAACCCAAGGAAGTTATGCAGCATTGAAATATGGGTAAGTGAAGCTGTAGAGTATTAAGCTTAAAGTACACTCAAAAGAGTACCCACAATGCTGTAAGTCATTGCGGTAATGCAACCTACAGTCTCATTCAATAGCACGATAAGGTAGCCCATAGTCTCAATGCCAATACCCAAGCCCAAAAATCAAAAGAAAATACAATGATGCATGGGAAAAAAACAACTTACAAGATTGAGTTCACAAGCTATACCATGTTCCTTCAAAGCCCGTGTCACAACAGGCCATGCATCTTGCAAGTATTTTTCTGCGAATATGTTCCAAAAACCCATAAGAAAAAAGAAAAAAAACGAGACAAAAAATAGAAATAAATTTCCACGGTTGTACATTCTTTATTTTATGATTTCTGGAATCACCGAATCATTTCCTTTTCTAAACAAATAGAAAATGACACGGTGATTTCAGAAGCTCCTATAACTAAACCCTGGTTACTGAACCTAAAATCCACTGAATACAATACAAAACTCTTAAAACTCAAAAGCAGGTAAGTTTTTGTAAGGTTGTCTAGAATCAAGCCAAAATCCTAACAAATATAAAACCTTGAAAACTCCAAGAAACATAAAAAACCCTAAAGACCATCAAAATCCTGAAACTGTAAACATCCTTAAAGGAAGACTCTAAAACCCCTTAAAACCTTTAAAACCCCCAAAAACCATTAAAAATCCTGAGTGCCATAAAAATACTTGAAACCCTTAAAACCCCTAATAAGCAGGCGGGCATTGTACCTCTGTATTGGGGAAAGAGAGTGGAGAAGGAGCTGACTTCAAGCATGCCAGCTTCATTCCAGGAAGGGTCGAATTTGTCAACTTTCCAGTGATCAATGTCAGGGGTATCCCATGGCTTGGGCTTGTCATGTTTGCCTTTGTATCTGGGTGGCCTTGCCTCCTTTTGCTTCTTTTCTGACTCTTCCATAGTCCTATAATCTCACACAACAAGGCCTTCAATGTAGAAAACAAGTGTGGATACAGACAAACAGATTAGATTCATAAGCTCGTATATTTACACTATGAGGATTGACTTTGGGCCGTTTGGCCACTCTGGTTTTTTTTGGGCCCTGTCTAATCCTGATCAACTGTTGTCGTGTAAGCCTCTATTCATTTCAATCTTATTTGGAAGGAAAAAAACGCGTCCAGCATATTAAACGATTTTACGCAGATGCATACATCAAATTTAATTCGTATTTAGATAAATATAAAGATTTGGCTTGGGTCGAGAGTAAATTGCTGCATCTACTTATCCATCTTTCCCCCAGAAAATTCTAGAATAGCTATATGGACTCATATGGTTATTATATAGTTGATTGACCACTGCTATAGTGTTGTAATGGTGAAATTAGAGTACGCATGCCATTTACCATTCAGTATTTTTTTTTTTTAAATTTTGGGAATGTTTTAATGTAATAATATATTGAGATCAGAGTCCAAATTTAATGGTCATATAGTCCCTATTTAGGCTTTTTTGTCCTTAAATACAATTAAAATTTTTAAAAGATTGTATTACATGAAAGGAGACATTCTAAGAGATTGTCAAAATTTATGTAGGATTATGATGATGTATATATTTGGTTTATATATAATTTTACTTATATTAAGATATGTCAGTGTTTTTAAAAAATTTAACTCGTTTGTAAATTAATTTTAAAAAATAAAAGGAGGAGGACTTCCAAAAATGAGCTCGCTGCCGAAGTTTCCAGCGGCTAAGGTTTCAAATTCTTTCGCAGTGCTAGAGGAGAATTGCCACGCAAGGGACAAGGGTTTCTCAAGGTGGCCAAATCCATGTGAATTTGGTGGTCATTGCATTGAGAGGAAGAACATTGCGCAGAGGCTGGCCACAGAGATCCCACGATGGGGGAAGGAGAGAATTTGGGCAGAGAAAGGTTTTGAGGTGCAGGGCAAACAAAAAAGAGGGCGTTCAGGCAATATCAGGCCCGCAGCCCAAGGCAAGTGCAGGTGCAAATTTTGTAAAGGACTCGCTTTTCCCCAATTTTGAAAACGCTAAAGACCCAGTTTCGTTGATCAAACCCTTACAAAATGCAGCGGACAATCCAATCGTCGAGTTTGGCGATGTGCTTGGAAGGGAAGTCAAAAAAAATGAAAAATTATTTGCTAAGAAGGGCTTAATTGGGCGATTTGTCAAGTTTTGGCCAAGCCTTGGAGTGCTACACAAGTGGATCATCGATACCTGGGGTCCAATTCTGAAAGAGGATCTCCAAATCTACCCCTGCAGCCTAGGTTTTTTCATTGTTGTCTTTGATAATACCTACGATAGGAAGACTATTCTTTGTGATTATAAGTGGAGTTGCAATGATCATCTACTTATGCTCAAACCCTGGTATCCCGAATTTAATCCAAATTCTGAATCATTTGCATTTACTCCTACCTAGATCTAACTTCCGAACCTCCCGCTTCAGTTTTGGTTTGAAGAATGTTTTGAAGCTATAGGCAACAAGTTGGGGAAATTTCTACTTGTGGACAAAAGCTCCTCTGATTTCTACCACACTACCTTTGCTCGCATTCTGGTGGATATTGATACCAGCAAAAACCTATCGGCTGAGATCTCTTTAAAAATAATGAATTACAATTGGAGCCAGATTTTGGATTATGAGGGCCTTCCTTTCAAATGATGTAGATGCTTCAGCACCGACCACGTAGTAGCAAAGTGCCTCAAACCTAAGTTTGATAGTAATGCATCTTGGTGGAAAGATTCCTCAATTCATCACTATTATGTGGAAAAAAAGGCCTCCTCGCAGTCCCATGATTGCAAAGAAAATTCATCAATAGAGGTAAAGAAATCTCCCTCATCCCCCACTCTGGAGGCAAGAAGTGCTCACATTTCCGATAGGGAAGATACTAAATCAGGAAACAAACTTCCTTCCCCACCAGAGAATGCAAAATCACTAGTTTCACCTTCAAGAGTGAAGGTTATAGAGGAAACATCAATTCCAAAAGAGGATTTTGGGGAGGACAAGAGTTGGACAGAGGTAAAACGGAAAAAGAAAATTAATGAAAGTGAGAAATGCAACATGATTCAGCGCTCTTATGCAAAAATGATTAAGCAAGATTGTAGCTCTTAGGAAGCCTGGGTTTACAATGGGTTGTCCAAAATGTAGTAGTTTCAAATTCATAATTTGTATTTGAGCCCAAGCTTTAATGGGCTGGGTGTGTTCAGGATTGTTTTTGGTTTGATGCAAGCATTGATGCTTGCTTATTGCACCCCTTTTCTTAGGGCATGCATTTGGCTTAATTTTATTTTTATTTTTATCTTATGGGGTATGGCTCCCTTATGCCTACATTACGTATCAAAAAAAAAGATATGTTAGTATTTTAAGGGTACCTTTGAATGGATAACCATCATAAAGAAATTGCTTGACAGGTAGGGTGGACCATCAAATTGAAGCCCTAATTGAGATAAGTGGTGCATTTATAGGTTAAATTTAGTTTGTGGCTTGATTTTTATTTATATTTGTTTAATTTATATTTATATCAATTTTATGTGTTCTTCTTTTAATTGTTATAATTTTATTTTTATTTACACTTACTTCTATATATTCATCCACATCCAGATTATCACTTTATCCCCTTGGTTCATTTCTATGTTACTCGAGATTGAACCATTTCAATCTTGTGTTATGGTATTTAAAGATATTTAATGTGCACTTAATTTCATATGGCAGGTTGTTAAAGCACACTTTTTATTTATAAGGGATAAAAGAATTGTATCTACATATAGGCCATCTACATATTGATGAATGTTGCCTTTGATATTTCTCATCGTCGTTAATCTAGTCCGCTAAAGGGGTTTGACCAAGGAAAACATGATCACCTATTGAGTTGACAAATTCCTAAATAATGTTGTAGACACTACCGTAACAAGTTCAAATATTTAGAAGGAAAAGGTGAACAACTTTTCAAGCGTATATTTTGTCAAATCATTCCTACAAGTAAATCAAGTTTATGGCAATAGAGATTGACCCCGCAAAATACAAGATTAAACATAGGATTTGTTGAGACAATTATTAGACTAAGGACGTTAATTTTTGGACAATGACAAATTGACTTTGTATAGCTTTAGTATCATTCCTTTGTCGTCGATTTTAGAGCTAAGTACCCTAACCCTCACATTTAATTGTTGTACATTTATTGCAATTATTTGTCCCAACTCTGTTGTCTAAGTTAATGTATGTTTAATTTGATGCATTTATTTAATTAGCATAGATAATCCTATGTAGTGCAATTATTTTCATTACACGTTATTTGGTGAACTCAACATTTTTTACACGACCTAGGACCTCCCCTTAGAGTTTCCCCTCCTTCATTAGGATTTAAGATTCAATCCTCTTTCTGAGTGCTTATCTTTCATATCAAATTTGTATAGGGTTTGATTGTGTTCTTGCATGATCATTCATTGCTCTACTTTTTTTAGGGTTTTATTTGTCATTTTTTGAACTTGTCTTTTCCCACCATACCACCCTAGTTTGACCTCTAGGGTTTTAGTTTTATATATGGTTTTCTAATTACATCCTTTTATTTCATATTTACTTAAGGTTTGGATTCACCTTTATATGTATTTTTTATTATGTTTTGATTAGGATTTGAGCATACATAGTGATATACTCATCCGGTCCCACCTACCCACTCTTGGATAATCTATCATCATGGTTTTTAATGACTCATTTTCCTTGGCTAATATACATGCATACATTTCTAATTTTGGCATGTTCCTATGTTTTGTGACACGTGATCCTTCCATCCCTGATGCTCTTGTGACATTTTATGTAATGAATGATGATGTATTTTCTATGGAGGTATTATTTTATCATGTACTTGTTTTTCATCCTTTATCAAGTTGGTTAGCACTTATCCCTTACTTTTAAACATACTCACTTCACTTGTCCATGACTATCACATTGACCATACTTCACCTATGGCTTGTGATAGTGATGACCATGTTAGTGATACACCTAATGTGATGGACATTGATGAAATCACATCTTCATCTATTCATGACATTGTTACACCTTTTGATGTTATCCCTCTTATGTGTCGTAACATCCCAACTGGAATATTAAATATCCTTAAACATAATTAAGCAAAAACACCACACTAATTTTTTTTAACTATAATGAAAAGATATTACATTTACAATTTCAAGTACAATACATATATTTAAAAGAATGGTCGCTTCACATGACTAACAAAATTCCATGTATATCAATTGGTTATATTTCTTACAACTTACAATATCTTTTATAGAATAAGTAATGTACCCTTGTTCACAGGTCTTCGATAGTCAACTGCAGGAGAGAGAGAGAGAGAGAGAGAGAGAGCATCACCTTGGTGCTTTTCCTCCAACCACAGACTGACGGTCCTCGGACACCTTCCTCTTGGAAGTGGCCCTGCCCTTCATGAGGGTAATAGATAATGAGAATCAACTAATTCTTTGTGTCATATGAGAACTAGTGATGTGTCCTAGCCATTACAATCGGGTTTACAACTCTAGTCTATCTTTAGCTATGTATGACCCAGTCTAATTGTTCAACTATCTGGTACACCGTGAACCAATAATGCAAGTAGTGATTTTTGCATTATTTGGCCAAAGATTCACATAAATATATAGTCATATGTTCACTCACTCTTTTCTCAACTTGGAGACAACATTCTTATTTCTCAATCTATGTCATAAATAAAATAATTATATTTGACTTACTTATACCATATTGGTCTTAAAGATATATCATAAACCTTATCTACCAGTCATTATGACAAGTCTGATGTGAGAGCTTAGGTAATTATAAACATACATTGAGTCCCTCTTTGCATCCTTACAATTATGGGTTTATGACATCCTATAATCTACTCAATGACATATCTACCTATTCTCATGCTCATCAATGTTCTTCTACACGGGCAAAATTTTGACATTTAAGCCATAAGGTTTTTATAATTAACGACTCTATCTATCCAAAACTAGGAATATAATCATTCGACTTATAATCTGTCATAGATTAACTATAATTTCACATACCCATGAATTGAATGCACTTCTTCATAATATCAAATAATCTATAACATAACTTTCTATTAACATTGGGAGTATTTCACCCAACAATCATGTGGCTATTCTTAGCTTAAGATAGGATTGAAGATTATTTCTCGATATAACTAGAATACATATAATTTAAATAACTCTAGGATAGCTCCTAAGAACAACTCATTCTTCTTTATATACTTGTAAATAATGGCCTAACGTCAAGTGCTCCTACACAATGACTTGATTCCAACTAGCTTTCTAAGCTTTCCAACATACTCTATGTCTTCACAATTTGATACTACTATGAGATGAGTAATTTGTTTTACAAGTACGAACATCTCTCAAGTCTTTCTCTCTTAAGTTGCATTGACTCATAATAAAATTTCTAGGCACAATCATACCATCTTAAGGCACAGTTGACCTCTTGAAAAGACATGGTCAACTTTTTTGTATCTCAGTCGACTTCTTATTTGATACACAACCGACCTACTAATAACATAGCTAGCCTCTATAAATATATTACATCCGGCCCATAAATAATTCATTCGGCCTTCTAATAACACATAGGGTTTGCACATAATACATACGGCCTGCACTTAATATATGCGACCTACACTTAATATATGTGGCTTTCACATAATACATACAACCGGAAAATAATATATGCGGCCTTCACATAATACATATGGCCTTCACTTAATATATGCGGCCTTTACATAATACCTTCAGCCTTCCATGCATAACACAGTCAGCCATACTTAAAACACAATAGCCAAACTCTCAAAACACGGTCGGCTAGACTCTTACTGTTGGCAAGAGACACTATATCGATTCATGAATGTTGTCATTGATGGCAACAAAGTTTATCCCACACATCCGCAGAGCATGATATGTTCCTACCAGAAGTCAGATTGAAGAAGTGTTGTGGTCCGGTGAACAAAAACAGAGCAGTCAGCAAGGTCTGACAGTCAGGTCTGGATCTCTTAGAGGAAGCAACTCAATGAAGTGCGAATTTGGGAAAGTCAAGAGGAGTACCTTAACTGATAGATTCCAAGGATTTAGCCTCCGGTAATAAAGAGTGAAAAGATATGAGCACTGAAGTGTCGGGCTCCTGTTTAGCAGAGTAGACAGAGGAAGAACTAACTAGCAGAGCATCAGACCTAAATCCGGACGAGATGTTGTTGGTGATTAAGTTCCTGAAGGTATAATTTATGATTCGCTGACATGATTGATGACTTCTACAAGTATCTCCTTAATATGCATTACTTGGTATGCAAGGATTCAGCCGACAGATCAGAGTTTGGAAAAATATTGACTATTTCGGATACCAAGTAGAAAAGTGTTGAAATCACTTGTGCAGATATATATACCAAATGTATTTAGATGTGAAGGTGTGTGTGTGTAGAGATTGTGTGAAAAAAAGCAGAAGGGTAGTGTGAAGACAGGAAGACAGGTCTGGAATGTAATAAGACAGCAGCACCTAAGGAGAGTAAGAATGAAGTGTAGCAGATCAGTTTATTGAGCCTAACCGGAACTAAACCTCTGCATGAATAGATGCTTTTCATCAGTTCAAGTAATATGTTATCTTCTTGTATCTTGTAGACAGTGAGTCTCTTGTAGGCAGTGAGTAGTGTGCTCGGGCAGTGAGCCCTAACTGGCAAGTGCCATTTTGTACTATCCTATTCTTTTAACAAAGAATAAAATCTTGGGTTAATCACCCCGTGGTTTTTCCCTTAACTGGGTTTTCCACGTCAAAATCATTATGTCATGTGTACTGTAATTATTTCTGCTTTCATTGTTATGCATACTTGTATGGTATGATTCTGCAGTAGTTAAAAAGAAGGACTGAAAGTCAAATAATTAAGATAACTGATTCACCCCCCCCTCTTAGTTATCAACAATTGGTATCAGAGCCAAGTTCCTCCAAAACAGAGCCTAACAGCTTGAGGAAGATCTAGGAATCTCAATGGATATGTATGGTATGAGGGAACAACTTCAGTCTACCTTAGATGATCTTGAGCAATCTCATTCTGAAGTTCATGACCTAAAAGAAAGACTCAGGCAAGCTGATGATTTCATCAAGGAACTAAAAGAGAAAGTGAGTATCTCTATGAAAAAGAGAAAGGAACTACTTCAACAATTAGCAAGTCAAAGTGAAGCCAATAACACTGATGATGATTTGAATGAGAAGAACAAGTTATGCAAAAAGCTATCAAAAGAAGTCATTATGGTAAGACATGAAATGGAATCAGGAGTCATAAAATTCAACCAAGAGATTGAAGAGAAAAGAAAAATTGAGGATAACCTAAGACAATCTCTCAAGGAGAAGTCTGAAGACTGCCACAATATGGACAGAATAATCAGGCATCTAGAATCTGAACTTGAAGAAGCTAAAGAAAATGAAGAACAACTTGAGAATCAAATTGACACTCTCAAAAGGGATCTTCAAACAACAAATGAATATAAAGAGAAATTCAAGATAAGCTCTGCTCAACTTGAAGTTCTTCTAGCAAGCCAAAAGAGAGTAGATGACAAACAAGGCTTGGGATATGAAAAAGGTGAAAGTTCTAGATTCGGTCAGAAGAACTCTAAATCAAAAAATCCAAGAAACAGGCCTAGATGACCTCCGGTAAGGCAACCAAACGCTCAAAGATATCCATCTTTAAATGGTTACTGCCACAACTGCAATTATCTTGGTCATAAGGCAAATCAGTGTAAAAGAAGAATGAATCAGACTTATACATCCTTCTCTGAACAATGCTTCAATTGCAAAAGGTATGGTTACAAATCCCATGAGTGTAGAAACATGCAAATAAACAATTCATTCAATGGTAGATGCTTTGCATGGAATAGAATGGGACATATGGCCAGATAGTGTAGATCAAGAGGATATCAATCAAATATGCAAAGAAATGTTGTTTGTTACAATTGCAATAGATCCGGTCATATTGCCAAATTCTGCAGAAGTAAGAATCAAGACAAAAAGTGTTCAGTGCATCATAACCAAAACCAAGACAAAAGAAAAGGAAAAGTGAACGTGGATGAAATTTAAAGGGAGATGAATAAGATTTGGGTGAAGAAAAGCATGCTCTGGCTCAGGGGGAGTAACAAAAGAAAAACCAATTCCCCCAGCCAGTCAACTGGTGCCTGAAATTGGCACATGAAAGGTTGCGGATCAAAGGGTTTTCAGAGAAACATCTAAATAAGCCATGGTAAAGATTTGAAAGATCCGCAAGAAGATTTAAAGAGTCTAATCCCTCCAGATTGATCCGGTTTAACAGTCTTCTGGTAAAAGCAGGTTTTTCACAGTTTGGTCCGGTATGATTCTAAATTAAAACATCTTGATCTGCGAACCAATGGGACGATCTAAGGAAAAGGTAGTCATTGTGATTCATCTCTAACATCAATCCTAAGTGCATCACAATGATCCAGATAAGTTTCTCCCTCTCTGAACAAGGAAAACAAGGTATCCAGAATAACCGAAGTTGCGCATTTATTACAATGAAGAATTAGGGTTTGCACAGAAGTATAAGGGTTCATTCGCTCGTCATTTGCACATTTACACTTGAGAAGAAGAGGAAAAGAGCTCTACAAACAAGTTTGCTTCATCTCTCTCAAGGATCAATCGTAGAATTCAAGTCAATTGGCAATCTTTTCAGCTCATTCCGTGAACCCTAAAGGTGTAAGAGGTATTTTCCGCTCTTGAAATCCATTTCTGAATCCTTTGTAAGATGGCCACACCAAATGTTGTAAAGATTTCTGATAGGCCGCGCCCTAAATTTAAAAAGCATCCCTACAAATCCCTAGAAGTGGATCCCTTAGGAGTATTCTCCAGTATTCTGCATGGGGTTTTACATGTAGAAGATATTAGGGCATATATTCATGCAAACATTGAAGAATTTGGGGAATCGAAGATGATGGATATTTACCACAAACAATTATTAGATGATTCTTTTGAACTCAAACCTCAGTACAAGGCCATCCAGGACAAGCATTTTGCACAATGCATCCACTTCCCCTGTTTTGCTGAAGATGAATGGGTCCGGTATGTCTTGAGCAGAATGCACGACAACTTCATGTGGTTGAACAAGCTATTTAAGATCACCAAGGATGCCATTAGGGCAGTAACTAGATTACACTCAACCGGAGGGATGCCTATTCTCAAATCAATCAAGAATCAAACTGTGAGTGAGGCTACCGGATCAAGGTTTGACAAGAGAGTGATGACAATAGAAGATATCAATGATCCGGATATCAAGTTTGCCTCCATGATCATCGGTTATAAGTTATATCACTCTAGCAGGGAAAATTCAGTACCCGGAACTACAATTTACACTGCTTATGAAATGTTGAGAAAGAATGCAGATTATGATCTTTGTGAGCTCCTTCTAAATCAACTTTTGGAGAACCTGCAGAAGATAAAGAAGGATAAGAAGAATTCCTTCAAATATGGTGGCCTGATACTCTGTCTATTCTTCTACTACATGAATGAGCTACCCGGATCTAATGGGTGGATATGGCAAAATGACAGACCAGTAGCAGTTCAAATCAAAGATTATTTGCATGGACTTGGTGATGCTAAGGCACAGAATACAACACTCTGGGGCTATTTCAAGAACTTCCAGAGTATGATGCAAACTAGAGAGAGAATTCC
Organism: Cunninghamia lanceolata; assembly: GCA_027924645.1. Lineage (NCBI taxonomy): Eukaryota > Viridiplantae > Streptophyta > Pinopsida > Cupressales > Cupressaceae > Cunninghamia > Cunninghamia lanceolata. The sequence continues at coordinate 4,307,985 of BSBN01000095.1, read as the reverse complement.
CCAAGCTCTAGTTGAAAAATATAAGGATACAGTTTGTTTCATGGTAGAAACTAATCAGTGCCTTATGGAGGCAGTGGAACCAAGAGCAGTGTGGATCATGCCAATGGGGTATGAAGTTGATGAGAAAATTGTAGAGCTACATGTTCAACACATGCTAAGTCAGTGAAAAGATCCTAAAGCAGAAAGGTTTGGAACCTTTGAAGAATTAAGTGTAAAGATCCATGTGGAACTTAGACAGCCTGAAATCAAGAGGAAAGTGAGAAGGGAAGTTGAAGAAGTTGCCAAGAGGCATGGAATCTCAAAAGAGGTACTTGATGCCCACAGAGAAAAGACAAAAAGAACAAAAAAAGAAAAGGAAGAAGCAGAAAAAGAGAGTGCTCTGGTAAAGGCCCCCTCCCGGACCAGATCTTCTAAGACCCCTACACCTGCAACTGCTAAAAGTTCAAAGGCATCTAAACCGGAAGCAAAATCATCTGGTAAAGCAGGGAAAAGAACTAAGACAAAGGCCACAAGGTCTTATATCAGTCAGAAGGATGATGAAGAAACTGAGTCAGATGAGGAGATAAGGAAAATGAAGAAGAAGAAGAAAGGATCCGATGAATCTTCCACAGGTCAAGACAAGGAAGAAGAGGCAGAAGAGTTTGTTGAAAAACCCACTCTGTCCTTAGATGGAAACCTTCAACCAATGGCTGAATTCTATGATGATTACAATGAAGCTGACCAAAAGATCTTGCAAGAAGCCACAGTCAGGTATCTGAATATCTACAATAAGGCTTTTATTGAAATTATATCTCTTATTCCCAAAAGCCTAGAGAAAGAGTTAGAAATAAGAAAGAATAATGCTATGGCAAAAGATATTGAGATCCGAGAACAGATATCCATTCAGGTATATCCTTCAAACGATCCAAAGCAAATGAATATGATCTTCAAAGATTGCAAGGATGAGTTCTGGAGCAAAGCTAGAATGAATCTGCTTATGCTTGGAGAAACTGACAAGGTAGCAAAAGAAACAGAAGATATCCTCTGAAATGCATAGAAAAGATTTAATATTCCTATTATAGAGGACTTAGGTGATGATCCCTTGGCTACAGAGGTTGAAGAAGAATCTACTGAGACAGTAGCAAAAGAGGTTAAGGAGACAAGGGAAGAGAAAGATAAGGACTTAGAACCCTCTACTCTGAAAGAGGAGATCCATGAACAAGAAAATATCACTCCTTTGGTTTCCCCTGTAGGCTTCAGATCCAAAGAAGAAGAAAGAATAGAAGGAGATAAAACACCAACAGAGAAGGCCGCAGATGATAGTGCCAAGGGTGCAGAAGTGACTCTGTCTCCGGCAAGAGACATAGTAGAAGCAGTAAAAGATTTCTTGACTAAATAAATGATGGAATTTTATGAACCGTAACTTCTTCAAGGTCCATTCAATTTTGATTCCCTCTCCCCGGTTCAGACCATGAAGCTAGCTTCCTTCACTCAAGCAAAGGCCAAAGAAAAACTCCTGAAGTCTCACATGGAAGACTATGAGCTTATAGAAGCTGCATCTGGTGTGCTTGAAAAGATCATGCCATCCTTTTAGAAGGATTCCTCAGCTTCTTCATTCGGTAATCTCAAATCTATTGTTAATTCTGTCAGCACTCATTTTGAATCTTTAGAAAAATTAGCTGAGGTGAAGGTCCGGAAAGAGTTTTTGGTAAAAAGATTATCAGAAGTACAAGGGCTAATAACCAATGATAGGAGGGTTATGGACATAGGAATAAAGAGCCTAGAAAATGCTCTCAAAGATGGCGGAGATATATATAAATTTTGTCTATCTTGGTCTACAGTAACCAAGGATATTGAGAAGAGAATAAAAGAGCAAGAGGATAAACTAATAAGTTTGTCTCAAATTTTTGATCCTCTCTCCTCTTCCATAGTAAATCAAGAGCGTCAGACCATTGCCGTGATAAATGAAATAAAGAAACTTGAGAAGGAAAGGAAGAACATAATAAGCAAGATGGGTGAACTCAAAGGGATCATTATCCCTAAGTTAGAGACCATGCATGAAGCCCTAACTGATGCCCAGGCCACAACCCGAACCAATGATCCGACAGATCTCAAGAAGGCAGAAGCTTTAGCATTCCTATTGAGTGGTCACATCTCAATTTTGGACAGGATGAAGCTAAGTTGGGCAACAAAACTTGTACAATTGAAAAGTACCTTTGCAGATATACTTAAGTATATGTAAGTATAACCTGTTTATACACCTATGCGGCCAACTACAGATTAATTTTTACAAATTTTGGTGTGCGGACCCCACCCTTTGCCATTGATTTCAAAGGGGGAGTGAGGAGCAGTGAAAAATGAGAAATCCAGCTAAGGGGGAACTCCAAAAAATGTACATAAAGATAGAGCATCAACCAAGGGGGAGTATAGTGTGACACTTAGTCATTTTTCACTAAGTGTTGCCATCAATGCCAAAGGGGGAGATTGTTGGCAAGAGACACTATATGGATTCATGAATGTTGTCATTGATGGCAACAAAGTTTATCCCACACATCTGCAAAATATGATATGTTCCTATCGGAAGTCAGATTGAAGAAGTGTTGTGGTCCGGTGAGCAAGAACAGAGCAATGAACAAGGTCCGACAGTCAGGTCTGGATCTCTCAGAGGAAGTAACTCAGTGAAGTGCGGATTTGCGAAAGTCAAGAGGAGTACCTTGACTGATAGATTCCAAGGATTTAGCCTCCGATAATAAAAGAGTGAAAAGATATGAGCACTGAAGTGTCGGGCTCTTGTTTATCAGAGTAAACAGAGGAAGAACTAACCGGCAGAGCATCAGACCTAAATCCGGATGAGATGTTGTTGGTGATTAAGTTCCTGAAGGTATAATTTATGATTGGCCGACATGATTGATGACTTCTACAAGTATCTCCTTGGTCCGCATTACTTGGTATGCAAGGATTCAGCCGACAAATCAGAGTTTGGAAAAATATTGACTATTCTGGATGCCGACTAGAACAGTGTTGAAATCACTTGTGCAGATATATATACCAAATGTATTTAGATGTGAAGGTGTGTGTGTGTGTGTAGGTATTGTGCGAAAAAAATAGAAGAGCAGTGTGAAGACAGGAAGACGGGTCTGGAATGTAATAGGACAGCAGCACCTAAGGAGAGTAAGAATGAAGTGTAGCAGATTAGTTTATTGAGCCTAACCAGAATTGAACCTCTGCATGAATAGATGCTTTTCATCAGTTCAAGCAATATGTTATCTTCTTGTATCTCGTAGACAGTGAGTCTCTTGTAGGCAGTGAGCCTCTTGTGAGCAGTGTGCTCGGGCAGTGAGCCCTAACTGGCAAGTGCCATTTTGCACTATCCTATTCTTTTAACAGAGAATAAAATCTTGGGTTAATCACCCTGTGGTTTTTCCCTTAACTGGGTTTTCCACATCAAAATCATTGTGTCATGTGTACTGAAGTTATTTTTGCTTTCATTGTTATACATACTTGTATGATCTGATTCTGCATTAGTTAAAAAGAAGGACTGAAAGTCAAATAATTAAGATAACTGATTCAACCCCCCTCTCAGTTATCAACATTTACAACACAAGGAGTCTAAATACATGTATCAAAGTTGATATATATATATATTGCACTATATATAATACACACACACACACACATATATATATCATAGTTGATCTTTTCTCACAGTCAATCCGAATGTAAACATAGTCACACTAAAGATGCATACAAAGTAGCTTCGTATAGTTTTTAAGGGACTTAGGCACTAAAATGAACTGCTACTCTACATAGCTTATCAAGCCTTATCAATGTAAAGAAATAGATATCAAATACGTAGCCGTAAGGCTCTCTCTTACTCAGACGTATATCAATATGTCTGGAACCTCCAAAGCATAACTCATGACAAGGATAAGAAACAGATACAGAGTCTTTAATAACTATACTTCTTTCCCATTCGGTAAGATATACAAAAAACCTTATCTATATTTACTCATGCACAGTAATAATCTGCTTTCCATACAAAAAATAAACACAATTCCCTTTACTTCAACTGAAAACTATTCTATTCGAACATAAGGATACTATGAAGACTTCATCTTATTCTACTAAAAGTATAGGACTTACCTGTATAACAAACAGGTTGTGTCCCCTCTGCAATCTCTTGTGATGTCTTCCTACTTCTCACAGCTTCTGCACTCTTCTTTGTGTTTTCCCTCCAAATTCATTTATCCCTTTTCTTCTCTTAACCTCTACGCATCTATAGATAAGGGCAAATAATAATGGCATCACCCATATAAATCTCCCTTCCACTCCCACGGGTTTACCATGCAAGAAAATGTGGAGAAAGTGGAGTATGTGGAGCGATTGCTCCTTCCTCCACTCCCCTAGCATCTAGGGAGTGCAATAAGGAGGAATAAGGAGAGACTTAACTAACAATAATATAAATTATAATAATATCATTACTAATAATAGTAATAATAAAAATAAATAGATAGTTATAACATACTTATCTAATAAGTGTTGCTTTTGTGCACTCTATAACACTTATTGTGCTTATTAGTGAGCACAATTATCGACAGAGAATTCTCACACGTTGATTATAATCTTGACGACAAAATTAAACATATTTGGTCAGTTTATAAACGTCGACTTGTCATCAAAGGGCAAACACAAGGTTTCTACTAGATGGTGAAAAAGGATTTATCCTTCATCCTTAACAATGACATCATTTGACAACAACATACATAATCTCTCTCTACTAAATATATGTATGTGTATGTTTTCAAGTGGCATAAGGATCGTTGCATTCACGTGATCTAGCATCCTCTCCATGGTGATACTCTCTCTCCTCTTATCGAAGGGAAAAATAACATTATTCCTGCTTCCACCTCAGTTACACGACAATAGTTAGTCTAATTCATCATTAACCACATGATAAAAAGTGATGTCATAAACAATTATTTATTGTATTTAAATATATAAAGCAAAAATACATTTTCCATTATGACTATAATCATAATATTTTCTCTAACTAACTATCTGTCTTTACAAAAATAATGAAAATAAATATATTAGTTTAAAAATGAGTTGTGACAGTCGTGATAGCCCTATGTCCATAGATTCGTATGTTTTCATTAAATTGCCTTCTTTTATACATGATGGTGTGTTTTATGATGATTATTTTCTACATTTCATATTAGTCTTATGGATATTCAAGATAGTTTTTGTCACATCTCATTCTCACTTACCCTTAGAGGGCAATTTTTTAATATTTAAATAAGTGATTAAATGTGTGTGCATTTTATGATTTGATGTGATGTATTAAATGCAATGGCATTTATGATCAGTATGTTATTTTGACAATTCATTATTTTGTTGATGATGTAGAATATTGATAGAAATTAGGATCTTAGGATATTAGTCATTACAAATAAAATATTAAATAAATAAACTAAGAATTATAGAAGCATAGATCTAACACATTACACGACATATACATGGGGAAACCCTTTCAAGTAAAAAAAAACCCCATATAGATACCATATGCCTTTACTCATAATCATGATTAAGACCGTTGGTCTTACTACATTGTATAAATTGTGAATTGATCTGTAGTGTGAATAATACGAGCTCTTGTTATGCTACATGCGAGGACAGTAGTCCTATTGCAAAGTTGTATTCTAATGTGTCTTAAATCCAAACATGAATTATGTTGTTCAATGGAAATTATTAAGTGTAAAGCATCTTTATAATTAGCTTGAGAATCTTTAATGGTTTAGCTATTGTATGATGTGGTGTTTCATTCTCACTTACTCTTAGAGGGCAGATTTTTAATATTAAAATAAATGATTAAGTGTGTGCATTTTATGATTTGATGTGATGTATTAAATGTAATGACATTTATGATCAGTATGTTATTATGATAGTTCATTATTTTGTTGATTCTGTAGAATACTCGTGAAGATTATTTAATATTTGAACTGTTGTTTGATTGCTCATGATGTTTTGGCACATTTTTATGTTTAATTAAGCCATTAGGATAATGACTTTTCCTAGTGCGGAAGGATGTCACATCTCGTTCTCACTTACTCTTGGAGTGCAGTTTTTTAATATTTAAATAAATGATTAAATATGTGTGCATTTTATGATTTGATGTGATGTATTAAATGCGATGACATTTATGATCAATATGTTATTATGACAGTTCATTATTTCATTGATTATGCAGAATATTCATGAAGATTATTCAATATTTGAACTAATGTCTAATTACTCATGATATTTTGGCACATGTTTGTCATTTATCATTTTTAAATGATTGATGATTAGTATGGTGTGATTGGCCATTATCATAAATTTTATGCAGCTAATATTTTATTTATTATTTCAAATTTATGATTATAATCACTTGTTGAATTGACACGAACTAACTACTGTATATTGGCACAAGGTGGATTCATATTAGATATTTCACCCTCACATGTAGAGGGAGAGCATCATCTGAGGGAGGGAAGTAGGTCATGATAGTGGGGCAGTTGTACTTACCTTTTGAGAACCCATACACTTGCATGAATTTGTAAATTGATCATATGTTGATGCATTTGTAGGTAGAGGAGTTTCCTTTTGAGTGTTATCATGAACATTAGGTATGAAGTCAAGGTTTCCTTTGAGTGTTTGCATGGTTTTTGGATCTTAAAAGGTTGTTGTATTTGATTGTTTAATTTAATATCTTATGTGCTTGTATTGTGTGACTTGTGGTATTTGAGTTTTATTTTGTAAAGGGAACTAAAAACCTTAGTTTTAATACTCTATTAGCTTGACTATGCTTACTTGTTGAGCTACTATGAAAAATTATATTTCATTTGAATTTTTAAGTTTGAGAAACCTACGAGAAAATACAGTATGGGCATTTGGTTCAGCTATAAGTTTTAGGGGTTTTGCAACGAGGCCAACCCAAAGGCTAAAAACTCATACTGGTTTTCACCATATTATGCTTTTGTTGAATTGGAAGCATATTTGGAAGGTAGTGTTTTGGTTTTCTATTGAAAATATTTAGGAAAATGGTCTACCATAAATCCCATAGGGGTGTAACAGTCACTTGGGAAGTAAGGGTTTCACTCTTTTCATTAAGAGGAATAAGAAGAATGGAGGACAAGGGAATAGTGGGACATTTTGGGGAAGAGCATGAAGAGAAAAGGAATGGCTTTTGGTTGGGAGGCCACGGAGCTTGAACTAGTGGCGAGTCTAGAACGATTGTGATAGAGAGATATCTCAAGCCACTACCTAACAAGTATGTGAATAGACTTTGTTGCATCGTTGTATGTATATCTACCTATATTATATGCTTAAGACTTTACCAAGTAGTGTTATCCATGATTGTATATGAATATTACATGTTTGAGATTATATAAACAACATGTCACATGATTGTGTACATATGACATATGCTTGAGACTTTATAAATAGATAGTGAGTTGATTTTATATAGATATATAATTTTATAGGAGGGAATAGACTTCTTTCCATGAACAAATTAGGACAAGGGTTTGCATGCCAAGTGTTTGTCTAAATGTGTGAACAACCAGAATAAAGAGACGATCTAGTTTATTATTTTACATGAAACATCTATACACACACATATATTGATAGGGTTGTATGTCTTCACAGTGGACAGTTGTGCATGGAGATTTAAATTAATTTAAGTTGATTGTATGTTGATAGTTGTGCATAGAGTTCCAAATCCATTTAATTTGATAATATAAAGTAATGCATGTGAAAGTTGTGTCTACTATACAAGGTAAAATATGAGAAAGTTTGTGTCTATTGTATATGGTAAAATAAGTGAAAATTTAATTGATTATATATGTAATACCTAGAAAATTATGTATGAACAACATTACACTTGACTATATACTTAGTATATTTGGAAAACTAGTTATGTATAACAGTATATTTGACTATATGTTTTGTACACTTAAAAAACTATGTATGAACAACATTATACATGATTGTGACACTTTTTGTGATTGGGAAACTTTATAGAAATAATGTTGTATGCAACTATTGTACTTTATACATTTGAAACTAATCTATGTTATCCTTATCTAAGATTGTCCATATGTTAGGTGTATAGAAACTTTTGTGGGAAGTCTTGTATAAGATTGCACAACTTTTATATTGATGAAATACATATACTTATATGTGTGAAACAACAAGTAATCAATATTCTAAATGATGTACGATTATTGTTCTCACCCAAAAGTAAGGTATGTTGGGAGTATGGCAAATGTTTATAGTATTTTGGAATCTTGTATTATAAATTATACCTTGTGTTTTTAAAATTGTTTTTCATTTATTTAATGAGTCAAGAAAGAGATAGTAGTGCTGTGAACAAATGACCCATTTTTTCATGTTCAAAATAAGATTATAAATAAATGCTTTCACCAAAGTGATGTTATAGTTGTATGCATTATCAATTCACTATACTTTTAGGGTTGCATAGTAGTCATAAGTCATGAATAGCTAGAGGGTATCTAAAGTTTGCATGGTTGATTGCATGTAATAGTGATTGTACTTATTATACACTTGGTTCTTAGATTAGTTATGGTATTTATACAAATGTCACTATCTTCCACCCTCACTAAAGGGTCAAGCCACTCCTAGAAGGGAGATGAGTGGGGACCACCTAGTTTGTGGTTGGAGGTAAAGCACTCAAATGATGCTCTCCCTCCTTATAGTTGATACAAAGACCATATGCTTGTACTTAGAATCATGATTAAGACCATTGGTCTTACTACATTGTATAAATTGTGAATTAATCTATAGTGTGAATAATACTCTCTTATTATGCACCATGCATGAGGACAGTAGTTGTATTACAAAATTGTATTCTAATGTACATTTTTCTAAAAATGAATTATATTGTTTAATGGAAATTATTGTGTGAAGCATATTTATGATTATCTTGAGAATCTTTAATGGTTTGGCTATTGTATTAAAAAATGTCAATTTATGGAGAAAATCATATTTAATTAAATTATTTCTTATTTGCTTGATTAAATAAATGTGTTTATTAGTCTTGATAGGGGAGCTCAATACAGTTTCACATAGTGATGCCTTACATGATAATAGCATACACCTTAATGTTAGTTCAATATCTCTACATATAAGTATTATTGATATTTCATTGCCTTCTCATGCATTACGTGGAATTATGGCTCTAAATAAGGAATTATTACACGATGATTGTGATGGAACTATAAATTCTTCTTTGCATGTTAAATCGTTCTTGCTTTCTAGTCTTGAATATTTTGATAATGATATCTCATTGATTGGTGAGTTTAGACTAAATTGAATGGTAGAGAATTTCAATAGTTTGATTCATCTTATTTATTTCTAGAAATTCTTTTATGGATTTGTGTAATGTCCCCTTCTAGGCTCGTGGTTAATCCATCATAGAATTCCGGTGGACTAGCTGTTTGGTGATGTGATAAAAATGAAATATTTAAAGGGTCACTTAAGTTACCTTTTGGAATGCTCACCTTGGGAAATATTGAAAGTGAAATTCAAAGTGATATTTCCCTCCAAAGTAAACGTCCCTCTTGGAGAGTTTTAAAAGAGGGAAAAGTGTCTCATTTGTATTATGCTTGAATATTTGAAATTGTTCGTTATTTGCTTTGTTAGGGTTTTCCCTGAGAGGGTTTGAAGAGAATTCAAACTAGAGGCTATTGGGAACAAAAACTCCCTCTAGTAACGGCATTCTACAGGTGTGCAATACCACCCAACGGTGCCATTGATGGTGGATGCATTCAGTGTTCACATTTGTGCCGGAATGGAGTTTGTGTAACAAGTTTTGTGGATTCATTGTTCATATCATTTGCAGATTTTGTGAAGATTGTCTATGTAGATTTGAATGACTGATTTCATTGCTGTTCAGAGCATATTTTATTGAGGGTTTGGGGCTGGTATATATTGCATTGCTGGCCATACATAATAGCAACAAGCCGTACCATCTTGGAGGGTTATTTGTGGTTGTTTATTGTGGGTTTCTTTCCCCATCTTGGTCGTTCAGCATTAAAGATTAGTGCAGACCAGTTTGCTAGCAGATATAAGGAGTTTTTCAGTAGTGTTTGATGCATTTTCACCCACAACCAGCCGTACATTGTATTAGAGGATGTGGGTCTTTGGAGTGGCTTCCCCAACATTGTTAGCAGCCATTGTAGTGTCTATTTGAGGCGTTTAGTGCCTATATCTATGCCGCTAACACTTGTGTAATCAATCTTTATCATTCCTTAGATTGTGAAGCATTTAAAGCCATACCCATTTGCTAGTCCGGCTATAACAGTTGTATGAAGTTGTGAATCTCAACATGGGTATGTGATAGTAATTATTTAGTGGCTATTTTACTATCTGGGTATCTGTTAGTTTCTGCATACCTATTGTATATTTTTTGGGTTTTGGTTATATGCTCTATATTGTATGCTCTAGCAACACACATCTGCAGGAAAACGAAAACCCCTTCTCCATCTTCTCTCTGGTTTGAAAGAACACACAATAAAATAATAAAATAATGCATAAAAAGATTCATTAAAATATACAAACAGGTACGACACATTTCAGTGGTATCAGAGCCATGATCTTGCCATCCTATAAGGTGAAATAGACATGCAGAAGTAAAAATGAGATATGCGATCGACAGATAGATATTCCTTCAGGAACACCAGAGCAAGACAGAGAACACATACTCCACAGTTGTTAGTTCCAGAGAATCTAGTACCCATAACCGATCCTTTTGAGTCAGACCCAGAGATAGTGGTAGCAGTGGCAGAGGACGATTCTCAGGTTTCACGGACATACCCCTTTTCTGGAGAGTTACCTCCATTTACAGAGCATACAAGGGAAATGGGAGATACGGAGATTGAAGAACCAAACACACGAGATATCCTCAATGACTTGGATAGAGGTCAGCAACAAATCGTGGCTAGCTTGGACAGGTCTCAGCAGGCACTTAAGAGGCTTCTTGGCCAGTTATTTCCTGAGCTGGAAGAAGATGAGGAGGATATAGGTCGAAACAGATATAGAAATGACAGAAATGGAGGCAGGAATGACAGGCATGGAGACCGGCATGACAGGAATAGAGATAGGAATGGTGATCGAAACATTGGTGATAGAAATGGGCACAGGAATCATGATGGAGAGGCTTCGGTGAATAACCAGGGTGCTACGCGACTCATGGCTGCAAATAGACCAGGCATTCTGACTTTCAGGCCGAGGGACGAGATACCATACAGGGATGCTATATAGTTGGAGTTTCAGGAAGAGATCGTTAGGGATTGGCAGGCTTCCAGCGAAGAGTTTAGAGCTGAAATGACCTTCAGAGACTACTCAGATCTTCGAATGAGACACAAACCTAGAGGGGGAAATAGACAATAGAGCAATGAGCTGCAGAAGAAGGTCAGCAAGATGACCTTACCCTATTTTGACGGTTCGGGAAGAACTTCAGCAAGAGCGTGGGTACAAAAGTTGGATAGTTACCTTCAGATCAGCCCCATGCCAGAGACAAATGCCATCACATACGCTGCCTTACACTTAGAGGGTAGTGCGCATAAGTGGTGTAGCAATGGGAAGGTGACTCTGGGGCATGACCATGTCACATCTTATGTGGAGTTCACAGCCAGACTCATAGATAGGTTCGATGAGAAGGACCCTAAATTGCAGTTCAAGGAGCTAGCACAGTTGAGACAAAATGGATCAGTGGACTCGTACATTTTAGAGTTCCAGATCTCTCAGTCATGGTTTCAGACATATCAGAGAGGAGGTTGATCATGCTCTTCGTTGATGGGTTGTTTGATCCTTTAAGAGGATGGGTGAAGGGTTTAGACCCTATGACATTGCAGGAGGCCATGAAGAAGGCCCATGATATGGAATCGTCCGCATGGAGGAGCAAATTTTAGAGTAAGAACTTTCAGCATAGGAGAGACAAGGAGAGAGATAGGAGAGCTCTCCACAAGGGCTTGGAAGACCAGCCACATAAGAGTTCTTCCAGGTTAGATAGTGATCAGCTGAATGACCTCAAGAGGAAGAAGCTTTGTTTTCACTGCAGAGAGCCTTGGGATCCTAAGCACAAGTGTGCTACCCAAGGGAAGGCAAAACGGATTAAGTACTTCTCAGCAGATGAGTCTGTGGAGTCAGACACGCATTCAGAGCAGCATACAGAGGATGATGATTCAAGGATAGATGTTGCATCTGAAGTGCCAGATAAGGATAAAGATACCTCCCTACCAACGACCCACATTTCTAGCATTCAGGGAGAAGGGTCATTCAAGATCTGAGGAATATTGGGTGGACAGAGGTGCATCACCTTGCTAGATATAGGTGCCACTCATAACTTCATAGATGAGGGCTTGGTTGCTAAGAGGGGGTTACAAACAGAGGAGTTTGCAGGATTTAAGGTAAAGGTAGCCGATGGGTTTGTACTCACTTGCACTAGGAGGATCCCCAACTTGACGATCCAGCTAAACCATTATACTTGCCAATCAGAGTTTTATGTGGTTAGCATGGGTGACATGGACGTTGTGCTGGGTATGAAATGGCTTCATGAGATAGGGGAGTTCACTATCAATTTGAGGACAGTGGAAATGAAGTTTGAAGTGAACGGAGTTAAGCATGTGCTCAGGGGAATTTCAGATGGTGGACTGAGAGTTGTTTCTCTCAAGTGAATGGAGAGATTGATTCACCATGATCAGGTGCAATGGGCAGCAGAGATATTGGTGATGCCTGAAATTGCGGAGCAGCAGAGATGTGAGTATCCACCTAACATACAAGCCCTACTAACTAAACACACCAAAGTGTTTAGTGATATTCCACTAGGTAGACCGCCGGATAGGGGTATCGAGCATGTGATCGAGTTGGAGGAGGGCGCAAAACCGGTGATCATCACATCATACCGGCACCCGAAGAGATCCAAAGATGAGATCGAGAAAGCTATCAAAGAGCTTCTCGCAATGGGACACATAAGACCGAGTAAGAGCCCGTTTGCATCATCCGTTGTGTTAGTAAAGAAAAAGGATGGGACTCTTAGGATGTGCATTGACTACAGGGAACTCAATAAGAAAACAATCAAGAACAGGTATCCCATACCCAGGATAGATGAGTTGATTGATGAGCTACATGGGGCTTGTTATTTCTCCAAGATAGACTTGAGGTCTGGATACCATCAGATTAGGATCAGAGATGAGGACATGGAGAAGACGACATTTAGGTGTCACTATGGGCACTTTGAGTTCCTAGTCATGCCATTCGGTTTGACTAATGCACCAGCTACTTTCCAGTCTTGCATGAATAGAGTCTTCAGAGAGCAGTTGAGGAGGTTCATCTTGATATTTTTTGATGATATCCTGATTTACAGCAAAACGTGGGAAGAGCATGTGAAACACATTGACATTGTGTTGAGTATTCTGGAAAGGGAATCCTTATATGCCAAGATGTCAAAGTGTGAGTTTGGGATGACCGAGTTGCTATACTTGGGTCACATCATCAGTGCTAGTAACGTGAAAGTAGACCCAGAGAAGATTCAGGCAATAGTAGATTGGCCGCCACCAAAGAATCTTACTCAGCTGAAGGGATTCTTGGGTTTATGTGGATATTATCGCAGGTTCATGAAGGAGTTTTCTCAGTCAGCTGCTCCCCTCACAAATTTGACTCGCAAGGATGCTTTTAGTTGGACAGGGGGTACACAAGAGTGCTTTGACCAATTCAAACAGATTATGAGTACATGCCCCGTATTAGCCATGCCAGATTTCAGCAAGCTCTTCGAGTTGCAGTGTGATGCTTCAGGGGAAGGCATTGGTGTGGTAATTATGCAAGATAAGCACCCCATAGCGTTTGAGAGTAGGAACTTGAGGGGTGTGGAATGCAGCTATAGCATTTACGACAAGGAGATGTTAGCCATAATGCATGCATTAGCTAAGTTCAGACAATACCTTGTGGGCAGTAAGTTCGTAGTCAAAACAGATCACAACAGTCTGAGGCATTTCCTTGGCCAGAAAGACTTAAATGAGAGGCAACAAAAGTGGGTCAACAAGTTACAGGCCTACAACTTTGACATTTTGTTGCCGATGCTCTATCCAGGAGGCCCCATTTATGTGCACTTGGAGCCATTGCAGATGATTGGAGAGAGATGATATCAGCTGAGTATGCAAAGGATGCATGGGCTACGGGGATAATTGATGGCACCATCAAGGATGATAGGTATACAGTGGTAAATGATTTAATCATTTACAAGAATAGGATTTTCTTGGTGACAGACTCTCAGATGAAACAAAAGGTTTTGAGGGCATTTCTTGACTTGCCGATGGCAGGACACCCGGGGTACTTCAAAACTTATAGATAGGTTAGAAGGAGGTTCACCTGGAAGGGCCTCAAGATGGAGGTGATGCAGTATGTGAGAGAGTGCCCGACATGTCAGCAGAACAAACAAGAGCACTCATTCCTCGGAGGTTTGTTGCAGCCCCTACCCATTCCTGAAAGGAAGTGGGATAGCATTTCTATGGACTTTATCACAAGTTTACCAAAAGTCCAAGGTAGGGATTGCATTTTCGTGGTAGTGGACAGGTTGACAAAGTATGCACACTTCTTTGCCATCCCTACCACTTTGGTTGCAGCACAGGTTGCAGATTTGTTCTTTCGTGAGGTATTTCAACTCCATGGGTTGCCTCAGAACATTGTTAGTGATAGGGACAGTAGGTTCCTCAGTAATTTATGGCAGGAGCTCTTCAGGTTGACAGGGACAGAGCTCACCCCCAGTACGAGTTACCACCCCCAGACAGATGGTTAGATGGAGATAGTTAATAAATGGGTCGAAGGATACCTCTGAAACTATGTTTCAGGGCAGCAAAAGGCATGGGTTAAGTGGCTTCACATGGGAGAGTACTATTACAACTCCATACCACATGTCTATTTAGATGTCACCATTTATGGCCCTGTATGGGTATGAGGCACCGAGCTTTGTTGATTTGTTGTTTGGTGATAGCAGAGTGCTGAAGGCCAAAGACCTTCTCCAGGAGACTCAAGACATCATGAGGTCTTTGAAGGAGAACATACAGAAGGCTCAAAATCAATAGAAGCAGTATGCAGATCAACAGAGGACTGGGCGGTCTTTTGTGGTTGGTGACATGGTGTATCTCATGTTGCAACCCTATAGACAGTCCACTCTCAGAGAAGTTGAAGCCACGGTACTATGGACCTTTTTAGATCTCCAAGAGGATTAGGGAAGTGGCTTATGAGTTGGAGCTTCCAGCAGGTAGCAGGGTACATAATGTATTTCATGTATCTTGCCTCAAGAAGGCATTGGGGCATAAGGTGATACCAACAGTGGAGTTGCCTCCTCTTGATGAAGAGGGGAAGTTGATACTGGTACCCGAGGCCATAATTGATACCAGGGAACGTAATTTGAGGAGGAAGAACATCAGAGAGTACTTGGTTAAATGGAAGAACCTGCCCATGGAGGATGCTACTTGGGAGAATGAGCAGATATTAGAGCATCCTGACTTGAGATTGCTTGAGGCAAGCAGTCTTAGGGAGGGTGGACTGTAATGTCCCCTTCTAGGCTCGTGGTTAATCCATCATAGAATTCTGGTGGGCTAGCCGTTTGGTGATGTGATAAAAATGAAATATTTAAAGGGTCACTTAAGTTACCTTTTGGAACGCTCACCTTGGGAAATATTGAAAGTGAAATTCAAAGTGATATTTCCCTCCAAAGTAAACGTTCCTCTTGGAGAGTTTTAAAAGAGGGAAAAGTGCCTCATTTGTATTATGCTTGAATATTTGAAATTGTTGGCTATTTTCTGTACTAGGGTTTTCCCTAAGAGGGTTTGAAGAGAATTCAAACCAGAGGCTATTGGGAATGAAAACTTCCTCTAGTAATGACATTCTACAGGTGTGCAATACCACCCAACGGTGCCATTGATGGTGGATGCATTCAATGTTCACATTTGTGCCAGAATGGAGTTTGTGTAACGAGTTTTGTGGATTCATTGTTCATATCATTTGTAGATTTTGTGAAGATTATCTATGCAGATTTGAACGACTAATTTCATTGTTGTTTAGAGCATATTTTATTGAGGGTTTGGAGCTGGTATATATTGCATTGCTAGCCATACATAACAACAGCAGGCCGTACCATCTTGGAGGGTTATTTATGGTTGTTTATTGTTGGTTTCTTTCCCCATATTGGTCGTTCAACATTAAAGATCAGTGCAGACCAGTTTGCTAGCAGATATAAGGAGTTTTTCAGCGTTTGATGCATTTTCACCCACAACCAACCGTACATTGTATTAGAGGACGTGGGTCTTTGGAGTGGCTTCCCCAACATTGTTAGCAGCCATTGTAGTGTCTATTTGAGGTGTTTAGTGCCTATATCTATGCCGTTAACACTTGTGTAATCAATCTTTATCATTTCTTAGATTGTGAAGCATTTAAAGTCATACCCATTTGCTGGTCCGGCTACAACAGTTTATGAAGTTGTGAATCTCAACATGGGTATGTGATAGTAATTGTTTATTGGCTATTTTACTATCTGGATATCTGTTAGTTTCTGCATACCTATTGTATATTTTTTGGGTTTTGGTTATATGTTCTATATTGTATGCTCCAACAACACATATCTGCAGGAAAACGAAAACCCCTTCTCCATCTTCTCTCTGGTCTGAAAGAACACACAATAAAATAATAAAACAACACATAAAAAGATTCATTAAAATATACAAACAGGTATGGCACATTTCAATTTGACACATGCTTTTATTGTTTATTTTCTAAATCTAGTGCCCCCGAGGATAGTATAGGTCTATATGATATTTCTCATGTTTAGCTTTTGATGTTTGTCCACCTTCCTCTCCTACTATCCATATGGCTTGCGTGTCTACTAAAATTACCTTTCATGCACTCTACCATCATCTCCTAAATATATACCTACATTTCATACTAGAGACACTTCACAAGATTATACTTGATAGGCATACTTATCAAAGCATGGCTAGAGACCAAGATGTTCACATTGCACAACTTGCTTTGCCATCTAATGTACCCAATATTCCTCATAAACCTACACTCGCTAATAGGAATACAAAGGAGTTTGACATCAATTTACAATTGCAAAATACAAAAGCTAATTTAATATATCTTTGGGACCTAGAATGCACATCACCTTTCTATAAGGACATCACACAAAAAACCTTAGAGAAGATTATAATAAATTCTTATTCCACTTCAAAATTAGTGACTTCATTGATACAATCTATGGGTCACAATGAACCTCATTCTATTTCATTTGATGATGTATAACGTCCACATGAGTCAATTATATAATGAAGCTAAGTTACCTTTACACATTGTGGTGAGATGTGGTAAACTAAGCATTAAACACTCTTTAGTTGATCATGGCTCCAACTTGAACATGTGCACTAAGGAATACTTAAAATATTGAAGATGGATTCATCAAAATTACATCCATTTGAATTTACTATTAAAGGATTTGACAATGTGGATGGAAGTTGGTTAGGCACAATTACTCTACCCATCACAATTGGTTCATGCGCGTTAGGTACACTATTCCATGTGGTACCTAGATAATTATCTTGCAATGTTCTTTCAAGGTATCCATGGTTGCATTCTATGAGGGTTGTACCATCTATCTTCGAATGATGTATTTAATTCTAGTGTAATTATAAGAAATGTCACATATCCACTAATCCTTAAGCATTTAACCTTTATCAAATGGTGGACAACTCCAAGGATATTATTACACAAAATGATCCACTTAACAAGAATGCCATAAAACACGATCTCCTAGCTAATTATAATGCTTTATTTTAGTTATAATTAGAGGTCTCTAGATTTCACACCTTGTGGTGTTGAGTATCATGTTGATCTAGAAGCTTATAACATCCCATCCCCTTACATGGATCCTTCCATTTATGGAAAACCACCCGAGGCATGTAATGATGGGAAAGAATAATAAATGTATGTAATAGTGATTCTGAGGGTATTACTTTTGAACCATCTTTTTGCCATCCATCAGTTACACAATTATATGGTCATGGATATAAACTTATGCAAACACTAGATTATAAGGGTAAGGACTTGGGAAACATGAACAAGGTAGTGCCATGGACCAATAAAATTCAAAGAGAACAAACAACATTTTGGTATTGATTATCAACTTGAGGATATGACACATTAGTTAGAAGAAATAAAAGGAAAAGAAAAACAACTTGAAGTATCTATGATTCACACTAGTTTAAGCTTTAATGGTATATCTTGTTCATTCGTTAGATGTGATTGTGATTGTGGGATTCCTTTTGGTTTTTATTTATTCATTTTATAAGAATTCCCTAAAATCATAAAATATTTATTAACCAACAAAGATAAATGTGTGTATTGATTATTCAAGTTACACCATTTGCATACACACATACACACAAAAAAAATGCATAAACACGTGAACATATAGAGAAACATAGAATGTAATAAACTTGATCTAAACCATAATTTGAATATCCATCACATCGATCAAGTCTATAACATGAACCACGTAAAAAAAGAGTTCAATAACATGTATTTATAACAAATGCCCTCAATATAATAAAATAAGATCTACAAATAATCATAGTCACTCTAGGGAAGGTTGTCTTGGTGACCCCTCCCCCATCTCACTCCTAGTACTATTGAATGCATGTGAGTCCTCAACCTAGATCCAAACCTTGACCTCTCCTAAATTGCCATATTCACCCCTCTAGGTTTGTCAAGCTCCTCATAAAGGTTCACCACCTCTGCCTATGACAATGCTGGCTATTGTAACATGATTGTAGTGACCACATCTAATTTTAGGGTGGACGTGGTTACCCTCACCTCTACATGCACTAGCTTATAATTTAATTGGTGTCTTTGGACACTTAGATGATATGTTAATCAATATAGATCCTCCTGTTCTCACCTATCACCTCATCTCTATCAGACCAAGTGAGGCACACTCCACCAGTGCACTCATGTATGCCTCATGTGCTTGGATAATAGGACTAAAAAGGCGTGAAAAATGTCTTACATGTGTATGATCACAAATAATCCACTTCGATGGTATTTTTTGGATGCCATGAGTCAAATGGTCCAACATAGAATAAACAAGAGCTACCTAATCTTATGCACCATCTACACATCACATGCCACATGTTCACAATTGCTCATGTGCTAATACAATAATATATATGACACACCATTAATTATAACTAGGTCACCTTCTTACCACTCCTCATTGGTTGTAATATTTTGTAGTGGTGCCATAACTAAATATACTCAATCATCATCTCCTTTGGCCCCTACATCACAAGCATTCTCTCTTTGAGTTGTTAGTTGATTCGTTATTGCTATTACTAGTACATCCCTAGGGGCATCTAGAGCATAGAATGGAGGTGACCCCTCTATATCCCACCATGCATGATATTGATTAGTAAAACCTACATCATCTCTCTCCACTATCTCAATGGCCTCATCAACCTCATTGTTGTCCATCAAAGTCGATCATTGATCAATGGTTGATACACCTCCCCAATCCTTAATAGTGACCTCTAATGCCTATGTTACAAAACTAGTGCTAGGGGCACCACCTGCTAAATACCAAATTAGCTCAACACCCGCTAAAAATGAAACCTCTCCATAATGGTGGTTTGTTTCACAACAAATCACCATTACCTCTAAATCCTCCCAAGCTAAAACCTATCATTTGCATCATTGGCCATCTCTTTATATGGCCTCTATATGATATCTTATGACATTAATCAATCAAAAATATGACAGTGATGTAGGAGCATCTGGGTTCACGTGTAATCCCGCATCACCAAAAAAAAATCAAGTTTTATTTTCTAGTTTTGTTTCCATTTTGGGTGCTTTTGTTGCTTTGTAGCTTTGTCATCTTGCTTCTCGAGAGGTGCTTTAGGAATAATTCAATTACTCAAGTAGGCATTAGAATTGTGGTTGTGCTGCAAACTATCTTTAGGATGTTTAAAATCATTTGCATGATGCTTCAGGATAGTTTCATTGAGTCAATGTATTATTTAGCTACAAGAGGACTGTGTTATTTTTGCTTCGAGAGGACTATGTGTTTGCAACTTCAAGAAGATTGTTTATTTCTACTTCAGGGACTATGCGTAATCTGTTTTAGGAAGTCTTTAGTGTGCTTTGTATTCTAAATCCTCTTTAGTCCTATCAAGAACTTATATAAGTGTTGTTCAATAAAATTCAAAATTATTTTCAAGTTCATCTTTCATATGTTCTAGTTGCAACAAACTAGCTATAGGAACCTGTAAGTGTTGATTCATAATATGTCATAAGGTGACATGAGTTGTTTAGTTACATTGACTAATTTAATGTTGCCAAGAGTTTCCCTTTTTAATAGCTCTATAGAGAGGAGATCTCTAGTAATCCTGTATGTGCTGAGTTGGAATAGACTAGGCAAATATATTGCAAGATTTGCCTTTATCCTTTAAAACCACCAAAGCATTTTTTAATTCTATTTTAAAGGGGGTGGTTTTTTCTTTTTCCTAGTAATACATATGATGCCAAAGGAAACTAATCAAATTACAAGATTTTTCTTTTCTTTTATACATTTATGGCAATCCTTTTAACTTCTAATAGCGAGATAAATTTCTAATTTTTGTTGCTATGGCATGGTCTTCTATTCTTGGTTGTGAACCATCACCTTCATCATGGCAATTGTTTATATCTTTCATGATGGTTACGTGAGATTTTGGAGCTCTCCCTTGGTCATCTTAATCATCTCAATGGTTATAGTCTCATTGCAGACCATGTGGTTTAAACCTAAGGGTTATAAATGTTATGATGCAAGAAAAATGGGAAGAGGAAGAGATAGAATTCTTGAGCTAGTTATTTTTACCATAGCATGGATAGAAATTTGGAGGGATTCAAAGAGATTGAAGGGCCAAGAAAAAGTATAAAAAAGAAAAGAAAGAGAAAGGAGGTTGAGAAGGAAAGGGATTGACTCTCAGATGTTAAAGAGTATGTTGGAGGGTGAGCAGAGGGGAATAGCTTTGTTCATGAGAAGAGGTCTTTGGCAATAGGAAAAGAATGAGTTAAGAGAGGGAAGGTAACTTTGTATATATATATTTTTTTAAATGAGTGTAAAACACACAGCTTGAAGGGGTATTGCAATGAGGAAAATGGTTGTGTGAAATAGTGTAGTTAGAGGAGTTATAGGCTACATAAGTTGATGCATTTTTGTAGCATTTAAAATATTTGTCATGTATGTTGTTTGCTACTGCAAGTAGCCCATAGATTGTTGTAGATCTTAATTTTGTTATGTATTTGCTTTTGTTGTGTAGAAATGTGTGTGTTTTAAATGTGAAATTTGTTAGGATTAATGGCCCTTTTGGGTTCCTTGGTCCTTGATTGCACCAGACACCAACTTAACAATACGATCCTCTCTCCCCATCAACCAATATGACTTGTATCCCATTGAAAATGAAATCTCATCAACATCCATCATAACAGGTAATCCTAGGTACTGTGGAATGTGTATATGCCATATGCCTAGTGCTACAAAAGAGAAATTGCTCTGATCATCATACCACCACCATCCATGAATCTATAAAATATAAATGAGCCAATACCTAATGAGCCCGTGCAAATAACTACCGGTGTCAATAATTCAGACAAAAGCATAAGAATTCATTAAACCCTTGCCATGTGGCAAGACCAAAACACTAATAATCAAAAGTAACCACTTGCATCCCCGGGATGCCTCTCCTGTTGAACACAATAGGATGTTGAGAGGGGAAAAAATCAACATACTTAAAAACTTTAACCAAACATTTCCTGATAAAACTAAAAAACTTTGAAAACATAGGGGAAAACATGCAATTCAAGAGTCAACACATAACACCAGTGTTTTTACGTGGAAAACCCTAAAATAGGGAAAAACCACGGTGAGGATTAGCTCACAATATAATATGCTTACTACAAAAGTATTACAACATTGTTTTAGGGCCTCAACCCAGGGAAGCTACTACCCCCTAATTTACAACTATGATTCAGGGCTACAACCCAAGGAAGTTACTACTCCTTGAATGTTTAGCTCATTGCTATTGGATTTACAATGATGATATAGATATAAGGACTGCTATGGAAAACACATTTGTTGTATGCTGATGGTGCAGTCTATTATTCTTACTCAATACATATCTTCAAACTAATTTTGCACATTTCATATATTTCCTCTACTCTATTACATTCAAATTCACCTTAATTATTTTTCAAATGAATTATTTCTTCTATATATATCCTTCTCAACACCTTGAAACATTGATCAGGTTGGCATCAAGATCAATATTGAATGTAACGTGTAACTTGTCACTAGTTGGCCTCAACACATGCAAAATGATAAGAAAACTTGTTGCAGACCTTAGGTCATTATGAAACACATCAGGGCACATCTTTCCATACCTTCCAGACTTGGAGAAACTAGTTAGGGAGCCTCCACATACATCAGGTACTTAACCAGTTGACTCATATTGCTTAACACTGTTAACTGTTCATCTTTCAACTGCTGGGGAGAAGCCAAAAACTCAATGTGACCAAGGATTCAATCATAGAAGAGCTCAACAACATCCATACACTTTATTGGAGAAGTATTATACCAAACTATGCATCTGTAAAACAAGAAATATCTATTTGTAGAGAACAAAGTCTTTCAGACCTTATGTAATGCTTCACATCCCAAGATATGATGTTGCGGTGTAGTGCAGTGCCTGAAACCTTTTGGTAATGATCATAGAATTTAATGTATGCTACTTACTAGATCCGTACATCTTTTTTTGAAGTTTTTGGAGGAATTCAAAAAATGACTTAGGCACCCAGAGTTTCGAAAGACAGTTATACTTAAACTTTACTTGCTTGTCTTTGCGGACCACCAGAGCACTTGAAACTCCATCAAAATATATGTAATTCATGTCTTAGTTATTCCTTATAACTGCATGACAAACATATCTCTTCTAGAGAAATGCAGAGCATTCCATTGTCTCCCCATTACTGCTTTGCTTTGTCTAGGTGATGATCGATACACTATTCCTTGTGACTTTTCATGCTGACAACGTGAGGAGCTAAAATCTTGGACATATCATGTCAATACATATCAGAAGCTATCTTGAGAACTGCATGGCCAAATATTTCTTTGCAGAGAAATGCAGACCACTTCAAGTTGACTTTGCCTTAGGATGTATACTGTGAATACCTTAGTCAATTTTCTACTTCTTACCAATAAGTGAGATACTCCCAACTGAGATATGTATGTGTAGATGCAGGAACCATGCAAGAATATGAGTATTTACCTCCATATCATGTTCAAGCCCAAAACTGATCCATACTTAGACTATTTCCTCTTCTCCCAAACTAATTTACCTTAACCATACTAACTCTTCCTTTGCACAAGTCTTTCTATACATTTCCATCTGTTATATTGACATCAATGTATACTTTGTTGACATCAATGACAACACATATTGCCAACATTCTCCCCCTTTTTCATTGATGGCAACATATTCTCCCCCTTAGACATATGTTTCTCTCTCCCCATTTGATATCAAGGACAAGGGGATCGATAACCTTTGTATCAGTCCTAAAACTATATGTACTCCCCCTTACAAAAAGATATCTAAACAGTGCTCCACCTGACTGTGTTATTTAGTTATAAAATTGTACCCTTGAAAACCAAAATGGTACTGCCACTCTACTTAATATCTCCACAATACTATATGCAACAAAATTGTTCTAACAACTCACTTGGATGGAATAATGGCTTTGTAAATTACCTTGAGTTGTTAAACAATTTGTTGGAAACTTGCTGGTGTTGTCATTGATGTCAACTCCTAGAAAATGATTCACTTGGTTTCCAAGTGCTTTTGAGAAAATTATAAAAAGGTGTGCAGAGTGACAGAGGTACCCCCAGTGTTATGCTCCACATTTCTTCCCAATTGAAGATATGCTTGTGTGGTTTGGAAGTACTAATCAGAGGTGTTCAAAGGTATTATATCCAGAGTTTCAAGTTTTGGATTGTGTGGAAATAGATGTGTTTGACTGAATATTTGACTGTGAAGGAGGTTGTTTAGGAGAAATGAGAATGCTCCGCATTGAGCTTTCCTATCTTGCAAATCTAGGAGAATGCTTATATTATTTGTATCCACCTTCCTTTGAAGTTTCTAGTGTTGGGATGCTCAGCAAGTTTAGTTCTTATGTTGGTGATCAATAATAGTGTGTCCTGATGTGCATAATGAAGACATTCTCTAATTCAGATGGTTGTGACAGTGTTGTAGAAATTCGTGATGACGATGAGTATTCTAAGAAGGTGTGTGAATGCTTTGGAGTGTCTCTCTTTGGTCTGCATAATGTTATTGGACTTGGAGAAGCGGGAATATGATCATTAGCTTAGGTTTGGTTGACCTATCTTACTAGCACCATTTGAGGAGGTACCTCATGGATTGTGAATGTAATGAGGAGTTTGGTGATATAGATTTGAGTCCTGGTCACCCCTTGACATGGTCCACTTTCACTTCTTTCCACCGTGGAAGTGTTTAGTGCTGACCTAAGTAATGTTGCATGTGTGTAATGCATACACTTCATTAGGATCAACCTAATTGAGATAGGTCTTGATTGTAGATGGTATAAATGCAAGATGGAGATGGGTGGAGCAAGGTAGAGAAGAATATGTGAATGTGAATCAATGGTAGTGATATGGTGTGTGAACTTAAATGCTTATGGCTCTGGAATACAGTGAGCAGAAGGTGTCTACATTTTAGTGTGCCAGAAGTTGCTGGAGGCAGTGAGCCAAAGGTTACAAATGGCAAGAAGTGGCAATGGTGGATCTCTCTTGTTGCTTTGAGATAGTGAATCTCTCTGTAATAGTTTTCTTCTTTCTTCTCTCTTCTGGGCAGTGAGCCCTTGGAAGCGAGTGTTTCTTTTGGACTATGAGCCCTTGGCAGTGAGCCTATTGATTTTTGGTGTTGTTATTCATATATATGTGAGCTAATCCTCACCGTGGTTTTTCCCTTATTGGGTTTTCCACATAAATCTGGTGTTCTTATGTGTTTGGATGTGTTTTGCAATGTTGCTTCATATGTTAACATTTTGATAATGCATATTAAGAAGTCTATGATTGAAATTGCTTTGAGGGTTTAAAGTTTTAACATACAACTAATTCACCCCCCCTCTCAGTTGTCCTGTGCATTCTAACAATTGGTATCAAAGCCAAGTTCCCTAAAGAAGCTTAACAGCTTGGGGTAGATCCAGATGGTGCAAGGAAAGCTATGGAGGTTCCAGTGTTTGATGGGACAAATTTTATTTTTTGGAAGACCAGAATGGAAAGCTTTCTTGTCTCACTAGGATATGGCATATGAAAGATAGTTGACAAAGAATATACTATACCTCCTAATGGTCCAAAGGATGAAGATGAGATTAGAGAATATGAGAACAATGGCAAGGCAAGGAGTGCTCTTCTGAATAGTCTCCCTGATTCTAAATTAGTGAAGGTGATGAGTTACAAAACTGCTCATGAGATCTGGAAGAAGCTAGCTAGTACCTATGAAGGAGATGACAAGGTCAAGCAAGCAAAGATGTAGATTTTAAAGACAAAGTTTGAAACCCTAATGATGTCAGAAGATGAAAATATTGCAAGCTACATGCAGAGAGTGGATGAAGTTGTCAACTCCATCAATGGTCTTGGTGGGAAGCTGGAGGAAAGTGAAGTAGTAAAGAATGTACTAAGAACTCTTCCAAAATCTTATAGTGCTAAAGTCTCTACTATTGAAGAAACTCAAAATTTAAATAAGTATTTTAGGGATCAAATGTTTGGTACTTTAACTACTTTTGAGATAAGAGAGTTTGGTCAAGAAGATTCAAAAAAAGAAATTGCTTTTAAGGCTAGGAAGACAAAAAAGAAGGTTGAATATGATTCAGATGACTTCGATGAAGTGGAAGCAAATTTTGTGAGCAGATTAAAAAAGGGCTCTAGAAAATACAGAGGTAAGTTACCCTTCAAATGTTTCAGCTATGGAAAAATAGATCATTATGCTTCAAAATGTCAAATCAAAACTTCAAATGACAAATACAAGGATAACAAAGGAAAATCATTCAAGAGAACTTATTATGTCAAAGAAGATGATAGAATTTCTGATGATGAGTCTGACTATCCAGATGATGATGGTAATGAATGCTTGTTCATGGCTTTGAATGTTGGAACTAATTCTGAAAGGGATATGAGGGAAACTACTCTAGAAATAAAGCATAATATCAAAGGAACTCTGGTAACTGCTTTTCATGCAAGAGAAGAGGAGGACCACTGGCTAATTTATAGTGGGTGTTCAAATCATATGTCAGGTGATAAGAACAAGTTTTTGAAGCTTGACAAGTTTGGAGGTTTTGTTAAGTTTGGAGATGATGCATTTGCTAAGATCTATGGAAAAGGTTCAATCAGTTTTGATGGCAAGCACAATACAAATGATGTTCTTTATGTCAAGGGTCTCTGGCATAATCTTCTGAGTGTAGGACAAATGTGTAGAAGAGGATATAACCTTGAATTTCAGGATGGTGGCTGTGAAATCAGAAAAGAAAGCTCCAGAACTCTGATTGCTACAAGAACAAGGACAAAAGGAAATATATATTAGCTCAAAGGTGCTAATGGTATGTGCCTTATGACTCAAATCAATGATAGCTAGCTATGACATAGAAGAATGTATCATATCAATTTTGACAACCTAGTAATGATCGACTCTACTCAAGCTGTGAGGGATCTACCAAAAATTACAAAACATACCAATGCAATTTGCAAGGAATGTCAGATTGGGAAGCAAACAAGAAAAAATTTCAAGATCAAAGAACATTCTTCCACCGGACCTCTCGAGTTGGTGCATACAGATCTATGTGGACCTAGAAGAGTAGGAAGCTTTCAAGGTGACAGGTATTTCATGTTGTTGATTGATGATTTCTCCATAATGACTTGGGTAACTTTTCTCAAAGAAAAATTAGAAGCTCTAGATAAGTTTAAAACTTTTAAGGATATGGTTGAAAATGAAATTGATCTGAAAGTCAAGTGTTTGAGGTTTGACAAAGGTGGTGAGTTCACCTCCAATGAGTTTAATTGTTTTTTGCGAAGATCATGGAATAAAAAGGCATTTGTCAGCACCTAGTACTCCTCAGCAAAATGGAGTTGTGGAAAGGAAGAATAGGACAATTCAGGAAGTAATAAGGACAATGATGAAAAAAGCAAATCTACCAGATATTTATTGGAGAGAAGCCATTCACACTACAATTTACATACAAAATAGAGTACAAGCCAAGGTCAATAGTTCAAAAACTCTATATGAACTATGGTATGGAAGAACTCCTACTATAAAATACTTTAGAGTGTTTGGAAGTAAATGCTACATTAGGAGAGATGAAGAGAACTTGGGAAAGTTTGATACAAGATCGGATGAAGAACCATACCTAAGTTTAGTGCTATTAGAAGGATATGAATTTGAGGAGAACCCTTGTAGAGATGAAGAATAGGAAAAGGAAAAGCAAGTTGATGAAGAAGATGCTCTGGAGAAGATTTCCAAGTCTCCCAAGTATGTGCAGAAGAATCATTCTGAAGATCAAATCATTGGAGATAAGAACAAAGGTGTTTTAATGAGAAGTATTGCTATGGTAGATAAACAGGTGAATTTGTGCTTGTTGTCTCAAATAGAACCCAAAACAGTGACTAAAGCATGAAAAAATGAGCATTGGATCAAGGCTATGGAAGAGGAATTGATGCAGATCAAGAAGAATCAAACTTGGGAAGTTGTCCCAAGACCAACATACGAGAATGTGATAGGAACTAAATGGGTCTTCTAGAACAAATTGAATGAAAATGGGGAAGTAATTAGAAATAAGGCCAGACCAGTATGTAAAGGCTACTCACAAGTGGAAGGAATAGATTATGAGGAAACATTTGCTCCAGTGGCAAGATTGGAGGCCATCAAATTGTTCTTGGCCTTTGCAGCTCATAAGAAATTCAAAGTTTATTAGATGGATGTGAAATCTGCATTCCTGAATGGAGAATTGGTAGAGGAAGTATACATTGAGCAACTGGAAGGATTTCAGTTATCAGATGATCCAAATATGGTCTGTATATTAAAGAAGGCATAATATGGACTCAAACAGGCTCCTAGAGCTTGGTATGCAAGGTTGGATAGGTACCTGCTGCAGCAAGGATTCAAAAAGGGCACTACATACAACAATATGTACTTCAAAGTTGAAGAATATCAAATCCTAATTGTGGAAGTGTATGTAGATAATATAATCTTTGGAGGAAATGAAGGTATGTGTAAGAGATTTGCAGAAGAAATGTAAAAAGAATTTGAAATATCAATGTGTGGGGAAATGAACTTCTTCCTTGGGTTACAAATCAGTTAATCAGAAAAGGGAATTTTTATTTCACAGTCAAAGTATGCTAAGGAAATGTTAAAGAAGTTTAGAATGGAAGACTCCAAACCAGTATGTGCTCCCATGATTACTGGTTGTAAGTTAAATAAAGATGATGAATCCCCTAGGGCTGATTAGAGAAAGTATAGATTAATGATTGGTGCTATTATACTTGACTGCTACCAGACCAGATATCATGCATGTAGTTTGTCTTGTGGCTAGATTCCAAGTTGATCCCAGAGAGTCACATGTATTAGCAGTAAAGAGGATATTCAGATACCTAAAAGGAACTCTAGAATTTGGCCTATGGTATCCCAAGGATACTGATTTCTCCCTGAGTGCATATACAGATGCAGATTCGGCAGGATGTATAGATGACAAAAGAAGTAAAAGTGGTGGTGCTTTCTTTCTGGGAAGTAGACTTGTCTCATGGATAAGTAAGAAGCAAGACTTAGTATCATTATCTCCTGCAGAGGCAGAATATATTGCAACATCTTGTTGCACATAGGTGTTATGGATGAAGTAGACATTGAAGGATATCAAAGTGTCATATGATGAACCTATTCCTCTCCTATGTGAAATTACAAGTGCTATCAACATTTCAAAAAATCTAGTGATGCATTCAAGAGCAAAGCATATTTCAATCCGGTATCACTTCTTAAGAGAAAAGGTTGCAGAGAATGAGGTGAAGTTGGAGTATGTGCCTACCAAGGATCAAGTTGCATACATTTTTACAAAGGATTTCCCTAAGGATACTTTTGAGTATCTCTGATAGAAGTTAGGGGTTATTGCCCCTCCTTCTCTTAACTAGATGCATATATGTATGCATTTGTCCAGGAAGCATTTCAAGATACACTTTTGGCCCTGGACTAGTGTTGAAGACTACCTCTTAGGGGGAATAGGTAGTGATACTTTGGTTGGTATAGTCAGAGGGAGCATATCCTGTGATCTTAAGGGGGAGAGTGCAGAAAAAGAGAGAGCATCGGAGTTAGAGCTGATACTTGCTGGTGTTAGGGTTGTTGCTCTTTGCCATTGATGTCAAAGGGGAAGAGATTGAAAAACCATTGTGCAGAGAGGTGTGTGAAGAGTAAAAGTTGTTTCTGTTAGGGGGAGTATTACTAGTTGTAGAGCTATTGATTGATTACTTTAAGTCTTGATGGTTTTTCAAAGAGTTGGTGTTGCCATTAATGACAAAGGGGGAGATTATTAGAAAATTGTTGGTGTTGCCATTGATGTCAACTCCTAGCAGATGATTCACTTGGTTTCCAAGTGTTTTTGAGAAAATTTGATAAAAAGATGTACAGAGTGACAAAGGTACCCTCAACTCAGTGTTATGCTTTGCATTTCTTCCCAATTGAAGATATCCTTGTGTGGTTTGGAAGTATCAATCAGAGGTGTTCAAAGGTATTATATCTAGAGTTTTAGGTTTTGGATCGTGTAGAAGTAGAAGATGTGTTTGACAGAATATTTGACTGTGAAGGAGGTTGTTTGGGAGAAAGAGAATGCTCTGCATTTCTCCGCATTGAGCTTTCCTATCTTATGGATCTAGAAGAATGCTTATATTATTTGTATCCACCTTCCTTTGAAGTTTCTAGTGTTGGGATGCTCTGCAAGTTTAGTTCTTGTGTTGGTGATCAGTAACAGTGTGTCCTGATATGCATAATGAAGACATTCTCTAATTTAGATGGTTGTTGCATTGTTGTATAAGTTCATGACAATGATGAGTATTATGGGAAGGTGTGTGAATGCTTTGGAGTCTCTCTCTCTAGTCTGCATAATGTTCTTGGACTTGGAGAAGCGAGAATATGGTCATTAGCTCAGGTTTGGCTAACCTAGCTTACTAGTGTCATTTGCAGAGGTACCTCATGGATTGTGAATGTAAAAAGTAGCTTGGTGATATAGATTTGAGTCCTGGTTACCCCTTGACATGATCCACTTTCACTTCTTTCCACCGTAGAAGTGTTTAGTTATGACCTAAGTAATGTTGCATGTGTGTAATGCATGCGCTTCATTAGGACCAACCTAATTGAGATAGGTCTTGATTGTAGATGGTATAAATGCAAGATGAAGATGAGTGGATCAAGGTAGAGAAGAATATGTGAATGTGAATCAAGGTTAGTGATATGGTGTGCGAACTTAAATGCTTATGAATCTAGAATGCAGTGAACAGAAGGTGTCTACATTTTAGTGTGCCAGAAGTTGCTGGAGGCAGTGAGCCAAAGGTTGTGGATGGCATCCTGTTGCTTTGAGATATTGAATCTCTCTATAACATTTTTCTTCTTTCTTTTCTCTTCTAGGCAGTGAGCCTTTGGTAGTGAGCCTTTCTTTAGCAGTGAGCCTTTCTTTTGGGCAGTGAGCCTATTGATTTTCGGTGTTGTTATTCATATATATGTGAGATAATCCTCACTGTGGTTTTTCCCTTATTGGGTTTTCCACATAAATCTAGTGTTCTTATGTGTTTTGCATTATGGCTTCATATGTTAACATTCTGCTAATGCATATTAAGAAGTCTATGATTAAAATTGCTTTGAGGGTTTAAAGTTTTAACATACAACTAATTCACCCCCCCTCTCAGTTGTCTTGTGCATTCTAACACAATTGTGGTCCAAATGACACATTCTGAGGAAAGCATTTGATTCTGACACTTGCCCTGTATGCACATTTCCTCAGCTTCCTCTAAATTGCTTGGGGTCTTCATCTTTTGATCTGTCTTTTTTTCCTCCCCTAACATGTTGGATGATGAACCAAAGAATTGACTCATTTAATTATCAATATTTTCATGTTCTAATAAACTTTTAAAAACATATTGGCATATAAATACATATTATTATAGCAATATTTGTCTTGAGAATTGATTATGCTTATGTTTTGTTTCCATTATGCTTTGATGAAATCTCTTTAATTTTGATACTTGAATGACATTTTCTATGTGCATATCTCATAATTTGTGGTATATGTTGTGGATGTTAAATAAGGATTGCAGCAATTGAACTTCAAATAACCCCTGATAGCTCTGGAGGCTGATACTTCCTAAGAATTATCCTCCCCCGAGTTGATGAGCTCCAACAAACGCTCCTGGAAATACTCTAAACCAACAACATGTCCAAACTAGCGCCTCAATCCTTGCTGCAGCTCTTGAATCACACTACCATGTCACTAAACTTTGGTGACTCAGATGATTGATGGTAGACATCAGTTCCAGCTACCATGCCACTAGGCACCCCACTGATTTAGGGAACTCATGGAGTTCGCCCAGCTAATCGCCTTATTCATATCACGAATCTAGAGTTCTTTTGCAATTGATTGTGTAGTTAAGAAAATAAAATAACTGGCTGCTCCAGTTCTAGTTTAGAGGAATTAGTTAGCAACTAGATTTTCCTTTCAATAAGCATGCAACTGGTTGTTCCAATTCACTGCAGTAGACTTGTAGCTAGTATCTCTTTCCAATAAGGCTCGATTGTATAAGTAGAAGAGCCATCACATCTTTTTAAGTTAGTTCCTATTTTCCATCAGTTAGTTGTTCATCGCAGTTTATTTCCAGCTAAAGGAAAACTTTTGAGTTTAGGCATGTATGTTTTTTGACGGAGAATAGAAATGCAAATGAAGGGAGATTTCTTTTGAAAGAAGTTGTCAAGCAAAGAGGATCATCTCCAGCTGGGAAAGTAGGGCCTACTTCCCCATATTGGAGGAGATCTCTTGGTATCTTGTTTGTGTTATTTTTGTTCTTGTCTATTTCCTTGTAGCAAATTGTTATATGTGTTGTTTCTTGTTATCTGTTCTCACCTGCAGGTTTATTCTTCAAAAATAGAAAATCATAAAAATTAGATTTGTTATCTCTTTTTAGCACTGTGATGTTCAGAGAATTGCATGCTTAAGAAGTAACAATAGATTTCATTTCCTTTCATTTCTTATTTATGCAAGTGTGTTCATTTCCAGCAATTAGATTAAAACATTCATTTCAACACGTGTGTTTGTTTCAAGCAATTAGATTAACATTCATTTCAGCAAGTGTGTTTCTTTCAACAAGTTAGAATAGTTTCATTTCATGTAAGAGTGTTTCTTTCCAAGAAAATTAAGGTAGTTCATTTCATGAGCAAGAAGACTAAAACTCCAACTATGCAAGGGTCCCTAAACCGAACCTTGATCATAAACTGTTCCATTCAAAAATCCCCCCACCAAATAGTCTTATCGCAGATCGCTCCAGACACCTCCGGATTGATAAAGAATAAATGATGTATTAACAAAGCCTACTTCAACCTCATCACTAGACATTGAGGCAAGTCTCAAATTCATTGCCTCTCTCAACTGACCAAATTACTTCTTTGTGTTTTCTCTTTGGTTCTATAATTGGAATAATTGTGCATGAAGATTCTCTACCTGTGCCTTGGCTACACCATTCTTATCCTTTGACAAATCATTAGCTTCTACCAACTTAGATAGTTGTGACTCAATAGAATCAATCTGTGCCTTTATATTCTTTGTTGAAGTAGGCCATTTTAAACAAAATAGATATAGTGTTGTAGCTTCATCAATGCAGATTTTGAATTTCTTCAAATTCTCTTTAAGCTTATTATGTACACTGGCACATTTTTTAATCATTTCAACCATTTTCTTGTTAGTTATTCTTCTTTCTGCCTCTTGTTCTACTTTTTGATTTAAGTGGGAAGAGTGATCTTTTAAAGAGTCCATTAATAACTTGAGCTTTTGCTTAGCAGGCAAAGAGGGGTCAATGGTTACCTCTGGTAACCCTTCCCGAATAACCTTTACCACATCTTCTATTGCACTAGTTTTCTTCACATTTTCTTGTAAAAACTCTTTTAGTGCAGAAGCATGTAGTATGTCACCAAGTTGCAATTTATGTAGAGGAGTAATACTTGTTAGATCTATCTATCCCTCATTAGTTAGAACCTGCAGTAGTTGGGGAGTGATGACTGGTTGAAATTGTGTTTATAGATTTGATCTTGAAGAGAATATGTTTCAGATGCACTTTGGTCTATGTCATCTATCCCTTCTAACTTCTCTTCCTCTTTAGCTTTTCCTTTATCTTCATTCTTTTGTTCCTCACCACTCTTTCCCTTCTCTTCTTGACTTCCCTTAGAAGTATCTTCTCTCCTCATTTCCACATTTCCTGAATTCTCTGGAGGAGGTATAGTACTACTCTTATCCTTACCCTTAATGTTTTATGCCTCAATAGTTTCTAGAGGAAAGGAGCTTTGCTCTGTAGGAGTGTCTGGAGGAGGTAAATTTGTCTTACCTTGGCCCTCTATAGCAGAAGCTCTAGTATTCTTAGGAGGGGTCATTTCTTTATTCTTTTTAGGCATGTCATTGCCTTCCTTGCTTTCCTCAGATGGACCAGTTATGTCTTCAATGATCCCCATCTCAATCTTCATCTCCTTGAGGACTTCCACAGTTTTCTTTAGTGTTTCCTTTTTCAACTTCTTTATCTCCTCCTCATTTCTTGACATTAGAGTGTTTAGTATCCTTTTAGTTCTAAATTCTTGTCTTCGATCAAATGTGATAAAAAATGATCAAGCATTCATCTATATAGCCATTTCAACAAACAATTCTCCTCCACATTAATTGTATCCTTTGCTTTAACCTAATTTGCCTTTTTCATATGCAAAACCTTATAAAGCTTCAACAATCCTCTGCAGTTCATTCAATTGCTTCAAAATTTTTGTTAAGTTCATCTACATGTTGGATGCTTTCATCATCATGAAGAGGAGATGATGAATTCTTAGAAACAACTCCCCCTGAGTCCATTTAACCTATTGGTAGAAGTCCTTATCACTGTAAACCCTAAAGTCTTCTGAAATCTACCGCATTTAAAGATTTTCCTTTGGAATTTTCATCAAACTCCTTTGATTCCTTATCTTATCATTCTCATGCCAACACTAATCAATATGTTGAGAACTCAACATCTTGCATGTTCAGGGGTTTGAAAATTTTACTATTATAACTCCCCCTGACCTAGTATTTTACCTTTTAATTACAGGAGGATCCACCTGCACTAGGCAAAGGTCCAGAGATGTCACATACTTCCTTCTTCATCCATGCTTTGTTCATTTCCACTCTTTGCTGAGTAACATCAATTTTCTTTTAAAACATGGGTTTCACATTCTTACGAGAATGTCTTGTTTGATTGCACTCATGATAAGTGCACTTTGTTTGCTGAGCGTTTTTGTTTCTTCTTCCCCTTGATCGATTGTTAGCTACTTTGTGGCCAAACTTATTACAAGTATAATAGTATCCATAAAAATATTGAGCATTATCCTTGGTATACCTTGGCATTTTACTTCTGCACTCATTTTCCCTATGTCCCGTCTTATTGCATGCATAGCACCTAATAGAGTTTTGGCTTATCTTACTTCTACATTCAGCAACTTTATGACCAACTTTATTGCAAGTGTAACATCTTAAAGCATTTTGATTCATCTTGTTTCTACAATCCATAGCTTTGTGACCAAACTTAAATTGCAAATAAAACAATTGCCATTGAATCCTTGAAAATACTGATGTGAGCTGGTTGCCTTGTAGGTTGAGGGTTTTTGAAATTCTTCTTCACATTCTTCCTTTGTCTTGGATGGGAGTGAATTCATCTTCTCTTGTAACTCTGTAAGTTTTCTTAGGATCTTCAGTGTAGGTTTCTTCCTTCATAGTTTCAAACTTTTCTCCTGAATGAAAGTTACCATATAAGTTTGCAAAGGCATTGATCATAGGACTTTTTCCCTTTTCAAAATCAAGACCTATTTTTTCTTTTGTTGGCTTTTGAGAGCTTATTATTTCATAAAAAATATTAGTTCCTTCTTTCAGTTTTAGTCCCTTATCAATCTATTCTTTTGCCTTTTCCAGTTCTTTCCTTAGAGTGACAACTTCTTCCTCAAGTTTTGAACATTTAGTTGATTCCTAATTGAGCTTGATATTTAAGCAATCTTCAATCCTTTTTTCCTCTTCAACCACAACCTTTAAATTTGAGATTATGTCTTCAACCTCCTTGAGCTTGTCACCTCATTTATCTCCTTCTATTAGAGTTTTTAGTTTGCCAATTTCTTCTTTTGATTCTTTGGCTTTTGTTTTCAATTTGTCAATTGTCTCCTTTGATTTTTCAATAATATATTCATATTCTAAGTTTAGATATTTTGCTTCCTCAAAATCATTAAGGGCTATCTCGAGTTCTTCTTCAAAATCTATTTCACACTCATTAGACTCAAAATCCCAACCTTCAGGTTCCATAGCTTCTAGATCTGGTTCTGCTACAAATATATCATTGTCCATGACTTCAAATTCCATGTGTTCAAGTAGAGGATCTACCTCAGCGGTTAAGCTTCTCAAAGGTACTTGGCTCTAATACCAATTGTTGAACACAATAGGATGTTGAGAGGGGGGGTGAATCAACATACTTAAAAACTTTAACCAAACATTTCTTGATAAAATTGAATAACTTTGAAAACATAAGAGAAAACATGCAATTCAAGAGTCAACACATAACACTAGTGTTTTTACTTGGAAAACCCTAAAACAGGGAAAAACTGCAGTGTGGATTAGCTCACAATATAATATGCTTACTACAAAAGTATCACAACATTGTTTTAGGGATTCAACCCAAGGAAGTTGCTACTCCCTGATTTACAACTTTGATTTAGGGTTACAACCCAAGAAGCTACTACTCCTTGAATGTGCAGCTCACTGCTATTATATTTACAATGATGATATAGATATAAGGACTGCTGTGGAGAACACATTTGTAGTATGTTGATGGTGCAGTCTGCTATTCTTGCTCAATACATATCTTCAAACTGATTTTGCACATTTCATAGCTTTCCTCTACTCTATTACATTCAACTTCACCTTAATTGGTTTTTAAATGAATTATGTCTTCTATGTATATCCTCTGCAACACCTTGAAACACTAATTAGGTTGGCATCAAGATCAATATTGAATGTAACGTGTAACTTGTCATTGGTCGGCCTCAACACATGCAAAATGATAATAAAACTTGTTGTGGGCCTCAGGGCATTATGAAACACATTAGGGCACATCTCTCCATACCTTCCAAGCTTGGAGAAACTAGTCAAGAGCCTCCACATGCATCGGGTACTTAACCAGTCGACTCATACTTCTTAGCATTGTTAATTGTTCATCTTTCAATTATCAGGGAGAAGACAAAAACTCAATGCGAACGAAGGATTCAATCATACAAGATCTCAACAACATCCATACACCTTACTGTAGAAGTATTATACCAAACTATACATACATAAGACAAGAAATATCTATCTGTAGAGAATAGTCTTTCAGACCTTATGTAATGCTTTACATCCCAATATACAATGTTGCGGTGTAAT
Organism: Cunninghamia lanceolata; assembly: GCA_027924645.1. Taxonomy (NCBI): domain Eukaryota; kingdom Viridiplantae; phylum Streptophyta; class Pinopsida; order Cupressales; family Cupressaceae; genus Cunninghamia; species Cunninghamia lanceolata. Next base: position 4,271,139 of record BSBN01000095.1, on the reverse strand, counting down.
ACAGGGCCTAAAACCTTTTGGGAATAATCATAGACATCAATGTATGCTAGTTAACAGATCTACACACCTTTTTCTGAAGTTTTCGGAGGAATTCAAAAAATGACTTAGGTACCCAGAGTTCCAGAGGATAGTTATACTTAAACTTTACTTGCTTGTCTTTACAGACCACTAGAGCACTCAAAACTCCATCAAAACATATGTAATTCATGTCATAGTTATTCCTCAAAACCACATGACAAATAGATCTCTTCTAGAGAAATGTGAAGCATTCCATTGTCTCCCCATTACTGCTTTGCTCTATCTAGGTGATGGTCGATACACTATTCCTTGTAACTTTTCATGCTGACAGCGTGAGGAGATGAAATCTTGGATATATCATGTTAGTACATATCAGAAGCTATCTTTAGAACCACATGGCCAAATCTTTCTTTGTGGAGAAATGTGGACCAATTCAAGTTGACTCTGTCTTAGGATGTATATTGTGAATGCCTTAGTCAATTTTCTACTTCTTACCAATAAGTACGGTATTCCCAATTGAGATATGTATGTGTAGATGCAAGAACCATGCAAGAATATGAGTGTTTACCTCCACATCATGTTCAAGCCTAAAACTAATCCATACTTAGACTATTCCCTCTTCTCCCAGACTGATTTGCCTTAACCATACTAACTCTTCCTTTGCACGAGTCTGTCTGTACATTTCCATTTGTTATATTGACATCAATGTATACTATGTTGACATCAATGACACCACATATTCCCAAAATCTCCAACCACAAGATCAAAATATGGGACATTATGCCTCCTTGGCCTACATGACTAGTACACCAATGATATAATTGCCTATCATATTGGATTGTGGTGTATGATGTCTACCATCATTTGCCTCATGTTAAAAGCCACATGATGCACCAAATATCCTTAAGAGTGAGTGTGATCTTACCTAAGGGTAATGAAAGGTGTTTGTGTATGAATCTCACCCTTTGAAAAGAACAAAGAGCATGTGTGTTTCATAGAATAAGGGTGGTAACTGAACCAAATGGCTAAACCCAATAGCCTCTAATAATGCCTAATCCATGTCTATGGATAGCAAATATATGAAGCTCTCTATCTAATGGTTTTGTGGCTACTCATGGGTCTCCAACTCATTATGCATCCACAAAACACACCAAAATCATCATTAATAAATATACAACGATAAAAATAATCATAATGCAAGTAAAATCTAAGCATGGAAATCACATTAATACTCAGGGTTCAAATCTACATGTTAGATCAAACTCACGTGCATGGTTCATTCTCACAAATCAATCTCACATATAGTGTTAGATCCTATGTGAGGTGGTTCAATATCGTCGATCACAAAATACAAAAATTATACCTATGCTATTTTCCAAAAACAAACCATTTCAAAATTTAGGAAAATTTAGGTTAGAAATGGACTTGTCACTTATGGAAGCTTTCCTTGCTCAATAGACATAAGTACCCTATGAGCTCAAGTTAGAAAATGTCCTCTTTGTTGCACCATGATGATCACTCTAGAAGGTTCTCTCACAATGATAATAGTAAATATGAAATGTCACTTTCCCCTTTTTACCTTGCTATATATAGCTTGGGCGCCCATTTAACCCTTTTTATTACTACTTGCCACAAATTATTTACCCTAAAAACCAATGTCATACATATGACAACAAATATTTTTGTATTGTACACATGGCATTATCACACTTTTTCAAGGACTTTTTGTTGTTGTTCTTTTATTATGATGATTATCTTATCAAGACGACATTTATGAGACATATACCTAAGAGAGATTAACACATAAGACATGTTGAGATTCCTTTGACTATTATGATACTACTATTGATGATTATTTCTTACAAATGTCATTTATCCTATGCTCGATTCATATACCATGCTTTATTTTCTACCTATGAAATTTACTATAGGATAGGATTATTGCCTTACCACTAGGGGCAACATTGGATACATCTTCTCACCCCCTAATTTGATTTTCTTACATAACTATTATTCATTTTTTTCTTGTCACATAATGGCATTTATGATAGTTATTACATTCTCTTACATGCTATATGATATTATATGTGCTTACATGCTTATATCTAATTTGACAATATTGTTATTGTTTCATTATCATGTATTATTTTCCTCTCCTTTGATTCCTTGCATCTTTTGGGTGCAACCAATTAAAAGGGGCACATATTGGTGTTAACAAGTTTCATGGTTGAGATTTTAGATAATGACTTGTCATTGTATCTAGATGGAGCTTGATTTAATTACACACCTAAATCATTTAGAGATATAGCATTACTGAATCATTTGGAGATTCATCACGTTACATGACCACATCACATAGAGATTCATTATAACATTGTGTGGAGATTCAATGCATTACATGCCCACATTGCACATAGTTTTACCACATTTGCCATATGACATAAAGATTTATTTCATTACATGCCCACATCATGTGGAGATTATTTGCCATATTTCATGAAAATTGATCACAACATTGCATTACATAGAGTTTGATGACATTGCCCACATCACACTAAATAAATGTAAAAAATAATGAACTACTTTAATGATAAAGGTTATTTAGAGTATTTCAAAGTAATGCAATTTAAACTAGGATAATAGTGAAAATTAAGTCCTTTTAAAACTAATTACCCAACAACAGAGTTGAGATTGAGAACCAACAAGAGACTAGGCAAAACAAGATAGCAATGGTAATAAGAAACTAAATAACACACACTAAAGAGACAAATAATAGAGTAAAGGAGGACCTGGTTGCACTTGTGGAAAGAGGTTAACTAATAGGAAAGTGATCAAAATACAATACAAATGTTGTTAGGTAAATTCTAGAGGTTTGTGATCAAAAGGACCTTGTTGTCTAAAGGGGGATGCCTTATCTAACTGCCTAGTTTCAACCTTACTCCCACACTGACTACCTACTTCTAGGTGATGGTAGAGACTTGAAACTTTGTAGGGAGATATCAAACAATGTACAAATACTACCTAGGAATGGGAACCTATAAAATAAGTAGACGATGTGAAATCAATGGAAAACTTTATCTAGGCGCATGGAAACAAGACATTGCAAAACAAGAACCCAGAACAATTTCACCTAGGTATGGAATAAGCATATTCTTGAAACTTGGTGGGATAGATGATAACAAAACACATTAGTGTCCCTAAAGTGCACTCCTAACAACCTATAAAAATGATGGCAAAACGGACAACAACCCCACTATTCTTAGACCATGGGAAAGAGAGAAATAGAATAAATGGACACTTTTCATATGATTTCTTTTTGGTTTCTTAGTGGATATGAGGCCTCGACACTAAAAGGATCCACCATAGTAAAAAAAAGGCTGAAATATGTAAAAATGAGGCCAAAATCAAGAAGTGCAAGCCTACTAGGCAACCTAGTCTAGTTTACAAAGTGCATGTTCCCAAGGGAGCATCTTGGTCCAAAGTCTCAAAATTTGCTAAAAAATTATAGATTTTTTCAATTTATTTTAAGGCCACTTTACTTCTAGAACCTTTTCTAGTTCTGCCCTAATTTTTTGATATTCAACTTGCAAGACAAAACTCTATGGAAACCCTATAAAATCCAATGGTTGAAGAGGAAAATAACTCGGTCAATCCCCTCGAGAAATTTCAATAAAAATACACATTAACATATTTGATGGCTAACAATCTTAAAACCATGCCTATGCTAAGAAATCATTCAAACTCAAAGCATAAATCTAAAAACCTCATAAAGTTATGGAGATAGGTAAAGAGAAAAATGCAAACAAATAAGGGTTGAGAAAAAAATTGGGAAGACAATATGGAAAAATGGAGAAAGAGGGTTGGTATGGCTTTGAAGTAGACTATGAAAAGGGAGAGAAAAATACAAGGTTAGGGAAAAATAGTGTGGGTTTGGATGGAAATTGGAAAGCAAACCCAAGGAGGGGTGAAACTAGGATTTAAAGGGAAAGAGGCAAGGTAAAAGAAGAAAAAGGAAAACCAAATGAAAAATGAGAAAGGAAAATATATGAGGGAATGAAAAGGACTATAAAATAGTGTAGAAATTAGAAAAATGAAAAGGTGACAACTGTTTGAAAGAAAGATGGAGAAGCAATGAAAACAAAGGGGAAACTAGGGTGTGGAAGAGAGAACACAGGGGTGGAAGATGAGATGGGGGATCAAATATATTGAAAATGGATGAGAATGATTAGATAGAGAGGAATGACATATGGTGGAGAACCTATAATTTAATTATAAAATATATGAAAATCTCAATGAAAACCACAAAGGAACAAGCTCACCCAAATGTAAATCCATGTAAAACAACCACTTGATTATAAAAATATGCTTATGGCAATGTTTCAAAGCATTATAAAATAGTTGTAAAGCTTGGAGAGGAAACTAACATCCCCATCTAATTTTAAAATTAGTGGATAAGCCTCACCTAATAGAAAAAATATTCTAATAGCACAAACAAGTGAGTTTTTTGCTTTTCATGTGTTAAAATGAGGCAAAGAAGGGTTTGTTTTATAAATTTTCAAAGATCTTTTGAAGAGAAAAAATAGTAGGTTGGAACCAAATATCTTTAATGATCTTGGAATTTAAATTTTATCGTGGGAGTATGAAAAGATCTAGCTATCACCTTTAGGGTATTCAAGGTGGTCAGGGCCTTGGAGTCCTAGGAGGCTCATTTTTTTTTAGGAAAGATAAACCTTGAAAGGGGCTGTAGACTCTAATAATTGACCATGCCTTCACCATTATTTTCGACATCACCCTAACAATCATCTTGCACCCTAATACATTCCCTCTAACCACTTAAATTAATTAAATAAATTTATTTTATCCATTTTCCTACCTCCTAGATTAATTAATTAAATTTATTTATTTAATTAATCTGCTCTTCCTCCATCATTTAAATTAATTAAATGAATTCTATTTACTTAATTAATTGATCTTCTCTATCCATCACCCAAAATTAATTAAATAAATTATACTTATTTAATTAATTTTCCCACAACAATGATTAATTAAATAAATCCTATTTATTTAATTAATCTTATCCTCACATGACCCCTTCTCCAAAAATTAATTAAATAATCATATTATTTAATTAATCTCCTATTTTCTCCTCATCCTCATCCAAAAAGTCAAACTAACAATCAATCTCCACCCTTCATTTTAAACTCCACATCTCCACTGTTCACATAAAGATGCCCTAGAAATCCTCATCCTTATCCTTAATTTATCTCATTCAACCTTAGTCACTCATTTTATATCCCACCTCTTAATCCTAACTATTCACAACACCTCTTAATCTCATCCGTCCATTCCACCTCTTAATCTCAACCCTTCATATATCATATCAAGAATCTATAAATAGACCCTCATCCAAGCTATTTTCATCACATCTTTTTCTAGTAGCCTTATGTTGTCCATTTGCCTCCATATTTTTCTCCATTAAAGCTAGGTTATCTGGTTTTGAGAGCAACCCACATAGCTTCATCAAGAGAGCAAAGCCATTGGAACTAGGGTGCATTCCAATCAGCTCTATCAAGGAGAAAGGAAGGGTTAAGGTGAAGGTAAATAGTCTTTGCATGTTTTTATCTTTATGTTTTTAGCCTTCAATATTTTTTGTTCTTCATTTTGGCATGTTTGGTGGGAATCACATCCCTAAATTTGACTATTTTTGTGGAAGATTTCATGTGTTTTTTGTGAGAGGTTATAGGTTAGTGCATTTGACTATAGATTGATGCATTTGACTATAGATTGATGCATTTGACTATAGAACGATGCATTTGATTACGACTTAGCACATTTGCTCATAGTGGCACACATTTGAATGTCGTTCAATGCTTTCGCTTCAAAATGACGCACTTTCACCTAACATTGTGCGCACTTTTGCTTTCTGTTGTAGTTTTTGTTGTCTTGCAGGGGTTTTTAATAATGTTTTTATCTTTGATCCACTACATACTGAAATTATAGGTTTAACAAGGTTTTCTAATTATCACCTATATTGGCTTAACTATTTGTTTTGCAGGGTTTTTATCATTCTATTTGCAGGTTTCAAAGCCTAATCTAGATCAATGCATTTGGTTGTAACATCACATATTTGTTTCTGCTTAGTTTTCACTGAATCTGTTTGGTTATCTACAGAATAGGGCTTATTTGGTTTTGCTTTTTGAGGTCATTTATGGTTTTATGTGCTTTTTGACCCTCTATTTTGTAGGTTTTACTGACCATATCTCACTTCAGCCATAGGTCAATACATTCAATTACAGAATAGCACTTTTGCACTCAGCTATATCACTTTCAGTCTTTTAGCATATTTATGGCTCTACGTAGTGCATTTGCTTTATTTTGTAGCACTTTTGCTTAACTCAGCGCATTTGGCTATCCTTTAGCACTTTTGTCTAATTTGCAACACATTGTATCTGTTTATCATTTTTAGCCTAACTTTGTCTAATTTTTGAAACTAATCAAGTGGTGTAACTATCACACATTGGTTAAAGACAAAATCTGAAACAACTAACATCTTACTTGCAACACCACAATCAAAGGCTTTAATTTTCCACTAGTTTAGTTGCACTAAATTAGAGTAGTTGGGAAAGAACTTGTTTGGTTTGTCTTAGAGTATTGATAGGATGTATGCTCTCCCCTCGTACCCTTGGGTGATCTTGGGGATCAAAAGTCCTTCATTATACTCTTTGTTCTTTGTTTAATCCTAGGGTGCTATCTCATGTATGATCTCTCCTTAAGCTTCGTACGATCTTGGAGATCAAAAGTGAATAACATTCCTTCCCTTTATGAGGCCTGCTTGGGGATTTCATCACCCCAAGGGATGACCTCAACCACATGTTTTGGTGGGGTATATCAAAGGGGGCATAATGAAATTTGTGCCCCAATCTAGTCTTGTTGTCTTTGGCATAGCCTTGGGGTCCCGGGTGATTCTGAACACAAGGTGAAGAAATCATCTGATCTCTTACTCCAGTTTCATGCCTTCAATGGACTAGTGTTTACAGACTTGGACCCCATGTACCTTGTGTATTAAAGAGAACACCCCTAGAGAGCTTGTATATCCTAGCTTAAGACCTTTCAACCCTCTTTTAGTGTAGTGCAAGGGTCAACAATCAACCCTGAAGTTACTCACCATGTATCTCCTTGAGTTGAGATAGAAGTCTTCTTTGGGCAAGGCATCAACACCTCCAAGGAAAGGGAAAGGGTGATAGAAGACCACTTGATCCTTGACTATCCATTTTTGAGAGGTATTGAGTGTGGTCCTACATTAAGATTCAATCCCACTTGAATAATTTAGGGTATGTGCTTATGTTCTTAGAGTGTCTTCTTGTGTAAAACCTGTATAAGCCATTTAGCCTTTTCAACCTGAAAATTCAAGTCATTCATCGTGTATTTTTTGTGTGTATCTCTTGCCAAATCTTACAAACACTAGTAAAACTACAATATCATGCTTTTGCATGTCCTTTAGCACATTCGCTTGTAGCGATGCACTTTTGACCCTGTCTTAGCGCTTTTGCCTGTTGATCGTCTAGGAAGCTGATCAAACATTTGCAAAATCAAAACCAGACTGTCCTTAGCTTAGGTAATCACATAACTGACCTAGTACCATTCATCATGCCCCTCATTTCAACCCATCCTCATCTTTAGCATCAATCTCGTATCATTCCTTCACCTATCTTACCAAAATCATCTTCATTCATCTTGGATTTGTGCCTAGCCTTAAGACTTTGAGATTTATCATCCATTTGGACCTACCCTTATCAACCTTTATCCAATCCATCTTTTATACAAAAGACAAATTTGTTAGAGTTCAATCTGGATTTTTTTATCCTTTATCCCCTAATTTGCATTTTTCTTGAGAACTTGTGTATCTCAAGTAGTGTGTAAGTTAGTCATATCAACCTTGGGATAAATTAGCTTAAGAGCCATGACTACTCTTAAGTTAGTGGACTCCAAATCCTATCCCATTTTTCTTGGGCTCTTGTCTAAACCAAGTAAAATAATCCCTATCCTACTATTACTTAGGCTTTTGTCTACCCTAAGTGAGAAAGGATTAAATCCTTGTTATCCACAAAAAGATTTAGATTTGCTTGAACCTTTTTTGGTTGTATCCAAAGTATCCTTTGATCATCAAATTTTATCCAAAGTATCCTTCAAATCATCCAATCATTCATCATCAAACCAACTTAGTCCAAAATCCTTGAAATCAAATCACCTATCAAAGTCTCAAAATCCAAAACATCTCCAAAAAATGTTTTATCATTCAAATCTCCCATCATCATCCTAGGTCACTTCTTTGCATCCCCATTACAAGGTTACAAGTAAAGAAAATATCATCAAAACAACTGTTTGGGATGCTCAAAGATCTTTGGAATCCAAATTGCCAAGAGGAGGGTGCATCCCTTCCTTCTCAAATACCACATGGCATGAATGAGGTTAGCCAAGATCATTTTATGATTAAATTTACCCAAAATCTTGAAGCCATGGACATGGTAGACCATGTTCTCAAATCAGATCCAAATTGCTATCTCTCATTTCTACTTAAGCATGGTGCCAAATTTCCTAATGAGATGGACACTTCCAACACCCCACAATAAAATCCTTCAACTTTGATTGTCATAGACAACACCATAGGGGGATCTCAACCTTCTAACACCCAAAACACCCCACCAACAACCCAACCAAACAACAATCCTACTTCACAAATATCTCTCAACATCCCAACAAACACAAATCAATCTAGTGTCACCACTAGTATCCCACAACTTGATCCTAACACCATAGTAAACATGTCTCAATTCATTACCCAATCTCTAACATCCAATCAGATGTCCCATGTTGCAACATCTATCCATATCCCCCTAAATAATACACAAGCATCCGCATCTCTTCCATTTAATCATCAAAACACAACATCATCCCCACCCAAAAATTCATATATACTCCCCCACCCAACACTTCTCAATCACAAGCATCATCCTTTCTTCAACAGCTGCTAGCTCGAAATCCCGTAAACACATCTCTTGTACCACCCACTTCCAACTTGGCACAACTCCATGAATTGACCAAAAGGATTGATGACATGCAATATGGACATAAGAAGAAACAATATTCATTTGAAGATATATGTCCTTATCCTTTTGATCAATCCATCATCATGACTCCCTTCCCTCCAAACTTCAAAACACCCAAATTTGACAATATAAAGGGAAGGGTGATCCTAGAGAACATCTTAGGGAATTTTATATCACTTTCCTAGATGTTGCTTACAATGATACTTATCTTATGTGACTTTTCCCTAAGAGCTTAGGAGGCCAAGCTATCGAATGGTTCTCCCATTTACCTCATGATATTAAAACTTTCTAAGAATTTGCGGAGAAATTTGTTGTCCATTTCTCTTACAACATAGAAAATGAGGTATCTATGACTAACCTTTGCAACACTAAACAAAGAAATGGAGAAACCTTTGTGGACTTTTTGCAATGTTGGAGGAATCTAGCAAGTAAATTCCCTTGGCCCATTCTTGAAAAATAATTTGTTAATATTTTTGTCCAAAATATAAATCAAGAAATGGGATTTCACCTCCAAATCTAATGTGCCACTACTTTTGATGAGATTATTGAGAAAGGTATAACTATCAAAAAATACCTTATTTCCAAAGGGGCAGTCAAAATATACAAAGACAAAGACAACAACAACAACACCCAATCAAATGGCAAGCCCTACTTTTGGGCTAAGAACAAAAATATTGTCAATGATGGTGTCACTAATGTCAAAAACATTCAAAATGTTCAAACACCTACACCATCCAATGTGCAAACCAACAACAATAATATAACCATACCCAAAGGAAAACCTAAGAAAATCTCCACATCTAGACAAAAATTTACTCCATTGGGGGAGCCCATAGAGTCATCTTTACGAAAATTGGTCCAATCCAACCTTATCAAACTTCTTGCTATTCGGCCCTATGACGACAACCAATTTAAACCCTCATGGTTTAATGAACATGACTATTGAGAATACCATAGGGTTAAGGGCCAGAAAACTTTAGACTCTATGAGACTAAAAAAATGTATCCAAGACCTAATTGATCGAGGCAAAATTGTTGTTGATGACCATTCTAACAAATTGTCTAATGAGGACTTATGTGTATACAAAGATCCTCTTCTCGACCATGGTAAAGGGAAGAATTCCAATAGAAATAATACCAACAACGTTAATGCATCCACTTCATATGAATCTGATGTGGGTCGTATTGAAGAATGTCACCATCAAGTAGCCACTATCACCATCAAAGCTAAAATGACTGATTGTGCCGTCACCACCCACCACAGTCACGTTACTCTTCGAGGAGCTCTATCTTTCTCCAAATCATCTACCAAATATGACATCCTTGACCACCTAGGAAAGACTCCTGCACAAATCTCTATTTTGGAGTTGCTATGCACTTCGCCCATCCATAAGGATATCTTAGTGTCATGTCTCATTTTCATGGACTATATAATTATTCTAGATTAGTGAACATTTACTATGATTATTTTACTTTGAGTAAATTCAATGTGTGTGAAGGTAATTATCATGATGTTATATTTGCGTGATTTGAAAAATTGATTTAAATATTAAATATTATCAATGTGATTATAATGTTTTGCTTCGGTATGTTTTGAGGCACTGACCTATTGACGTCGAGTTGAGTGTGAATGAATGCAGGTACTCGTCGAAGACGAGAACATGGTTGAGGTAGAGGTGTTCTAGCCACTTGGCAAGAACTATTTGGGATGGTTAACCCCTGATGCATTCACACACTCACATAGTCTCATATTGCACTATTTTGAATGGTTTAATATACATTATTGCGTGGATAATAAATGTGATTGATGATTAGATACTTAGAAAATATTGTGTTTTAATTGCGATAGTAAGTTCCTTTTGAATGCTTGATTTAGTCATGAATATTAATGTTCTTTCGATTTATATTTTAAAAGGTGTATTTTATATTTTAAAAGGTGTACTTTATATTTAAATGGTGTATTTTATATTTAATAATAAATAAAAAATAAATGTTTTCTTATTTATATAAATATTATTGTTTGAAAAACAAATATCTAATTTAGACTTAAAACAATTATGTTTAATTACAATAATATATATATATTTGCAAATACTATTTGATTGATTAAAAAAGTGATTATGCTTTATTAAAAATAGATATATATTAATATTATTGCAAATACTTCTTGTTGATTTGAGCAATTATATATTATTTAAAATAAATAGATTATATTAATAATAGTGTTATTATATTTAGAATTTAATTAAAAGAATTAAAAAGACAAAAAAATAAATAAAGATTATTTTAATTCTATTTTTCAAAAAAAAAAGAAGAGAGCTTTGAAATATCAAAACTCATGCAAACAGATATGAAAACTGGAGTTATTAAAAGAAAAGAAAAAACTAAATTATGGACGCCAAAATTAAGAGAGTATATTTTTAATAATTTATTTTTTTAAGCAAAAAGGGATCCATGGTTTAAAAAAAACAAAACAAAAAAAGAGAAAAGGCGTTTTTGAAAACCAGAAAAAAAAAGTCACAGTAAAACAACAATAGCTTTGTCATTTCTCAACAAAATTTAAAACCATAAATTGTTCTGGAAAGCTGGTGAAGGGGAGAACAAAACCCAGAAGGGATTTGAAGATATTTATAGTAGTTTGAGAGCAGTTTAGCAAAAGGTGGACATGCTTTATTTTAGGTGTGAGAAAAGCATGTTTTGACAACAACAGAAAGAAGGATGCCATTATTTTTTGTAGCCAGGAGGCAGTAGTGAAGAGTAGTAATAAAGGTAGAATTGACCCTCTTTCTCTACTAAGATTCTAGGTATTTTCTTTGTTTTAAATTGCAAAAGAATATGGTTGCATATGACTGTTAAAACATAGTAAAACTGGTCTGCGTTCTTTTTCTTCTTTCTATTTGGAATCAAACTTTTGTTTGTGGGCATTTGGCTTCTTTTATTTTGACTTGACATGCCTTAGATCTCGTCCCTGTCGCTAGCCATATTTTACCTCTATTTTCTGCAAGCGCCAACATCTTAAACTCATCCCAAATCGGCCTCTCTTTGTTGACTTCGACCTGTTAAAATTCTGAGCCTATTTCCTGTTTGACGGCCTGCTAATGATAGCCCAAATAATAAGTTTTATGACTGTTAAAACCTATCCCTTGGTCACTGTAATTTATTAAGTTCATGCCTGTTGTTTTGACTCTCTTCATTTTTGTTTGAAGATCAGCCTTTAAAAGCCATGATGGCCAGTATATTTTGATCGGCCTACAAAGCTTAGCCTGCAAAATAAGCAACATTTCTTGTAGCCTGATTTATAATTACCTATAGCTTGATTGCTGTCCCTCTAGATTGATAAAATAAATTCTATAGCATATTAAACTTTAATCTTTTACCTACTGTCAAACTTTAAATTATGTAGCTGTCTTTTTACCTGTTTTATCACTGTAACAAACATACTTTATTTCTTGTAGCCTGATTAATATTTCCTATAGCTTTGTTTATCACTATCGCCATATTACTAGTTCCTGTAGCAGACATATGTTATTTTATATAGATTGATATAAGCTCTTGTAGCTTGAATGACTTGCTTCTATAGCTTCTTTTAAAAACTCTTTTAAACAATTATTATTTCACATAATAGAGACAATTGATTTTTTGATTATTACCTATGCTGAAACTAGTCTTAAACTCTTATTTAAAGACTCTCTGAATTGTTAAATCATAAACTGATATTGAATTAGAAAGAGTTAAACATAGAATCTTCAAACCTTTTTAGACAACGAATTACAGTTAAAGAATATAACCAGAATTATAGACTCCATATTTATATTTGCATAAATAAATGAATGAATGAATGAATGTTCTTCTTTATTGCCTGCTTGAAAGTGTACTCTCATTGGTTGAGAAAATAAAGGAATTAATAAACTGAATTTAGGATAAAGTATGTGTTATTGACGAATATAAAATCATAGCTCAAACATTTGAAATCAGTAAGCTTATTTACCATATGTATATCTATGTGAATGCCATCTTATATTTTACTAGCGTCTATTCTATCTAAATTATCTATGCCGCATAATTATTGAAATAGATAGCAAAACTGAGAAAGATAGTACTAATAATATTTGACATAAGATGCATGAAAACATATTGTTGAAGTGGAGTAAGCAAACCTCGTTATTGATTTTATTGCTTGAATTATGAAATAGTATTGGTATGAAGTAAAAAAATTAGTATTCTACAATTTATTAATACCATGGAATTACGAATGGAGAATATAGTCAGATTACAAAATCTATATTGCCTTTAAATGATTTGTGATGTTCTTCTTTTGTGCGAAAAGTGTGTTTTCTTGATTGATACTTTGGAAAGGGATTAGAGGTGGTCTATAGGTGAATATGGATTGTTATTTTTCTTTATTTTACTTTTATCATTTTACTTATTTCTTGGGGAAAGAAGGTAGATTTCTATCTAGGAATGTGTTTGGGTTACTTTTGGGTTAGGATGCCGAATGTGGATTATCAGAGATGGCTTTTCCTCTTTTTGGGAATTGACCAGTTACTATGCTTTAAAGGTTTAGATCTAAACGAGCTGCCATTGAAAAAGATGAATATTTTTGTCTAGCAAAATTATTGATATATATCTATGCCACATCCTGTTATGAGACAATATGCATTTCATTATTTAGAATTGCACATTAGACATTAGGTTGCATCGGGTGTTCCCACCTACCAGTTGTTTCAGGTAGTTAGACATTTCATGCAGGGCTGGGTTTCCTTCGTGTCATGAAGGGATCTAGGAAAGTGTAATTGCTTCATGGTTGGGTGGAAAAGTGCCTGAGCCATGTTCCCGTCTCTTGACTTGTAGGAGAACCACTTGGTTCATGGTGACTGGAGAGCATATTGATTTATTTATACTTGTTGTACATGATCATTGTAACTTGTAATTGGATATAGTATGACATGAATGCCAATGGACTTTGTATATTATTTTATAGTGCTTTCACCTGGATTGAGCACATGATTTTGTAAGATTTAATGACTTTTATTAATTCATATTTATGAGATTTATCTTTTACTTGTGAAGTAGTAATTAAGTAGATTACTCACTTTTTTTTCTTTATTGTGATGTTGTTATTTAAATGGATTATTTACTTTATTTACTTTTGTGATGGTTTGAGTGGCTTTTACACTTAGACAAATCCTTATAAGAAACACGTGTCCCTAATGATATTAATATTGATCAATTTCAAGCTATGGTAGGACACCTGTCTTTGCCACATCACCTTGTCTTTTTAGAAAAGGATCTACCTTCATCTAACTTATCCCATAATGATGCCCTCCATATTGAAGTCTTCATTCATAAACATAAGATCAAACAAGTCCTTCTATATGGTGAGTCTGGTATGAATCTTTGCACTCTAAAGTTGTTAAAATAATTGGGATATTCTGATGGTGTCGTTGATTCTCAAAAGAGTATAACAATAAAGGGTTATTATGACACTGATTAACAACCCGAAGGAATAATCAAGCTCACATACAAGTCAGCCTGGTGATTCTGGAAACCACATGTCAGGTCCTAGACCTTGATCTCCCATAAAATATCCTTCTTGGCCGCCGATGATGAGATAAAAATAACTATCTACATTGACCCCTGACTCTTCGAGTATTGCAGATTCATGGAAGGTAAATATAAAATTCCAATCAATTTCCTATTAACGATGTTGTTCAACTATCCTCATCTTATGTTGATCCATCCACACTCACGTCTTCATCCATCTTACAAACTCCCACCCCAAAGATCAAGGTCAAGGTTAGTGACAAAGGTTGTTGTGAGTATGACCTACATGATTCCTTGTAGGGCAACTCCCACCTTCTCCCAAATCATATGAAATTGAAACCTTCTAATTCAATAGCCACAATGTTCATCAAATGTAATCCCACAATATTTGAATGTTGGGGAGTATTAGATAAATAATCTCTTGAGGACATCACATCATGGCTCTATCAAGAAAAAGAAGACAAAGTCATACCCCTACCTATAAAGAAATATGGTAATGACCTCTGCATTATCAAAAATATGGGTTACAAAGGTCGTGACAGATTAAGCCTACATGGGCAAGGTACTCTTGAACCCCTCATTGTAATAAGAAGATATTCTTGCCAAGGGCTTGTGTTTGGATCACCTGAGATTGTATCCTTAGAACTCGAATGTATCCTCAGCGCGGTAGCCAAAATTTTTCCCATTATCGAGAGTACCAATGGAGGTACACATGAAGACTCCTTTAAGCATATCACCGATCTTTTCCAAGACTCCATAATTTGTACCATCTATAGCATTGCATCCACCTCATCCTCACTTAATGACCTTCCCCTGGTCTACCCCCAACTAATTGATTGGGACCAACAAGGGCCTCCTATCCTAGACACATTCTAAAATGACGAGGCTATCACTGAGCTAATGGGACTTCGAGAGCACATACCACATTGTGATCACAAGGCTAGATACATCATTGAATTGGATACAACTACATACTTTGAGGATATTGTCAAATTCCTCATTCATAAAAATAAAAATATAAAAAAAGATAATGTCCCTTAGTGAAAACCATGCTATGGCACTTTTTGACGATAAAAAAGTAAAAATAAAGGACATATCTTCTGGTGAAAACCTCTCCGAAGTGCTAGAGGATGGGGAATTTGACCTCCCTGAAGTATAAAAGTATTATTAAGAAAAATCTACGATCTTGGTCTAAGAAGCACAAGAGCTTAACTTGGGCACTAAAGAGGCCCAGAAAATCACATTTATGGCAACATTGCTTACATCACAAGAACAACACGAATTTGTTACATTTTTCAAAGAAAGAGCTAAGAATTTTGCATGGTCCTACATAGATATTCTCATATTAGACCCAATGCTTGTGGTACATCACCAACTGTTTATCCTGGTGGTAAACCAGTAAAGTAAAAATGGAGGAAAATGCACCTGCAAATTATTCTTCTCGTAAAGGTAGAACTTCAAAAATTATTGGAAGTTAAATTTATATGTCCCGTTGATTATCTGAATGGGTATTGAACATCATTTTAGTCGCCAAAGCAACTGGGGGCATCCACGTTTGTACAGATTTTTATGATCTCAACAAGGCATGCCCTAAGGATGACTTTCCACTACCAAATATTGACATCATAGTGGACTTAACCGCTAGACATCAGATGCTATCCCTTATGGATGGATTTTTGAGATATAATAAAATCCATATTACAAAAGAGGATCAACACAAGACTTCCTTCATTTTCCTATGGGGAACATATTGTTGGCAGGTTATGCCTTTTGGCCTCAAGAATACAAGGGCTACCTACCAAAGAGTGATGACTATCATTTTTCATGATATGTTGCATAAGAAAATGGAGGATTATGTTGACAAACTCATTAGAAATCAAAGACAAGAGAAGGTCAACTTTATTTACTAGAAAACATCTTTGATTGACTTGAAATATATCAGATGCATCTCAAGATGAAGAAATGTGTTTTTGATGTCACTTCAAGAAAGTTATTAGGCTACATTGTATCACAATGAGGCATTGAAGTGGACCCTACAAAAGTGAAAGTTATAGTTGATATGCTTCCACCTTGAAACTTAAAGCAGCTGCATAGCCTATAAGGAAAGCTCCAAGTGATAAGACGCTTCATAAAACAACTTGCAGACAAATGCCACCCATTTTCACATCTCCTTCATAAGAATGTGGCATTTCATTGGGATTCCAACTGTCAAAAATATTTTGATCAGCTCAAAGAGTATCTTGCGTCTCCTCTTACATACTTATGCCACCTATCGCAAGATAGCCCCTCTTGTTATACATTTCTGCCACTTTAGCAGCAACAGGGGCACTATTAGCAGAACATGATGACAGAGGAAAGGAGAGAGCTATCTGTTACATTAGTCACACTTTAGTGGGGTATGAGCTTAACTATACACCAATTGAACAAGCATGTTTGGCAGTCATCTTTAGTTCACAGAAACTTTGAAACTATATGCCTAATCATAAGACATCTCATCTCAAAACTTGACCCACTTAAGTACCTTTTGTCAAAAGCAACTCTCATGAGATGCTTGGCAAAATGGATCATGATCTTGAGTGAATCTAACATCGAGTAAGTAGACCAAAAAGCCATCAAAGAATAAGTGATAGCAGATCAACTAGCAAATGCACCTATATAAGAAAACCATCCACTTGTTTCAGAGTTTCCTGATGAAGCTGTATTTTCTATCACTATGTACAAATTAGAAATTATACTTCGATGGGTTCTACACACATCATAGTTCAAGAGTAAGGATTCTATTCTCACTCTGCAAGGGGATTGCATTCTAAAGTCCTACATAATAGCTTTCCCATGTATCGATAATATTGTTTAATATGAAGCTCTTATCTTAGGACTAAGAATGGCTATCCATTGAAAGATCAGTGAATTGCATGGTTATGGAGATTCAAAATTGGTCATTAAACAAGTCAATGATGAATATCAAACCAAGGACGACAAGCTACTTCCATATAAAAAGATGGTAGATGAGTTCAAAAAGTATTTTTCACAAATCTATTTTGATAAAATACCATGATTGAATAACAAAGTTCTTGATGCCATGGATACCATTGGATCACTCTTGGACATGCCCTAGAATAGTCAACAATGTGAATTTTTGGTCAAGCAACTGTTAATCCTTGCTTACGAGTTTCCTGATTTAGAGCTCGTATGTGAACTTGTTGTTCCCAATTCCCCATGGTATCATGATGTCTACACCTATCTCCATGATCATACCCTTCCACCCAACCTTTCTAGCACCCAACATAAAACATTCATCCATCGTTTCTCCTGCTTCACTATCCTTGGTGATACTTTATATCAAAGGAGTCATGATAGTACTCTCTTGTAGTGCATTAACTCAAATGAAGCCCAAAATTCCTTGTGAAGTACATGAGGGAATATGTGGTGCACACTTTAGTGCTCCTACCTTGCTAAAAAATGCTGAGGATAGGTTATTATTAGCTGATAATGGAACAAGATGCCTATCAGTTTGTGAAGAAATTTCTACAATGTCAGCAACAAGATGATTTAATTCATGCACCATCTCAAGACCTACAACCAATTACTTCTCCTTGGCCCTTCTCGTAGTGGGGGCTAGACCACGTTGGCAAAATCCACCCTTCATCTTCCAATGGCCACAAATTCATTATCACCACCATGGTGTACTTTACAAAGTGGGTTGAGGCCATTCCCCTTACATATAACACCGGAAAACAAATTGCTAAATTCATCCTTCACTATATGCCACTGTCACTTACAACGACAAACCTTTCAAAAACTAAGACATTTATTCCCTCTACCATAAATTCCATATGCAACATCGCTTTTCCACCCCATACTATCCTCAAGGTAATGGTCAAGCAGAGGCTTCAAATAAAACTATTCTTAAAATACTCAATAAGACAATTAATGAAGTTGGTCATGACTGGCATCTCCAACTTAACCCTGCCCTATGGCCCTATTGTACTAGCATCTGCACACCAACTGGAGCCACACCATATTCCCTCATTTTTGGTTTCGAAGCCATTTTGCCAATAAAGGTCGAGCTACCCTCTCTCAGAGTCTCTTTACAAAATCTCATTGATGAGGATGAGTATCATATTTTCTAGTTGTTAGGAAAGGTGTCTCAACCTTGCAACTACAAAAGGTTTCTATTCTTCCCAATTTTGGTCTTTTCGAATACCCTTTATCTTGAAGAATGGTTTAGAACTTTCAAAGTTTCCAAAAAGGGCTAAAAATGACAGGGCTTACTATTTTTAGTAACTCTACATTTGAGCATGGATGGATGCATAAGTTTTTTGAAAGGTGTGGAACTTCCAGGTAAACATCTTGGGTGAGTTTCGACTCAAGATCATATTTAGATTGCAATATATTAAAGTTTCTATTTTTTGAAACTCTCATAAAAGTTTTAAACTCATATTTGAGGCACTTAGAGGTTCTTAAATGCCTTGAAAGTTGTCATAATTAAAAAATTGCATTATGGATTGATATATCTCTTCATGATCTTTCCAACGCATTAAATGGTTCATCAATCAGACACTCGGATCAAAAGTTATGGCCTCCGAAAGTTGGACCTCCTGTTTTGGGAAATGTGAAAACATGTTGGACACTTAAAAGGGGTGTAAAGGGGAGAGTTACACATGTTGGTGTATGATTTGGCACATCACAAGGCATCTATAATTGGAGATAATTTTGGTCGCCACTTTTGGGTGGTTTTGGCTTATGGTTTTGTAATTACCGTTGACAGTCTACTGTATTGTATCTCCTATATATCAAGAGCTTGAAATGGAGTTTGTGTGTAAGAGTCTTATAGATGTTGAGTTGCCTCTGGATCTCTAGTTGGTTATACTCCCATGAAAGCTTTCTCTACAAGTATATTTCTATCTTCTTGATTTCTGAATAATATATTGGGCGGCTTTGGAGTGTGGGGTTTTTCTTCTGAAAGGGTTTCCCCGTGTAATTATTGTGTTGTGGTATGATTTCTATTTGTGCTTATTTCTGTAACTATTGTAAAGATCTAAAAAGTTATGCATATCCCTTCCCTCAAGATTTGTGTAGGAAGTTTTTCTTCTACCTTAGATTCATTACACTAGTTGTATGAGCTTGAACTACTGGATGAGAGGCATGTCAGCGCACCTATAAGCTTATCAGAATCGTTTCTTTCACAGCTACGACAAGAGAATCAAGATATGTCAATTTGAGATTGGTGACCTTGTACTGAAATAATATCAAAAGAATCTGCAAGATCAAGATAAAAAGGGAAGTTCAAGCCTAATTGGTTGGGACCCTTTGTCATTATTGCTAGCTATGGATCAAGAGCTTATCAACTTGCCACACCAGATGGATAGCCTTTAGAATAACCAATAAATATCATACACCTCAAAAAGTTCTATGCATGACCCTTGGGATATCCCAATTGGAAAAAATACAAAAAATAAAAAAATAAAAAAATCAAGAAAAATACAAAAAAATAAAAATATTCAAAAAACTGAGTTGCAATAAGACATCGAATGGTGAAAATCACTTCGATGGCACCTTGGATAAGTACCATGGTGAAAAATTGTTTACAGACACCACATGTAGAGGCCAAATCCACCATCTACTAGGATCTTGTCCATCCCTAGTCCATTTAAATAAATAATCCATGTCCTCCATTAAACACCATTCCATCATAACTTGACTTTTATGAGTTAAATGTCATTCCCTAGTCCTTTTTCCCATCCATCCTCTACCATCATACCATGTTGGGGGTAAGTACCTACATCTAGTTAGGGATTGGATCTTTGTATACACCTTCAAAATGGATCTTCATGCAATAAAGTCTCATACATCCCATAATAAACACATTTCTGCATTTTTCCATAATAAGACAACCTTACCCTTTCACCCTTCATTTTCGCATCCCATAATAAATGAGCTTCCACAAGACTTGATGACCAAACTAAGATAAGTCTCATACAACACATTGTACTACAACACAAATCACACATTGGACCATCTTGTGCAACAACAACCGGTCACCATACCTATTCCTAATTTTCCACATCCATCATCCTAACAGTGCCTTTAGGGATGTATCCTTCCCATATCATGCATAATCTAATCTCATCCTACCTATCCTAATTTGGCAAGAGATATGATGGATGCATGACTTGTTGTGTCAGTTGGTCTTTTATTTTTGATTTATATTTGTACCCCTTCCTAATGCTTACTCAGGACTACCTTGATCTTTCTATATCTTGGTGTGTTTTGATTGGCATAGAATGGGGCATCGTCTTTTATTTTCATGTGCCATGTTTGTTGGTTATTCCTTTACATGACCAAGGCTAAATAACAACCTTGAGTGTGTTGGAACGACTTTATGAATGATGGTCATTTCATCCTCGTGCTTAAAGTATCTTTCCTCACATGAACCCTCCAAGGTTACATTACGTCTTGCATGTATAGGGGCAACCTTTTTGTTTGAAGAGTCAAGCCCATGCAAAGGATAAAAACTCACCCTAGTTATTTCTACCTTGGAGCATAATATCCATTACTATATTAAATCTAGGATTGCTCTTCACATACCATCATAATCTATTTCCACCCATCATCTAGCCATCCTCATATATCCTATCTATCCATATCCACCCAATCATATTATCTAAATTCCCCACTTACCCATTTTCTAGGGCATATTATCTTCTGCATCTAACACCATCCCCCCCAACTAACCCCATTTGATCCAAATAACTATCCCCATCTTATCCTAACATCAACTTGTATCATGACCAAACCAAAATACAAAACCTGCATCACTCCCATCATCCGCTGCATCCATAATATACCTAGATATACATATCAGTACCATACCATAATCATAGCCATATCATCATGATCATTATATATACATATCATTACATCCTCATAAAACCATCTACATCAACATGTAATGCCCATAGGCATTTGTTCCTGTCTCTTTGTCACCTTTGGCGTATTGATTATTTTGTTGTGATATTTTGTATTGTAATTGGTGATTGCTATTCGATACCAATGTTTGATTTGGATTCTCATTATGTGTGTATTTGGACCGATGTGATTCTTATGTGTGCGTGCGTGCGTGCGTGCGTGCGTGCGTGCGTGCGTGTGTGTGTGTGTGTGTGTGTGTGTGTGTGTGTGTGTGTGTGTGTGTGTGTGTGTGTGTGTGTTTATTATTTGGAGTTTCAGCTTCACTATTTTTATTTAAATAATGTGTTGGGTGGGTGGATATGATTATTTGAATACTTGATTTAATTGAAATGTGCTTTTTAAATGATTAATATTTATTTACATAATTTCTATCATTGCTTCGGCTATTGTTACGTTTTAAGTAGATGCATGTTACATTTGCAATGAGTGTGCAAGAAATTATAGGTATTGACCAATGAGTGAAATATGGAGTAGATGACATGGGATCCTTGGCTATCTCACCTCATGATCCTTGTGTTATTAAAACCAATGAAAAACCTCATCCAAATTGATTCCGATTTTGGATTCCCCTTGTGAGAGACCTTCAAATGTCTTCTTGGGAGTGTTTGATTTATCACTTATGCGAAATGATTTATGATGCTTTGGAAATCATTTAATTATGCTATCGTTCCTAGTGTAGGAGAAACACATTTAAATGATTTATTAGATGTTTGGAAAATATTTTATTTCAAAATACATTTTAATTAATTGCTTGGTATTTGAAATAGATTAGATTCTATTTGAAAAGAATTTTATTAGTTTTGGATTAGTGTGTTAGGGAAATTAGCTTTGGGAAAGTTAATTGGGGTTTAACCTAATTTTGCTTAGTGAGATATAAAAGAAAAAGGGCTTTGCAATTTTATTCATTATTTTTTGGATATTTTGGAGAGAAAAATTTGGAAGAAAAGACCATTTTCAAACCCTCTTGAATATTTTGACTTTAAAGTGCTTCGAGTTGTTTGAATCCAGAAGTTGCTTGGATGTTTATTGTTTGCAATTAGATTGTGCATCCATTAAGATAATTATTTTTATGTTTGCTTTTGAATTGAAAAAGCTCTTTGAATTTTTCATTTTTAGGAAGTAGAAAGTTTTGGGAAATCAATTTTCCTACAAAGGTCATGGAAATTTTTTCTTAAACTACAATTTTATTTCAAAAATGTCTTGTTGGGTAAATTAGACACAAAAGGGTATGTTTGCATTTTAAAAATTTGAAATTCTTGGAAAACATGAAAAATGCATGAATTTCCCTATTTTGGCCTTGTTATGTCGTAAAATGTCCCCCTAGGACTTTTACCTCCTAAGATTAGCTCTTAGGTCCCTTGTTTTTCATCATGCATGTTAGAAATGAATCCCATGAGAAAATGCCATGAAACCCATGATAAATGGGACATAGGGGACATTGTAGAGCTTAACCCTGTCCCAAAATAGGTCCCAAGACAAGGGCTCCTGTGCCCTTGCGCTGCCCTATTTTGGCGGGGTCCCAAATTTGAATGTCGGTTGGAGACTATTAAAAGGTGTCTGTTGCCGACATCTTAAGTTTGAATTACAAAATTAAAGCTGGAATGCATATATAAGCATGTTTAGGACTTCATTTGTAAACTAGAAGATGATTATGATATTTTGGCAAACTTATTATTTTAGAGCATTCAAGGCATTCATTGTGTTGCAGAGCAGACTTGTGTTGTTATTGTATTTGTTATTATAGATTTGGCTTCATCTTCTCATGGCATGAAAGAACTTCATCTCTGTGAGAGCTACACCTACGAGGTGATATCTATTTGTGATTCAATCTATCATTTTTATCAGTGTTTTTTCTTCTATCTTGCAAGGACACACACTGTCTATCTAACAATGGTGTTGGAAGGCTTGAATGCCATTTCGGGGCTTGACCAAGGCAAGCTCTTAAACACCACAACCCCCAACCCCTCTTCTTGTGATTGCAGGTGACAGATGTCGGATCTCAAAGAGTGGAGTTGCAGAGGACTGTGGCAGAGCATAAGGAATCAAAATCTAAAGAAAAAGGTGGAAAATAGCTTAGGAAGGGCTTGGGCACCCACTCTTTTTCCCCTTAGTTTCGTGTCATGGAGAATCTTTGAAGTGGTGCAGTTAGTGTCAGCAAAGATCTTGAAGCCCTCAGAAAAAAGTAGTACCTTGATCTTGGGTGCTTGCTCTTTTGCCCTCAACTTTTCCATACTTGGAACTCAAAATCTAGTATGTATTTGATTGGTATTTAGTCTATTTCTGTGTGAGCATTTATCAGGTTTCGTCCATTTGTTTATGATTTGCATAATTAGGGTTTTAAGCTAAATTAGACTAAAATTAAGACATTAATCAATCAATTTCCAAATTTTCCTATCATTACAAGTGACAACCAACCTGTAGATGAATCCTCTGTAGAAGTTGTAATTCAAATCGGTTAAATGTCCTTGAATGTGTGTAGTGAAAGGAGGATTTAGCTAAACTATCCATCAATCCCATCTTCCCGCTTTTTCCTGCATAAAATTTTGGTGAACTCATGTTTTTATTACATTTTACACCTTTCTGAGTGTTATACTTTAGATTTGTATTCATTCATTTCATTGTCATCATATTGCATTTGAAAATCTACAAAAAAATAAAAATTTTGAAAAAATAAGCATCCTAGGCTTGCATTTTGACATAGTTTACATTATTTTCATTGCATTTAATTTAAATAATTTAATTATCTGATATTTGCATCATATCTGATATAAATTACAATAGTACATCATTCTATAATCATTTGCATTCATTTTCATGCTTTATTTGTTAGAATTTGCTTAAAATTATGCATTTTTCATATAACCCAGTCTTTGCAAAAGCTAGGGTTTGTGATTAAAATCTTGTGTCAGATTTTACTACTCCTTTCAACACTCTTTTAAGTCTAATTTTAGATTGTAGTATTCCATTATAGTGTGTTTTTGCATTTATATTCAAATTTTTACATTTACACATTGTGTATTTCAACAAATATACCTTCATCATAGGGTTTGTTCTATTAGTTTGTGCATTGAGTGTTGTATGTTGTTGTATGCATCTTATAACCCTCTACCCTAATAGAAATATCCCTTTAAAGAGAAGAATTAGATTAATGGGTTCTAGTGCTCTCAATGGCAACAGTGTTCCTACATCAAAAAATCCATTGAACACCTTCTTCACAAAAGGAGAAACACAAATTTTGCAAGATATCATTCCTCCTACAACTACAATGGAAGAACAAGTATTTCAAGATGTTGAGGACCCTATTGATGTGATAACACATGTACCTGATGAGCAAATAAACAAACTTGATAAAGAATTAGCTGATTTTCAAGCATTTATGGAAAATGAAAGGATAGCGGAAGAAGCTGTACCTATGGTTAATAATATAAGAGAGTTGTTTAAAGAAGGACAAGATGGTGTTAACATGCTTCAAGACTTAGTACATATAGTGCATAATAATGTTATGCCGGTGCTTGAATGTGCAAATGTCATTAATAACATGTCATCACCATCTCATACACAAGTATCAGCACCTATACCGACTACTAGAATGTCTACTTTTACATCATCAATTATCGCTACTAATGCACATGCTTGTAGTAATGCTATCACTAGTATTGGAGTATCTAATGGCACTAATTCACAAAATTACAATGTTGTGGGATTCAACTATAAAAACCAATCACCTAGGGTGACTTCTTTTATGAATAATCACTCTTAACCACCTCTCCATCCCACTCACTCTCAATCACCTTTCACTACCACCTATTCTCAACCACCTCTCACTTACAATTATTCTAAACCACCACTCGTAACCACTCACAACCAATCTCCTCAAAATATGACTTCTAATTCTCAAATCGTATCTCCTAATGATGCCATCCTAAACCAACTTTTGCAAAGCATGACTTCTTTACAACATAAGGTGACAAACTTGACAAATTCATCTCAACCTAATTTACCAACATATCATGCTCAAAATCCTCTATCTTTTAAAATCTTAAGATCTCCTATGCCTGATAAGTTTGAAACTCCTCTCTTTGAAAAATATGGTGGAAAAGGTGATCCCAATTGATGCAGGAGCATCTCATCACTCTCTGTTAGTTTAGTTTGTTCTCTCTATTTTCTGGCAGATGTGCAAGTTTAAGATGTGTTGGGTTTTCTCTATTTTTATAATAGTTTCTTATGTCCTCAGTTTACCTCATGTCACCATTAAGACATGAAAAAAACAATTCTCTATATCCCTCTTATTTCCAGTAGTCAAACAAGTTGTGATTGATATTAGTTGTTGGAATAGTTGATAACCAGTTTTTGGAAGTTTATCGGGGTCGTTGGAGGAGGGTTGGTTGAGAGAGTAGTTACTTGGGGGGAATGAAAGGGAGGAGAATGTGGAAGGCATAGGTGGTAGTGAAAGGAGACAGACATGTAAATTGTTTCGTGAAAATTGAATAAAGAGAAACTCTATTTTTGGAGACTCGTTTGGTCTCTGATGATACTAATACTATCCTTTGTCGAATTCATTTCATTATTACATAAGCTTTGTTCTATTTTGTTGGATAGAGGTTGAAAGTGTAGAGAAATCACAATCGATTTATATTTCCTGTCTTTGTTCACTATCTTTGTCTGTTGTTTAGGAATTCGTATCTGGGATTAACCAGAAGATTGCTATCAATTTGGTATTAGAGCTCGTAAAGATTTGGACTGTTGGTAGAAAGGGTAGAATGCCACTGAGAGCATTGAGAGGTAGAGGAGCCTGAGGAAGAGGCAGAAAAGGACATGAGGATGGAGTCCTTGAAATGTTGCAGAACTTGACTGCATGAATGGATGCCATGTAGATGACACAAAGAAGAGGAATACCAGTGGATGATGAAAGTGAAATTGAAGAGGAAGAGAGACCTCAAGCAAAAGATGAAGAGGAGCATGAAGGGCCTGAACCTTTTGAAGAAAGATTTTTGAGAACAATTTTGAATGTTGGTGCCAAACCAAAGATTGAGGTTCCCACATATTTTAGAAGCCTCAATTGAGAAGAACTTATAGATTGGATTAATGACCTAGATAAGTATTTTGAATATGAGGGAGTTGAAGAAGAAAGGAGAGTGAAGTTTGCTTGTACAAGATTGAAAGGTCACACTGCGATGTGGTGGGATTATGTTCAAACTGAGAGGAGAAGCAAGAATAAAGAAAAGATCAATTCTTGGGATCGTATGGTTGCAAAGTTGAAAGCAAAGTTCTTGCCAGGAGATTAGCAAACTAATCTTTTCAAAAGATTGCAGAACCATAAACAAAAAGATATGTCAGTCAAGGATTACATGGAAGAATTCTATAAATTAGTGATTTGGTCTGGGTATAGTGAAGAGGACATGGAGAAAGTAGCAAGGTACTTGAATGGACTTAAGTATAGTCTATAAGATAAATTGAGCCTTGTGTCCCCTAGAAGTTTAGAAGAGGCTTACCAATTAACCCTTAAGGTAGAGGAGAAGTTACAATGGAAGCAAAATCAACAAGAAAGAAGGAGAGGAAGAGGATTTAGAGGGAGAGGACATCAGTCTAAAAGGGGACAACAACATCATCAAGAAGAGGCTAGAAGTTCTAGTGGGACAGTCAATAAAGAACGAGGAGGCTATCAAAATAAAGGAGGAAGAACATATGGAAGAGGTGGATTCCAAGGACGAGGCCAATGGTTTATCGGTAAATGTTTTAAGTGTAATCAATGTGTTGGTCACAAGAGTTGGGAGTGTCTAGAATCTTCACAAGGAGGATATACCAGAAATGAAAGAAGCAATTAGATTGTACAAGGAGATCAAGAGAGTTTTGGGTCACTGACATATCACCAAGAAGAACTCGAATCCAGAGAAAGTTTGTTGCTCAAAAGAGTGTTGCTAAAGCCACCCAAGGAGAATCAAGAACTAGTACAAAGGAGAGCCTTGTTCAAAACAAAATGTAAGGTAAAAGGTAAGTGTTGTAAGTTGATTATAGATAGCGGAAGTACAGATAATTTAGTGTCCACTGAAATGGTAGATAAATTGGGACTTGAAAAGACTAAACATCCCATGCCATATAAAATTTCTTGGTTACAAAAGGTCATCAATTGCTGGTTAATGAATAAGTTGTTGTAGAATTTTAAATTGGTAGTTATAAGGATAATATTGTATGTGATATCATGCCCATGGATGTATGTCATGTGTTGCTTGGAAGACCTTGGCAGTTTGACAAGAAGGTAGTGCATAATGGGAGAGATAATACCTACACGATTGAGAAGAATGGAGTCAAACATACCCTTTTACCTATGCAAAAATGAGAAGAGGACAACAAAAGTAGCAATAGAAATAAGGTAATGTTGGTAAGTGGAAAGGAAATTTTAAATGAGATGAAGAATGTAGAAGTAGGATTTGCTTTAGTTCCTAAACTTTCTACTGTGTTTACCTCTACAAGATTAGATGCTTTGCCTAATGAAATGCAAGATATTTTGAATGAACATATGGCTATTGTAGCAATGGATTTTCTTGATGAGTTGCCACCTATAAGAAGCATTAATCATCATATGGACTTGATTCCAGGGGCTAGCCTTCCAAATAAGGCTGCCTATAGATTGACTCCAAAGGAGAATGAGGAGATTCGAAAGCAAGTCGAAAAACTACTCAAGAAAGGTTTGATAAGAGGGAGCCTTAGCCCTTGTGTTGTTCTTACAATTCTAGTGCCAAAAAAAGGAGGTGAATGGAGATTGTGCACTGATTCTAGAGCAATAAATAAGATAACCATTAGATATAGATTTCCTATTCCTAGAATTAAAGATTTAATGGATTGTTTGAGTGGCTCAATGTATTTTTCTAAAATAGATCTAAACAGTGGTTACCATCAAATTAGAATTAGACCTAGGGATGAATGGAAAACAACCTTTAAACCTAATGATGGGCTTTATGAATGGTTGGTTATGCCTTTTGGGATTTCTAATGCCCTTAGTACTTTAATGAGGCTTATGAATGAGGTCCTAAAACCGTTTCTTAGAAAGTTTGTGATTGTATATCTTGATGACATTTTGGTGTTTAGAAAGTCAAAGGAGGGGCACTTGGAACATTTGAGGATGGTTATGACAAGGTTACATGAGGAGAAATTGAAGATTAACCTTAAGAAGTGTGTGTTTATGCAAGCCAAATTGGTTTATTTAGGTTTTGTGGTGTCCAAGGATGGACTAAAGATGGATAAGGAGAAGGTTCAAGCCATCATTGATTGGCCAACACCTAGGAGTGCAATGAAGGTAAGAAGTTTTCATGGCGTTGCTAGTTTGTATAGAAAATTCATTAAGAATTTTAGTCATGTAGTTGCTCCAATACTTAAAACTATTAAGGGAGATAAAAGGTAGTTTGTATGGACACAAGAAGCTGAAAGGAGCTTTGAATTTCTCAAACAAAAGGTGAGTGAGCAGCCTATTCTTACTTTGCCCGATTTCAATAAATTATTCCAAGTAGAATGTGATGCTAGTGGATTGGCTATAGGGGCTGTTCTTAGTCAAGAGGGAAAACCTGTGGCTTACTTTAGTGAAAAGTTAAATGAAGCTAAGAAGAAATATTAAGCATATGATCTTGAGTTTTATGCATTAGTTTAGTCATGGAAGAGGCGGCGACATTATTTGTTGCCTAAAGAATTTATTGTTTACATAGATAATCATGCATTGTAATTCATTAATAGCCAACATAAACTTAATCAAAGGCATGCAAAATGGGTAGAATATCTTTAGAGATTTAATTTTGTGTTGAAACATAAGAGTGGACAAACAAATAGGGTTGTAGATGCATTAAGTAGAAGAGCTTTGTTGTTTAATGAAATACAGGCTAATAGTGTTGGTTTTGATAGTTTGAAGGAGATGTATGTGGATGATGCAATTTTTCAAGGATGCATATGAGGCGTGTAGGAGTCCTATTAGCAGAGCTAAAGGACCGTGGATGGATTATATGCTACAAGAAGGATTGTTATTTAAAGGAACTAAGTTGTGCATATCGAGAGGATCTATGAGAGATAATTTATTGAAGGAGAAGCACTATGGAAGCCTTGTAGGTCACTTTGGACAGGATAAAACTTATTTATAGCTAAGTACTCATTACTATTGGCCTAAGATGCAAATCGATGGAGAAGACTTTGCTAAAGTCATCCATGATCTTCATGAAGAGGTGAAAAGAAACATAGAAGAAACCAATTAGCACTACAAATAGTATGTTGATAAAAAGCAGAGAGAATTGCAATTTCAAGTGGGGGATCTTGTCTTGGCTCTGTTGGCAAGAGACACTACAAGGTATGTCATGTGTTGTCATTGATGGTAACTAAGTCCATTCCACACATCTGCAGTTTAGTATCAAACCATACTGGAAGTCATTTCCAAGATTTGACAAGTCTGGATAGACATGAACAGGGTATGGCAGAGTTTAGTCTTTCAGTCAGCAGACCTCTCCAGTTAATCATTGTGTGTTGAAAATCTGAGGAAGTGTAGAGGAATGTCAATACAATCTAAATCTAAGATTTTAGCCTCCGGTGACAAAGGGATTAAAAGTTATGAGCATCTGAGTACCGAGTCCTAATATGACAGAACAGTTCAGTGAAAAATAGGCCGACCTATGTTAGATTCTTTTGCGGATCTAGTAGAAATATTTTGGTGAGTTACATATGGTATATAATGTTAGTGGCTGACATGTATGGTGATCTGTAAGTGATATTTTTGGTACGCATCAATATTGATGTATGGATTTAGCTGACAGAATAGAGTACTTGTATTGTTTGTTAAGTTCTTCATAAGGCTGACAAATAAGTGATTGAGTTTGTTGATGCAGATATATATAACCAATGGGTTCGAGTATTATGGCATGCAGAAGTAATGTGAATATGGATTAAGTGTGAAAAAGGTAGATAGAAGTATGGAAGAAAAGAAATTTGAGGTCTGGATTATGGCAGAGTAGTGAACAGGGCAGAATAAAGATGAAGTGTGTAAAATTAGTATTTTGTGCTTAACTGGAACTAAATTCTTGCATTGGCAGATGCTACTTATCAATTCAAACAATCTGTAATCATTTTGTAATCTTTCTTGTAGGTAGTGAGCCTGAAGGCATGTGCCTTCCCCTTTTGTAATACTTTTAATAGAGTCTAATCTTTGTGGTTTAACCCCCACCGTGGTTTTTCCCTTAACTGGGTTTCCATGTCAAAATCTTGGTGTCAAGTGTGTTGTTTATGTTTCTACTCATGTATTATTAATTCTTACTTTTCATGATTATGTTATTAATCTGCTACGAAGAGGTAAAGAAGAAATAACTACAACAAGCTTTAAAAGTTTTTAGACAACTGATTCAACCCCCCTCTCAGTTGTCAGCCCTAATTCCGACAATTGGTATCAGAGCAAGGTTCCTTTGCAAAATTTTAATAGCTTGAGGAAGATCTGGGAAGGAAGTAAAATGGATGAATATAACCTCCAAGGGAAACTTAAACTTGCTTTAGAAGATCTTGAGCAGTCCAAAGCAGAAGTCAAAGAGTTGCAAGAAAACCTTAGAAATGCTAAAGACTTCATTGAGACTCTAAAAGAAAAATTGATCAAATCCAATGAAAAGAGGAAGGAGCAACCTCTTCAACTAGGAAATCATTATGAAGACAACAACAAGGATACTGAAAGAGAAGACAAAGGAATGTGAGAAGTTAGCTAAAGAAGTTGTACTAAAACATGAGATGGAATCCGGGGTGATGAGGCTAACTAAGGAAATTGAAGATAGGAATAAAACTAAAGAAAACTTGAATCAAAATCTAAAAGAAAGATCTGAAGAATGCTTCAGATTGGATAGAATAGCTAGCCTCCTAGAATCTAATTTACAAGAAAGCAGAGATGATGAGAGAGAACTTGAGAGGCAAATTGTCATTCTCAGACATGACATAGAAGTTACAAATGAATACAAGGAGAAGTTCAAGATAAGCTCAGCCAAACTTGAAGCACTGCTTGAAAGTCAAAAAGGCACTGATGACAAGCATGGTCTTGGATATGAGAAAGGTGAAAGCTCCAGATCTAGACAAAGAAATTTTTAACCAAGGAATGGGAGAAATAGACCTAGAAGACCTCTGGTAAGATAGCCTAATGCTCAAAGATATCCATCATTCAATGGAAATTATTTTAATTGCAATAAATTTGGTCATAGAGCTACTTAGTGCAGAAGCAAATTAAATCAAAATAGTCCATCCTTCTCTGGTCAATGCTTCAAGTGTAAGAGGTATGGTCATAGATCAAATGAATGCAAAAGTATGATAATGAATAACTCTAACAATAGAGGAAATGGCAAATCTTTCAATGGTCATTGCTTTACTTGCAATGAATTTGGACACATGGCTAATTAGTGCAGATCAAGAGGAAGTCAAGTATATAAGAAAAGAAATGTTGCATGCTTTAATTGCAATAGATCCGGTCATATTGCAAGATTCTGTAGAAGTAGGAATAATGAAAGAAGAGATCCGATAAATAGAAAACCAGATGAGCAGAGACAAGACAAAGGCAAGGGAAAAATTGATCTGAATGAGATCCAGAATGAAATAAACAAGACATGGGTCAAGAAAAGTGTTGTGAATAACAGTAATGGGTCCGCACCGAAATCCGGTGCTGATAATTCCTTTAGGAATTAAATCAGGAGCTCTGGCTCAGGGAGAGCTGCATTGAAAATAAAATTCCACCAACTAGTAAGTGGGTGCCTAAATATGGCATGATGAGAAAAGATAATTTGGATTATTATACATCATTTGAAAGGATTTCTGGAAGATAAAAAGTGTTTATGATGATTTATGAAGCAATTGAAGATCGACTATATGTAGAAATAGTGTAATCGGATGTGTTAGGGTAGAGCATTTATTACAAAAGGCAAATTAGGCTTTTGTGGAGCATAAAAAGGTTGTTCATTCTTCATTTGAATCACTTTGCACTCAAAGATAGAAAGAAGAAGAGCGTCTGAGATTAGATTACAAGGAATTGAAGTGCGACCGATGAATTTATCCGTCAACCCTAATTTCATGAAAAAGGTATTTATCTACGAAGCTTTGAACTTGAAATCTTTTTGCAATGGCTACACCTTTGGTCATTGATATTACTAAAAGGCCTCGACCCAAATTTAAGAAACATCCACACAAATCCATAAGTCGACCCATTAGGTGGATTTTCAAGTGTTCCGTATGGTGTGATGCATATTGAAGATATTAGGGTTTATATTCATGCAAGCTTAGATGAATTTGGGGACTCAAGGTTTGTAGATTTGTTTGAGAGTCATCTACTGGATGAAAATCATGATCTTAAACCTAAGTATAAGGCACTGCATGATAAACATTTTATTCAGATTATGGGGTTTCTAATATTCGATGAAGATGAGTGGGTCTGGTATGTTTTAAGTTAGATGCATGATGAATTCATATGGCTGTTAAAACCATTCAAGATTACCAAGGATGTTATCAAAATTGTGACTGGGTTGAATTCAACCGGTGGATTACCCATGTTGAAATCTGTGAAAAACCAAATCGTTACCGATGCAATAGGTAAAAAGTTTGACAAGAGGGTAATGACCATCAATGACATCATAGAACAGATGTTAAGTTTGCTTCCATGGTAGTTGGCTACAAGATTTATCACTCCAGCAGGGAGAATTCTATCTCTGAAACTACCATATATGCAGCATATCAAATGTTGAAGGAGAATGCAGATTATGACTTATGTGAGCTGTTACTGAACCACTGATTGAGAACTTGAACAAAATCAAGAAAGATAAGAAAAATACTTTTCAATATGGTACATTGGTTCTATGTTTGTTCTTCTACTATATGAATGAAGTACCTGGAGTAAAAGGTGTACACTAGACTAATGATGAGCTAGTAGCTATTCAGATCAGAGATTATCTACACAACATTGGTGACTGTAAAGCACAAAAAATTGCTATTTGGGGATACTTCAAGAATTTTTAGAATATGATGCATTCTAGAGAAAGAATCCCCAAATCAGTCGTTAAGAAGTACAATAATGAAATATGCTTTATGGTTGACACTGATCAGTGTTTAATGGAAGTAGTATAACCCATAACTGTTTGGATCATGCCCATGGGGTATGAGGTAGATGGAAAAATCTTGAATATGTATGCTCAACACCTTTTGAGCAAGCCAAAAGACACAACAGTTGAAAGATTTGGGACATATGAGGAACTAAGTGTAAAACTGCATGACGAGCTTAGGAAACATGAAACCAAAAGGAAAGTAAGAAAAGAAGTTGAGCAGTTGGCTAAGAATCTAGGCCTCACAAAGGAAGCTGTGAGACAATTCAGAGAAAGAACTAAAAAGGCAAAGAAAGTGAAACATGATGAGAAATAAGGAAGTGCTCCAATAGAATCCTCCTCCACTCTAAGGACTACTAGAAGCTCTGCTGCTATCCCTATTCCCCCAAAGTTTGCCAATCTTGAGAAACTAGAAGACATATCATTCGGTAAAGGAACAAAAAGAAAGAAAACAAAGGCCACAAGAATGTATATGAGCACAAAGATGATGAGGAGACAAAGACAAATAAAGAAGTTAAAGAAATAAGATCTAAGAAAGCCAAGACTTCAAAGGCTTCTGAGGACTAGCCTTCCAGAAGCAAAAAGGCAAGTAAAAAGCAAGAAACTGGTAAGGTTGCTATGACAGTTGATGAAATTGTAAAGACAATTACTGTTCATAGAAATCTAAGGCCTATAAGAGAATATTATGATAATTTTGATAAAGCAAATAAGAAAATCTTGGAGGATGCCACCATCCTATACTTGAATAAATTCAATAGAGCTCTACTGGAAATTTTGCAAGAAATTCCTAAAAGTTTAAGGAATATACTAGAGAAAAGGAAGGAAGCCACCAACGCTAAAGATCTAGAACTCAGAGAACATGTCTTCTCCACCTTGTGTCCAGTAATGACCAGAAGGGAAGCAAATAAAATCCTCAAGGAAGTAAAGGAGGAATTTAGAAGCAAGATCCGAATGAACAAGCTAATGCTTGGTGAAACTGAGGAAGTGGTAAAAGAAATAGAGGAAATTCTAAGGAAGGCCTTAGACAAAGATAAATATTATGTTGTTTTAGAGGAACAAGTTGAGGAAGGCAATCCTTCAGTTTTGGGACAAGAAACTTTAGAAGAAGAGACTGGAAAGGGAAATGATCCTCCAGATCAAACCTATATGGAGATACTAAGTCCTACTCCAGATGACTCTAAGAAGTACAAGGATCAGAAGTCAGAAGAGGTTGAAGAAAAAAGGATACCCTGAATCAAAAAGATGAAGTTAACACAAAAGTAAACATGGAATCAGAAATTCCCACTGAAGTTGGCTCACAACAAAAGGAAAAAGAAGAAGTCAAGGGTGAGGAAGATAAATCAGAAGAAGATGGTGCAAATATTGATGCCCCCAAACAAAATAGTTCTAATACTGAAACTGAGAAAACTCAAGGAAAGGAAGATGGCCTTGAAATTATGGCAAGAGACACTGTAGATGTAGTGAAGAGTTTCCTGAGTAAAGAAATGCTAGAGTTTGATGAATCAGAACTGATTCAAGGACCAATCAACCTAGATACTCTCCCTCTGGTCCAAATGATGAAGATAACATCTTTAACACAAGCTAAGGCAAGTGAAAAGATATTGAAATCCCACATAGAGGACAGTGAGCTGTTAGGCCTTGCATTTGGTATATTGGAGAAGATAATGCCAACTTTCTAGAAGAATCCATCTAATTCTCCCTCCAGAAATCTAGAGAGCCTTGCAAATTCTGTAAGTACACACTTTGAGTCCTTTGAGAAGTCTACAGAGATTAAAATCCAGAATGAATTTTTGGATAAGAGATTTAGTGAACTAAAGGGCATAAAAGGGAATGATAAAAGGATACTTGATATCAGTATAAAGAGTATTCAAAATGCTCTCAATGACGGAGATGATGTATACAAATTTTGTCTATCTTGGCCCAAAGTTATTAAGGATATTAAAAAGAAAATAAAAGAGCGAGAACAAAGATTGTTAAATCTATCTTAAAATTTTGATCATCTAATAGTTTCTCCAATAAGTCAGGAGTGTCAAGCAATCAGCTTGACTGATGAAATAAAGAAGCTTGTTAAAGAAAAGAGAAATATTATGGAGAGAATGTGTGAGCTCTGGGGATTGATTGCTCTCATGTTAGAAACAATGTTTACTACTTTATCAGAAGCTCAAGTTGTAGTCCGGCCAAGTGATCCTTCAGATCTGAAGAAAGCAAAAATAGAGGCATTCCTACTAAGAGAACACAACTCAATTTTGGATGGCATGAAAAGTAGTTGGGCCTCTGAAATTGTGCAGTTGAAAAATAGTTTTGCAGATATCCTCAAGTTCATGTAAATATAATTCATTGATTATTTGTACATATGTGACCTTATATACAAATTTCTTGTGAATTTTTTTGTTTGCGGATCCCACCCTTTGCCATTGATGTCAAAGGGGGAGTGAGAGACAATGAAAAATGAAAGAAAATGAAGAATCCATCAAAGAGGGAGCAATGGAAGAATATATAAGTGTACTTAGTAGGGGGAGTCAGTCATGACACTTAGTCATTTTTCACTAAGTGTTGCCATCAATGCCAAAGGGGGAGATTATTAGCAAGAGACACTGCAAGGTATGTCATGTGTTGTCATTTATAGCAACTAAGTCCATTCCACACATCTGTAGTGTAGTATCAGATCATACCGGAAGTTAATTCCAAGATTTGACAAGTCTGGATAGATAGTAACAGGGTATGGCAGAGTTCAGTATTTCAGTTAGCGGACCTCTCCAGTTAATCATTGTGTGTTGCAAATCTAAGGAAGTGTAGAGGAATGTCAGGACAATCTAAATCTAAGATTTCAGCCTCCAGTGACAAAGGGATTAAAATTTATGAGCATCTGAGTACCAGGTCCTAATATGATAGAACAATTCAGTGAAGAACAGGTTGACCTATCTCAAATTCTTTTGTGGATCTAGTAGAAGTATTTTGGTGAGTTGCGTATGGGATATAATGTTAGTGACCGACATGTATGGTCATCTGTAAGTGATATTTTTGGTACGCATCAATATTGATGTATGGATTCAGCCGACACAACAGAGTACTTGTATTGTTTGTTAAGTTCTTCATAAGGCTGATAGCTAAGTGATTGAGTTTGTTGATGCGAATATATATAACCAATGGATTCAACTATTATGGCATGCATAAATAATATGAATATGGATTAAGTGTGAAAAAGGTAGATAGAAGTATGAAAGAAAAGAGATCTGAGGTATGGATTATGGCAGAGCAGTAAATAGGGCAGAATATAGATGAAGTGTGTAAAATTAGTATTCTGTGCTTAACCGAAACTAAATTCTTACATTGGCAGATGCTACTTATCAATTCAAACAATTTGTAATCCTTTTGTAATCTTTCTTGTAGGCAGTGAGCCTCTCTTGAGCAGTGAGCTTTGGGCAGTGAGCCCGAAGGCATGTGCCTTCCCCTTTTGTAATACTTTTAACAGAGTATAATCTTTGTGGGTTAACCCCCACTGTGGGTTTTCCCTTAACCAAGTTTCCACGACAAAATCTTGGTGTCAAGTGTGTTGTTTATGTTTCTGCTCATGTATTATTAATTCTTCCTTTTCATGATTATGTTATTAATCTACTAAGAAGAGGTAAAGAAGAAATAACTGTAGCCAACTTTAAAAGTTTTCAGACAACTGATTCACCCCCCTCTTAGTTGTCATCCCTAATTCCAATAGACTCATCTTAGGAAGAAAAGATTTCCAAAAGGTGAGTATAATAAACTGGAAATGAA
Organism: Cunninghamia lanceolata; assembly: GCA_027924645.1. Lineage (NCBI taxonomy): Eukaryota > Viridiplantae > Streptophyta > Pinopsida > Cupressales > Cupressaceae > Cunninghamia > Cunninghamia lanceolata. The sequence goes on along the minus strand of BSBN01000095.1, from coordinate 4,233,651 downwards.
GAAAATGGGTCCTTGCAAAATCCTTCGAAGGTTCTTAGCAAATGCCTATGCAATAGACCTACCAGCAAACTTAGGCATTTCCTATATTTTCAATGTAGCAGACCTATATCCATACAAGGGAGATGGGACAGATGACATCACAGAGATAGAGCTACCCTTTATCAAGAAACAACAATGAAACACATTGACTCCTTTGGAGATAGAATGCATTCTGGACTGACAGGTGTTGAAGCAGACCCACAAGAAAGACTACTTCAGATATCTGGTTAAGTGGTGACATCATCCAATAGAAGATGCTTCTTGGCTTAGTGAACCAAAAATCATACAACTGGGTCATACTATTGTAGATCTCATGAGCAGGAGCTCATGATTTCTTTTCCTGCCTGGCGAGTTTGATGCAGGAGCATTGCATCACTCTCTGTTAGTTTAGTTTGTTCTCTCTATTTTCTGGAAGATATGCAAGTTTAAGATGTGTCAGGTTTTCTCTATTTTTATAATAGTTTCTTATGTCCTCAGTTTACCTCCTATCACCATTAAGATAGGAGTAAAACAATTCTCTAAATCCCTCTTATTTTTGACAGTCAAACAAACTGTGACTGATGTTAGTTGTTAGAATAGTTGATAACTGGTTTTTGGAAGTTGATCGGGGTCATTGGAGGAGGGTCGGTTGAGAGAGTAGTTACCCGAGGGAAATGAAAGGGAGGAGAATGTGGAAGGCAGAGGTGTCAGTGAAAGGAGACAAACATGTAAATAGTTCCATGAAAACTGAATAAAGAGAAACTCTATTTTTGGAGACTCTTGTGGTCTCTGATGATATTGATATTGTCCTTTGTCGAATTCATTTCATTATTCTATTTTGTTGGATAGAGGTTGAAAGTGTAGAGAAATCACAATTGATTTATATTTCTTATCTTTGTTCACTATCTTTGTTGTTTAGGAATTTCTATCTAGGATTGACCAGAAGATTTCTATCACCAATACTCATGTGGTAGCATTCACAGCTATGTGTAGTGATTTCTTCTTTGAAGAGGATTTGTTAGCAAAACTTTTCCTGTAATCTCTCAAAGATACTACTTTGGAATGGTTTTTCTCTTTACCTCCAAATTCAATACACTCTTCCTCTCAGCTAGTTGATCAATTTTTACAACATTTTCAAGCAAACATTGGACCTCATGTCTCTTTGATTGATTTATCTCATTGCAAACAAAGTCGAAAAGAAAAGTTAACTAAGTTTATTAGTCGGTATCAAGCTCTTTATGCACAAATTCAATACCAGATGAATGATGAGGATGTTCAAAAGGTATTTATTACAAATCTACAACATAACATCCATGATAAAACCCTCTTAATGAAGTATAACTCTTTTCAAGAGTTATGCACAACCCTTCGTTATTACCAACTTTTGTCTAGTCAGTATGAAAACCAAAACTCATCAGCTCAAGTTGGTCAATCCACAGCTAGAACTTCACAAAACAACTTTAAGAGGCATAATAAGAGTTTAATCAAGGTTATTGGACAAAATTTAAACAACTTTTCACAAGTGTCCGTTATCACTAATCCGAAGAGGGCACTGTTTCAGTATCAACAACAACAAAGACAATTCACTTCGATATCTGACTCCTTACATTCTATCATGAATCAAGCAGCGAGTAATAATCTCTTGAAGCTCCCTCTGATCAAACCATTGGATACTAGTAGAATGCAAGGACCTCACTTTGATGCTAATGCTTTTTGTCATTATCATCGGCAACAAGGGCATGATACTGAATGATGTATGCATCTTAAACATGAAATTCAAGACCTCATTGACTCGAATGCTATACAGGTAAGTGGAGTGAATGACAATGGAAATAAGTTGGTTGCTCCTCTGAATCAGAATTTACAGATCTTTACAAATCCATTTCCTAGGCATAATGAGAACAATATGGTAGAGTAAAATACAACAGAGTAAGAAGATGACTACTTGAATTATGATGAAATAATTGGTATGATAGAAGTGGATAAGGAGAAGATTGAAAACTCACCTCATCCATGAGGGAAAGGTATTCATGTTGAGGTTCCTTTACCGTTATCCCTTCAAGGATCGAGAGTTCACCAAGATGCACAAAATATACAAATTGAACAACCACGACAAAATATTATAATACAAGAAAAGGATGACACAGTGGAAAATACCCCATTCCATCGCCAAAAGATTGACAAAAGATCAAAGGATCAAAAAAGAACAAGATGATTATCATCAGTGAGAAATAGTAATGATTCCCCTCCTCACAAGCAATAGAAGATTTCGAATATACAATGATTTGAGAAACAAACACCAATTGGTCATCCTAGAAATACAAATCAAACAAATGTGAACTGTTCACACTTTTTACAAAACTTGATGGAGCACCTTTCTAAGATGCTCACAAGTTCAAACCTTTCTTACCAATAGGTAAGTATTTCTAACCTTGGTGGTCACCTATGTCATAGCACTATTTGCTCATTTATGTGACCTCCCCTCTTGTGTTGTGTTCCCCTGTGATGTGTTATGTGTTGTTTAGGCCTCCTTGGATGACACTTGATACTCTTGTAAGGTCAAGGATACTGGGAGACCACCTTTGTTGTGACCATTCTTCTAGTTATATCATCATTCTTCTATCTTGCCTCTCCTCTATTTTTTTGTTGTGTGTTGTGTCTTAGGTGCATAGCGTTACGGTTGATGACCTGGGGGCATCCTCCTACATGATTGTTCCTAAGGAACTTGTTCTCCTCTCTCATTTTATTGCTTACCTTCTTCTAGTGATTCTATCTAGTTGATGAATGACGAAAACAAACATATACTGATATGGACCGCGTGTCCCTTCAACAAGTAAAACAAAAATGGACCTAGTCCATACATGAAGACGGGATTGATTTATATATCTGACATTTGGCTAGTAGAATCACTCTGTGTGATATTTGATGTTGTCTTATCTTTGCTAACAAATCATAACAATACATCTACTCCGTGCACTTTTATTATTTTGGTGTCTCGCCTTGTTATTACACTCAGTTTTGAGATGCCTACAGTATAAGCCCAATGGCTATACTCGAATTCAAACCTGTTTGTGTATCCTTGGCTTCTTTGATTTCATGCATAGCTTTCATGTTTTGCTTAGATTAAGATGCACTTGTGGGAACATTCAACAATCGTGAGCACATGTCACCTTTGGGGGCATGGGCTTTGTGAAAGCTCTTGTTCCCTTGTGTGTTTTCTCTCTTCCTTAATGTGCTTGATATCGATACACACTATCAACCACCTTAAGATGGGGGCATATATAAGGTAAGGTGTATGATGATTTTGGTTAACGAAGCATGTTTGTAAGCCATCTACAGAGGTGAGATGAGGGAGGCAAGATAATGTATCTCTTGAGCTAGTGCATATCCTTTTATTCAAAAGCCCTCTGCGAAGGTGGGATGGTGCATCTCTTGAGCTAGTGCACATCCTTTTATTTCAAAAGTCCTTTGCGGAGGCGGGGTTGGATATGAGACTATCCTCCCTTAAGTGTGTCTTTGGAGGTTGTTGTGGCATAAGCCCAATCGTTAGGTGTGCTTGTAGCATGTTTATGATGGTGGGAACTTAGCAATAAGCTCTTTCCATCACCTTGTTTTCCATGTTTAAGATGTATAGTATGTCTGTAGCATGCTCTATGGTGCCCATGTTTTCCATGTCTCTTCCATGTGTTTTCCCCCTCACATAGTGTAAAGGGTGTGGCGATGAGTCTCCCCTACACTTGGGTTTTGTATGGCATGTTTTCCTCCTCACATAGTGTAAAGGGTGTGGCGATGAGTCTCCCCTATGCTTGGGTTTTGTATGGCATGTTTTCTCCCCTTGGTGTAGTGTAAAGGGTGTGGCGATGAGTCTCCCCTACATTTTTGGGGTTGTGTTGCAATTTTTATTTCCATGCATTTATATATATGACAATGAAAAATATTATATCAACTATATTCATCATGTTTTGCATGTCTTCAATACTATCTTCTCTATGTCTTGCGTGCCTGTTACTGTCTTCTCCATGTTTTGCATGCCTATTACTGTCTTCATTGTGTTTGGTGTGTTTTTGATGTGTTTTCTCTAATGCTTACATGAGATTGGGGGCTAGAAATAGTTTCTCAATCTTTGTGTATGCATTAGCTGCAAGTGCCTAGCGTGTTTGCTATATTTTGACCATACTTTAATGCATGTATGGGTCGTAATATCATACATACATTAAAGTGGGGGCTAAATGTTACTTTAATGCATGTATGGGTCGTAATATCATATATACATTAAAGTGGGGGCTGAATGTTATGTCATAAAATGTCCCCCTAGGACTTTTACCTCCTAAGTTTAGCTCCCAGGTCCCTTATTTTTCATCATTCATGTTAGAAATGAATCTCGAGAGAAAATGCCTTGAAACCCATGATAAATGGGACATAGGGGACATTATAGAGCTTAACCCTATCCCAAAATAGGTCCCAGGACAAGGGCACCTGCGTCCTTGCCTTGACCTATTTTGGCAAGGTCTTAAATTTGAATGTCGGTTGGAGACTGTTAAAAGGTGTCCATTGCCGACATCTTAAGTTTGAATTACAAAATTAAAGTGGGAATACATATATAAGCATGTTTAGGACTTCATTTGTAAACTAGAAGATGATTATGATATTTTGGTGAACTTATTATTTTAGAGCATTCAAGGCATTCATTGTGTTGTAGAGAAGACTTGTGTTGTTATTACAGATTTGGCTTCATCTTCTCATGGCATGAAAGAGCTTCATCTTTGTGAGAGCTACACCTCTAAGGTGATATCTATTTGTGATTCAATCTATCATTTTTATCATTGTTTTTGCCTCTGTCCTATAAGGACACACTCTATCTAACAACGGTGTTGGAAGGCTTGAATATCATTCTGGGGCTTGATCGAGGCTAGCTCCTAAACACCACAACCCCCAACCGCTCTTCTTGTGATTGCAGGTGATAGGTGTCAGATCTCAAAGAGTGGAGTTATAGAGGACTATGGCAGAGCATAAGGAATCATGATCTGAAGAAAAAGGTAGAAAATAGCTCAGGAAGTGCTTGGGCACCCGCTCTTTTGCCCCTCAATTTCGTGTCATGGAGACTCTTTAAAGCAGTGTAGTCAGTGTCAGAAAAGATCTAAAAGCCCTCAGAAAAAGTAGTACCTTGGGCTTGGGCGCCCGCTCTTTCACCCCTCAACTTTTCTGTATTCTAGAACTCAAAATCTGGTATGAATCTAATCTATATTTAGTCTATTTTTGTGTGAGCATTTATCAGGTTTCATCCGTTTGTTTACGATTTTGCATAATTAGGGTTTTAAGCTAAATCAGACTAAAATTAAGACATTAATAAATCAATTTCCAAATTTCCCTATCATTACAAGTGACAACCAACCTGTAGATGAATCCTCTTACAAAAGTTGTGATTCAACTCGGTTAAATGTCTTTGAATGTGTGTAGTGAAAGGAGGATCTAGCTAAACTATCCATCAATCCCATATCCCCCCTTTTTCCTACATAACATGCCTATCAGAATTTGTTAGAAAAATTATGTGAATGGAAAAGATTGTTATTAATTTAGAGCAACAGGGTATTTTTAGAATTTAGATTTTCATTGTATTTTGAAAGTTGACTTTTTGGTGTGAGAAATTGGGGAAGGATGCTTCAAGATCCGTCAATGGCAGACCTTGGACATTCTTGAATTTTTTTTATTTTAGTTTGGAATTTTTGGAAAATTTTGAATATTCTGTGTTACGTGGATTGATGGATTCTCCCATATGTTTAATTTTATAGTTGCACTGGGAAGTGTGCCTTCAGCGGTAAAATGCTCTTTCTTTTTTCAGGTTCCTTGAAGGAGGATGCCCTTGTTTGTGTGGGTTGGATAGTTCCCAACTCATTGGACATAGTTGGATGCAAGGGGTACGCAATAAAAGTGTCCCTAGACCATGTTAGTTTGTGGCTAGAGTGATGTTGTCTCTCCTGAGGCTCTGTGTATTGACGTCCATCTTATGACTTTTGTGTGTGAGTGAATGATGTACATCTTGTGACTCTCATATGTGAGTGATTTAGGATTTCCTCAAACTCCCATGTGTGAGTGCTTGACATATATCCCAAGGCTCTGAGTGTGAGCCATTGCGTTCATCTTGTGGCTAACATGAGAGTGGTGACGTACTGTCCTTAAGTTACTATGTGAGTGGTGTCATCCTTCTTGTGGCTCTAGTGTGAGTGTCCTACTTCCTTCTTGAGACTAATTTATGTGTGTGATCCTTTCTTGTTCATTGATTGGCATGTGTGCCATATGTTGCCTTTATGATCCTTGTGGTGTGAGTTGTTGCATGTGTGTTGTGAGCACTATTGATGTGAGCGTTGTCTTGTTTTAATTGTGAGTATGACCCTATCTTGTGACTTTGGTGTGAGTGATATGGTTGAGATTCTTGTACTTGATTGAGTATTTTATGTATTCCTTGGATTTGTGTGAGATGGCCTTGATAGCGGGTTTGCCATTATTGTCTTCTCTATAGCTCAGGGGTTGCCTAGAGTGGCATAGTCATCTATTGCGCTTGACTATGGTAATATTTTTGGGAGGTAGGTAACATTTCCCCATTGGTCCTCAAGCATATCTTTTTGGAGCTAGATGAGTTCTATGTTCATTTTGGGACATTTGACTATATTGTACTATGTGCCTGTTGGGCCACTTTGGAGGCAGTGTATTATGATGTATATTCATGCTTTTTATATTTTATTCATTGGAGTGTGATCCTTACATGTTTGGGAAGTAGCCTCCGTCATGATGTAATTTTATGATATCATTTGATTGGAAAATGAACCGTGTTCTAGATGGAATTTTATCATTGTGTAACATTTTTTCATGTGATGAAAATGGTTAAACAAGGATGTTGGAGTCCTTTGCTTTATATGCTATACTTATACTATGTTATGTTTATTGATTGGGTTGTATTGTGCTCACATAATTATTGGCATTTCCATGTTTGGTTTTGGCTTGATTTTATGTTGGTGTCAAATGCGAGTGGCATTCTGTTTGGAATTTATCATATTTGGCATGTATGTTAGCATTTTGGAACTATGGTTATAATTCTATATTTAAGTTATTTCATGCTTTGATATGAGATAACATGTTTTTTATGATCATTGAGTGGATTCCATGTGATTTGGATCCTTGTGAATGTTTCATTTTGGTGAGGTGCTATAGTCAATCCTTCTTTTGGCTTGTAGGACAAATGTTGACATTGCTTAGTGTGTTAGCCACATGTCGACATTGGTTGTCTTTCTTGGAGGTTTTTGTTGTGTTGAGAGAGGTGCTTCCTTGGTGTTCACCTTCTCCCATGTGCCTTGGCATTCACATCTTCTTGTATGTCGATCTCCTTCCTTGTTGGAGAGTCATTTCGGCATGCATGTGTGTTATCAATCTTGTGAGATATTTGGGCTTTGTTTTGCCTTTTGAGTGTTTTCCAAGGGTCCTTGTGTGTTTTTGGGGTTGGTAGTGGCCTTGGGGATGTGTGAGGGTTGTTTTAGAACTTGTACCTTTGCAAACAAATTGTTCAGGCAAAGTTCAGGGACACCAGCACCCTAGGTGGACTCCAACACCCAGGAAGGACTCTAGCACCCCAAAAGGACACTAGCACCTAGGAGGGACACTGGAGATAAGTGCTAGAGTCCCTGGACACCTTTTTTATGCACCGTTGTCTTGTTTCATTCTATAGTCCTTGAGCCATCAGACAATGAGCATTTCCTGACATTTTTTGGGAAACTTTGTGTATGGAAGTTGTTCTCTGTTGGCAGGATATAAGATAGTCAGAAGAACCTACCACAAGTCACTACAAATGGAGTGCAAAGATTAAGGCTGACATGGATGATAATATCAAGGATGTTTTATAAGGGACATGTCCCTATTATATCATATTGTATAAAGATATGCAATGGAGTAAGCATAAGTAAGAGGATATAAGGAATATAATATATAGAGCAGAGACTTAGACCTGCGTTTTGTATTTATTATTGAATATGAATATATAAGGAGACATAAGTGTTATAAACTAATGGTTATGTGTCTATTGATGGCTATGATTGGTAATAAATAATCTAATCTTATGTCACTATGTGATTTAGTATCATAAACATCTATTATTCTTGTAGTTTGGTGCTTCAGGATTTAACTGTGTGTGAGTTTTTTACCTCAACATTTTGGATCACACTCCATGATCCATCATTTATCTTCTCTTTCTCTTTCTCCTAATGATGGATCATGGAGTGTGATCTAAAACATTGAGGTAAAAAACTTGCACACAGTTAAATACTGAAGCACCGAACTACAATCATTATGGATTGTGAAAATTTGATGTCTCTTATCTATTATTCTATCACTGTTAGGTCTAGGGTATAAACAAACTTTAGAGAATTATCTCAGGCCCAGATCTCTAGACTATGTCATGCTATTTCTTACCAACATTTGGTTCCATTGTTGGGACCCTAGACAAAAAATTGAAGAAAAAATAAACAAGTGAAAAGAAAGTGTGGAGCAGTAAGGATAGTTAAAAAGGAAAAAGGAAAAGAGACAAAAACATTTTATGTTCTGCGGAGAATTCTCTTAGGTCCTTCCTTTGTGAGAGGGGAGTAGGCACCTAAGGGATGACAAATGGAAAGGAGGAGGGACCTCAAAATATCCTTGAAAATATGTAACCATTCGAAATAAGCCAACCATGGGATATAAAAGGATTAATGTAAGACCACATCTAAAACACCCATGGCCAAAGGAGATAATAAGAAATTAAGGGAAATTAGGGAAACTATACAAACCGAAATGGACATGAACATGGAAGGAAAGAAGCAAAAACAAACTCAATAAAGACTAGAAAGATACCATAGAAGGATGGAAAATGAATAATAGTTTGGGAGAGAATGTACTATGAGGACTACGACAAAAAAGGAATACAAGAAGATATTGAGCACGCCATTGAGGGTGCTGCTAAGTGCGCCAGTGTGGGTGCATCCAAACAACTAATTTCACTAAATTTAGAACTAAATGAGCATGCCATAGGGGCTACAACAAATATAACAGAAAGTGATACATACAATACTCCAGGACAAACAATACTACATATTGATAAGGTTACAGAGATTCTCAAAAATCTAGAAGGAAGCATTACCACTTATGGGGTTTCTAGGAAGACATGGGAGGAAGAATGCAATGGAAACCTAACCCTACCACAATTAGGTAGAACACCATATATTCAACTTGAGTTCACCAATATACAGATTTAGGTGGATGAAAAAATGGGAACCATTCCTAAACCCTATACAAAATCTCCAGCCTTTAAAATTTGATGAAGCATACCTAGAAGAACTAGTAAATAAAAGTGTAAGAAGAATAATGGAAAAAGAACTAGAGGTTGTATTCGATAAAGATGAATTCGTGATTAACCAAGTAATTGAAATAAGAAAAGATAATAAAATGACACTATTAACAAACAACATGTCCTTAACTAACGAAAAAGATATCTCCAAAAACAAAAAGGTATTTCGAAGAGGTGCAACCCCAAGACCAAGAGTCATCCCCAGTGCCATATAAAACTAGGAGGATTTCTATACAAAATAACAACGAGAATTTGGATAAGTAAAGACAACAAGAAGAGTAGATTGTAAAATATTGTGAGGAAGTGTTAGGGAGAGAGTTCTTTGACATACAATTGAAAAGAGATAAGGGAAGAGAAAATAAACCTTTCCGCAAAGAATCAGTAAGAAACCATAAGAAAAAATAAAGAAAACATACCGCAAAGAAGGTCAAACAAAAGAAAAACCAAAAATGGACTCCCATTAAGTTACTAGTATTTGGGAAAGATACCTCTGAGGCAATAGAGCATGTATTCATTTTAGAATCAACATGGCAAAAAATGAAAGTAACTAGGGATCAGACCAAGTTATTTGAATTTTTAGGAACCCTAAGAAATGACACTTTGAACTGGTATAAGAAGACATGTCCACAACATGACAAAAGAGACGAAATAAAGAAGGAATTCCTAGACAATTTTGAATTGCTAGAGATGCCTATTGAAGGGGTAAGTAAAATGAGGGACCTAGTCCAAAAAGAAGGTGAATCAATCAAAGATTTTGACAAATGATTTAAGGAAATTTCCTGAATATTAGAAGAACCATTGACGGAGAAGCAAAGAATTGAATGGTTAGTTTCAGGGTTAAGTCCTGACATTAGAACATCCTTAGATGGAAAAACTTTTAATTCATAATTAGAAGCATTAACCTTGGCATGCCACATAGAAGTGCAAACCTAGATGAGGAATGATAAAAATAAAGAGAATATGGAAATAGAGAAACTCAAATTAGAGTTAGAACAATTAAAATTGAAACAAGAGATCCTTGCAAGAAAGGAGGATAGTTCGCAAAAACAAAGATTGAATATATGGTGCTCATATTGCACAAAAGAAGGTCACATAAGAAATGAATGTCCCATGATGAAAGGTGAAAAGAAGGCTACCACACTCAGGGTAGACCTTAGAACAATCCTTAAAAAGAGCAATACATTATATTGTAGTGTCTGCGGTGAGTGGGATGACCACAAAACCAAGAACTGTTTGTCATAGTGTTTTAGACTACGTACTGAAAATAAGGACCATGAACTCTAGTGTAACGCACACAGAATCATTGGCCAGGACATGACATATGTTAACGGATCGGTAGAATGACCCCTCTACAATCAAAATCATGGATACAAAGCTCCTAGTTGGGGGAACCAAAGGAATGTAAATACATTACAAAACATAAACTCCAATCAAATTCCATACATGAATAATTAAAATAATGATGAAAGGGGCCAATATAATGGTTATAGAGGAGGTAGAGGTTATGGTAGAGGTAGGAGAATGAGAGTGAACACAAGTTGCTATAAATGCAGTAAACAAGGCCACTTCACAAATGAATGTTGGAAAGATTACACTCCGCCACTCCTAACACACAAACTGTGGCAGGGCCAACATCATTATCTCATACCATATCAACTCTACAACCTAAGGAAAAAGATCCAAAAGTTTAGGAGATACCAAATTTTTTGATACAACTTAATGGTGTAAAGAAAAAGAAAACAACCAGGACAAAATGAGGAGTAAAAAGGAGAATCATTGAGGCCTTCGGTGGAGTAGAAATAAAAGAAGGAGATGGGGAGGAAGTTCAAAAACCTCTGCAGAAGAGAACAACTAGAAGCACAAAACAAACTCCATCATAAATAGAGGCAAGAGAAGAAATAGAACGACTAAACAAGAAGAAGAACCATTAATAGACGTGGATATTATGACCAACACCATTATCCACCATGCAATGTTACCACATAATCTGGATATGTATAACCAAGTATGCAAGGAGAATAAAGAAAGAATAATTAGAGAAATAATTAGATATATCTATAGGTCAATCAATAGAAGAAATATTAGAGAATTTTCTAGAAAAATTGGCTAATGCGTTGAGAATAAAAAGGGAAAAAGCAATAGAATTGGAAGAACAAATAAGAGAGAAACAATAGAGGAAGTAAATCCAACTATCTCCACAATGCAAAAGAAGAAGTTGGCACAACTACAAGCCAAGGATATCATAACAAAACAAAGAGAAGACACCTTAATGGGTGAAATAGAGGAGGAGAGAAGAAAGTTGCAACAAGAAACGAAGAAGGTGTATGCTACACTCAGGGAGGAAGAGAGAAATGAACAAGAACACGAAATAAACTTTCTGCAACATAGTGCACATAAAAGTGAACATGAGGAAGAACTACAACAAGAACAACATACATTTACTCCTAAGGCATCTTCCTCCACATCTTCAATCCAGTCAATAAAGGATTTCCTGACACATCAGAAGTAGATACAACTAATCCTAACACCACAACTACTACAATTACCATTACTAGGCTCACAGGTAAATTTATCAAGGATATACCCTATCCAAAAAATTTAGTTACGAGATATCTTCCATGCCACTGCGAGAGATGAGATACTATAAAAACATGTGGATAGTACAGAGCAATTGCAAGAAGCCATCAATGCACTACAAAACCAACTACCACAATTACAGAGGGACACAAGACTACCTCTGCCTCAACAACTAAAGCAATCAGTGGATGGGATACAAGTTGAGATGAAATACCAAGATACTAAAATAAGGTAGCAGGTTAGTGCAAAAATAACCAAAAATAAGATGATAGATGCAACAAAGAAATGTGCAACACCACATACACAATTGGAGAGTCAAATAAAGAACCTGCAACAAGCAATAGGTGAAGAAAACATCCTATATCAAAATTCTACGTGTAGACAAAGGGGGAGTATGTCAATCAGAGTTTTGAGCAGTTTTGTGCCTCATATGGCATTAATCTTCATCACACAGTTCCATATATTCCATAATAGAATGGTGTCATAGAACAGAAAAAAATAGGTCCTTGAGAAAGAGATGGCTACTTGTATGATTCATTCTAGGTCAATGGCACCTCAGTATTGAGAAGAGGCCATTGACTATGCTTACTATATCCAGAATTGGGTTCCTCATTAAGCTATGAAGGGGATCACTCCTTTTCATGCTTGGACATGTCAGAAGCCCATAGTGAAGCACTATTGAGTGTTTAGATCTCCTGCATGGGCCCACATTCTAGCAGAGAAATGCAAGGCTTTGGATCCACAAAGTAAGCCTTGCATATTTGTTGGGTATCCAGATGGTGTCAAAGGTTGCATACTTCTTCATCCCACTACACATGAACTATTTATTGAGAGGAGTGTTTGATTCAAGGAGGATGTTTCAATCTCTTTATCCATCACTTCTCCATCCACTATCACTTTGGATACACGATGACATGATGATAGTTCTTTTGAGGATCTTAATCCTCCTGTTCCACATGAGGAGTCTTCTTCCTCTACTTTAGATGGTGAAGATGGTGCTAAGGACTTTTTCTTCCTCCTCTTCGAGTTATCATTTAGAGGCTGATGATTCTCCTCTAGGTTCTCCAGCTATTGGGCCTCTTTTGGCTCATCAGACTTTAGAGTTAATAGGTTATTGGGTTGGTGATCCTTCAGATGCAAGAAGAACAAGGTCACAATTTGAGTAGGCTCCTCATCTCTTCTTTACTTCAACTTCTAATCCATAGTCTTTCAAGGAAGCTTCTGGTGTCCCTTAGTGGGATGTTGCTATGTAGGAAGAGTTTAGTTCCTTGGAGAGGAACCACACTTGGGATTTAGTCCCACTTCCTAAGGGAAGAAAACTTGTTCAATGCAAGTGGATCTATTGGACAAAATTTACTATAGATGGATCGATCAATAAACACAAGGCTCACTTAGTCACAAAAGGATACTCCCAGGTTCCTGGGATTGACTACTATGAAACTTTTGTGCCGGTTACCAAGATGAATTCAACTCGACTTATCCTTTCTATTGCTACAACCCATCATTGGGAGGTTCATCATATGGATGTGAAGAGTGCTTTTTATTCATGGTGACATTCATGAGGAGATATACATGGAGCAGCCACAAAGGTTCGTCTAGGATCCTTCACTTGTTTTCCAACTTTAGAAGTCTCTCTATGGTCTCAAACAAGCCCCTCGGGCTTGGTATGCCAAGATGGACTCCTTCCTTCTGTTAGTTGGGTTCACTTGATTCCATTTTAATCCAAATGTGTATATTCTACAATAGGATGATACTCTCATGTTCCTTGTTATCTATGTTAATGACTTGTTGATTGCATGGAGTTCTTCATCCACCATCAAGGCAGTGAAAACTGCCCTTCATGACCAGTTTTTGATGACTGACTTGGGTCTTATTCACTACTTGTTGGGCATTGAGACCACACAGTCTTCGACTGGTATCTTTATTTCTTAGACCAAGTATGCACTTGATTTGCTCTCCAGATTTTGCATGGCTAATTGTAAGCCTGCACCGACTCCATTTCTGTCAAGAGTCAAACTTGAGGCTCATTGTTCTTCACCATTGGTTGATGCTACCTTGTATCACCAACTAGTTAGGAGTCTCATATACTTGAATCACACGAGGCTTGATCTATCATATGCTGTGGGCCTAGCCTCTAGGTTCAAGTAGGAGCCATATGAGTTGCACTGGAAGGAAACTAAGCAGATTCTTCACTATGTACAGAGCACTCATAGTTATAGGATTCACCATGTAGTGGGCATGGATATTGACCTGGTGGGTTATATAGATTCAGATTGGGTGGGTGATTCTCAAGATCACAAGTCTACCTCAGGATATTGCTTCTCTCTTAGTTCTGGTCTAGTTTCTTGGTCAGAGCAAGAATTAGTTTGCTATTGCTCTTTCATCTACAAAGGTTGAGTATTGATAAGCGGTTAATGCTACTAGTGAGGCCATTTGGCTTCAACACATTCTCACCAAGTTTGGTATTCCCTTATGAAAGCCAACAATCATCCTTTGTGACAATCAGAATGTGATACAAATCTCTCGCAATCTAGTCCATCATCAACAAACCAAACAAATTGAGATCCACATGCACTATATTCAGAAGCTGATTCATGAGCAGATCATTGATCTCTAGTATTGTCTGACATTAGAGCATACCACAAACATCTTCAACAAACCCTTCGTAGAGAGCATTTCCTTTATTTGTGAGATTTTCTAGGGGTGTGACAGGTGTCCAGATTAGGGGGCTTCTTAGCCCTCTCTCTCTCTTCAAGGGGGCATTCTCTCTCCATTTGTGGGGGGGTCTTCTTTTCCTTTTTCTTGAGGGGGGATTCTTCTCTTTGGGGGGAATTCTTTGTACATGGGTACCTCATCAAGCTTGATTTATAGGGACCCATCTTTTTCACCCACCTAAGTTGCACTTAAGGGGGCTATTAGTGTAGGTTTTTTATTCCATATTATAAGGTTTTTCCTACACCTTTTATTAATCTTTCTTAGGTTCATAAACTATGTTTACTTAAGTGAGTGGGTGTTGAGGTGTTATCCTCTTCCATGGTGGTTACATGCATCACTTGTGGTCACACCTTATTGGTTGGACTTACACCTCCTCCCTCTCCTTAAGTCTATATAAACATGCTACCTTGCTTGTATTTTCGTAAGTTGGAGCTACAGATCTCTCTTGATGCTATTGTGCCATTTGAGCATTTACATCAAATCTCTCAGTATCACTGTTATGCTGTTTCATTTCATTTGTATTTACAGTTTATTGTTTCTAACTCTTTCAATTCAATTCTGGGTTGTAATCTATTTCTCAGATTCTAACAGTGTGTGCTTGGAGGTTGTCTTGTGTCATTTTAGAATGGATTTGAGGTGATTATTCCCCTCATCCTATTCCTTGTAGTCATGAGGGTGTGGGGTTGTGGATTGGCATCTAAACTTCATCATGGAGCGTCTTCCATCCTCTCATAGGGTTAGCGTGTTGCATGTGTCACATGATTGGTATGTCTTCTACTTGTGTTTGGTTGGTGTGTTGGACCCTAAGTGGAAACCTTGGTTATTTCACGTCATGTGTTGGAGTCTCGTTGTGGGATGCTGTGATGTTTCTAGTGCATGATTGTGTAATTGGGACATGCACATGTCACAATTACATCATAAAAATTTTATTCATTTTGTTTTTGTCTGTTGATGTCTTGGTGTAAAATTTTGGTCATTACACAACATATCCATTATTCATAATATCAATAACCATCAACCATTAGCGTATATCCATCATAAATAACACTCAAACAACAATAGCCATAAATCATCCATAAAATCAATAATCATTTGCATAACCATCCATCAAATACATACATTATCATGTGCAAACATCGAGCATCTATCATGAGCATCAATAATTTCATAAATATATATCACACACATATCCACATCATATAACCTTAGCATCCATACAAACCATATGCATAATCCATAAAACAATAAAATATCCATTACATGGATTAACCATAACCATGCAACATAAATCATCCATCATAACATCATATAGCTGCCAACAAAATGCATCATCTCATTTATATATCAAAATCAATGCTATGATACATCAAAAATGTCTGTACATGGGCTTCGTAGATCAACAAAATATATATAAAAAGGCCTAGAAGCATATAATACATCATAAATACAATGCCTATGTCGAATTGCCTCCCTTTGAAGGTGTTGGTTGTGGTGATGCTTCTAGAGGTGGAGGAGGTGGTGGACCCCGTGGCCCTAAACCTCCTGGTGGTCCCATGATTGAAGGATGTGACCTGACAGATCTCGAAGCCCATGACTGGCTTCATGTCTCAAAACTTAGCTCCCTTTGATCAATCAATACTACCACTTGATAGTTTGATAGTACTCTACTCTATACAACCTATGTCAAGTCTCCCTATACTTGGACCATATCACCCCATGCCTATGCCATACCCCCTCCTGCTACCATTTGTCAGGATATGTCACCCTCCTGGCGGAGTTATGCCTCTTGTGTCTCTGATCTATGCCTCTGTATGATAGACACATCCCTCTCCATAGTAAGACTCCATACCTCCCCATCATCCCCCAATGGAGCCTGCACCTGGAGTTGTGTCGGTACCTATGTCAACAATTGCACCTGTGCTTGCGGGGTTCTCAAAAGTCCCTGTACTCTCTCTAGCTCTATCTAAGCGTTATCCTGCTCTACCTCTCATACATCCCTATCCACCCAAATCTTAGCTAACTCCTTTCCAATCACTCTTGCTCCAATATGACTACTGCTAGCTGCTCTCCACCTACTCCCCCAATGTTGCCTCATATAGCTCCTATACTCTCTCTAACTCTGACTGCAGGATATCATGCTCAACACACAACTCATCTCACTCCCATCGTAAGGCCTCTATCTCATCCTCCTCATCTCCATTGATACTGATATCCTCCACCTCTCTGCCAATACCATCTCCTCCAATGCCCACATCCTCTTCATCTCCTCCCCCTCCTACATCTCTACCTCCTCCCCAATTGCTGGAGCCTCTACTACTAGAACCTTTGTTGCTACTGCCTCCTCCTATCCCCCTAAAGGCTCTCCCCTCTCCACCCATCACTGCATCTATCTACCCCTATCATTTCTACCCTCCTCACCAATATCATCTTGTATCACTACCTCACCCATTAGAATGGTCAGCCTCACTGGCTAATGAGTGGCCCATCATGCATCATACTCTAGAGTAGTACCTGCATCAACCACTTTTTCTCATGCATCCCATGGCACTAACACTAGTCCATGAAACTCTGCAATCACCATCGCTAGATTTAGTGGTAGTCATCGATCCCCCACCTCCTGGGTGACACGCAAGAACATCGACTCATGTATGGTCACTCCTAAATAAGCTTGAATTGTCATCAAACCCTCTCATTCATGTATCATTCTATGATGTGAACTGTTTGATCAATGATATATCGAGTCTCATGCACATATGCTAGCTACTTGACATCATCCTCCTAGGCCTCGCATCACCTCCATGGCCTCCAAATCACTGTGTCCAACTCATACAATACTATTTTCTAGTGTCACCCATCCACCTATAATGGATCACTCCACCATATGTACACACATAGGAATCCATCTCCCCTCACCATGTCTGCAATCGATTTCAAAACAACTATGTGCTCCCATGCACATATATGGAGTAGAGTCACACCACATCCTAGACTCTAACCATGTCAGTACACCACAACGTGCATGTCATGATATAGATGGGCCAAAACACACAAACACCATGTATAAACTACCTCATCAGTCATAATCCACTCTAGCACCCTGCCCCAGCTAGTAGAAAAGCCCTAGGACCTCCTATTAGGTACCAAATGTATAACATAGAAAATGAGCACCAGAAACAAGTTAAAATAATAACCTATTTCACTCAAATCCTAAGCTACCTCAGATTGAGCAAAAGGAATGCATATAAAAGACAATAAGTTAAACAGTAAATCTCATGTGCAAACCTTTTTATGTTGGATGTGCTCCTTTGATGTTGGATGTGTGATGTATCATCAAATGGACAACATAACCTTGCAATTCATGGAGTATTTGGAGAAAAAGAGGCAACATTTAGTTGCATGGAGAAATGATATCATTTGCGAAGGGGTGAGCTCCAATTTCAAGATTTTTGGAGACTCAATTGGATGGTTAGGATTTGACTAAAAGATCAATGGTGGAGGATTCTTGAGAGCTCTCAAGCAAGGAGAGCCTGCCAAGTGTTATGACAAGATTGGATGGGAAGGGATGTCCTTGGATCAAGGAGTAATGAAGGGTTGAGATTTGACCTTGGGAAGATGGATGGATGAGATTGATTTGATAAATATGAGGTATGAGTTGGATTTGATTTTTAAATTGGAAGCATGGGTACATGCCCAATTTAAAATTGGAGGAAAAGGGAATGAGATGACTTTGATTTGAATTTTAAATTGGAAGCATGGTACATGCCCAATTTAAAATTGGAGGAAAAGGGGATGAGATGGCTTTGATTTGAATTTTAAATTGGAAGCATGGGTACATGCCCAATTTAAAATTGAAGGAATAGGGGATGGAGGACAAAAGGATCTTTGTACATGGGTCCTTGGCCATTCCTTTTGTAAGAAGGCCATGTGGACATGTACAGGAGGCCATGCCTTTGTACATTTGGGAGATGGAGAGGATTTGACAAGGATTAGGATGGGATTTGGGTTGTGCAAGTGGGTGATTAGGTTATTTAATTAGGTTTAGGAAAACCTAATCAAAAGTGTAGAAAATAGGAATTAAATAAATATAAATATTGATTTAATTAATAGGATGGGGTATGGGGATATTAGATAAATTAAATTTATCTAATATTTGGACTATAGAGGAAGGGGATAAATGATTTAATAAATCATTTTGGCTAGGTATAAGTACCAATGCAGGTATTGATATAGGTACAAATGAATAGTGCATAGTACATGAATCATGATTTCAACAATAAAATATTGTAAAATCACGACTTGAAGGGGATTTGATCAATTAATCGTCTAAACATATGTTTATTTAGTTAATTGTGGAGAAAATGTAGTTTAGGGGTGTCTAGAGATGATTAGTGATGGTTTAGGGATGAATAGGGATTTTTAGGGATGAATAGGGATGAGACGAAGAGAGGACAATTTTAGGTGTCTACATTTTGCCCCTCTTTGAGATGGTGTTGCGAAGAAGCATCATTTCAAAGAAAGATAAAACATAGTGCTAAGTAGGATTGGAAGAAGGTGCTAGTATTAGGGATAAAGATGCCCCAACCACTCGAAGTGAGAGTGACAAGGAGGGATGATGCCTCCTCGAGAGGGCAGGTGGGATTGAAGAACACGAGTGTGCTCTTGAAAGGATGAAGATGGTTTGATTAGAAAGAAGAGAGTGGAATTTTAAAGACCACATGGGTGGGGGGATAAGATAGGTTTGATGTAAGGGATTGGAGGAAGGAGACGATGGGGGATGAATGATTGGATAAATGATGATGTAGAAGGATGGGATGAAAGGATGGAAGGGAGGAAAAATGAATGGATGAAAGTTGACAAAGTGGAAAAGATGTTCAACCCAAACCTTCTAGAAAATAAGTTGGATATGAATTCTGATGAGGGATGTAGGGTTTTAACCCAAACCTGTTGGGAAATAGCTTGTATATAAACTCTTGAGAGAGGCTCAAGACTATGATGAAGTAGAAATGGATGAAAGGGATGAATGCAAGCTGATTTCTTGACTCCATGAAGAATGCATTATGCTACACTGATAAATGAGAGCCATATTTATTTGATATGTCATGATACATTATGCACTAATGTATAAGGAACTAGGGTGACAATGTGTCCCATGTATAAAAGCCAACCGATAAGGTCATAAGAAACCCTATGTCATATAGCACCATGATATGGAAGACCATGATACCACTATGGTAGATAGGTTACATGGACCGATATAGATGCAAGATAAAAATATAATGCACACACACAAGCAAGCACACATGCACAAAAAATGATTCAAAGACAAACATGATGTTGCCTCTAGTCAAGCTGAAAAGCCAACGATTGATGGATTAATGATGTTGGATTGTGTTGTTGATGATAAGAACAACATGAGGATTGGGAATGATATATCCCAATGATGATGATGGATGATGTGGATCAAAGTCTTATATCAAGGCTAGGAACAAGACCATGGATGTAATTGGATGATTTTGATTATGATTGCTTAGCTCTAGATGCACATTGATAAGGATTGATATTGCAATTTGGATGTTTGGGAGATTTGGATATTTGGGGATTTGGATTACTGGGAGAGGATTGAATTGGTGTGTGTGGAGGTAGCCTTTAGCTAGATACTAATGACAAGGGAAATCCAAGTCTATCGACGAGGCATGATGGGATGATGAGGATGAAATGATAATAGGATAATAGATAGAAATGGTTAATGATGAGGGGATAATGGATAGGCGATAGTGGATAGGGATTAAAAGGAAATGATGTAGGGATAAAAAAAAATGGATGGTGTGGATAGGGAAATCAAGTGATGGGGTGATATATGGGGGAATAGAGTGGTCAAACTAGATTCAAAGTATCAAAATCACGGTCAGGGGGAGGTCACGATGGGGATGTGAGGATAGGGTGATGACAGATTAGGAGGAAAGGATAGGGGATGAGGGAGGATAGATAGGTGATATAGGATTATAGATGTAGGATGGATGGGTGGCATAGAGTGACCAATGGGGTAACTTTTTAGTGGTGTGAATACGTGATTTTATAAAACCACCAAAGGGACCGAGGGATAGAGATGGGGGAGGGATAAGATGGTGGATAGAGGATAGAGGAGAGGTGGATGCAAGGAGTAAAAATGTGATCTCCAAGGACTACATCACTTAAGAAGAGGATGCCCCACTCGAGATGTGTCATGCATGACCAAGTGTTTTGATAATGGGGATGGATGGACATTATACAATATGCTTGGAAGGAAGGTATGCCAAGGTGTGTCTAAGGAATGTCTTACATATATTTCCCCTATCCTTAAAAGGATCACAAGTAGGGAACAAGGATGAAAGGATGATAGTATGGATAGGAAGATGCGGTGGATAATAAATAATACGATAAGTGGATAGGGATAGTGAAGGGGATTAATGGAAAGTAGATGGACGATATGATGATAGGATGAGGATATGTGATGGATGATAGGCTAGGTGATATTTGCCCCCAAGTATAGGGTACACATGGAGGAGGGATTACATATGACACCCAAAAGAGGTTTTCTTCATAGTACTTGCCTAAGGCACCACAAGATGTGGTTTTCACCATTGGACAAATTTATTTCTCTTTACTTTTTTATTTTTCTATTTTTTGAATTTTTTAATTTTTTGGAATATTTAGATGGGATGGATGGATTTGGATGGAAGGGGATGAGGACTCAAGCATCTATTTCCATAGAAAATCAATAGTGTCCCATATTGAATGAGTGTCGTACATGGACCATGTCAAGGGTGACACACATGGATGTTGGTAAATGGTTGCATGAGAGGGCAATGAAATGGATGAAAGAATGATGATGGAATGGATGAATGGAAATGGAATGGATGGTGATGGTGGATTATGGATGGATGTCGATAGTGGATTATGAGATGGATTATGGATGGTAATGATAGATGATGGATGGGGGATTATGCGAAAGCATGGACCATGGGGATGTGATGGGGAGGATATGTGGGAGAGGGGATGTATGATGGGGGGATGAAGCTATGTGGGAATGTTGTGATGGGAATCAAGACCAACGGTTGCACACACCATAATGGATTTTGAAGCTTTTGAGTTGGAGGGGGAGTGGGGAGTAATGGGGATGTGGGATTCATGATTGATTTGTAGGATCAGGATGTAGGATTTTGGGATTGCCGATTTGGGAATTTAGGGACCCAAACAGACTTGGGATTTTTATGATTTTTTGATGGGGAGTGGGATTTTTTGGATTTGGGAATGGAATGGGATGTGGATGCTCCACTTAGATTTATCACTATTTGTTTAGGGACCCACACCATTTTTGTTTTTGTTTTGGAGGTGTGGAATTATGTAGCCTTTTAGATGGATTATTCTTGGATTTTGTGTATTGATGCCCTATGACATGATACTCTTTAGGATTTTGTGGAGTTTGTCCTTTATGTAGGGAGGTATCCAAATTTTTATTTTTGAATCCCATGGATTTGGTGAAGCTTCATGTTTGGATGATGTGTGCATTTGTTGATCTTGATTAGGAATTTTGGGGGATTGAGATTTATGGATGGGGGTAATAAGGATGGGGGATAAGGGGATTTGAGGATGGGGATATTAGGAGTTGGAAGTAGTGGAGGAAGTGTGGACTTAGGGATGTGTATGGTCACATGCTTTTTAGATTGATGGATGAAATTAGATGGAGGAGGGATGGCGGCATATGATTTGGAGGTGTGATAAGGTGCACCGGGATTGTGCTTGGAAGAATGGATTTTGGAGGGCATGGAGGTGGTACCAACATGTTAGGATTTTTTTCCTTGGATGTATATCCAAGGCCATGTGCGCGTGGATGAATTTTGACATGGATGGGCTACAAAATGCCATTTTCATGAAGGCATAGGCCTTTACCATGATAGTTCATGTTTTGGAGTATACATTGTGTGATGGGATGGGTGTTATTTTAGAAACAAGACACGAGCCCATTATTAGATGGGGGGATGAGTGGTGGAAGAAAATTGTTCCTATCCTACGAGAGAACCACCATAGAGGAAGCTAGCGGGACTAAGAGGATAGGATAATGGATTTGGGATGGGGTTGAGAGGTGATGGTGAAGGGTCGATAGGAGATGGTAAAGGAACAATGGGATATGGTAAAGGATTGATGGGGGATGATGGGGGATCAATAAGATATGGTGTGGGATCGGGATGAGTTGGGAGGCTTGGATCATGATTAGGAAGGGGGTGGATGTTTCAACATGATTTGGACAAGGCTCTTCACATAACCAGATTTGCATGGATGATGTGATGGGGGAGGAGCATGTAGTTTCAATTATTTGAATAGGATCCTTGGATGGGGTAGATGGAGGAGATGGTGATGCTTTGGATAGGATTTTGGATAAAATGTGGGAGGATGGTGATGTGATTTTGATGGGCATGAGGTGAATGATGAGGTTATCAATGACACATTGAGGTGTTTGGGGAGGATTGGAATGGAGTGACTCCACAAGTTTATTTTCATGATTTTTCTCTACACTCTTAGCGAGGAGTCCTTGGAAAAAAGATGATTTGGTTTTAGTAGGAGAATTGTATAGTGGGGTAGATGGTGGATTGGATGACAAAGTAGATGGTAGGGTTGGTGGATAAGGAGATGGTGGATATGGATATTATGGATTTGGATAAGGAGAGGATGGATTTAGATAAGTGGAATAAGGATAAGAAGGATGTGGATAAGAGGTGGAGGTGATGGCGATTTCATACAAGAATGGATGTTGGTATGCAGATGGGGGGTAGAATGGATTTCCTTTGTCAAGGGTAGCCAAAGGATGACTATAGGATATGCAATAAGGTGTTGGAGAGTAGATTGTGCTAGCAAATGCATGGTCATAAGGTGCTTGCATGTTTATGGATGGGCGAGAGTGATTTATGGAAAGCTTACTTACAATGATTTAATCATAATATGAAGTCATGATTTGATTTGGATTTAGGATGATGTGATGTAGGATGACTTGATGAAATTGATTTTGATTTTTGATTAAAGGGGATTTATTTGGATTAATTGGGATTGAATGATTTTGGATTGATCAAGGTCAACGATATATGAAACTTGATTCTAGGATGAATTTGATTTGATTTGATTAGTCAAGGTCAACAATATATGACACTTGAAAATATTTGGATTGATTGGGGTTGACTTTGGATTGGGCCAAGGGCCCTTTGATGGTTGGATTGGATTGGATTTGATTAGAAGGATTAGACCAAAGGACCTTTGGATAGTGATTTGGAGGAAAATGATTAGGATATGGAGAGGGTTGAAGGGGGTTAATTCCTTAACCGAATTTTGATTTGAAAATGATGGTTTTGGGATTAAGGATTGGAATTATATTTTGATTAGGGATGGATAGAGGAATGATGGAGATTGATTTAGGATGAGGGATGATTAGATGAAGTTGGGATTTGGATGAAAGTGGATTAAGCTCAATAATGGGATTCATATTAGGGGGATTAATTGATGAGGTGATGGTTATGATTAAGAATGAAGTGGATTATGAGAGACTTGATTAAGCTTAAATAGTGGGATTGGAGTAAGCTCAATTTATGGGAATTGATTAAGCTCAAACAATGGGATTTGATAAAGGGGGGATTTTCAACGGTGTTTGGAGGAGACCCAACCCAACGTTTTTTGAAAAATGGGTTTGTAAAATTGATGGTTTTGATTGGGGATTTATTTTGGATAACTAGGATGATGATTAGGATAAAATTGGATAATTGGATGAGTGATTAGGAGGAATTGGATTGAGATAAGGTGGATTAGGAGGAAATTGGATTAGGATAATGTGGATTAATAGGAAAATGGATTATTTGGATTTGGATCAGGAGAATGGATGATTTGGACAAAGATTAGGATGGGTGATTAAGAGGTGATTAAGGATGGCTAGGTACTTGACTTTAGGCAACTTTGTAATAAAAATAAACACACATTTATGCACAATTCTTGCAAAAGATTTGGATTAAGGGGATTCATGGGTTTTGATGTTGAAGACACACCAAACACACCAACACCCTAGATTTAGTCAAGTAGGTGTGACATGTCTTGTGGATCTCACAAAATTATTGTGGGTCAATCCCAACCCAAAATAGAGTTAAGTGATTCACACCCCCATTAATACCATAACATATAGCTTGGATAGATAGGGAATATATGGTCATGTACCACCATACAAACCTTACCTTGGAGACTTTTGTCTTTCCCAGAGTAGCCCCTATCTCAAGTATAATGGTATGTGTGAGCGTCTTCCCCTTCTACTGTAGTGGTGCACCGCAAGATATGATCTAGGGGATATCCTCAATACACTCAAGGTGCATGAAGCCTATGTCCTTGAGATGAGGGGTATGTCTAATGACATGGTGTGAGAGGGTAACCCATTCTCCTCCTTCACTTTTCAAGGTATAAAGTTGTCGCAAGCTTCACCCAAATGACAAATGTCCCTCAATGGAAGAGTCTTTCAATTCTCTTCCAAATTTGTATACCCCATTGGAACATGAGGGTTGAGGTCATCCCTTCGGTGATGAAATACAAGGCAAGCCCCTAGAGGAAATAATCCAAGGTTTTTTTGATCTCCAAGATCACCAAATGGTGTGAGGAGAGAGCATACACACCAAGGACCTTGGCAAAGATTGGATCAAATCAAAGTTTTTGATCCCTAAGATCACATGAAGTTCAAGGGGAGAACATACACCTTGAAATGATCCCAAACAAGACAAACACATTCTTTTTGTTCCCAAAAATAAATGTTCCTAGATTAGTGGAAAAAAGATGATGATTCCTTTAACAAGCCAGGCTGCAAAACCACAAGATTAGTAGTCTTGTAAGTGTCTTAGACGATCGGAAGATGTTGCAATAACCAATGTTAGTCCAAGAAATGATGTTAGATGAAAAATTAGGCTTGAAACAGACATAGGCACTGATAGGGGACACAAAAGCACTGACAGAGGCTGCACAAGAACTGATCTAGGTGTAGGATGCAGAATAGACAGACACAGGTGCTAAGAACTGTGACCTAGGCATTGATGCAAGCATGGGCACTAATATGTATGACATGGGAACTAATCCTAAGGACATGGGCACTAAAGGGAGAAAAATAGGTGCTAAAGCATGCTAGGGGTCCTAAAACTAATGACATAGGCGCTGACATAGCCACAAATACCAAACTAGATGCAGGATGTAGATAGGGACACATAGATGCTAATAGAGGGTACACAAGTACCAAAATGGATGTATACACACTAAACTCGATTGCACAAGCATTAATACAACCCATAGAGGATGGGGGACTTGCAACTTGAGAAAAACTTGCAAAACAGAGGCTTAGATCTACAAAATAGGTTGTTAGGGATAGTTAGGGAAGCAACCAAGTCAAATGGGGTCTGTTAGATGAGAAATTTCAAGACATTAAAGCATGAAAAATATGTGAAAACAAGGGTGCTAATGGACATAACATAGGCACCAATCTATGAAAAGCCTGCAAAAATAAATAGTTAGCAAACATAGGCACCATAGGATGATGCATAGGCACTGACAAAATGGTTGTGGGAGTTGATCCGCAGTCATAGGGGTGACTGTAACCTGCAGGACAACACTTGACAAGAAACTCACAAGATTGTTAGATTAGAAAGGTGGGGGTCCCACCGGGCATGCTAGAATGTATAACAT
Organism: Cunninghamia lanceolata; assembly: GCA_027924645.1. Taxonomy (NCBI): domain Eukaryota; kingdom Viridiplantae; phylum Streptophyta; class Pinopsida; order Cupressales; family Cupressaceae; genus Cunninghamia; species Cunninghamia lanceolata. The sequence goes on along the minus strand of BSBN01000095.1, from coordinate 4,207,244 downwards.
AGAAAATGAGCATGAGAAACAAGTTAAAACAATAACCTATTTCACTCAAATCCTAAGCTACCTCAAATTGAGAAAATAAGGCTTGCAAATAAGAAAGGAAAATAAACAAACTTAGCTACCATGAAAACCTTGCTATGTTGGATGTGCTACTTTGATGTTGAATGTGTGATGGCTCCTCAAATGGACAACATAACTTTGCAATTCATGGAGTCTTTGGAGAAAAAGAGGCAACATTTAGTTGCATGAAGAAGTGATATCATTTGTGAAGGGGTGAGATCTAATTTATAGATTTTTGGAGACTCAATTGGATGGTTAGGATTTGATTGAAAGATCAATGGTGGAGGATTATTGAGATATCTCAAGCAAGGAGATCTTTCCAAGTGTGATGATGAGATTGGATGGGAAGGGATGTCCTTGGATCAAGGAGGAATGAAGGGTTGAGATTTGACCTTGGGAAGATGGATGGATGTGATTGACTTGATAAATATGAGGTATGGGTTGGATTTGATTTGAATTTTAAATTGGAAGCATGGGTACATGGCCAATTTAAAATTGGAGGAAAAGGGGAAGAGGTGACTTTGATTTGAATTATAAATTGGAAGCATGGGTACATGTCCAATTTAAAATTGGAGGAATAGGGGATGGAGGACGAAAGGACCTTTATACATAGGTCCTTGGCCATGCCTTTTGTAAGAAGGCCATGTGGACATGTACAAGAGGCCATGAATTTGTACATTTGGGGGAATGTAGAGGATTTGACTAGGATTAGGATGGGATTAGGGTTGTGCAAGTGGGTGATTAGGTTAGTTAATTAGGGTTAGGAAAACCTAATCAAAAGTGTAGAAAATAGGAATTAAATAACTACAAATATTTATTTAATTCATAGGATGGGGTATGGGGATATTAGCTATATTAAATTTATCTAATGTTTGGACTATAGATTAATGGGATAAATGATTTAATAAATCATTTTGGCTAGGGATAAGTACTGATGTAGATACCGATATAGGTATGGATGAATAACGAATAGTACATGAATAGTGATTTTGATAATAAAATATTATAAAATCACGGATTGAAGGGGATTTGATCAATTAACCATCTAATCATGTGTTTATTTAGTTAATTGTGGAGAAAATGTAGTTTAGGGGTGTCTAGAGATGATTAGTGATGGTTTAGGGATGAATAGGGATGTTTAGGGATGAGACAAAGAGTGGACAATTTTAGATGTCTACACACTCATTTTTTATTCAATCGTATTTTAGATTTCTTCCTTCAGAGTTATGATCTTCTCGATGTTTTTGGCTAGGAGAGATAAGGGGTTGAGCACCACCAAAAGTTTTCACTATCTAATCAGACTTCCCTTCTACTAAGAAGAAATGCAGGAAGTCTAGTTGCAAGCTTCCATTGAGTACTATAGGTTTGAAGATTGACTTTGTTTAGACTTAACAACATGGATCATTAAGATTGAGATCAGTGTAGAGCTAAAAGCTAGGCTTTGATTAGAACCATTAGTGAATGTGAATAGGGGAATAATAAATGGATATTGTGAATATAAGGGATCTCAAAAGCTAAGAGGATCAACCTACACCTAAGTAATCTTAGACTCCTTACTGAAATGAAAATCCACCAAGAGCATGTCACTCACAAAGATGCAGGATGGAACATAAATGCATGAAATATTTGATTTTTTTATAATTATATAATTTTTGGGGTGTTTTTATATTTTATGATTTTTTTTGTATTTTTAGACATAATATTTCTTGAGGTGAAAGGCATTGATTGTCTCACTAAATTCCTCACCTTCCATCGTGCACAAAAGATAAGCGTCATTTTCAACATCTTCCTTGATCATATAAGGACCTTTCTAGTCTTCATGTAATTTCCTCTTTTTCCCATGTTTCTTATTTTTAGTGCCCCCCTTTCGGAGGACAACTCACCTATTTTATAGAGTCCTAAAGGTTGACTTTATTCTAGTTGATTCATCGAGGGACAACTTCTATTAATGTTATATGTAACAAGGCATGAAAGGCTTGTTGATGAGAGGGAGTCCAATACAAGACTCTCACAATTCAAAAGCTCAACAAGTAAGTCAAACTCGTCTTGCATGTAGATTTTCACCTTAGGATGTTCTTGAATACTCTACACAAATTGAAACAATTCAAAGGGTGTTTGTGGATCCCTTTGTTCATCTAGAGGAACAAAGCTTATGCTTGTTTTTCCATTTGGTTCCGGCAACATATCCATCGAATACCCTATTTACTTCTTGGGTAACTCAAAAATGATAGGATCTTCTATCCCTATGGTCTCTCACATCATACATTATTTTTGGAATTATTCCTTGCTCACCTCATCTTCATTTAGAAGTCTTTCTACCATTTCTATTTTCTCTAAGGGAGCTTCCCATTCACATATGTCATTAGATTATACTAAAGTCAAGGTAGAAGGTGTAGTGTAGTAAATTGCATCCACTTATAATTTCAAATTAGATTTGGCACTACTTTTAGCATGTGAATTAAGTCCTTTGAGAAATAGCATTTTAAGAGGAAATTAGGCTAGGACACAGGCACCCAGTGCTAGTGTCCTGCCTGTTGGCTTTGAAGTTTAAATTTAATTGTTTGCCTTGTTGTCTTGAGCGATTCACCTTGTTGGCCTAAACCCAATTAGGTCCTTGGTATTCATATATAAATAACTCTCTCTCCCTCATTTAACACACATGACATGAAAAATATATGATGAAAGATATATATGAATGATTTATGAAAGCAACTTCTCTCTACAAACCCTCTCTACAAGACCTCTATTTTTGCAGATTACTATTGTATACATTAACCCTTCTTGTAGGTCTTCAAGGGAGTTTCTTCTTCCTTCAACTCCTTGTGGATTGCGACATCCCTTTAACTAGTGTTTCACACTCATGGTAACTCTATTTCATTACATTTGATTTGTTGGTGCCTAGAAAAACTAGTTCCAAAATGCTTCATTTTGCCTCCAAAACCTAAAGATCATATGCAAATTTCTTAGACAAGGTCACCATTGAATAGAGAATTGAATTCTGAGCAACTTTACCTTTTGAACCATCTCAAAATTCCTTAAAATGCAAAAGTTATCCTTGGTCAAAGTTTGGTTTTGGTGTTTTTGCCTTGGTCAAAGAAGTGGTTTCTGCCTTAGAATATTTTTCATATTTTGCCTTTGGTTGGCAAATCGGCATTTTCCGAAACTTTCTAACTTTCAAGAGTTCATGGGTTTGTTAGTTCACCGACAAGGTGACAGTAGAGCAAAGGGAAGCAAACTTATAGCAAAGTTTCTAAGGCAAAATAAAGAAGTCTATCGGTGAATGGTAAAGTTCTAGAAACCAATGGTTTACCAATTAGGAGTTCGCTCAATGGACATTTTGCCTATAAGGCAAGTGGAGTAAAGGAAAGCCAAAGTTTGAGAATGTTTCATTTTGCCGATAAGGCAAAATTGCCTAAGGAAAGAGTGGTTCAAAGAAATACTAATTTATCGATAAGGCAAAGTTGAGGTGATTTTTTGACTAAGGCATGAAAGGAATATTGATGCTTTATCAGGAAATCAGCGGAAGGTAGAACTAGAAAACTAGTTTGAGTTTGTGGCAGTTCGCTAATATGTCTTTTTGCTGAAATGAAAAGAAGGAAAGCAAATGGGGTTAAGCAAATGGCATTTTTGCCGATAAAGCGACAAAGTGCTTAGTTCGTGGAAACAAGTCTTTGCTGATAAGGAAGAAAGGTTTTGAAAATTTCATTTTTTCTGATAAAGGTGAAGTAGCTCAAGTTTGGCAAAGGTGAAAGTTACTGATAAAGCATTAAAAGGTGTCAAGTTTGAAAATCTTTAAATTTGCTAATATAGAGAAGGTTGACCAAGTTCTAAAAATTGTGAAATCACCGACAAAGCGATAAAGGAGAATGGTTCTGAAATGCTAGATTTTGCTGATAAAGGCAAAATGGCTCAGGTTTGACAAAATGAAAGTTTTTTGACAAAGGGTGATATAAGGGGAAAACATCTCAAGTTTTGAAGAGGTGGAATTCGCTGATAAGGTGGATAGAGATAGAAAAGGATAGTTCGGAAAATTGAAGATTTATCGACAGAGGCAAAAGGTAAGAAGTTTGCGATAGGGCGAAGTTGTTGATAGAGTGAAAAAGGCAAAGCAAGGCATGGTTCGACAAAAGTGAAGATTGTCGACTGAAATAGAAAGAGAAGAATGCGATGGTTGGTGAATTGGAAGATAGTGAAAATGAAGAAGATTGGATGATAAAGAAAGGGAAATTAGACAACGCATTTTAAAGTGTTGTAAAAGCTTTAAAAGCTAATTTGTACTCAGACTTTAGTGACTCTGCAAGATAGTGCCATGTAGGTTGTTCAAATAGTGAAACTCTTCAATGCATGGGTACCATTGAAGGATAAAGCAGATATGTCAGGTGTTGCACAAAGAGTGTAGGCAATCTTCTATTGTTAGTTTACAGAGTTGCCAGGGAGTGGGTTTTCTGTCCAAACATGCAGATCTTCTGACAGAGGCCATGGGCCTAATTTTAATGCAGCATGGGTTTGCTTGTTGACTAGTTTTCCAATTCCTAGGCGCTGAATGCTATATATACATGATTCAATGACATTTGAAAGGGTTGGTCTCTGAGCCAATTGTCTGGTTTGTAGTACCTCAGGATAGTTTCAGGGCTTCAAATCAAGCCAGTTTGGGCAGTGAATGGAGGATTATGTTTTCAGTGTAGCTTAGGAATGGAATTGTAAAGCATATTTTATGCATCTGTATGTCTCCATGGCCATTTGTAATGATTTAGGGGAATTCACAATCATAATTGTATGTTTCCTCTCACCACATTTGCTGGTGTGATTGTAATAGAGATCTGATAATGTGTGAGAACATTTAAATCCATGCATGCTTTGTGTTAGGTCATTTCTTTATTGTAAATGGGTCATTGTAGTTTGGTTGTGGATTATTAAGTATGTCCAATGTATGAAATATAATCTGGGAAGTGTATGTGAACATATTTAAGCTTTCTGTTGATGCTGGTTTTGTTCTTTCCTCCCTCTTTATTGTTTATGACTCAGTTGCCCAATAGAGTAGGCATTAGTCCATATTGGAGAGGGATCAAACATTCTTTTAACATCAAACAAATTATTCACCTGTGGTTCAGGGTAAAAACCATTTTTCCAGTGCACGTACATTCGCATAGTTGAATTAGCTATATAGGGGTTTTATGACAGCCAGTCATTCTTGACTTAGTCACAGCCGGTGCTTAAATTTGATAGTTGTATAACCGTATTTGAAGATTATAGCTGTAAAATACAATGAAAATAAATATTTGATTGTATTGATATACATGTTGTGTATAGGTAAAATTGAGCTTGTGAATAATATCAAAAGCAATGAAATAACAACTCAATCCTATAACATCAAAAGATCGATATAAGGGAAAACCAAATCAATGAATAAAGCAAATAGTAAATTGGAAGCTTTCACCAAGATTGTTTTGATCTCTTGTATAGATGTGGATTGCTCAATAACGTTGCGTAACCATGTTTGTAACAAGTGAATGTAGATAGTAATTGCGTGCTCAAAGTGCTCAACGATGTGATGTATGCTCAAGCGCTGTAGGAATGCAAAAGCTTAAATGATTGAAGAGTGCTCAAAATTTGAATGATCAAAGAGAGATTTGTGAAAGGAATGAAGGGGGTATATATAGGTTTCAAGGTTTGATCGATCAATGGTTGAAATAAATCAATTAAATGGAGGGATGAGATAAATCTAATAACTCATAATGAATGTGCACACGACATGTGTCACTCCAAAAAGGTATTTTTATTAAGATAATTGCTTTTTGGCTAAAGATAGGATTTGATTTCATAAAATAGAATACTTTTTCCAATTTATGAGTTGATAAAAATAAGATTAATTAAAGTTAATTAACTCAACTTTAGATTTGCCTTTTTGAAGTTCTAAAAATAACACTGATTGTGCACATGAGTTAAAACGATATTTTTAGAGGAATTGGAAGATATTTGAAATTAAATAAATAAATTTATTTAATTGATTGAGCATGATAGAAGAATAGATAAGATGTGAATTTTAAAATAAATTAAACAAATAAATTGATTTAATTTATTTTGCATGATAGATAGATATAAATAAAAATTAATTTTATTTATTTTTAGAGGATTGAGTCAACTTAAATAAATTTGAACAATTTATTTAAATTTAGAGGAATAATTGATTAATTAAATAATTAAAATTATTTAATTGTAGATAAGAGGAAATTGAGTGATGAACTGGATAAATAATTAATTAATTAAATTAATGTGGATTTGAATATTTGAAAGAGGATAATGATTTAATTAAATAATTAAAATTATTTAATGTGGGAAGAATATAGAGGAAATTAATGAAATTAATTAAATAAATATAATTTATTCAATTAATGTTAGAAATTGGGGAAAATAGAAGAATTTGAGGAATTTGATGAAATTAATTAAATAATTAGATTATTCAATTAATGTTAAAAGTAGGTGATTGTGAAGGGTCATTTTTAGGTGTCTACACATGTAATTTATTTTAAAAACTGTAAAAAAACAATTAATATGAAAATATGACTGTATATATATATTCCTTTTATTTTTAAATTATTTAATAGGAACTATTATTTAAGAAAAAATTTCTCAAATTTTTAGATTTGTTTTTTAATAGAATATATTCATTCTAAATTATATAATATATGTATTTTCTTTTTATTTTTAAATTTTAATAAGAACTTTATTATTTAAGAAAAAAATTCCCAAATTTTTAGATTTGTTTTTTATGAATATAATTATATATTCATTCTAAATTATATAATATATATATATTTATATCTTTTCTTTTTAAATTTTTTAATAGGAACTTCTATTATTTAAGAAAAAATTTCCAAAGTTTTAGATTTGTTTTTTATAGAATATATTAATTCTAAATTTCTAATTTTGTAGTTTTATTTTTAAAATTTTTAATAGGAACTTCTATTATTTAAAAAAACAATTCCAAATTTTTAGATTTGTTTTTTAATATAATATATTCATTCTAATTTTCTAGGCTTTTTAGCACAACTCTCTAAGCTTTATATATATTCCTTTTATTTTTAAATTTTTAATAAGAACTTCTATTATATAAAAAAAATCCCTTAGATTTGTTTTTTTAATAAAATATTTTATTTATTCTAGGCTTTTTCAACATAGCTTTCTATGCTTTTGCTTTACATCAAAAATAGTGAAATAGAAAGAATTTAAATAAGTATTGATATTAAATTATTAATATGTCTAATGTCCATAATATGTTAAACCCGTTCCTTTTTAAAATATCTTATATATCTATGATTTTGCCCTTTATTTGGAATTTGGAACCATGTTTTAAGAATAAGTTGAAGTTTCAGACCCAATCAATTCCAATTTCCAACACAGTCTAAAGAGAACAAAATCTTACTAGATTTCAGCTAAATATTATACCTGTAATTGAACAAGTAATATAAGTCACTCCAGTCTAGAATGCTTTGGTTTTGCATTGGAGGAGAATGGCGAATTGAAAAGAAAATACAAAAGTGACTAAGACCATAGCCCGTGTTGGAATTAGGGCTGACAACTGAGAGGGGGGGTGAATCAGTTGTCATAAAACTTTTAAAGCTTGCTGCAGTTAATTCTTCTTTACCACTTCTTAACAGATTAATGACATAATCATGAAAAGAAAAAATGAATAATACATGAGCAGAAACATAAACAACACACTTGACACCAAGATTTTGACGTGGAAACCTGGTTAAGGGAAAAACTATGGTGGGGGTTAACCCACAAAGATTATACTTTGTTAAAAGTATTACAAAGGGGAAGGCACATGCCTTTGGGCTCACTGCCCATAGCTCACTACTCAAGAGAGGCTCATTGCCTGCAAGAATGCTTACAAAAGGATTACAGATTGTTTGAACTAATGAGTAGCATCTGCCAATGCAAGAATTCAATTCCGGTTAAGCACAAAATATTGATCTTACACACTTTATCTTTATTCTGCCTTGTTTATTGCTCTACCATAATCTAGACCTCAGATCTCTTCTCTTTCACACTTCTATCTGCCTTTTTCACACTTACTCTATCATTGCACACTACATACATACCAATACACTCGAATCCATCAGTGATATATATCTGCATCAACAAACTCAATCACTTATCTGTCGGCCTTACAAAGAATACAAGTACTCTGTTCTGTCAGTTGAATTCATGCACAAATATTGATGCATACAAAAAAATATCACTTATAGGTCACCATACATGTCATCCACTAACATTATATCCCATACGCAACTCACCAAAACACTTCTACTAGATCCGCAAAAGAATCTGACACAGGTCAGCCTATTTTTCACTGAACTGTTCTGTCATATTAGGACCCGGTACTCAGATGCTCATAACTTTTAATCCCTTTGTCACTGGAGGATGAAATCTTGGATTTAGATTGTCCTAAGATTCCTCTACACTTCCTCAGATTCACAACACACAATGATTAACTGGAGAGGTCCACTAACCAAAATACTGAACTCTGCCATACCCTGTTCCTTTCTATCCAGACTTGTCAAATCTTGGAACTAACTTCTGGTATGATCTGATACTACACTGCGGATGTGTGGAATGGACTTAGTTGCCATCAATGACAACACATGACATACCTCGCAGTGTCTCTTGCCAATAATCTCCCCCTTTGGCATTGATGGCAACACTTAGTGAAAAATGACTGTGTCATGACTGACTCCCCCTACTGTGTAAACTTATATATTCTTCCACTGCTCCCCTTTTTATGGATTCTTCATTTTCTTTCATTTTTCACTGTCTCTCACTCCCCCTTTGACATCAATGGCAAAGGGTGGGATTCACAAACCAAAATTTTCACAAGAAATTTGTATATAAGGTCGCATATGTACAAATAATCCATGCATTATATTTACATGAACTTGAGGATATCTGCAAAACTATTTTTCAACTGCACAAGTTTAGAGGCCCAACTACTTTTCATGCCATTCAAAATTGAGGTGTGTTCTCTTAGTAGGAATGCCTGTGTTTCTGCTTTCTTCAGATCTAAAAGATCACATGTCCAGACTACAACTTGAGCTTTTAATAAAGCAGTAAGCATTGTTTCTAACTTGGGGGCAATCAATCCCTGGAGCTCACACATTCTCTCCACAATATTGCTCTTTTCTTTAACAAGCTTCTTTATTTCATCAGTCAAGCTGATTGCTTGACACTCCTGACTTACCGAAGAAATTGTTAGAGGATCAACATTTTGAGATAGATTTAACAATCTTTGTTCCCGCTCCTTTATCTTCTTCTCAATATCCTCAATAACTTTGGGCCAAGATAGACAAAATTTGTATACATCACCTCCGTCATTGAGAGCATTTTGAATACTCTTTATACTGATATCAAGTATCCTTTTATCATTCTCTATTAGGCCCTTTAGCTCACTAAATCTCTTATCCAAAAAATTATTCTAGATTTTAATCTCTGTAGACTTCTCAAAGGACTCAAAGTGTGTACTTACAGAATTTACAAGGTTCTCTAGATTTCTGGAGGGAGAATTAGATGGATTCTTCTAGAAAGTTGGCATTATCTTCTCCAATATACCAGATGCAAGGCCTAATAGCTCATCGTCCTCTATGTGGGATTTCAATATCTTTTCACTTGCCTTAGCTTGTGTGAAAGATGTTATCTTCATCATTTGGACTGGAGAGAGAGTATCCAGGTTGATTGGTCCTTGAATCAATTCTGGTTCATCAAACTCTAGCATTTATTTACTCAGGAAACTCTGCACTGCATCTACAGTGTCTCTTGCCATAATTTCAGGGCCATCTTCCTTTCCTTAAGTTTTCTCAGTTTCAGTATCAGAACTATTTTGTTTGGGGGCATCAATATTTGCACCATCTTCTTCTGCTTTATCTTCCTTACCCTTGACTTCTTTTTCCTTTTGCTGTGAGCCAACTTCAGTGGGAATTTATGATTCCATGTTTACTTTTGTGTTAACTTCATCTTTTTGATTTAGGGTATCCTTTTTTCCTTCAACCTCTTCTGACTTCTGATCCTTGTACTTCTCAGAGTCATCTGGAGTAGGACTTAGTATCTCCATATAGGTTTTCTCTAGAGGATCATTTCCCTTTCCAGTCTCTTCTTTTGAAGTTTCTTGTCCCAGAACTGAAGGATTGCCTTCCTCAACTTGTTCCTCTGAAACAACATAAAATTTATCTTTGTCGAGGGCCTTCCTCATAATTTCCTCTATTTCTTTTACAACTTCCTCAATTTCACCAAACATTAGCTTGGTCATTCGGATCTTGCTTCTGAATTCCTCCTTTACTTCCTTAAGGATTTTATTTGCTTCCCTTCTGGTCATTACTGGACACAAGGTGGAGAAGACATGTTCTCTAAGTTCTAGATCTTTAGCGTTGGCGGCTTCCTTCCTTTTCTCTAGTATATTCCTTAAACTTTTAAGAATTTCTTGCAAAATTTCTAGTAGAGCTCTATTAAATTTATTCAAGTATAGGATGGTGGCATCCTCCAAGATTTTCTTATTTACTTTATCAAAATTATCATAGTATTCTCTGATAGGCCTTAGATTTCCATGAACAGTAATTGTCTTTACAATTTCATCAACTGTCATAGCAACCTTACCAGTTTCTTGTTTTTTACTTGCTTTTTTGCTTCTAAAAGGCTGGTCCTCAGAAGCCTTTGAAGTCTTGGCTTTCTTAGATCTTATTTCTTTAACTTCTTTATCTGTCTTCGTCTCCTCATCATCTTTTCTGCTCATACACATTCTTGTGGCCTTTGTTTTCTTTCTTTTTGTTCCTTTACCGGATGATATGTCTTCTGGTTTCTCAAGATTGGCAAACTTCAGGGGAACATGGATAGCAGTAGAGCTTCTAGTAGTCTTTAGAGTGGAGTAGGATTCTATTGGAGCACTTCCTTGTTTCTTATCCTATTTCACATTCTTTGCCTTTTCAGTTCTTTCTCTGAATTGTCTCACAACTTCCTTTGTGAGGCCTAGATTCTTAGCCAACTACTCAACTTCTTTTCTTACTCTCCTTTTTGTTTTAGGTTTTCTGAGCTAGTCATGTAGTTTTACACTTAGTTCCTCATATGTCCCAAATCTTTCAACTATTGTGTCTTTTGGCTTGCTCAAAAGGTGTTGAGCATACATATTCAAGATTTTTCCATCTACCTCATATCCCATGGGCATGATCCAAATAGTTTTGGGTTCTATTGCTTTCATTAAACATTGATTAGTGTCAACCTTAAAGTATATTTCATTCTTGTACTTCTCAACAACTAATTTGGGGATTCTTTCTCTAGAATGCATCATATTCTAAAAATTCTTAAAGTATCCCCAAATAGCAGTTTTCTATGCTTTACAGTCAGCAATGCTGCGTAGATGATCTCTGATCTGAATAGCTACTGGCTCGTCATTAGTCTAGTGTACACCTTTTACTCTAGGTACTTCATTCATAAAGTAGAAGAACAAACATAGAACCAATGTACCATATTTAAAAGTGTTTTTATTATCTTTCTTGATTTTGTTCAAGTTCTTAATCAGCTGGTTCAGTAACAGCTCACATAGGTCATAATCTGCATTCTCCTTCAACATTTGATATGCTACATATATGGCAGTTCTGGAGGCTGAATTCTCCCTGCTGGAGTGATAAATCTTGTAGCCAATCACTATGGGAGCAAACTTAACATCCAGTTCTATGATGTCATTGATGGTCTTTGCTCTCTTGTCAAACTTTGCACCAGTTGCATCGGTAAAAGTTTGGTTTTTCACAAATTTCAACATGGGTAATCCACCGGTTGAATTTAACCCAGTCACAATTCTGATAACATCCTTGGTAATCTTGAATGGTTTTAATAGCCATATGAATTCATCATGCATCTGACTCAAAACATACTAGACCCACTCATCTTCATTGAATGTTGGAAACCCCATAATCTGAATAAAATGTTTATCATGTAGTGCCTTATACTCAGGTTTAAGATCGTGATTTTCATCCATTAGATGACTCTCAAACAAATATACAAACCTTGAGTCCCCAAATTCATCTATGCTTGCATGAATATAAACCCTAATATCTTCAATATGTAGTACACCATGCAGAACACTTGAAAATGCACCTAATGGGTCAACTTCTATTGATTTGTGTGGATGTTTCTTAAATTTGGGTCGAGGCCTTTTAGTAATATCACTGACCAAAAGAGTAGCCATTGCAAAAAGATTACAAGTTCAAAGCTTCGCCGATAAATACCTTTTTCATGAAATTAGGGTTGACGGATAAATTCGTCGGTCACACTTCAATTCTTTGTAATCTTAGCTTAGGCAGTATTCTTCTTGCTCTCTTTGAATGCAAAGTGATTCAAATGAAGAGCAAACACCTTTTTATGCTCCGCAAAACCTAATTTGCCTTTGTAATAAATGCCCTACCCTAACACATCCGATTACATTGTTTTTGCATGCAGTCAATCCTTAGTTGCTTCACAGTTAGTCACATTTGCTTCTTTTCTTCCAGAAATTTCTTTGAAAGTTATGTAATAAGCTTATTAAGCTTCATTCATTATGCCAGGTTCAGGCACCTACTTACTGGCTGGGGAAATTTGATCTTCAATGTAGCTCCCCCTGAGCCATAGCTCCTGATTTAATTCCAGGAGGAATTGTCAGCACCAGATTTCGGTGCAAACCCATTACTATTATTCACAACACTTTTCTTGACCCATGTCTTACTCATTTCATTCTAGATCTCATTCACATCAATTTTGCCCTTGCCTTTATCTTGTCTTTGTTCATCTGGTTTTCTATTTACCGGACCTCTTCTTTCATTATTCCTACTTCTGCAGAATCTTGCAATATGACTAGATCTATTGCAATTAAAGCACACAACATTTCTTTGCTTATATACTTGATTTCCTCTTGATCTGCACTGATTAGCCATGTGTCCAAATCTATTACAAGTAAAATAGTAACCATTCAAAGAGTTGCCATTTCCTCTATTGTTAGATTTATTCATTATCATACTTCTGCATTCATTTGATCTGTGACCATACCTCTTAAACTTGAAGCATTGACTGAAGAATGATGGACCATTTTGATTTACTCTACTTTTGCACTGAGTAGCTCTATGACCAAATTTATTGCAATTAAAACAATTTCCATTGAATGATGGATATCTTTGAGCATTAGGCTGTCTTACTGGAGGTCTTCTAGGTCTGTTTCTCCTATTCCTTGGTTGAAAATTTCTTTGTCCAGATCCAGAGCTTTCACCTTTCTCATATCCAAGACCATGCTTGTCATCATCCTGTTTTTAACTTTCAAGCAGTGCTTCAAGTTTAGCTGAGCTTATCTTGAACTTCTCCTTGTATTCATTTGCAACTTCCAGATCATGTCTGAGAATGACAATTTGCCTCTCAAGTTCTTTCTCATTGTCTCTGCTTTCTTGTAAATTAGACTATAGGAGGCCATCTATTCTGTCCAATCTGCAACATTCTTCAGTTCTTTCTTTTAGATTTTGATTTAGGTCTTCTTCAATTTTCTTCCTATCTTCAATTTCCTTAGTTAGCCTCATCACCCCAGATTCAATCTCATGTTTTAGTACAACAACTTCTTTAGCTAGCTTCTCACATTCCTTTCTCTTCTCTTTTAGAGCCTTATCTTTGTTGTTGTCTTCATAATGATTTCCCAGTTGAAGAGGTTGCTCCTTCCTATTTTCATTGGATTTGCTCAATTTTTATTTTAAAGTCTCAATGAAGTCTTCAGCATTTTTAAGGTTCTCTTGCAGCTCTTTGACTTCTACTCTGGACTAATCAAGATCTTCTAAAGCGAGTTTAAGTTGCCCTTAGAGGTTGTATTCATCCATTTTACTGCCTTCCCAGATCTTCCTCAAGTTGTTAAACTTTTTCAAAGGAACCTTGCTCTGATACCAATTGTTGGAATTAGGGCTAACAACTAAGAGGGGGGGTGAATCAGTTGTCATAAAACTTTTAAAGCTTGCTGCAGTTAATTATTCTTTACCACTTCTTAACAGATTAATGACAGAGTCATGAAAAGCAAAAATGAATAATACATAAGCAGAAATATAAACAACACACTTGACACCAAAATTTTGACGTGGAAACCCAGTTAAGGGAAAAACCACGGTGGGGGTTAACCCACAAAGATTATACTCTATTAAAAGTATTACAAAGGGGAAGGCACATGCCTTCAGGCTCACTGCCCAGAGCTCACTGCTCAAGAGAGGCTCACTTCCTACAAGAATGATTATGAAAGGATTACAGATTATTTGAATTGATGAGTAGCATCTGCCAATGCAAGAATTTAATTCCAGTTAAGCACAAAATACTGATCTTACACACTTCATCTTTATTCTGCCTTGTTTATTGCTCTGCCATAATCTGGACCTCAGATCTCTTCTCTTTCACACTTCTATCTACCTTTTTCACACTTACTTCATCATCGTACACTACATACATACCAATACACTCGAATCCATTGGTTATATATATCCGCATCAACAAACTCAATCACTTATCTGTTGGCCTTACAAATAATACAAGTACTCTATTCTGTCGGCTGAATTCATGCACAAATATTGATGCATTCAAACAAATATCACTTATAGATCACCATACATGTCGGCCACTAACATTATATCCCATACGTAACTCACCAAAACACTTCTACTAGATCCGCAAAAGAATCTGACACAGGTCGGCCTATTTTTCACTGAACTGTTATGTCATATTAGGACCCGGTACTCAAATGCTCATAAATTTTAATCCCTTTGTCATCAGGGGTTGAAATCTTGGATTTAGATTGTCCTGACATTCCTCTACACTTCCTTAGATTCGCAACACACAATGATTAACTGGAGAGGTCCGTTGACCAAAATACTGAACTCTGCCATACCTTATTCCTTTCTATCCGGACTTGTCAAATCTTGGAACTAACTTCTGGTATGATCTGATACTACACTGTAGATGTGTGGAATGGACTTAGTTGCCATCAATGACAACACATGACATACCTTGTAGTGTCTCTTGTCAATAACTCGGTGGTGTGACTAGAGGTAAGACTGTGCCATGCATGTTTTCTTATTCTTTTATTGGTTCGACATTTTATAGACATGACTATTGCTCCCGTATTTTACATTCATATCTATTGCTCTCGTATTTTACATGCATATCAAGACATGGTTTTTCTAAATATTAATAGAGCAGCAAACAAAAGGGCCAGCAATAATCTTGTACCATTTAATTTTTCAGCCAATAATTTTAGTTTCTAGATTGAATCGATTTTAATTAGACTGTTAAAGATGGACAGATGTGCATTTTGTTGGCTACATTCAGTCTAATTTAATTTGATATCAATTAAAAAACTATAAGATAATGGAATTCAAATTCTGCTACAAATGACAAGAGAATGCTGTTGAGTCATAGATGTCGATGTGAACCCAAAATTCCTCACAATTTCTACACCAACTAAACAAACTGAATCCCAACTTTGCAAGAAATAAATTAAAATTAAAAAAAACTCTCTCACCTAACTTTGGTGTTGCCTAATGCCTGCTGGCATGGTGGACAAGAAACATAAAACCTACAGATTTTTTGTTTGACAGACAGGAGACCATTCACTAATTTGGGTTTTGAATATGGATGCACATCTAGACCATTTCTTCAGCTGCAGCTTGATATATAAAATTTGACTTGCATTTAAAAAAATAATTATCATGTGAAAGGCAATAATGAAGACTAAACTGTAGGAAAATATTCCTTGATAGGCAAGGTGGACTGTCAAATTTAAGCCCTGGTGACAACTTTGGGGTAAACATGATGAGTTGGATTTGGTTGTCCGGTTATTTTTAGTTGTTCATCTGGTTTCGATATTAATACCTACTTAGGTATACCCCTTGGAATATCCCTCTAGAGTTTAAGGTGAGCTCAAAGTGGAGAGGAGTCTACCCACTCTTGTTAATTGGATAAAATCTCCCTTAACTTGTTGATAAACCTCTTCCTATCACCCTGATGACAATCCCTGGCCTATGTGATTTAGGAATGTTTTAGAGTTTTGGGTTGCAACTATTTCGGGTCCCAACATGATTACTGTAATCTTATCATATGTTTTGCCTTTACTCATCATGAGTATGCACTCTTGCACTCTCTATCACTCTTATCATTGCTGTTGTGGAGGTGGGAACACCAACACGGGGTTCAATTGAGGCAAGCCCCTATACAACACAACTATTTTCCCTCTTTTATGTTTGCAGATCTAAATCGAAGGTTTTAGGCATTGACATGTGATAGGAAGACAAAAACAATAGAGATCATTGCACCAGGCTTTGTTAGCATAGAAACGCTAGGACTAGGGCGCCCAACATGCAAGTCCTACCAGATCTGCCCCTCTTCTCAGTTGAAGGCTCCGTTTGTCCTGCTCATTCTTGATCTGCTTTATGTTTCTGTGCTATTGATTTGTAACACCTATAAGTTTTTTGTTTTGTGAATTAGGTCACTTAAAACCCTATACCTTTCTATTATATCAAAATCAATCCCCACTATTACAATAAAAAATTAGAGCCCAAACAACTTGGCTCTCCATTGAGGACTATAACCAAACATACAAGTCTTCGTCGACTTGTGTTCTAATATTGGATAGGAAAGACTGATCTAGTTAGAAAGGGGGACAAGCTCACCTATTCTGTTGGGTCCTTAAGGTTGACTTTATTCTAGTTGATTCAATTGAGGGACAACTCTTGTTAATGATATATGTAATAAGGCATGAAAGGCTTGTTGATGCGAGGGAGTCCAATACAAGACTATCACAATTCAAAATCTCAACAAGTAAGTCAAACTCGTCTTGCATGTAGATTTTCACCTCAGGAAGTTCTTGAATACTGTGCAAGAATTGAAACAATTCAAAGGGTGTTTGTGGCTCCCTTTATTCATCTAGAGGAACAAAGGTTATGCTTGTTTTTCCATTTGGTTCCAACCGCATATCCATCAAATACGCTATGTACTTCTTGGGTAATTAAAAAATGATAGGACCTTCTATCCTTATGGTCACTCGCATCTTACATTCTTTTTTGAATTATTCCTCACTCATCTCATCTTCGTATTGAAGTCTTTCTACCATTTCTATTTGCACTAAGGGAGCTTCCCATTCGCCTATGTCATTAGATTGTACTAAAGTTGAGGTAGAAGGTGTAGTATAGTAAATTGCATCTGCTTAAAATTTCACACTAGATTTGGCACTCCTTTTAGCATGTGAATTAAGTCCCTTGACAACTGGCATTTGAAGAGAAAATTAGGCTAGGACACGAGCGCCCAGTGCTAGTGTCCTGCTTGTTGGCTCTGAAAGTTTAAATTCAAATGTTTTCCTTGTTGTCTTTAACGATGCACCTTGTTAGCCTAAACCCAATTAGGTCCTTGGGATTCATATATAAAGAACTCTCTCTCCCTCATTTAACACACATGAATAGACATGAAAAAAGATATGATGAAAGATATATATGAATGATTTATGAATGCATCTTCTCTCTACAAGCCCTCTCTACAAGATCTATATTTCTGCATATTACTGTTGCATGCATTGACCCTTCTTGTAGGTCTTCAAGAAGCTTCTTCCTCCTTCAACTCCTTATGGATTGCAACATCCCTTCAACTAGGGTTTCATGCTCATGGTAACTCTATTTCATTACATTTGATTACTGCAATCTTATCATATGTTTTACCTCTTCTCATTGCAAGCATGCACTCTCTATCACTCTTATCATTATTGTTATGGAGGGGGGAACACCAACACATGGTTTATTGAAGCAAGCCCCTATACAAAACAACCATTTTCCCTCTTTTATATGTATAGATATGAATCAGAAGTTTCAGGCACCGATGGGTGATAGGAAGATGGGAACAATAGATATTGTCGCACACAATCTTCGCTAGCATATAAACCCTAGGACCAGGGTGCCTAGTGCCCAAGTCCTACCAGATTTGCCCCTATTTCTGGCTATAGGCTTTGTCTACCCTGCTCATTCCTGATCTACTTTCTATTTTTGTACAGTTGATTTGTAACACCTATAAGTTGTTTGTTTTGTGAATTAGGTCACTTAAAACCCTTGATCTTTCTATTATCAAAATCTATCCCCACTATTACAACAAAAGAATAGATCCTGAACATCTTGGCTCTCCCTTGAGGACTGTATCCAAGTGTACAAGTCTTCATCAACTTGTGTTCTAATGTTGGATAAGAAAGATTGATCTAGTTAGTGTATAATTTATTAGATCTCCTCTCCTACTTGACATTTTGGTGAACCCTATGTATCTTACACTTGTACAACCTTCTTTACTGTGTTTGATTAGTTGATTAATTGATAGACATTTATGTTGCATATCTTCTTTTATCTTAGAAAGAAAAACACCTACACTTTTATTGCATATATTATTTTATCTTGTGTATTTAGAAAACAAAGCACTTTTCCCTTGCTCCTTCTTCAATCAACATGTTCTCTTCTTTTCTTACATCACTTTCCAACTTTGCTCAAAAGATTTGTGAGAGTGATGTTTCATTCCAAGCATGTAATGGTGGCTTAGCTCTCCCTATGTCACTCTATCCTTTTGATCCCTCTCCTAAAATTCCTCCTACTTGTGAGGATACTTTGACGCAAGAGGATGGAATCATTGACACATTTCTCAACATTACTTTACCTTCTCTTCATCCTGATGCTCTCTCTTCTAGAGATGAAACATTAGTACATGGTGATCATATTACTTCTACTTACACCAAATATTCCATGTCTCATCCTATTGATTTTCCTCCTATAGTTGTATGTTCAAATCCCTTGGACATCACTAGGGAAGTGGAGACTTCTTTTCTTCCTCCTTTTGTTGCATGTTCAAGCCCCCTGGACATCACTAGGGAAGTGGAAAGTTCTTTTTTTCCTCCTTTGGTTGTGTTGGTTTTGCTTCTGAATCAGCATTAGGGTTTGCCAGTTCTAATGCACAGGCAGATTCAGCCAACTGAATACAGGAGGTTGTGTGAGCTCCTCCCCTTCACTTCTGGTTCTGCCACACCAAGGGGGGTGTCCCTATTTGATAAAAGTATAACCTTAACTAGCTCAATGACAGAAGGATTTAACTTGACAGCAACAGGCAGAATACTCTCATGTATGGACCAAGATTTGTGTAACAAATCACAAGGTTGGCAACATTCTTGGACATAATGTCTGGTTAGGTATGAGAGCATGCATAGGTTCCTAATCCTAATCCTAAAACTAACAAGTGGAAGGATGAAATGGTTTGATATGATGTTTGGATGCAAACCTGGACCTGGTGTATAACCTCGACACAGAGCTAGATTGGTGCCTATCCAGTGCTTGGAGTCAGTAGACATACACCTGTGAATGATCAGCATGAACAACTAAAACTGGATTTTAGGGGGACACATATGATACCTACCTTACAGATATCTCCCAATACAGAGTGTTAGGCTATCTATACTTATGGCATCCCTATTGCAGTATACCCTTCCCA
Source organism: Cunninghamia lanceolata (assembly GCA_027924645.1). Lineage (NCBI taxonomy): Eukaryota > Viridiplantae > Streptophyta > Pinopsida > Cupressales > Cupressaceae > Cunninghamia > Cunninghamia lanceolata. Next base: position 4,187,648 of record BSBN01000095.1, on the reverse strand, counting down.
ATATTCAATCTGAAAACAGTTTAATCTACCCCTTGAGCAGAAGTTAAAAGATTAAACATTCAACACAGGAATTCTATGTTCTAGAATCTCAGACATTCCTTGAATACCTGGACTTAGAAGAAAGATACATGCAAGACTGGAGACAAAATTAGCACAACACATGCAAACATAGCATTATTCATATAAGATTGACCATGAAATCAGTGGATTCATGCAAAATCGTACAACAGGAGATACATAAACTCACAAGTTTTGCTGCACAGAGCAACCAAAACCAGTTGTATCTTATTACAGAGCCAAAATGTCTAGTTTTCAACAACAACAAAAATGGTAACACAATCTGCCTATATTGGCTAGAAAGTGTACCTTACAGTAATTAATTACATGATTGACAAAAATCCACCAAATACAGATCACACAGGAAGAATGGCGCTCAGAAGTTATTGCTGCAACAGACAAGAGAAGCCTCGAGCCCTGCGCCGCCATCTGGGAGTCTTCACTCAAAAATCAGGCGACATGATCATGTGTACCATTGCCCATACCTCTGCACCGTCGCCATTAAAGGCCTCAACCACCCGCGGCCTACCTAGAAACCGTCGCTGCGCTCAAACAAAAGTTCCCGCCAAAATGCACTTTTAATGAAGTTTCAAATGTGCAGGGAAATTAATCCCACATTGGTGCCGCGGAGACACCTTCAGTAGTTTATAAACGGGGCCACAAACATAATAAGCGTCGAGCACTTTTGCCATGCTCGACACATGCCTCTCAGCCCAAAGCCCATCACCCAGACCTAGGCCATCGACCTGCTCCAAAAAACTCCTTCTGACCTCAGTTATCTCGCCGACCGCTACCTTTGCATTCCCCTGTCAGCCAGACCAATCCCATCGGCCAACCCAAAAGCAATGCTCACCGATAACAAAAGTCATGCCAAAGACCATACACAACACCATCGGCCAGAGATTAGTCTATCGGCCAACCATTTCACTTTTCACCCGACAATACAACTCATGCCAATAGACCCTGGCTCTTCCCTTCCGTCGGTGTAACACACACCATCGGAGCACCCAAAAAGCTTCCTACTGATCTCAAAGGTCACGCCGATGACATCTTCGCCAGCCACACACTGCTCCTCCATCGGCCAAACTCCTTACATCGGCGGGCCACAAATTTGCTTCGCCGATGGCCAAACACACGCCGATGGGCATCCATCGGCCAGACCAAAACACTCGGAGCACTCAAGAAATCTTTCGCCGATGAGGCCGATCACTCCGATAAGACCAAAAATGTAAAGCGCTGAACTGTTGAACCGTGAACCAAAAGGGTTCAACGCAGTGGTTCACAGCGATGGTTTAAGCAGCAAAAATAATACTCCATAGGCAACAAAGCTTCAAACCATTGAACCTTGAACCGTTGAGAAAAAAGTTCAAGCGGGAGGTTCAATGATGCAATATTTGCGCAAGGCAAATGAATAATGTGACCCGTTAGAAGAAAATTGAACCCTGAACCGCTGAACCACTGAACTTAGAGAAAAAAGGGTTCAAGTTCAAACCAAAATGTCGAAGACACAAAAACGAACACATGCCGATGGAGAAAACATGAAGACCCCTCCTCAAGAAAGATAATGTGGATGCTACAAAACACTGAAGGGGTGCCAAAACTTAGAACCTTTTGGATACTTTGGGATGGTGCCTGCATAAAAATTGCTGAATTAACTGACAGTGAATTCAGGCACCAACAGTGGCTCTGATTGGGGACGTGCAGGTGCAAGACTACAGCGAGAACCCCAGATCTCTGGGATGCAGACCAGTCCCCTATCCATTGGGCACAGAGTCAAACTTGCACCAATCTGCATCACCAAACACATTATTTTAAAATAAACATGGTGGCCCAGGGCCACCAAAAAGGAAAAACCAGACTTTTCCTTTGTCAAACACCTGATTTTCTTTTGATTTCTTCAAATGAAGCCTAAAAGCATTTAACTGTCTGCAGCAAGCCCCTTGGCAACTATTTGTGCTGCTGCTCATTTCTTTTTCTTCAACAAATCTACAGCTAGCTTCATCAGCATATATAATTATCAGTTGTAGAATGTCATCATCATATGAGTCACTGATGTTGCTTGGAAAAATAACAGACTCACATGAAACAAATGAATCCACATCAGAATTTTGCCCTTCCTCAAAAAATAAGAGCTCCTCTGTATCAAACATGCAATATTCAGGCACAAGCAACATCTCATAATCAAATTTATCTTGATGAACATACAGATATCCATCATCATCATGCATGACAGTTTTGTCATTAATGTCCACCTGAAATGTCTCAAGAGAAGGTAGAAATAACTCAGAATGTAGCCCTACACTGAAAGCTTCATAGTCACCCTTGCAATCAACACTATCCCCAACTGTATGAGCACACACATTTGCAATTTTCCCATCCACTCTGAATAGTGACCTTGTTTTTTATCTTCACCAGTGCCCTGATAATCAAAAGCAAAGTTTTCAACCTCTGCACTATGAAGGTGGCCAAAATTTTCAAGGAAACATTCATAATCAGCATCCAAATATATTTCATCATCTGAAAGGCTCACATATGCATCTGAATGCTGGCAATCACTAGCATATTCACTGCCATCCCTTGAATCAATGTTTTCTATATTTAGAGTGAAGCTCTGCATATCCACTTCATATAAATAATCAGGCATAACTGGGATATGCACACTGCTGCAAGACACAACTTCATGTATGTCTCTCATTTGATCAATTGGAGGGCACCTTGTGTCTGCAGGCTTGTCTTCTAAAGGCTGATAACAATCTTTGTTTTCATTATTACAAGATGTGCTTACATTTTCTACAACATTTTCTTCATGCATCACATCATGGCTGCACACATTATTCTGAAATATATTTCCCTCTATATAATCATTTCTCAATGCACATACTGGGAGAGCTGAAATATATTCACTTTGATAACTGCTTTGACAACTTGCAGCCATGAAACCTACTGGCATTCCATATTTCTCATTGTTTTCTATGTCCATAGCAAATTGGAAAGCCTGGTGAAGTGTGACTGGTTCTTTATCTCTCAACAGATAACTCATTTCTTCATCAAATGCAGCCAAATAAATTGTCAAGAACAATGCATTATTAGGTCTCATATATTTAGGGATTTGCCTGAGCAATTTAATAAACCTAAGATTAAAGGCTGGAACCAGCTCCTCATCTTCCCTTTGGATATTCATAAAATGTATGATTAATGAGGCCACATCAAACCTTTCACCAAACTGCCCTAGGAATGCAACTTCTAAATCTATCCATGAAGAAACTGAACAAACAGGCAGGTCTGAAAACCATATCCTAGCATCATCTTCCAATGACTGAACAAAGAGTCTCATTACTACATCTTCATCCTCTACCTCATAATCTTCTATTAAATTACAAAATCTTTGCAGATGTTTGTTTGCTGATTCAGAATCTGATCCACTATATTTTGGCAAACATATTCTAATTTTATTGGGAATAATATTTGGGTAACCATATATCCCTGTGAAATTTAGGGCTTTATATCTTTCAATAAAGAATGGTCTTCTCTGAGAGCACGACCAGGCTTGCTATTCTAAACTCAACATTTTGAATCAAAGATGAATACCTGGATATATGTTGCAGCATTGATAGGTTCTTTCAACAGAGTCGCCACCTCTCAGAGAGAGGATAGAATGTCAGTAAGGCACTTTTGTTTTCTGGATTCATCACCCCAGCAGAGCACCACATGGTTCCCTTTTTGCTGCAACAACTTCACTAGAAACTAGATTTTCCAACCCTCAGGTTACTTGACTCTCTCTGTCCCCAGCAGAGTCGCCATTTTGTTGGTTTTGCTTCTGAATCAACATTAGGGTTTGCCAGTTCTAATGCACAGGTAGATTCAGCCAACTGAATACAGGAGGTTGCGTGAGCTCCTCCCCTTCACTTCTGGTTCTACCGCACCAAGGGGGGTGTCCCTATTTGATAAAAGTATAACCTTGACTAGCTCAATGACAGAAGGATTTAACTTGACAGCAACAGGCAGAATACTCTCATGTATGGACCAAGATTTGTGTAACAAATCACAAGGTTGGCAACATTCTTGGACATAATGTCTGGTTAGGTATGAGAGCATGCATAGGTTCCTAATCCTAATCCTAAAACTAACAAGTGGAAGGATGAAATGGTTTGATATGATGTTTGGATGCAAACCTGGACCTGGTGTATAACCTCGACACAGAGCTAGATTGGTGCCTATCCAGTGCTTGGAGTCAGTAGACATACACCTGTGAATGATCAGCATGAACAACTAAAACTGGATTTTAGGGGGACACATATGATACCTACCTTACAGATATCTCCCAATACAGAGTGTTAGGCTATCTATACTTATGGCATCCCTATTGCAGTATACCCTTCCCAATATTCAATCTGAAAACAGTTTAATCTACCCCTTGAGCAGAAGTTAAAAGATTAAACATTCAACACAGGAATTCTATGTTCTAGAATCTCAGACATTCCTTGAATACCTGGACTTAGAAGAAAGATACATGCAAGACTGGAGACAAAATTAGCACAACACATGCAAACATAGCATTATTCATATAAGATTGACCATGAAATCAGTGGATTCATGCAAAATCGTACAATAGGAGATACATAAACTCACAAGTTTTGTTGCACAGAGCAAGCAAAACCAGTTGTATCTTATTACAGAGCCAAAATGTCCAGTTTTCAACAACAACAAAAATGGTAACACAGTCTGCCTATATTGGCCAGAAAGTGTACCTTACAACAATTAATTACATGGTTGACAAAAATCTGCCAAATACAGATCACACAGGAAGAATGGTGCTCAGAAGTTATTGCTGCAACAGACAAGAGAAGCCTCGAGCCCTGCGCTGCCATCTGGGAGTCTTCACTCAAAAATTAGGCAACATGATTATGTGTACCATTGCCCATACCTCTGCACCGTCGCCATTAAAGGCCTCAACCACCCGCGGCCTACCTGGAAACTGTCGCTGCGCTCAAACAGAAGTTCCCACCAAAATGCACTTTTAATGAAGTTTCAAATGTGTAGGGAAATTAATCCCACATTGGTGCCGCGAAGACACCTTCAACAGTTTATAAACGGGGCCACAAACATAATAAGCGTCGAGCACTTTTGCCACTCTCGACACACGCCTCTCAGCCCAAAGCCCATTGCCCAGACCTAGGCCATCAGCCCGCTCCAAAAAACTCCTTTCGACCTCAGTTGTCTCGCCAACCGCTACCTTCGCATTCCCCTGTCGGCCAAACCAATCCCATCGGCCAACCCAAAAGCAACGCTCACCGATAACAAAAGTCACGCCGAAGACCATACACAACACCATCGGCCAGAGATTAGTCTATCGGCCAACCATTTCACCGTTCACCCGACAATACAACTCATGCCGATAGACCCTGGCTCTTCCCTTCCGTCGGTGTAACACACACCATCGGAGCACCCAAAAAGCTTCCTGCTGATCTCAAAGGTCACGCTGACGACATCTTCGCTAGCCACACACTGCTCCTCCATTGACCAAACTCCTTACATCGGCGGGCCACAAATTTACTTCGCCGATGGCCAAACACACACCGATGGACATCCATTGGCCAGACCAAAACACTCGGAGCACTCAAGAAATCTTTCACCGATGAGGCCGATCACTCCGATAAGACCAAAAATGTAAAGCACTGAATTGTTGAACCGTGAACCAAAAGGGTTCAATACAGTGGTTCACAGCGATGGTTCAAGCAGCAAAAATAATACTCCATAGGCAACAAAGCTTCAAACCATTGAACCTTGAACCGTTGAGAAAAAGGTTCAAGCGGGAGGTTCAACGATGCAATATTTGCGCAAGGCAAATGCATAATGTGACCCGTTAGAAGAAAATTGAACCTTGAACCGCTGAACCACTGAACTTAGAGAAAAAAGGGTTCAAGTTCAAACCAAAATGTCGAAAACACAAAAACGAACACATGCCGATGGAGAAAACATGAAGACCCCACCTCAAGAAAGATAATGCGGATGCTGCAAAACAATGAAGGGGTGCCAAAACTTAGAACCTTTTGGATACTTTGGGATGGTGCCTGCATAAAAATTGCTGAATTAACTGACAGTGAATTCAGGCACCAACAGGTTGCATGTTCAAGCCCCTTGGACATCACTAGGGAAGTGGAGAGTTCTTTTCTTCCTCCTTTGGTTTCATGTTCAAGCCCCTTAGGCATCACTAAGGAAGTGGAGACTTATTTTATTACTCCTTTGGTTGCATGTTCAATCCCCTTGGACATCACTAGGGATTTGGAGACTTCTTTTCTTCCTCCTTTGGTTGCATGTTCAAGCCCCTTGGACATCACTAAGGATACAATCATCGACACTTTTCTTAACATCACTTTATATGTGCATCATTCCAATGCCCTTCCTTTTGGAAACATGGAATTGGTGGATGAAAATTCAAAATTCACATTAGATCCCCCAAAGATAGATGTTTGTCAAAAATAAATCAATACAATTTTATATTTATGGTTCCCAAAAGGAACTTGTCAAACCAAAAATTGGTGTACATCTTCATTCTAACCCTATGATCATTGTTCAATGTGTTCTAAACCCATCTCGACCTCCTAGTTACTGTTGTTGATGAGGATTACACCCTTATGCAAAGTTGTGACACTCTTAATCCTTCGAAACATGGGGACAAACTCAGGCTGTGGGTGACCTATAGTGAGTTTGAACCTCCAGATTGTGGGCTGGTTCCCTTAAAATATTCTGTTTGAAACTATGATTTTCTATTTTGGAAAAGGGTAAGAAAGGAACTATAATGGAAATAAAACTATGAAATTTGGTTATGCACCTAATAAGGATGGAAAATTTGCAATCTGGTTCACAATAGAATTCATAAATCTGACCTACACAATCCAATCTTGGCATAAATATCACAAAAGTATTTCTGAGGAAGGCTGGAAAATAAACTCTTTATGAAGTAAAATGACTTTTCACAACATAAAAGAACTACTTTCAGTAACACAACCCAAGACCTGTAATATCACTATGCTTAACATTGCAAGTAAGAGTGAGACAATAATTTTAAAGGTTTTGATAATTAAACATAGTAAAACTTCATCAAATCACTTCATACAATTAGCATCAAATAGAAAGGCAAATACTTCATTCCAAAAAAATAAAGGAAATATTGCATGAAAAACAAAGGAATTGGACCTGTAATCTGCTGTGATCTCTATAAAACTGTCAAATAATGAGTTACAAAACCTCCTTCTCTCTCCAAGTGTAAAAGAGCAAAAAGGTAAGAACTTGAAAAATGAGTTACAAAACCTCATCTTTCAATGTGTAGAAGAGAAAAGAATGCCAGAACTAGCAAAAACCAAGTTTTTCCTTTACAATATATAGGTTTCTCTCTCCAAGAGGCATGCAAAATGAAACTGCAGCTAATTGCCTCTAAAAATAAGTCCTCCAAAGTGATCTACGAGCAAACCAAGAAATCCCTAAAAATAAGGGCTCAAACTGCCACAAATTGAGCAAAAATAGCTCCAAGTTGGTCCTCTCCATGTGTTTGATCAAGAAGTTGACCAAGATCCCTCAAATTGCTCCTCAAATCATGCAAAAAGCCCCTAAATGGCCTCAGTTAACTCAACTCATCAATTTGCATGATTTTGCATTTGTAAAATTGATGTGAGTAGATAATAAAGTAATTAGGATAATTACTCTATTGTTAGTTACAACTTGTACTATTTTTGACTTTACAATTTGTGAAAAATAATAAAGTAATTTGAAGAATATTACTTTACTATTTATTTAAATTGATTTATTTGTAAAATCATGCATGATGGAAAGAAAAATAAATCTCCTTATCTCTCCAATTACATTTGCCTAATTTGCATGATTTGAACAAAAATAGGACTTTAGAAGAAAATAAAATCCCCTTATATCTCCTTGTGAGAAAAATCCCCTAGCTTGCATGACATATGCATTAACGGCAAAATTTTTACCCTTATCACTCCATTTACAATACCAAAATGCTTTACAAGACACTTAGGCATAAAAATACTCCTTATCACTCCACATGCACTAACGAGAAAATAATAACCCCCTCTACCTTATTACTCCATTTACACATGCAAAAAGAATGGCCTCACTGCCATATAACCTCCTTGCAAAAATAAATCAAACTCCAAAGAAACCTATGCCACCTTGCATTATTTCTTATTTCCCTCATGCAAAAATATCTCCCTCCAAGAATCTTTATCATGCAATGATAAAAATCATAATGGTAAACTCCTGCCACCTTGCATCATTTTGTCTTCATGTGATCTCTTACCTTTGAAAAATTATGCATTAAGTCATGCATAGTTATGAGAAGAATCCCCTTGGTTTTATTTGGCCACCTTGCATTATTATGCATTATCAGGAAGAATCTTTGATTGCAAAAACAAAGGTATATATTTGACCATGTGTTGTCATGTCAACTAACATGGGAAATAAAAGTCCTTAAGGCATTAAGCCTTATCACTCAATGATTTTGACCCTTGACTTTTAAAATCAAAATAAAAAATGCATAAGGGTTATATATGGTTGGCCCTTTTAAGCTATGATCACTAGGAACTTCGAAGGATAAAGTTTTGACCACGGTATATGGATAAGGCACTTGATTTTATTTGCAAAGTCAAAAAATTGAAATAATGAAGAGAAGCTTCAAGTAAAAGGTAACGGGTAAACCCTAAACTCAACTCATTTTTATTTTGGATCTTTGAAATGTTGCTCTGCAACTTCTTTCTGCCGCATAGGGTTTGATGATTCTCAGCTTCCTCCTCCATATTCTGGCTCTTTGGTCCTCCAAAACTTGCATTTCCTATGTGAAATGAATGGTAGGGACATGGTAAGCATTGTGTTTGAGGTTTTGACTGGAATACTTCATTATTTTATGTAGCTTTTTGGCTTTAATGGCCGCGACCATACTTGCTTCTTCCTCTGCAACTTCTTTGACACCATTCTTTTTATATCTTTGTGTTTGGACTTTGCAAATGTGACAAAAAAAATGATAAAACCCTCATAATGAGGCCGCAGCCACGCAACTCCACTCTTTGCAAATATATTGGTGAGTTTCTCTTCTCTATTACTGTGTATTCTTTGACATTTGCAACCTGGAAAATACAAGGTTTCTTTGCAAATAAAAGACATGGGTATTTCGTGTTTAAGGAAAACACTTCTTTTTCTGCAATGGCTGTGATATATATGTGGCTTTCTTTCATATTCTTCCTCTCTGCAGATGCAAAAGAATGAGGGTTTGAAAATACAAATGAGGGTTTTATATTTTTTGCATAAAAGGGCCTCTCCTGGCCACGACTTCATCTTATATGCTGTTTCTAGGCACTCTTGTTCATAATAACAGTACTAGGGTTATTATGATTGTTTTATGCTCTTAAATAACAATGCTGACTGTCCCTTTTGTCACTATATTTCTGCATACTGTTGACAGTTCCTTTAACATTGGTAACTGTCCTCTTGATACCTGAAGATTTTAGTCTTCTAAACTTTTGTTAGACCTAACTAACGTTGGTTTGAACATGCTCTTTGTCTAAAGTTCACTGTCTCATACCTTCTACCACTCTTGGACACTCCAGATATTGCCCTTGTGAAATAGCACGATTAAGAAGATTTCCATTAGAACTAGAGAGCATTCTATTAGGATTAGGACCAAAACTTGCACTTAGAAGGCATAATCCCCTTGAAGTAATACCTTGATGCCTTTCCTTTTTGACATTCTCCACAATTTTTAAACCAACTACAGAATGGATAACTGCTTTATGAGAGAAAGGCAAGCTGTCATTTGTTGAGTTCCTGCCATGTTCAGAAAAGTGCCTCTAATCTCAAAATCCTGTAAGATTATCTGCATGCTAAATTGATAAAGTATGACTATCCCCCTTTGCAAGCTCTATCCTCATAGCTAGACCAACGAGGATCAACCCTTGAAGGATTTTCCTTGCAATAACTGCATCCTCTTCTTTCTTGAAGTTTAAGAAGGCATAGTTGCGGGATGAATAGATAGTTACACTATCTATTTCCCCAAATCTAGATAATTATTCTGCCAACACAGTTTCAGTAACATGTTGAGATACATTGCCAACCCAAAGATTTCAAAAGGTCTAAAGTGCATCATGATCCATTTTTTGAACTCCAAAAAGATGAACCTTTTCATCAAGTTGAGGGCCTTGTACTCTGTCCTTATGATTTCATGATTGTTCTTGGGCACTTTGGCATGAATGCTACTTAATTCCATGGTTTATAAGTAACACAATGATGACTGCTTCCTTGTATATATCCTAGAGCAATGTGAATAACTAATATGCAATTCTACCTTATTCACAACAAAAGTGGTAAATATTTGTCATATTTTTTACTTGCATGGCTAGTACGGTCATGTATGACTGTCTCATGGTAAGATAATCAAAGTGAAAAGAAACCCTTCAATGCTTTTAACAATGATTCCACCTTTTTCCTACAACTTGACATGATATTTTCAAAGAAAATAGTCATTCTTGACTGTGGTACATGACATACCTGTACTTGTCTGAGCATTCCTTCAAAGATCTTTACACCCTCATTGTGTTATAGAGATATGTACATTGTGATGTCTGTCAATCATGAGAGTTTTATCATTGACTGCTCTTTTTGCTTATACTGCAGTCTCACTCTTTTGATTGCACCTTGGTTGTGTAAAATGTATCATTGATATCACATATGTTACATAATAGTGGGTTGACTATGTTATGTATTGTTTGACTGTCCTACATGATTTTGACATGCATTGCTGCTCTAATTATGATGGCTGTACCCTGTGACTCACTTGCTGGCATATTTGACTATTCATCTATTTCAGTGCTATACATGACTTTATCATATGATTCTAAATTGTTGTTTTCATGATAAAGGATGAGATAAATACCTCTTAATGGCCTGATGGGTTCTTCACGGCTGTTTCATATGATTTGGTCATTCATTATGGGTAGAGGAAACATGTTTCTTGGTCAAAAATTGTCATTAATAACATTGCTTAAACATGCTGGGATCAACCCTTGTTAGAGCCACATTTTCCCCACATGTTTTAAAGTCTTCAAATTAGCAACATTACTTTTCCTATACCTGCACAGTGAACAAACAAGTTAGCATAAAAACATACCTGATGGCGTTGATTGATTCTCTTCATGATATTCTAATTTATGGCACATGTCTGATTTGATCTTTGATATGAAATGCATGATGTGACAAGTTGATAAAAGCATATGATAACATTAAATATCTGGAGCTCTTACAAGTTTTTTCCCAATTTTTTGTAGGTTCAACTGATGCAACTAGAGCTAAAGACGAGGACTGAAGATCAACTGTCAACTACCTCAACAACCTCCTTGCTCAGGCAATGATGTATATTTAATTTTATCATGTGTTCATCATTTCCTTTATCATCAGATGTATAGCTTGCATATGTCTGCATTGCTCAGTTTAGTCACTCCCACGGCTTGTGTGGGACACATTTGAACACTTCTTTTAAACATGATCAATTAATTTATCTTATGCATTTGGTGTATGTATATTTTCTTTTCAATCAATGCATAGGATAGAGTAACAGATGTAGAATGTATGTTTCAAATATGACATGAAATAAAAGTTCAAATAAATATCTTTATTTCTTTCTTTCAAATATGATCAATTGAATAATTAATTTGTCTTATAACTCCTGAAAGATAAAACTATTTGAGATCAACTGTATTTCTTGAATCTTTGATTTCTTGACATTCTGATTCACCTGTTATGATGATTCATCAGTCCTGATTGGACTGATGGGTTATCATGACAACTGATATCTATCTCTGCTTTGTCAAGACATCAACTGTTTAATGAATGCAATAACTTAAATTTTTCTTTTATTCTTCCTGAAACAACTGCACTTAGGTCTAACTAAATTTAGTGTGAAGAAAATTTAGTAACAGTTACATTCTCAACTTTGGGAGATAACTTACTCAAAACAACCAACTTGTTCAAAATGTGTCACAACAACCTAGTTACCACATGGTTTCTCACACATATATACAACACTCGTAACAACAAGAAAAGTAAACAAACACCAATTATTCCTATTTCTCTTCCTCCATCTCAACCTTTTCTTCCTCCACCACCTTGTCTTTCTCAACATACTAGCAGAGAATATGACCTTGTTGAGAAGCTTTGTGCTACTCCAGCTAAGATCTCACTCTCAGAGTTAATACAAACCTTGTTTGCATACTACGGATGCTGGAGGAGGCTCTACAAAAGATAGTCATCCCACATAGTGTTAGACTAAATGACGTAGCAGCCCTGTTAGATTGTATGCATGCGACGAGTTTGGATATCGTCTTTTAGCAAAATGAGTTACCTCCTCTTGAAACTCAAAAACAACATGATCCTCTCATGATTTTGGTCATCATTAATAGAAATGGAAAAAGCATACTCTAATTGATAATAGATCAGGTCTTAATGTTTATAGCATAGACCTTTTGTGCATAATCAGTGTAGATACGTCTCTCATTAAACCTGATACTCTTTCTATTCATGGCTTTTATAATGTTAGTAGACAGTCACTAGGTACAATCACACTACCAGTTGAGGTTGGACTTGTGACCTTGCCTATGCTTATCCATGTCATGCCTGATTCTCTTTCATATAATCTTCTTGTTGGTAGACTATGGATCCATGCCATGGGGGCAGTCTTGTCTACTCTTCATCATTCAGTGAAGTTTGTTATAAATAGAAAATCTATATAGTTGACGGTGATCTGAATCCAGAAAGTTACTTGCAAGAAGAAGCCAGGTATCAACTTCTCATTTCAAAATCTCTCAATAATTTGATTCCCTCTTCAACAAAAGCTGACCCACTATTCTCTGTTGCTAACAACATTGATGATAAGAACAATGCTCTACCTTCGAGTGCATATTTCAGTGACGATTGGTGTTCACTAGATTTTACACCCTCCTTTATTAGAGAGTACAAAATCTCACAATCTAAATATGAGATCTCGAAGATGGCATCGGTTTTGTTTACATAATCCATTTATTCGAAGCAACTCAAATTGACTATTCCAACTTCTTCTACTTCAACAAATTCTTAAACACCATCATCACCATCTATTCATGACGATGTGCTTTCTTCTTCAACATATGATTACACTTCTCATTTAGACAAAGCTAATAATGTGGCCTCTCCTCCTTTGTTTGATTTGGAGACATGTCACATACTTGGATTCAAAATTCTTTCTAAACATGGATATAATGGAAATGGTTTATGGTGCATGGAACAAGGAGTTAAGGTTCCTATGAAACTGACACCGCTGAAACTGACATCACACTTTTCTAAAGTAGGTTTAGGTTTCTGACCTTCTCCTATGTATACATCCCCTCCTCCATTGTCTAAGGTCTCTATGGCTTCTTCTTTTTAGAAATCAAATCTCTCTCCACAATGGAAAGGGTTGCTTCCTACTCCACCTAATTCTTCTCTTCTATCTCAACAAGAGTGTATCCTGCTAAGTCTACTCAAGGACTGCTTGATCACTCTTCCTTCTCTGACACACAAAATTTTTCCACAAAACAATCAATCAACACTTCCTTTCTATGCATATCATTGAGCGCTAGGCCATTCCACTAGTGAATGCCGAACCTTGCATGAAAAAATTCAACACCTTCGTGACACATGTGCCCAGACTTCCCCTTTTGCTGTAGCACCTCTTCTTTCTTCAAATAACAAGCGATGGTGAGAATCACCTCTGTTGAGCTCATCCTACATAATAAACATTCTTTTCTCTACATCATTATTATTGAGTCTCCATTGTTATGACATCAAACCACCTCCATCATCACATTGCGCCAGACTCCACTACTTTTTAGTGGCAACACGATTCTATTTTTCATGGTTGTTCTCAACTGTACTCTAGGGGATAGGGGGACAACTTGTTCAAGGGGTAGGCATTCTTTCTAAGGATCTCCCCTCCTCTTATACTTTCCCCTCTTCTTTACCTTAAAACATTTGCATATTGTAGATGCAAATATTTTAGAGGGGGGCATATATTCTCTTTTCACATGTGCATCCATACATGCACCCTTATTCATTCATGCCTCCTGAGCTTTGGCTTATTGATGTGCCCCCTACGGTGGTATTTTTCATAGTGCCCCATGAGGCATGGTTATCAATATGCTCCTTGAGGCATAGTGTATTTTACGCTCCTTGAGGTGTTGTTTATTTTTATGCTCCTTGAGGCATTGGTAGTATACAGTCACCTAGCATAACACAACTTGCTATCCTGTGATCCATATAGTCTATGAGCCACCTAGAATAACACAACTTGCTAGCCTATGTGCTTCATATGACCTAATCTTGTTGCAGTCATGGTAACCTAGCATAACGTAGCTTGCTAGCCTGTGATCCATGAAGGTATCTCGATTTACATGACCCCTAGTGACAGTGCAAGCTAGTGCCAAATTCATGTACACTTCTTCATTCGTATTGATTACTCCCCTATCTATCTATATTTCTTCTCTCCCTAAAGCAATTGATTAACTAATTAAATTCTTCTATCTCCTTTTTAGAATTCCTCTATTTTTGGTTTTCTTTTATTTTTTGTTATATTTTGGGGACAATGCAAGGTATTGGGACAACCTTTCACACCTAGGTCTCTTTACTTTGCTGACTCAAAATTTCTCTTTCATTTGCTTATATGCTTGCTCACATGATTTACCAACTACATTTTTATATGCTTTTGTCTTCCATGTATTCTCTATGTATGCTTCATGTTTTTCACGTATGCTTCATGTTTTCCATGTATGCTTCGTGTTTTCCATGTATGCTTTGTGTATGCTCTATGTATATGTGTGATTTATGCCATGTGTCTTGTGTATGTGTAACCTCTTTCTCTAAACATTATAAACTCGTAGATCTTAAGCTTGTGGGCTAGTGCAACTCTCAACTTAGCGACATTCTATGCTTCCAATATTTTTGTCTTGATGATTTTTGGTTTCTCCATACTTTAGCGAGCGTATGAGCATAAGTTCATACCCTCACTATAGTGGGGGTTAAATGTAATGTAGTAAATTACATCTGCTTACAATTTCACACTAGATTTGGTGCTCCTTTTAGCATGTGAATTCAGTCCCTTGACAACTGGTATTTCAAGAGGAAATTAGGCCAAGATATGGGTGCCCAACGCTAGTGTCCTATCCATTGGCTCTAAAAGTTTAAATTTTAAATGTTTGCCTTGTTGTCTTGAGTGATGCACCTTGTCAACCTAAACCCAATTAGGTCCTTGGGATTCATATATAAAGAACTCTCTCTCCCTCATTTAATACACATGAATACACATGAAAAAGATATGATGAAAGATGCATATGAATGATTTATGAATGCAACTTCTCTCTACAAGCCCTCTCTACAAGATCTCGATTTCTGTGAATTACTATTGTATGCATTAACTCTTCTTGTAGGTCTTCAAGGAAGCTTCTTCCTCCTTCAACTCCTTGTGAATTGTGACATCCCTTCAACTAGGGTTTCATACTCATGGTAACTCTATTTCATTACATTTTATTACTGCAATCTTATCATATGTTTTGCTTCTGCTCATTGCGAGCATGGACTCTCTATCATTCTTATCAACATTGTTGTGGAGGTGCGAACACCAACACGGGGTTTGACTGAGGCAAGCCTCTATACAACACAACCATTTTCCCTCTTTTATGTGTGCGGATCTAAATTAGAAGTTTTAAGCATTGATGAGCGACAGGAAGATAGGAACAATAAAGATCGTTGCACACAGGCTTCATTAACATAGAAAGGATTATGGCCCCCAATGCCCAAGTGCTACTAGATCCACCCCTATTTCTGGCTGCAGGCTCCGTCTGCCCTGCTCATTCCTAATCTACTTTTTGTTTTTGTACAGTTGATCTGTAACACTTGTAAGTTGTTTGTTTTGTCAATTAGGTCACTTAAGACCCCAGAACTTGGTATTATCAAAATCAATCCCCACTATTACAATAAAAGAATAGAGCCTGAACAACTTGGCTCTCCCTTGAGGATTGTAGACAAGCATACACATCTTCATCAGCTTGTGTTCTAATGTTGGATAGGAAAGACTAATCTAGAGTTAGTGTATAATTGATTGGATCTTTTCTCCTACTTACCAAAAGGTTGCTCATGGTTTTGAGGGGCCGAGAAGGATTTTGGTGATCTTTTTGGAACGTTTGTTGATTCATTGTCTATCAAGTTTTCTTTTTCTTGATCCTATGCGTTTACTTCTATGGATGGTGTCAATGGTGTATAAGAATCTTTAGAAGGTGAAAGTGGTGTGTACGAATTAATTTTCTCTTTTGTTTTTGATACACGTCTCACTAGATGTCATTTCTCTTGGTGGCATTAAAGGAGTATAACATTCATAAGAATCCTCCTCAGGATCTGAGAAGGCATGTATGTCTACTTCATTTAAGTCTAATGTCTTTGTTTCAAACTCAGGCCACTCTGTTCGATGGGGTTTTTCTCCCATGCACAGGAAAACATGATTAACTCACTCATCTTTTGGCGATACATTGATAGTGAGAATCTCTAGAGGAAATTGTAGAGGTCCATATTTTCCAACCACTCCATGATTTTTATTTTCATTTCTTTTGAGACAATTTTTTTTTTTTTATGATTCTCCTTTCTTAGAGGTTCTTATTTCCACATTGTTGATAGTTTTGATAGGCATTTCTATCCTTTTAATTCATATCAATTGAGGTGTGGGATCTGGGACTGAAATCTTGTTTGTTCGTAATTCATAATTGATTGGGATCCCTATCTTTCTGGTTGCATCAATTTTAACCATACTAAATGGTTCTGGGTCCCCTTTTATGACATATATGTTTTCAAGGTGCAAGAATATGACTTCTTGGAATAATGTGGAAGGCACGACCTTCATTCAGTGTATCCATGGCCTTCTGAGTAGTAAGGTATACCTAGTATCCTTGTCAAAGACATAGAATGTTGTAGGAATAACCTTCAGCCCTATAGAGATAGGTAATGTGATATTTCCTAACGTGGTAGATTTTAAGTTGTTGTATCCTTTCAAAGTGTCATTGGCCACAATGATATTGGTATGCCCATATCCAATCCTTTCCAAAAGGGAAAACATAACTATGTTCATGACCACCCCTGATCAATTAAAGTCCAAGGTTTTTATGCATGTATCATAGATCTATACTTGCAAGTAAAAAGTAGGATCTCTCGTCTTGGTTAGATATGCCTCTGAAGGCATTTTCTTAAGATCAAAGAAAAATCCTGGGTCTTTTAGCTCAGCATTGGGTGGATCTACATTGAAGTCAATCTGGTTTATTTGTTCACTAGGTAGAGGAGTGATCTGGTCTAGGTACCTCAATCCTATTTCTTGCAGAAGGGATAAATGATCAGATGGAGAATTTTTGAGAAGATATATGAATGATATGTGAGCATGTGTCTTCTTCAAATCCTCAATCAATTCATAAGGTCCAATCAGAGCAAGGATTGGTTCTACCACTGACACTACTCCCTCATGATTTTCTTCCTTTTGTTCATTATTGAGTTTGTTTCCTTCATCATGTAATATTTCAACCAATTCTAACATCCTAGTTTATCCTTTTGGTCCTAGTTGGATGAGAATGTTTGTTTTAGTTGATCTCGTAGAACTAGTCATCGCATCTTGCTTGTTTGTTTCAGTGTTTCTATGAGAGGGAAATGGATCCTAGAAAATCTTCATGTCTATATTATATATAGGGCAATATGAGTCTATGTCTATTTTGAATCCTTATTATTATTTGGTGTGACCTCTTTTGGGTTTAGGAACATTTCTATGAATAAATGTTGTTGGTCCTTTGGTAGCCTAGAGATGAATCTATTGTATTCCCTACATGATTCAGTATTATGCCCCCTAGACCTATGAAAGGAACAAAACTGATTATACTCATAGAGGGGCCATTTGTACCTATTTCCATTTTGATTCCACATCTGATGATTATCCTTGGGATAATAGTTATTATTTCAAGGCTGATTGATCGCATTGAGATTCAAAGGATAGTAATCCCTACCATTGTAATCATCTCTGACTTTGTTTCTGAATGGCGGTTGATCTGTTACCCCATCTATTGTCATATTTCTATTATTTTTGAGTATCTTTATGGTAGAGGTGTTGTTTCCATTATTATATCCTACTAGTCTTCCATTTGTACCATAAGTTCTACGTCTGCTATCTATTGTGGCTTGATTGATCCTTAAAACACTTTCTAAGTTTCATATAATTTATACAACAATTTTTGTACCTCATTTTGAGTATCCATATTGAGGGCATGCAAGAAGAGGTTGCATAATTCATGATGATCCATGTTTGGGCACTTGTGGATGAGTAGAGCACATGTCTCCACCTTGTGGAACTCACGAATCCCTATTTTAACAAGTTTGTTCATGTCAAAGGCCAAGACAAACTCCCTTATAAGTTGTCGAAATGAGTGAATGGAAGCTTCAAGAAGGTGATAGTACCAATCCAAGGCAATCCCTTCTAACGTCTTTAGGAAGATTTTGGTGACTACCCCATTGTTAGGAAAGGTGTCTCAACCTTGCAACTACAAAAGGTTACTATCCTCCTAGTTTTAGTCTTTTCAAATACCATTTATCTTGAAGAATGGTTTAGAACTTTCAAAGTTTCCAAAAGGGCAAAAAATGGTAGGCTTACTATTTTTAGTAACTCTACATTTGAGCTTGGATGGACCCAAAATTTTCCCAAAAGGTGTAAAACTACCAAGTATACATCACGGTTGAGTTTTGATTCAAGATCATACCTGGATTGCAAGATATTAAAGTTTCCATTTTTGAAACTCCCAGAAAAAGTTTCAAACTTAGATTTGAGGCATTTAGAGGTCCCTAAATGCCTCAAAAGTTGTTGTAAATAGGGAATCATGTTATATCTTGACATATCTCTTCATGAGATTTCTAACGCATCAAATGGTTCGTCAATCAGACACTCGGATCAAAAGTTATGGACTCCAGAAGTTGGACCTCCTGTTTTGGGAAACATGAAAACGTGTTGGACACTTAAAAAGAGCTATAAAGAGGAGAGTTACACGTCTTGGTGTTTGATTTGGCACATCACAAGGCATCTTTGATTGGAGATAATTTGGGTGCAACTTTTGGGTGATTTTGGCTCATGGTTTTGTAATTACAATTGGCGGTTTACTGTATTGTATCTTCTATATATCAGGAGCTTGAGATGGAGGTTGTGTGTAAAAAAGTTATAAATGTTGAGTTGCCTCCGAATCTTTGGTTGGTTATACTCTTGTGAAATCTTTCTCTACAAGTATATTGTAATCTTTTTAATTCCTAAATAATATATTGGGTGGCTTTGGAGTGCGGGATTTTTCTCCTGAAAGGGTTTCCCCACGTAATTATTGTGTTATGATATGATTTTTGTTTGTGTTTATTTCTATAACTGTTGTAAAGATCTAAAAAGTTATACATATCTCTCCCCTCAAGATTAGTGTAGGAAGTTGTTCCACTACCTTAGCTTCCTTACAAGTGGTATCAAAGCTTGATCACCTTTGTTGGGTTTTTGAACTAATCCAATTTTGAGTGGGAGCTTGTGCAGAAGATACTTTGTGATCTTGTTGTAGGGATTTTAAGATGGCGAGCACATCAGGGAGAATAAAGGTAGAAAACTTTTCTGGTAACAATTTTGAGATGTGGAAGTTGAAGATGGAGGATATGTTAATTGATTGAGATCTGTGGGATGCTATTGATGAGAAAGTTTCAAGGCCCACATATGCTACTTTGGGTGATGAATATGATGTCATGGACTATAAAGCCAAGGGTCTAATCAAATTGTGCCTAAAAAACTCTATTTTAATCAACATCCATGAAGATCCATCTACAAAGAAACTATGGAAGAAACTCAGTGAAATATATCAAGCCAAATATTTTGTGAACAAGATTTTCTTGAGGAAGAAATTGTATTTCTTGAGAATGGAAGAGGGTGGATGAATTTCAGACCACTTGGAAGCATTCAATATGTTGGTGGCTCGATTGACATTAGCTGGTGTAAAAATGAATGAGGAGAGAAGTCAGATCCTACTTTGTTCTTTACCTAATTCATGGGATTCTCTTGTTATGGCGATTGGGAGTACTTTGGTTATCTTGAAAGTTGAAGATGTCATGGGTTCTTTGCTTTCTGAAGAAATGAGGAAGGTATCCATCAGTGCCAAAGAATCCTTAAGTGTTCGTGGAAGACCTAATGAAAAAGGCAAGAAGAGTGAGAAGCGCGACAAATCCGAGTCCAAGGGGAGATCCAAATCTCGTAGAAAGTCCAAAGTTATTTGCTAGAATTGTGGTAAGCTTGAACACTTTCGTAAGGACTGTAAAGAAGAAAAGAAGAAGAAATAGAAGAAATTTGATTCTGATTCTAAGTTTGAGAAGGAAGATGATGATACATTCATTGCAGCTTTGGCCACTCATGCAGGTAATGATGCATGGTTAATTGACTCAGGTGCATCTTTTCATATGACCTCTAATAGAGATTGATTTTTTGGATATGAAGAATTTGATGGAGGTAAGGTGTACTTGGATGATGATTCTCATTTAAATATTGTTGGCCATGGTAAAGTTAAAATCAGATTTCTTGATGGTAGAACAAAAAGGATTAATGGTGTGTTGCATATCCCTAGATTAACATGAAATTTATTATCTATGAGCAAACTAATAGATGTGGGTGTGGAGGTAGTCTTTTTTGATACAAGATGCAAGATGGTTAGAGGTGCTATGGTGATCGCTAGAGGTGTCAGACTTGACACACTATATAAGCTTGATGTATGCACTGTTGAGTGCAGTAGTACTTCTATGAAAAGAAAATCTATGACTACTTCATTGGAAAAGGAGAGGATTTCATTTTCAGTGGATGGTCATGGCTTGTGGGTACCTAAGGGTGCTCTTTCTTCTGAATCAAAATTGCCTACAGAGAAGACTATATTATGGCATCAGAGATTAGGCCACATAAGAGAAAAGGGTCTAAGGACCTTGAAAAATAAAAAAAACCTTGTTGAAGGTTTGACCAATTGTAATCTTGATTTTTATTTCTGTGAGCATTGCATTTATGGTAAACAAAACCATATTTAGTTTTATTCGAGTTCTCATAAATCTTGTGTTGTATTGGATCTTATTCATTGTGATGTGTTTGGTCCTGTAGATGTTCCTTCAATTAGAAATTTCACATATTATGTTTCATTTATTGATGATTACAGTAGAAGGACATGGGTATATTTTCTAAAGAGTAAATATGAAGTTTTTAGTTGACTTAAAGAATTTAAAGCAATGGTTGAGTTGCAGACTGGAAAGAAAATAAAATGTTTGAGGACTGACAATGGCAGTGAATTTTGCTCTAATGATTTTGATAGATTCTATAAAGATTGTGGAATTAAGAGACAAAAGACAACTCTGTATTCTCCACAATAGAATGGAGTTGCATAAAGAATGAACAAGACACTGATGAAGAAGGCTGAGAGTATGCTTAGTGGTGCTGGTTTAGAACAAAGGTTTTTGGCTGAAGCTATTGCCACTTCTTTCTACTTGATTAACAGGTCTCCTATATCAACTCTTGTTGATAAAATGCCTATGGAGGCATGGTCAGGGCACAATCCTTAACTTAGACATCTTAGAGTTTTTGGTTGTAAGGCATATGCACATGTGTTAAAAAGGAAGCGAACAAAGTTGGAGAACAAGATTGTGAAATGTAACTTCATCGGTATAATTATGGTGTGAAAGGATACAAGCTTTGGGAACCCTGTTTCATAGAAGATAATATATAGTAGAAGTGTTATTTTTAGAGAAACTAAGTCTTCTTCTGTTACATTGTATCTAGAACAAAGTGAACATAAAGATGTGATTCAACTCCCTTCTACGCTCGAGAAAGTTGAATCGAGGCCCCTATATAGAGAAGTTGAGGAGAGCTCATCTAGCTTTGAATCTAATTCAGAAGAGGAGGAAGAACCTCCAACTCAGCTTGTTTGAAGATCTACAAGGCATTATAGACAACCAACTAAAAGGTATTCACCTGATGATTGGAGATGTATCTTTTCTTTGAATAGTAACATAGATGAACCTAGATCTATAGAAGAGGCGTTAGGTATGAATGATATAGAGTCCTGGAAGATTGCTATGAATGAAGAAATGACAACTTTGAAAAAGAATGATACATGGGACTTGGTACCATTGCCTAAAGGAAAAAAGCTTGATGGTTGCAAATGGGTGTTCAAGAAAAAGATTGGTTCAGATGTAGGTGTTGAGAAGTACAAGGCACAGTTGGTTGTGAAAGGTTACTCTCAAGTTGAGGGTGTTGATTACGGTGAGATATTTTCTCCTGTTACAAAAATGACATCTTAGATTAGTGCTTTCTATTGTTGTTGCTTATAATCTAGAGGTTGAGCAAATGGATGTGAAAATGACATTCCTTCATGGTAATCTGGAGGGGGATATTTATATGACACAACTAGATCACTACATGGTGAAAGGTAAAAGTAATCTGGTTTGTAAATTGAAGAAATCTTTGTATGGCCTCAAACAAAGTCCTAGGATGTGGTACCCAAAATTTGATACATATGATGTTTGGGGTTTGAGCATTCTAAATCTGATCACTGTGTTTATTATAAATATGATGGTGATTGTTTCCTACTTATTGCACTATATGTTGATGATATGTTATTTATTGGTAAAGGGAAAGGAATGATTTTAGAATTAAAGTCTCAACTTGCAACTAAATTTGAAATGAAAGATCTTGGTGCAACTAAACACATTCTTGGGATGGAAATAAGAAGAGATAGAGTGAACATAAAACTATGGCTTGGCCAGAGTAAGTATGTCAATTTAGTTTTACAGAGGTTTAACATGCAAGATTGTAGACCATTATGTGTTCCTTTTACAATTGGAACAAAGTTATCTACTTCACAATGTCCAACATCCCCATCAGAGATGGAAGACATGAGAAGAGTGCCTTGCCAGAGTGTAGTAAGAAGTTTGATGTATGCTATGGTCTCTACTAGACCAGACATTGCCCAACTAGTGGGAGTTTTTTCTAGATATATGTCTAATCTTGGTAGAGTTTATTGGGATGTAATTAAAAGAGTCTTTAGATATTTGCGAGGTAGCTCAGAGTATTCCTTGTGTTATCATGGTAATTTGATAGGATACATGCATTCCCTTGATATTCATGATTATGTGGATTCAGATTGGGTAGGTGATGTTGATAGCAGACTATCTACTGGTGCTCATGTATTTACTTTATTTAGTAGTGCAATTAGTTGGATAAGTAACAAGATGTGGTTTCTTTATCCACTACTGAAGCTGAGTTTATGGTAACTACTCATGCTTGTAAAGAAGCCATTTGACATAAGATACTGTGTTCAGATATCAAAATAAAACAAGGTGCAGTGATAGTTTATTGTGACAGTCAGAGTGTGATCTACCTAGCTAAGAACCCAACGTTTCATGTCAGGACCAAGAATATTGATGTACAATATCATTTTGTTAGAGATATGGTTGAGGATGGTAGGGTGAAGCTAGTTAAGATAGAGACATTGATGAATGTTGCAGATTCATTAACTAAACTTGTGAGCACAGAGAAGTTTAGATGCGATTCGGAGTCTATGGGCCTCCCAATCCCTAGAAATTAAATCATGGTGTTGATAATCCCTTTGCTCTTGCAAGGTGTTTGACAAGTGGGAGAATTTTAGGAAAGATGTCTCAACTTTGCAACTACAAAAGGTTACTATTATTCTCAGTTTTGGTCTTTTTGAATACCCTTTATCTTGAAGAATGGTTTAGAACTTTCAAAGTTTCCAAAAGAGCAAAAAATGGCAGGGCTTGCTATTTTTAGTAACTCTACATTTGAGATCATATGGACCCAAAATTTTTTCAAAAGGTGTAGAACTACCAAGTAAACATCTCGGGTGAGTTTCGACTCAAGATCATACCTGGATTGCAAGATATTAAAGTTTCCATTTTTTGAAACTACAGAAAATTTTTTGAACTCAGATTTGAGGCACTTAGAGGTCCCTGGACACCCAAAAAGTTTTTTTAACCAGTGAAGTAGGTTATATCTTGATATATCTCTTCATGAGATTTCTAACGTATCAAATGGTTCATCAATCAGACACCTGAATCAAAAGTTATGGCCTCAGAAAGTTGGACCTCACGTTTTGGGAAATGTGAAAACGTGTTGGACACTTATAAAGAGTTGTAAAGGGGAGAGTTACACATTTTTGTGTGTGATTTGGCATATCACAAGGCATCTTTGATTGGAGATAATTTGGGCGCCACTTTTGGGTAGTTTTGGCTCATGGTTTTGTAATTACCATTGGTGGTTTACTATATTGTATATCCTATATATTAGGAGCTTGAGATGGAGGTTGCATATAAAAAAGTCTTATAGATGTTGAGTTTCCTCTGGATCTTTGGTTGGTTATACTCCTATGAAAGATTACTCTGCAAGTATATTGTAATCTTTTTGATTCCTAAATAAAATATTGGGTGGCTTTGGAGTGTGGGGTTTTTATCCTGAGAGGGTTTCCCCATGTAATTACTGTGTTATGGTATGGTTGCTATTTGTGTTTATTTAGGTAATTGTTGTAAGGATCTAAAAAGTTTTGCATATCTCACCCCTCAATATTAATGTAGGAAGTTGTTCCACTACCTTAGCTTCCTTACACCCATCCCAAGGGAGGAACTCCCTTACCGATCTAGTGTATGCCTTTATGCGAGAATTAGGATCCCCTTCTCCCTTGAACTTAGGCAATTCGGGAAGGGGACGTGGCAACATTACATTTCTTATAGCATGGTCAAGAAACTCTTTCAAGTACTCAAGGTACATTCCTAGAAAAGAACTTTGAGATTGTGGGGTTGATAACATTAACCATGTATGTGGACTTTGATATCCAAGTGCTGTGGTTTGATTTGTTTGAATGTTTTGCTGATTTTTCATAGCTTGATTTTATTGAAAGGAATAAGACAACTGAGAGGGGGTTGAATCAGTCGTATCAAAAGATTTAACTTCTTTAAACAAAATCACTTTCACATTCACTTACTTTAACTCCTTATTCTGTCATGATTAAACATGAATAGCAGAATCAAAACATAAACACATCAACACCATACACACATGAACACCAGATTTTTATGTGGAAAACCCTAAAAAGGGAAAAACCACGGTGAGTGTTAGTTCACAATATAATTTAGTAACAATACTGAATAACAAAAGAGGCTCACTGCCCAAATGAAAGGCTCACTGCCAAAGGGTGGCTCACTGCCAAAGGGTAGCTCACTGCTAGGATGGGTGGCTCACTGCCATGAACTGATATAGTAGCATCTACAACATTTCTGAGTTTAGTTCCATTGAAGCGCAATATATCTGCTCTGCTCTACTTTTACAATACACACTTTATCTTTGCATCTTTGCACTTTCTCACCTCACTCACGAATTCATTACATACATTTATACCAATCATCAACCTTGGAATGTACATCAAGATTGGCATTACAATCTACATCCATTGGAACTGTAGCTAGGGTAAAAATCAAGGTTAATGCACAAACAATAAATCATCAAACCCTAACAAGTACAATAAGGTACAAGATAGCATAGAAATCAAATAACAAAGCAAATGCAAACCGAAATCTCTACACTAAGCTCAGCTTGCCTCCATTGCTCTTCTCAATCTTGCATAGGAATGCATGATTTTGAAGGATGAATGTTGGTTGCTCACTATTTTAACAACATAATGGTGCTTGAAAACTCATTCATAAGGAAATTCAACAGCATAAGGCTACTTGAAAACTTATTGATGCAAATGGATTGGTTGAAGGCTGATTTATAGGAAAGGGTTGATTTGAATAGATGGTTGAGATTGAAAGTTGTTTTCAATGATGTGGTTGGCTAGGATCGAATAGGGTTTCCCACTCCATGAGGAGTTGTAGTCATGTGACAAGTGTAGGTTAGACCTAATTTAAATAAAAGATTATTTAAATTAGCGGGACATGTGAAGTGTATTAAATGAAAAATGTACTATGTGATGTGTTTGAATGTGATGAGAGGTGAGGGAATAATTCAAATATTTTATTTGAATTATTTGGGACATGTGAAAGAGGGATTAATTAAATAAATGGAATTTATTTAATGAATTGATTAAGTGATTAGGAGTGGGATTATGCAAGGGACCTAGGACAAAATGTTGCAAGATGTCTCACAAGGTGATGTTGCAAGACATGGACAAATTTAGGTGTCTACATTTTGCTCCTCTTTGAGATGATGTTTGAAATGATGAGATTTATGTCGAGTAACATCATTTCAAAGAAGCTAAGGTATGGATAGAGGAAAAAGATGATGATGGAAAGATAGGATGATGATGCCCCCTTGAGAGGATAGGCGGGTTGGATAAACACGAGTAGGCTCTTGAAATGAAAGGGATTGTTCAAGGAAGAAAGATAAGGGAATGGATAGAAGAAATGAATGATACATTATGCTACAATGAAAGTGAGCAACCATGAAGTTTGATATAGCACTAGACATTATGCACCAAGGTATAAGGACCAAGGTGACGATGTGTCTTATGCACCCAACATAATACAACCTTGTCTAATGTATGAGGAAGTAAACTTAGAGCATTAAAGTCCTAATGTACAAAATGTATGATATAACTTTAGATGCAAAGGTTAATGCAAAAAGCCATTCCAACATACACAAGATATGAATATTAGTTGGAATGATTATGGATTTGATTCAAATGCAAGGTGAAATGATAACACACACAAGCAAGAAAGCAAACATGCGCAAATAATTCAAAAACAAACAAGGTATTGCCTCTGTCAAGCTGTAAACCAATGATTAAGTGATTGATTGATGATGATGATTTGATTGATTAGGTTGGTTGATTGATTTGGTTTATGACAAGATTAGGATCAAGACCAAAGGATGTGATTGGATAATTTGACAAGATTGATTGACTTGATTTGTATGGATTAAGGATGACTTGCATTTGGATTATTGCTTGGAATTTTGATTGACTTGATGGATTGATTTTGATGAATTGATTTGAAGGATTATTTTGGTTGAAGAATTGGGTGATTTGATTGAAATTATGTGATTGATTGATTTTGAGAAATTGATTCGAAGGATTGTTTTGGTTGATTAATTGAATGATTTAAAGAATGAAATGATTTGAATTGATTGGATTGGTTATGAAGAATTGATTTGATTTGAAGAACTGATGTGATTGATTGAAGAATTGGCTAATTGAATTGATTTGTTGGTTTGAGGAATTGTATTGGAGGAATTGAATTGATTTGGAATGAATTGATGAATTCATTGAAAGATTTTGTTGGAGTGGTTCGATTTGATTTTGATGATTGAATGAATTGATGAATGGAAGAATTGATTTGAATTGATGAATTAGTTTTGATTGATTGGAAGAATTTTTTGAATTGATTTGAGTGATTGGAAGAATTGGGTGATTTTATTGCTTGAATTTTTGTTGGATTTTTTATTTTTTTGTATTTTTGGGAATATTTTGATTTTTTTGGATTTTGACATGTTTTGATTTTTTTTGTGTTTTGAATAATTTGATTTTTTTTGTATTTTTTGAATGTTTTGATTTTTTTGGTGTTTTTTTGTGTGTCCTGGAAATGTTTTGGGGGTGGCATTGGATGATAATTTGGATAGCCTTTGTGCTAGATACCAATGACAAGGGAAAACCAAGTCTAGGTGCAAGGAGGATGTAGGATGGATGGACAAAAGGATGGGTGATAGCAAATGGAATGGATGGAAGTATCATAAAGGAGGCTAGGATGTGATCTCCAAAGGCTATGTCGCATAAGAATAGGATGCCCCATTCTATGTGTAATACTTAGGATTTGACATGACAAGGCTTATGACAATAGGACGATGATAGGATTGGATGGAAGTGATGAGGTGTATCAAGAGGTATCCAAAGCATGTTTTAACATTTTACCCTCATTTCTTTATCAAGATAAAAAAGGAGGAAGGGAGGATGGATGAACTTAATATGATAAGTATATGTGGTTAATGGATAAGGATGGTAAGATAAGAAATGGTAGGTTGGATCAGACAATATGCCCCCAAATGTAAGTGACATAGAAGATCAACCTACACATGACGCCTATTTGCCAGGTTTTCATCATGGTACTTGTAGACACCCAAAATTGACCTAATTATCATTAGTATCAAAATATTGCATTAGCTATCATCTGCATTTGTCTAACACACTTGAGCAATTTCCCTATCACTTATTTCTTCTATTAATTAAATAAATTTATATTTATTTAATTAATTCATTTTCTTCTATCTCTTCTAATCTATAATTATTTAATTATTTCTTTATTTTTATCTATTTTAATTAAATAAATCTTTAAAATCCCTTCATAAGCCCACTTTCCAATTAATTAAATAAATCTTATTTATTTAATTAATTTCTCTTATCATTTATTTTCATGAGCTGACATGTGTGCCTCTTTTATTAAAAAACATGTGTGGTACTACATCTTTTATTTAATATCTTTCACATGTAGTACTTTTTATGTACATGGTCACACATAAGCCTTATCTTCCCTCCACTTGTCATCTACACATTCACCTATGACTATCATTTACTCTTAGTTGTTCACATAGCCACCAAATCTCCACCGTTGATTGATTTTGGTTGAGGTCTATATAAACACCCTCTCATTCCATACTACATCCATCCATCATTTTCATATAGCATCTACATTATCATCTTGAGCATATTGAGTACTTTAGCAT
Organism: Cunninghamia lanceolata; assembly: GCA_027924645.1. NCBI lineage: Eukaryota > Viridiplantae > Streptophyta > Pinopsida > Cupressales > Cupressaceae > Cunninghamia > Cunninghamia lanceolata. The sequence goes on along the minus strand of BSBN01000095.1, from coordinate 4,158,733 downwards.
CCATCTAGCATATTATCACTATCATCCATTCATCATGGCAGCTTTTATCTTCATAATTGTTCATTGCTGAGAAGCAATCCACATCATAAATAAGGAATCATACAATCTAGGTGATATTGTTCTTGAATTGCATGCTTTTGATTTCACTTGGATTCGATTATTTGATGGTGGTATGATTAAGTTTTCAATTATATGCTTGATCTTATTAACCTAATTTTTACCTATCACATTTTTGGCACGCCCGGTGGGACCCATGTCCTTGATTAACTTTGCTGTTTGAAGTTGTTTTTGTGAAGATCAGATTTTTTGAGCACTTACAGCAAGTTTCAGTTGCTTCTAAGAGAAAACCAGTCACTTTCAGAACATCTGCATTACTTTTAAGTCAAAATTTGCTGCTTCTAGCATTTTTTGGATTGCTTTCAAGACAACAGTGGTCACTTCCTGTCTTTTTCATGTCGCTCCTGAGCAAACAGTGGTCGCATCTATCATAATTTGCATGGCTTTTAAGCTGAAACCGATTGCTTCTGGCTGTCTAGATCACTTTCTATAAATTAGGGTTTTCTATTTACATCTAACTTTTTATAGGGATTTTTACGCATTTAGCATATTTGGGTCACTTACAAGCCTTAACAATTCACACTTTGATTTTTTGCATCACTTTTGAGTCTCAGCTGCTCGCATCTGCGTCAGTCTATGTCGCTTATGATCAGTAATATTTTACCTTTAGCTGAATACAGATCACTTTTGATCAATAGTTGATCACCTCTGGTAACTGTGTCGCTTTTAGTTTTATCATTTACAGTTAAGTTTTCTTGGTTACTAATTGGTTATTTGTGCAACATCTTATTAATTTTCCAAGAAAAGGAGGTTGTGAAACTACTAACATATCTGTTGCAGCTTCGATCGGTCCAAGACATTATATTATATCACTAATTTAGGAACATTTGGGCTTGGTGCTTAAAAAGAATCATTATTTTCTCCGTGCTTGATTTATCTTTTTTGGATTGCTTGTTGTGCATGTTTGTAACCCAAATTTAATAGCAAAAGTATCCTCTCCCCTTGCCTATCAAATAGATCTTAGGTGTATGAGAACTTGTTATTAGCTTTAGAGGGTTTGTCTTCCCGGTGTGAGAAGGGGTACGACCCAAGCGGTAATGGGCTAAAGCCAAGTCCTTCCAAACCGCTATATAAGAAAAGTGTTTGTGTCGAAAGCCACAAATAATGGGTGTCGTGTTATTGTTGCCTAATTTCACTACTAGCTCAATCAAGTAGTGCTTTTTAAGTTTTAAAGAAGAGAAAGGTACATTTCATCTAATCTTTCCTACATTACATTCAAGTGCATAAATGAAATAATTCAAAATGATTATGTTTATCAAATTACTGCATTTATCTAAGTGCATGTAACATAAGAAAGATTTATACAAATCTTTTCTGAACAAATAAATAATCTTTATTGAATGTAAAATGTACATTATCTTACACAAGCCGTGAGATTAACTTTTCTTATTCAATGAAATTGAAGAACAATCTATACATGAATAAGTAAATATAAATAAATGTGCATGTGAGATTAGAGGCCAGTCATTGCCTGAGAATGATTGATTCTGGTTCTGGTGTGTCATCCTGTTGCCCTGAGTTGCCTTTATCCTTCCTAGTGTCATGTTGCTCCTAGTTCCTGCATCTGGAGAAGATATTATTGATGTTAGAGTAATACTCTAAGCAATGAATGGTCCCTAACCTGACATGAACCAGTACCTATGCATGTATAAACGGATCCTCAAATGCATTAAATAAGAAATGTATACTTTGGATGTCTTAGAAAACAAGCAAGTCATCGAACACATCCAGAGTATGCATTTATTTTCTAACAAGTTTGCTTCATGTGTAGAGATAGGTGAAATTGTGTTTTTGAGTGATTCATTAGTTTATAATATGAGTGGAGAAAATGTGGCTCCCACAAGGGTTGATCCCAGCTCATAGTTATTATAGAAGCATGTCATATGTATTCATCAGATGCAGAGTTCAGACTGTGTGGAAGAGCAACATAGTTTCATGTAAGAGATATCACTGTCCTTGTAAAAGGTAGTCATTTCATCTGCCAGTAAACAAGTCATTTTAATTTTGAAAAAAATAGATTAGATATCAAAAGACAACCTATAGTGATGTAACAAAGTCAATGCAAGAACCTTCAAGTGGGCAGTGGGATAGTCATAAAGCAATGGAGTTTCCCTCATTATTCTAATAGCATGTAGAGGTAGGTAATAGTGATATATCAACATGCAAAGAATAATCAACACTGTGGAAATAACGGTCACTAGGATGACTGTAATGATAGTCCAATGGCTGGAATAATCAATGCATGGATCATTAGACTGAAAGTGCAGCATTAAGTAGTCTAATAATAGTCATCAACATTCAAAAGAAATGACATCATGGGACAATGGGAAAACATCCATGAAGATCTCTAAAAGGTAGTCAAGAATGAGGATAGAACACAACTAAAGTTTTGTTTGGAGTTCTTAGTCTTAGTCTTTGATCTTGAACAAAATGTGTAGAGGGTCTTTTGAAGCATGGTTTATGCAATGAAAGGAGTGACTCTGTCAGAAACATGAAAGGGCCAGTCTTCTCTAGCATATGAAAATCTAAAAGTTCCTTGTAAAGCTAAAGGTTTGTCAAGATACGAGAGGAGCAGTCAACCACTGTCAAGGTAGTATGACAGTCATGAAATAAGGAGCTGAAAACTTGTCTTGAGGAGAAGCATCTTCAGAGTCACCTTTTTGAAACAACATGTATTTTTAAGAAAGCAATCCTCACAAACACTATTCAGACTGTTAAGAAGGATAATTCAGTCATGCAAAAGAGACAGTATTTTAGGACTGATTGGTGCAAAAAGGAGACCCCTATGTGGTTATGCATTGTATTCAAGGAGATCAATCATGTGGATATGGTTATGGAATTATAGCAGGGTATGATACACCACAGAGAAGACATGTAATGCAGAGTATGCAGAGGAATATGAGATAGTCCAAAACATTCAAAAGTTAGCACTATATAGAGTTCAAAAGGTTGAAGAGCAGTGAAACTCTAGGTTAACAAAGGCTAATGGCAGAGTGCAGCAATAATTGAGAAAGTGTGAAGGGCTGTATATGGAGGTTTGTCTGAGCAAGGCATGTAGATTGGATGACAGAATCTATCAAAAGATTGTCATCTATATATTACAAAGATACAAACCCTCTGTACAATTTAAAATAAAAGAGATAATATCCTTCAAGTCAATTCATGAAATGGCTGTCACAGAGACCTATGCTAACAAATAATCATCAAGGTTTTTGAGATTTCCCTGTTAGATTTCATGCCTTTAAATATCCTTGAAAATATTGAGGAAAAGTGAACATAAGGTCTTCTACAGTCTTAACACAGTATCATTTACAAGGATCATTGTGACATTTTGTATGTTTTGAGACAGAGAATAGGGGTCTATCAAATAGTGTAATGCATACAAGTGCCAATTAAGATTGTAGAAATTAAAAGAATCATGACTAATAGTCTAGTGAGGTCTGCAGGTTGGGGTTACAGGTTTGAAACTTGGCATAAGGAATACTTGTCATGTGAATCTTGCATGGAGCTTGTGTATAAAGGTGTTGTGTTATGTAGAGATAGCAGAACAATGCTTTTTGAAGTCACAACAAGACACAACAATGAAGAGATCTTCATATAGGAGACATAGAGCATCATAAAGGGCTCATCATGATGACTATAGAAGTAAAAGAGGTAGTCCTAAAGAGGCAGCATCAATCATGAAAAGTGAATAATAGCATGATAGAGTTTCAAAAGGATAGTCCATGCTTGACAGAGAATAGTCATGCTTAAGGCAAAAAGACAATCTACATTGAAAAACAAGAAACCTTTGGGTATCAGTGATAACATGGGATCACAAAAGTCTAGAAAAGCTAATAAAGAGACAGTCATTTCAAAGGGACAATCATATCTTCTAAATGACTGTCACAGTCAAGACAATGAAGACAACAAAAGACTAAAAGACAGTGACATTAGCAATGATCTCTAAGAGCAGTCTATCGAGGAGAAAATGTGAACATCATAAAAGCTATCCATATTAGAGGGTTTGTAACACAAAACTCTAGTACAAATCAGGGAAACAACTTTCTTTTTCCAGTGCCAGAGAGTGATAGTTTTTGATAAATGTTCAAAGATCTTTTTAGAAACATCAACTCAAATTTGTCATGGCTGTTCATAAAATTCTGTAGGGTTCTAAAAAAATCAAGCTATAGAGTAAGAAACCCTTGTTCTTCAGTAAAAATGCCTTATGCTTGCAGAGAAAAATCCAGAAAGACCTGTGTTTTTCCATGGCCGTTCAGAATGAGGGTTTTTGTTTTCTTAAAACCCTAGGTCAAAGATCAGAAAAAAAGGAGTTTGCTGTATTTCTTCATTATTAGTATAGTACCAGTACTTTTAAAATCATTTTTGAAGTAACAGTGTTGTATTCCCATAGTCATTCAAAAAGTGACGAGGGTGGTTAGAAACCCTAATGAAAATGACTTTTATTTCCATTATTGTTTTCAACTGTCAAAGTCATATATAGAAAACATCATATGTAGAGCAAGAGGTTATGAACAAAAATACAAATTTCATTATTTTCTATAGATCATACTTGGAAATACAATCATTTATATAGGAAACAAAGTCCACTATCACAACCATGACAACAAGATGAAGTGTATAGTATAAACAGTAAAGGAAAAAGCTACAGAAAATGATGAGATTTGCATTTTTGTTCTCAAAAAATAGATTTATCATGCTTACCTTCAACATTTGAGTAGAAAATGTCGAGAAAGCTAGTGAAACAGTGGCAAAAATCATCTACAGAAGCATAGCATGAAACCCTCATGTCGGCGGCCAAAAATGTAGACAAAAAATGCAAAATGTGAAAGTGCAAAATGAGGGCAGAAAAGTTGCTTTTGTGTTTCTTAGGGTTTCAAAACCCCAAGGACCCGATGGGTCTTCTTTTTATTTTTATTTTCTTTTGCATTAACTTTAAAATTGCCTGTGGTCAAAACATCAAGAGTGTAATTGCCTAGGTAATGCCACAAGGTGGCCGAATATTTGTTAAGACTTTGATTAAGTCTTTTATTTCCCTTCATACTAGGATATGCACTTTAGTGCTTTTTGTCACATTTATGTTTATTTCTCCTTGCATATGCTATGAATTGTAAATCAATCACCTTAAATGATGACCTTTATGAGTCATTTAAGTATTGGAGAGTGTTGTGAGACTTTATTGGCTTGGAGAGGATGTAGTTGGAGCTTGTGAAGATGTGGCAGACACATGCCAATGATATAGCATCTTGTTTTGCCTTGGAGGAGAGAAGGTTTGACTAGGTCTTGAGGGTAGTTAGTAGTTGGTTTGTTTTGGAGAGGGTATCTAGGAGTGTTTTAATGCTCTTAGATTCCTTTTGGACTTGTTTTCATGACTCTTCATGTTTGACTAAGTCCTGATGGACTTTTTCTTGCATTATGGACACTTTTGGAGAGGATATAGGCACTTTTGTGACTCTTTTGTATAGAGTTCTTACATGAAGATTTCAGAGACTTGTGATTTTTATCCTTGCTCAGATTTTGTGAGTTTGTAATTCATTTTCTTTTGGATATGTGTACCAGTGTTGACCTTGGAAACTAATAAAGATAAGTTATTTTACCTACTCAATTTTCTACTTCATTGTGTGCATTCGAATTGATTGATGCAACTACTTGTGAGATTATCTATTTCCTTGTAGTTCTATCTCATTTTAAACATCTTTTGCAAAAGAATATGCAATTTACAGGTCATAGGTTGTGTTGAAAATGCAAACATTTTAGTTGTGAAGATATATTTTTTCCTACTAGGAGTAAAGCATATAACCTTCTTATGAAATATTTATGTAAAAGCATATCATTTTGGGCTGTGTATGTCAAGTTACTTTGTTGATCAAACCAAGTGTGTGCAAGCTGTGTTTGCAGGTCCTAGTTAGTTTTGGTGCATCACCTTAGTCATAGATTTCATTTTTTATGCAATTTCTCCTTCACCCTTTTCCTTGTCAAAGCAGTAGTTTAGGTGATAACCATAGGAAGTCGGCCTTCTTCGGAGGTTGACCTCTACTTCTAAAGTTACCCATAGATTTAGAGGTCTTCCCATGTTTCAATGGATTGTTAAACCTTACGTTTAACAGGATGCAAATCTCATTGATAACAGTTATACCGACAACCAACCTCCCCCAAAACCCTCCGAAGCGTAACCCTTGAAGGCTGGGAGATTCCATAACAGAGAGTAGCACTGCCGCACATATAGCCACCCGAATGGATGCCCTTACTAGAAACCTTGTGTAGTAGCCAAAAACCTTCTACTTATTGATGTAAAAGGTGGGACCTTTGAAGCCACCCTGATTCTCGTGGTTCTTAGTAGAGATAGCAGGGACAATCCTAAAATTTGGTGGGGGACAAGCCTTGGGAAACCTAGATCTTGGTATGCGTGAGAAGTGAGTGCTGTGGAGAGGAGCCGGTGCTACCAAGATCCTGAAGCTATTCGCTTTGAATAGGCACGTCAAGGGGACTCAACAAATACAATGTTTTCCTAGCCTAGGTTGTACAAGCTTGTGTATGTTGTGAGTGTGAGTGACTATAATCACTAATTTCCTGTCAAAAAAATCATTCAAACGTATTCCTTGTCAGAAATAGATCACCTTTGAACCTTAACTGCTTACCTTTAGACATCCAGATCACTTTTAAATAGCAGTTGTTCGCCTTTTGCAAAAACTAGATCGCTTTTAATCAACAACTGCTCATTTCTGGCAAACCCGTGTCACTTTTAAACAGTAGTAAATTGCTTTTAGCCTGTAACTAATCACCTTTGGTAAAATTAGTCACCTTTGGTCAACACTATAGTCTGTCATTTGAAACAAAATCTGAGTCACTTTTGAGCTATTATCCATCACTTTTAGCCTCATATGAGTCGCTTTTAAGCTATTACCAATCACTTTTGGTCAAATATCAGCAATCAGTATCCATCCAGCCCAATCAGTAGCACTTTCAGACATTTTTAGCTATGTAATCAGCTTTTAGACAGTCTTCTGAGCATCCACAGTCACCAGAGCATTGTCTTCTATCTTGAGCATATCAATCCATTGGACTTTTTTGAGCTTCCATACTTTTGAGACCCCAAAACAACAACCAACTAGCAAAACTAGCAACCAAACATTATCCTTTTGGCTTTACTTAGCCCTAGCAAAACTAGAAAACAACATAAACAACCAGCTTTTTCCCTTGAGTGTGTGAGCTATCCTCTAAGTCCAGTCAGTTGAGTAGCTCTCAGTATAAAGTTGAGTCTAGGAAGTAATAGAAGTCTGAAGAGAATAGAGAAGTATGCTCTTCCCTTAATCAGTGAATTAGAGCCTCAGACTTCTCGGAAAGACATACTATCTTTTGATTTCCATATGTATTATTTGGCATGTAATATAAAGTGATCAATGAAAGTACAGAGTTTTTTCTTTTGCATATGTGTTCCAATTCTGTCTTGACTGTGTTTTCACTCTGTCTTGTAGCTTGTAAAAAAATTGGTATTAGAGCCAAAAGTTTGTTGTTAATCTAGGAAGAAATGAATCTTGATATTCATGATGTTCTAGCTTATAGCTCTCTGTATAGCTCTCCGTAAAGCTCTCATAATTTCAGTTATTCTGTTGTAAGTCCCTGTCTTTGTAAGTCCCAATTGTGTTGTATTTAAGATAGTCTTAAGGGCAGTAATATTGTGATTCAAGCACAGATTCGAGTGCAGATTTGAGCAAGTAGTATGGACGTCGCATCATCATCTGGTTCATCTATTCCTCTAGATGATCAAACTCATCTTCGAAATCAAGAGGCAAGTTTTACTAATTTCTTTGCTCATAATGAATCTACATTTTCTATGCCAGAAGCTAGTGGTAATGTTTTAGATGAGTTATATGATGAAAGTCCTGAAAATGTTTCTAATAGCACAAGTAATAAACCCTTTAAGGTTCCTAAAATAAAGGTGTCAGATATCTATAGAGATGTTCCTAAGAATTGGATTTTACCTAATGGCTTCAAGGACTGGTTTGGTTATAAGAGTCTTCAGAGGTGTAAAGTTGCAGAACTGCAACATGTTGTCAAAAATGGTTCAGAGGGTAAATTGGAGTTGTTCACACAAACTGAAATAGGCCAATGGCAGGAAAAGGCTAGGTCAGATCCAAAAGCTTATCAGTATATGCATCTATCATTTGTCCGAATAGGCACAATGGGACATTATAGAAAAGGTCTTCCTATAGTTGTTCTAATGTTGCTTTGAGATGCACGATTCTTGAAAACGTCTCATGCCCTGTTAGGAGGTGCCTGTGATTCTATGTCTAATGGTCCTATTTATATTGACTATGCCTTGGATTTTATAGTCAGCCTTAAAGATGCCAATCTAGGTGATGTGTTGACCTATGAGTTTAAAACCATGAACCTATATATGAAAGACAAGTCCATAGATCATTCTCTATGCTTTGTCATCCATTATAGGTTATATAATAAAATAATCCCATTAATGATTAATCCAAGAAGAGCCATGACACCTGAAGAAGTATTGTCTACTGTATGGAAATCTACCAGCTCTACTACCCAACTTCGAGCTCCTCACATAGTTAAGCATAAGGATATTTAAATACCAGAAGAATGGGCACTAGAACTTTGGAGTAAGGATGAACGTCCAGCTAAGCCTCCTCAGTTACAAGGAGTCAGTATCTAAGAAATCGATGATAGGGCTGTGTTAAGATTCTCTTCCTCTCATTCTTCCATTTGTCAATCCTCATCCACACCAATGAAAAGAATCTTTAATTACAATAATCCAATGCCACGAAGACCACTTCCAAGATCTCAATCAGTCCACCTTCAACCCTCAGCCGGGTTTGAACAATTATTTCAGTTCCCATGTGCCAGTACATCCACTCCACAACCACCACAATTGGGATCTGATTGTGACCATAAACATTATTTTAAAATTGAAACAAGAGTCTTTAAGTGTGATGCTTGTAGTTTTGTCTTTACTCCAAAGCATTTGCGCATGATGATGTCAAGAAAGACAATTTCTTTTCCTGAATCCACTATTTAGGATAAAGAGGAAAATGTTATTTCTACTCCTGCTAGTTTATCATTAATTCCTGGTATAATACCTCCTTTTAAGGACTTTATGATGTGTGATATGACCAGGAAATTCGAGTTGGAATTTTGGCCTCAACATGTCTCTCCAGTCGAGGAAAATCAAGCCTCCAGCCAAAGCAAGCTCTTTAACTAGACAAATTTGTGTCTATGCAAACAACTTTTCTATCTCAAGATCAGAAATATTAGTGTGAAGCTGAATTTCTTGCAAATGAAAAAAGATATGTCAGTATGCAAGCCAATCTCCATTCCCTAGTTGCATCTATACAAACTCTTAAACATCGTCTTACTGAGGAATGGAAGTCCACAGTTCAACGTGAAATTGCTCAACTACGAACTGATTATTCTCAGTTCAAGCAACAAGCAGAAGCCTAGTGGACCCATCAGCAAAAACACAACACCAATCACAATCATTCTATCCAAATAGTATGAACTGAAGTTGGCACTCATCTGCAAGTCATTCGTACTGAGTTATCTTCTTCCAACATAGGTTTTACAAATTGCTAAGAAGGTTCAGAAGATTCATGAAATCACTAAACATATAAGTAATACCACTTTTCACTTGGAAAATATAGTGCAAAAGGAATCTCAAGCAATTTAGTCAGCGGTTTCTGTACAATCAAAACCAGCCATTATCCCAAAGAAATTAAATTTTCCTTCTAGCTCTTCTACATATCTACAAGCACAACATGAAGGAAAAGGTTTTCAATTAAAGCCCCAAGTGCCTACCATTGAAAAAGTATGGGATCCTAAAATAGGAACATTGCGTGATGTAGCTCCTGAAGAAAAGTCCCAAGGAAAATTGCAAATGGCAAGAGGGACCAGTACCAATGGAAATGGATCAGATCCATATAGAAACATCCAAAACTATAAAGATGAAACACCTCCATCTATCAATTTTGACTCCTACGATGATGTTGAAAATAATAGGAGTATTGATGCTATTAGAACATGGGTCACTAATTTTATAGTCACAAGTACTGGAGTCTCATAAAAAGATGCTGTAAAGCAAGCCCTTAACTCAATCACTGGAGTTGCCAAAAGGGTTTGGGATAGATTAGATGAGACTTATAGGGAAGACCTGATAACCCATGGTATTGATCAAGTGTGTGCCAAGCTTACTAGACTATTTGTAGGTCATACAGACTCTCAAGAGAGGATGGCCTCTAACAAGTTTGTCTGAGGCAAATGCAAGGACATGAGGTACTTTAAAGAATACTGTCATGAGTAGTATAAGAATTTTTATCAGTCTGGTAAAGAGCAAAATCAAGAATTTATGTATACAACATTCTTGAAAAGTTTTGGTGATGTCATGGGAGAATATTATAATAAGAGGGTTCTAGAAAATTTGGTTGCAGAAAACATAGATTTAAAAGAAGTTACTATGAAGTTACATTCCCTCAACTAGTTTTGTTTTTAACTAAACTTAATGAAGAAATTTGTTTTTGAGTCAAAAAGGAAAAAGGAAATGAGAAAGGTCAGACCTTTAATTTCATCTGCAGTTTGTTACCAAATTACTCCTAGTAATCAGTTTCTGGACAAACCAGAAAATTCCTCCTATAAAGGTAAAAAGAAGTGTTATGACTTCACTCAGCCTAATAAAGGGTATAAGAAAAAGAAATTCTCAAAATATCCTTGAAAGAAGGGCTATTTTAGAAAAAAGAAATAATTTCAAAAAAGGAGGAAAATGGAAACCAACCTTTTATATCTGTAAAGGTGAACATTATGCTAACAAATGTCCTGACCATCATAAAGCAAGGAGTAAAGGTAAAGTCAGGATAGCTCAAGAAGCAGGTGTGGACAATGAAGAAGAATATGAGTATGTTGATGATTATCCCTCTGATCCAAAATATATTATTTTATCTGAGAAAGAAGAAGTAGAATCCTCAGGTGATGACTCAATTCCCTCGGATCAAGAAAAGTCTAATCCAGAAGCTGAAAAGGACGATGAAGAAAATAATTTTGAAATTTCATTCTTCTGTAGAATGATGAAACTGGCAACTCTGGATCAACTAATCCAAGAAAAATTCTTGATACAAATTTTTTTTAAAAGAAATGAACTTTGGGCCCGAGACATGGAAAAAGAAGAAGATTAAGTTAGAACAATTATATGCCAAAAAGGACCTTCTATTTAAAAAAAGTCAATCTCAAGAACAGCCACATCAGCTGCATATTTCTAAATCTCTTCCTCAATTATACCGTTGCCACAAAGGAATGCCCTTGAAGCACCTGTAGTAGGCAGTATGGCTCGCAAGATTTGGCGTAGGAAGAGAATAGCTTATTTAGAAATAGTTTTTGCCCAAGCAAAAAATGAAATTGAGGAGATAGAGGAAGAAGAGAACAAGAATTTGAATGAAGAATTAGGTAAAAATAAGGAATTGGAATCCTATATTGATAAATTTAATTCTCTAGGAACTATACAACTCCCCAAGAAGGTAATCCAACCTGAAGAGGATCTATTTTGTCATGAGAAATCCTATAGTCCTATGATAGAAGAAGATATTAGGGGAGAAGGCATTGATCCAGACACAGGTATTTCCAATCATGAGGTAGGAAGTTCCTCACAAAGACAATTTAGAGCTCTACAGCGTCCAAGGACTACCACCTATCCTAGTCTAATATTACACATTCATTTTCCTAGAATAAAGCCTTATCCATTGTCATTCCTTTGGGACATTGGTGCAGACCTCAATGTAGCCAGATACAATTGTTTTCCTAAAAATCTTTGGACCGAGGGATCAACTAAGATTCAGTTTGGTAATGGACAACACACATCTAAATTGGTATGTAAAGCACCTATTCAGCTAGATTCAAATCATGTAGAAGCAATACCTTTTGTCTATTATGAAATAGATGGTTATGATGGAGTCATAGGAAGTGCTGCCATGCAAATGTGGGAACCAATTTTACTAGCTCAAGATAGCATAACTCTAAAGAATCAGTTCAAAGTTCCTCGACTGTCTTTAGAATTTGCTTATACAAGCAAGACAGAATTAGAACGCAGATGTAAAAAGACTACAATCTGGATTGCTAGGCAGGATGCAACTATCCAAAATCCATTAGAACAAATCAAAAGGGAATTTGCAGAAACAGTCATGACAAAGGATTTGAAAAAGCATAAGAGAAATATTTTTTGTAACATCACTCTTAAGAAGGATGCATCAGGTCAATAAATTCTGCCTAAAGCAAAGGCTAACTATTTCCTTATGAGCTCTTTAGAGACAAAATTGTGTAAAAGGGAGATAGAAGAACTTTTACAGCTTGATTTGATTCAAAACTCTACTTCACCATTTTCATGCCATGCAATGTATGTTCCAAAATATGATCAGCATGGAAAGGAATTACCAAAAAAAAGATTGGTAGTCAATTACAAGCCTTTGAATGAATGTTTGCAGGATAATAGGCATCCTCTTCCAAGCAAAGACCATATTTGGTAGAGTATTCAAGTAAATAATAAATATTCCAAATTTGATCTCACAAAGGAGTTTTTTCAGGCATCTCTTAAACTAGAAGATTATCATAAAACTGCTTTCTCAGTTCCTCAGGGATTGTTTGAATGGAAAGTTTTACCTTTTGGTATCAAAACAACTCCCTCTATTTTTCAGCAGCATATGGATATTCTTTTTAGAAAATATTCTAAATCTATTATTTCATATATTGATGACATCTTAAATTTCAGCAAGTGTCCACAAAGCCACCTTGAGCATCTCAAACAATTCCTTCAGATCTGTCAATCACATGATTTTGCAATCAATCCTTCCAAAAATGAATTTGCTAAATCTGAGATTATTTTCATTGGTGTTAAGCTTCTTCCTAATGGAAAGATGGAAGCCTAGGAACATATTCTCAGCTGCATTGGAAACATCCAAGTAACAACCCTTACAGAGCTCCAGAGATTTCTTGGGTTAATTAATTATATTGCTGGTTTCTATGTAAACATTGCTCAAGATCAGAAAATCCTGAATGAACTCTTGACAAAACATCCACCTCCATGGACAAGCAAACATGATGCTTGCATTGCCCGGATTAAAGAAAAATATGCCAATTTACCAGCATTAAGGATTCCTCGTAATGGACCCAAAATAGTTGAAATCGATGCTAGTGAAAGTACATGGGCTGGAGTATTGAAAGAAAAACTTCCCACCGGCAAAAAAGAAATTGTTAGATTTGCCTCTAGTAGCTTTAAAGCCAATGAACTCAATTATCACAACACTCAAAGAAATTCTTGCTGTTGTCAATTCACTAAAAGCATTTTATATGTTCATTGTTGATAAAAGGTTTGTTGTTTGTAGTGACCTTCAAAATCTCACAGGATTTTTCAGAAGAGAATCCAAGGACAAAGTCATCTGGGGAAGGTTATTATGGTGGGCAAAATTTCTTAACACTTTTGAGTTTGATATTGCACACTTACAGGGCAAGCAGAATATGTTTGCAAACTTTTTGTCCTGAGAAGGCCATTAGGAAGCACTTATTCAACAGGGCACTATCCGAGTCATTCGGATGCGTGAAGAAAGATGGTATGAGAAAAGTTGTCCAGAATTTAGCAGTAATCCTTTCAATCAAAGGGATCAACGTAATTTCAATCTGGCAAAAGACTACTTGTCAGACAGGCACAAAATGATTATTGCAAAAATAGCTTTAACAACCACAGGTGTTTGGAGCAATAATTCATTCTTCCAATTCTCTGCTCAGGGTGAACTTGCGGATCCTGAAATTGGTGCATGTCTTCCCAACTGGGTTGGAGATTTTCAATTACCAGTCAAGTTTCAAAATTCTTTAATCCAACGTCCAGATCGATGGCTCCAAGGAGAAAAGGGAATCGAATACATGCGAGACATGTTTCAGGGACCCTATCCTATTTCACAAATGCAGTTTGTAGAATCTGCCAGCTATAAACGAGTATTATTCAAGCTGACATTAGGATCTTATCATGATAGCTTGATCAATCGCTATGTTTGTCAACATTATGGTCCTTTTGGAGCAGATTCCATGTTTCAGCACTGGACAATCAGAGCCAGAATACGCCACCTATATAACAATCAGCAACCCATATGGATAACAACAAAAACTTATCGCCTTGAACTTGGTGATACAGATACCATGACACAAGGCATATACGGACCCTGTAAACTCAAAACGATGACTATACTTTCGAAAGAACCTGGTCCATCCACTAATCCTTATGCATGAGAATCTGATCGTGAAAGCTGTCTTCTCGGTCATCCTCTAGATTCATGTCCTTGCTATATTCCAACACTAGTTGCATCTGACGAAGATAATAACACTGACTAACGAGTGGGGTTTGTCCCTCATCGGAGACATCTGTCACTCCATAAGAAAAGCACAGACGTGGACCATACCACGGTAAAAGGGGTAAGGTTACCACCTCAATGTAACCTCGGGTTAGTCTTCCTGAGATTAAAAATCAACTTTGGAAAAAGTAGATTCCCACTAGCTTTGTCGGTTAGTCTTAACCCTTTCTTGTTCACGGGATGATTGGGACCACCCAAAGAGAATCTTATCTTCTTGCTATGGTCTTCCCTACGGAAAGGAGATACTTTGTTGTCACGTTTCTACTGGCGGAACTCAAAAATAATTCTATATTGTAAAATGAAGAGGCGGCTGAAAATTTCTATAAATACCGCTCATTCACTCATTTGAAGGCATCGAGTCTTAGTGAGTTCAGTCTGGAGAAGAGATCAATAAGTCCAATCAGTTGAGTAGCTCTCAGTCTAAAGTCGAGTCTAGGAAGTAATAGAAGTCTGACGAGAATAGAGAAGTATGCTCTTCCCTTAATCAGGGAATTAGAACTTCAGACTTCTCAGAAAGACATACTATCTTTTGATTTCCATATGTATTATCTAGCTACATTGAGGTCTACACCAGTGTCCCAGAGGAATGACAATGGATAAGGCTTTATTCCAGGAAAATGAATGTGTAATATTAGACTAGGACAGGTGGTAGTCCTTGGACGCTGTAGAGCTCTAAATTGTCTTTGTGAGGAACTTCCTACCTCATGACTGGAATTACCTATGTCTGGATCAATGTCTTCTCCCCTAATAGCTTCTTCTACCAGAGGACTATAGGATTTCTTGTGACAAAATAGATCTTCTTCAGGTTGGATTACCTTCTTGGGGAGTTGTATAGTTCCTAGAGAATTAAATTTATAAATATAGGATTCCAATTCCTTATTTTTACCTAATTCTTCATTCAAATTCTCATTCTCTTCTTCCTCTATTTCCTCAATTTCAATTTTTGCTTGGGCAATAATTATTTCTAAATAGGCTATTCTCTGGCTATGCCAAATCCTGTGAGCCATACTGCCTGCTACAGGTGCTTCAAGGGCATTCCTTTGTGGCAACGATACAATTGAGGGAAGAAATTTAGAAATATGCGGCTGCTGTGGCTGTTCTTGAGATTGACTTTGTTTAAATAGAAGGTCCTTTTTGGCATATAATTGTTCTAATTTAATGTTCTTCTTTTTCCATGTCTCGGGCCCAAAGTTCATTTCTTTTAAAGAATTTTCTGTATCAATAATTTCTTGGATTACTTGATCTAGAGTTGTCTGTTTCATCATTCTACAGAAGAATGAAACTTCAGAATTATTTTCTTCATCCTCCTTTTTAGCTTCTGGATCAGACTTTTCCTGATCCAAGGGAATTGAGTCCTCCCCTGAGGCTTCTACTTCTTCTTCGTCAGATAAAAAAATATCTTCTAGATCAGAGGGATAATCATCAATATAATCATATTCTTCTTCATTGTCCACACCTACTTCTTGAGCTATCCTGACTTTACCTTTATCCCTTGCTTTATGACAGTCAGGACACTTGTTAACATAATGTTCACCTTTACATATATAATAGGTTGGTTTCCATTCTCCTTTTTTGAAATTATTCCTTTTTCTGAAATAGCCCTTCTTTTGGGGATATTTTGAGAATTTCTTTTTCTTATACCCTTTATCAGGCTGAGTGCAGTCATAACACTTCTTTTTACCTTTATAGGAGGAATTTTCTAGTTTGCCCAGAAACTAATTACTAGGAGTAATTTGGTAACAAACTGTAGATGAAATTAAAGGTTTGACCTTTCTCATTTCCTTTTTCCTTTTTGACTCAAAACAAATTTCTTCATTAAGTTTAGTTAAAAACTGAACTAGTTGAGGGAATGTAACTTCTTTTAAATCTAAGTTTTCTGCAACCAAATTTTCTAGAACCCTCTTATGATAATATTCTCCCATGACATCACCAAAACTTTTCAAGAATGTTGTATACATAAATTCTTGATTTTGCTCTTTACCAGACTGATAAAAATTCTTATACTGCTCATGACAATATTCTTTAAATTACCTCATGTCCTTGCATTACCTTGGACAAACTTGTTATAGGCCATCCTCTCTTGAGAGTCTGTGCAACCTACAAATAGTTTGGTAAGTTGGGCACACAGTTGATCAATACCATGGGTTATCAGGTCTTCGCTATAAGTCTCATCTAATCTATCCCAAACCCTTTTGGCAACTCCAGTGATTGAGTTAAGGGCTTTCTTTATAGCATCTTGTTCTGAGACTCCAGTACTTGTGGCTATAAAATTAGTGACCCATGTTCTAATAGCATCAATACTCCTAGTATTTTCAACATCATCGTAGGAGTCAAAATTGATCAATGGAGGTGTCTCAGCATTAGAGTTCTGGATGCTTTTGTATGGATCCGATCCATTTCCATTGGTACCGGTCCATCTTTCCATTTGCAATTTTCCTTGGGACTTTTCTTCAGGAGTTGCATCACGCAACGTTCCTATTTTAGGATCCCATACTTTTTCAATGGTAGGATCTTGGGGCTTTAGTTGAAAACCTTTTCCTTCATGCTATGCTTGTAGATATGTAGAAGAGATGGAAGGAAAATTCAATTTCTTGGGGATAATGGTTGGTTTTGATTGTATAGAAACCACTGACTAAATTGCTTTAGATTCCTTTTGCACTATATTTTCCAAGTGCAAAGTGGTATTACTTATATGTTCAGTGATTTCATGAATCTTCTGAATCTTCTCAACAATTTGTAAAACCTGTGTTGGAAGAAGATAACTCAGTACGAATGACTTGCAGATGAGTGCCAACTTCAGTTCATACTGTTTGGACAGAATGATTGTGATTGGTGTTGTGTTTTTGCTGATGGGTCCACTAGGCTTCTACTTGTTGCTTGAACTGAGAATAATCAGTTCGTAGTTGAGCAGTTTCACATTGAACTGTGGACTTCCATTCCTCAGTAAGATGATGTTCAAGAGTTTGTATAGATTCAACTAGGGAATGTAGATTGGCTTGCATACTGACATATATTTTTTCATTTGCAAGAAATTTAGCTTCACGCTGATATTTCTGATCTTGAGATAGCAAAAGTTGTTTGCATAGACACAAATTTGTCCAGTTAAAGAGCTTGCTTTGGCTGGAGGCTTGATTTTCCTTGACTGGAGAGACATGTTGAGGCCAAAATTCCAACTCAAATTTCTTGGTCATATCATACATCATAAAGTTATTAAAAGGAGGTATTATACCAGGAATTAATGATAAACCAGCAGGAGTAGAAATAACCTTTTCCTCTTTATCTTGAATAGTGGATTCAGGAAAAGAAACTGTCTTTCTTGACATCATCATGTGCAAATGCTTTGGAGTAATGACAAAACTACAATCATCACACTTAAAGACTCCTATTTCGATTTCAAAATAATGTTTATGGTCACAATCAGATCCCAATTGTGGTGGTTGTGGAGTGGATGTACTGGCACATGGGAACTAAAACATTTGTTCAAACCTGACTGAGGGTTGAAGGCGGACTGACTGAGATCTTGGAAGTGGTCTTCGTGGCATTGGATTGTTGTAATTAAAGATTCTTTCCGTTGGTGTGGATGAGGATTGACAAATGGAAGAATGAGAGGAAGAGAATCTTAACACAGCCCTATCATCAATTTCTTGGATACTGACTCCTTGTAACTGAGGAGGCTTAGCTGGATGTTCATCCTTACTCCAGAGTTCTAGTGCCCATTCTTTTGGCATTTTAATATCCTTATGCTTAACTATGTGAGGAGCTCGGAGTTGGGTAGTAGAGCTGGTAGATTTCCATACATTAGACAATCCTTCTTCAGGTGTCATGGCTCTTTTGGCATTAATCATTAATGGGATTGTTTTATTATATAACCTATAATGGATGACAAAGCACAGAGAATGATCTATGGACTTGTCTTTCATTTATAGGTTCATGGTTTTAAACTCATAGGTCAGCACATCATCTAGATTGGCATCTTTAAGGTTGACTGTAAAATCTAGGGCATAGTTAATATAAATAGGACTATTAGACATAGAAGCAACGACACCTCCTAACAGGGCATGAGACATTTTCAATAATCGTGCATCTTGAAGTAACATTAGAACAACTATAGGAAGACCTTTTCTATAATGTCCCATTATGCCTATTCGGACAAATGATAGATGCATATACTGATAAGATTTTGGATATGACCTAGCTTTTTCTTGTCGTCGACCTATTTCAGTTTGTGTGAACAACTTCAATTTACCCTCTGAACCATTTTTGACATGTTGCAGTTCTGCAACTTTCCACCTCTGAAGACTCTTATAACCAAACCAGTCCTTGAAGCCATTAGGTAAAATCCAATTCTTATGAACATCAATATAGATATTTGATGCCTTTATTTTAGGAACCTTAAAGGGTTTATTACTTGCACTATTAGAAACATTTTTAGGACTTTCATCATATAACTCATCTAAAACATTACAACTAGCTTCTGGCATGGAAAATGTAGATTCATTCTGAGCAGAGAAATCAGTAAAACTTGCCTCTTGATTTCGAAGCTGAGTTTGATCATCTGGAGGAATAGATGAACTGGATGATGATGCGACGTCCATACTGCTCGCTCAAATCTATGCTCGAATCCGTGCTCGAATCACAATATTACTACCCTTAAGACTGCCCTAAATACAACACAATCGAGACTTACAAAGACAGGGACTTATAATAGAATAATTAAAATTGTGAGAGCTTTACGGAGAGATATACAGAGAGATATAAGCTAGAACATCATGAATATCAAGATTTATTTCTTCTTAGATTAACAACAAACTTTTGGCTCTCATACCAATTTCTTTACAAGTTGCAAGATAGAGTGCAAACACATTCAAGACATAATTGGAACACATATGCAAAAGAACAAACTTTGTACTTTCATTGCTCACTTGATATTACATGCCAGATAATATATATAGAAATCAAAAGATAGTATGTCTTTCTGAGAAGTCTGAGGTTCTGATTCCCTGATTAAGGGAAGATCATACTTCTCTATTCTCTTCAGATTTCTATTACTTCCTAGACTCAACTCTAGACTGAGAGATACTCAACTGCTTGGACTTATTGATCTCTTCTCCAGACCAAACTCACTAAGACTCAATGCTTTCAAATGAATGAATGAGAGGTATTTATAGAAATTTTCAACTGCCTCTTCATTTTACAATATAGAATTATTTTTGAGTTCCGCCAGTAGAAATGTGACAACAAAGCATCTCCTTTCCATAGGGAAGACCATAGCGAGAAGATAAGATTCTCTTTGGGTGGTCCCAATCATCCCGTGAATAAGAAAGGGTCAGGACTA
Organism: Cunninghamia lanceolata; assembly: GCA_027924645.1. Taxonomy (NCBI): domain Eukaryota; kingdom Viridiplantae; phylum Streptophyta; class Pinopsida; order Cupressales; family Cupressaceae; genus Cunninghamia; species Cunninghamia lanceolata. The sequence goes on along the minus strand of BSBN01000095.1, from coordinate 4,138,885 downwards.
ACCAACAAAGCTAGTGGGAATCTACTTTTTCCAAAGTTGCTTTTTGATCTCGGGAAGACTAACACGAGATTAGATTCAGGTGGTAACCTTACTCCTTTTACCATGGTGTGGTCCATGTCTGTGCTTTGCTTACGGAGTGACAAATGTCTCTGACGAGGGACAAACCCCACTCGTAGTCAATGTTATTATCTTCGTCAGATGCAACTGGTGTTGGAATACAACAAGGACAAGAATCTAGAGGATGACTAAGAAGACAAATTTCATGATAAGATTCTCGTGCATAAGGATTAGTGGATGGACTGTCATGCCCACATTTCCCATGTGGTCATGACACACGTCATGTCCACATTTGTCATGACATGAACTATCAAAATTTTAAACACGCTTCCCTAGAAACCCCCTCGCATGTGTAAGTGTGCTCAGTGGCATTACGCATAAGGTGTAAACATGACAGTTGAATGTGGGGTAATGCATTCACTGGCACATACCATTTGCAAAGAAGGCCAACTAGGGGGTCGATGTGACACTGTTAACGTCGCCACTAGGGTTAGGATCAATGATCGAAACCCTAGGTCAACCTAAGTGAATGGTGGGATTTTGACATAAGTCAAAATCAAAAGCCAAATTCAAGTCCATGAGAAAAAATATAATTTAATACCAAAACCTAATGTCGATAACTGGCAATACAATAATTTAATCCTAAGCAAGGTTAAATTTCACTAACCTATCTAAACCCTAAATTCTAGAAAAATCTGGCAGCATAACGCCTCCCAGGCGTGATTATGGTTTACTATAATAAAACTAATTTTGATCGAAAGTTTACTAGTTTGGTTTTAAATTATCCATGTTACACTGGTTAAATTGGTAGATCAGTTAAATAGATTAATTAAAACATTTTTCAACAAAGATCGATCAATTTGTTCTCCTTCACATTTTCTATCAATCAGAGTTATCTCTGTGTCCTTTACATTATTCCTAATTTCTTGGTAGAACAGATTATGGACACATGTTATACTAACTTCATTTAGATAGTTTACTAGGTTTCCAATTTGGTTTAAATTCTGACTAATTTAATTTTGCTAAATATATTGCTCTAAAAAGATTAAAAGGAATATTAAAATTAAATTAATAACGATGTAGTTTATATTGTCCTCGTCAAGTTAGGGTTGAAAGCAAAGGTTTAACCCAATTGTTTAAAATAATTACATCTCACTAATTAATTTGGTGTAATCATTTAATAAAACAATAAATATCCCTCTTCAATAACATATTAAAAAAAATAATAAACTATAAATTCCCTCTAGTCATATACTATTCTATTTAAATTTTTACCTTACCCCTAAACAATTAAAATTAGGAACATTTCCAAAAGAATTAAAGATTACCCAATTCTTTATTTATCTCAAACCCCATTTTTAAAATTAAATTTGAAACAATGAAAGAAAATTAATAAAAAGAGTGGGAAATAAAACAATAAGGGCAATTTTAAATAACTAAGCCCTAAAAAGTCCTCACAATATAAAACTAATTTCCTTAAGGGCAAAAAGCCCTAACCCTATTTCTTAAATCTCATTTTCTTTTCTCCTTGTTTGGTTTTCTCTTCTTCTCTTTTTTTTTTCTCTTATTTTGTTTTGGATTTGTGTTTTTAGGTTTAATGGAAGGTCATTCATGAGAGTGCATATATATATATATATATATTATAATTGTTGTGGGTGTGGGGTTTACTGCCCATAGAGGGGCCAAAAAGGAGAGAGGTGAATATGAGGTGAAGAGTGGCACTGCTGGGCAGCGGTGGTGTTGGTGGAGGGCACGGCAGTAGGGAGGCTGCAGGGTAAAGGGACGGGCAGCGACGAAACTATGGAGAGGACGGATTGCGGTCTGTGCGGGGGGTTTGGTCCGCGGGGGAAGGCAAGAGTGGGGAGTGTGGGGAGGGGGCGGAGCCCCCACCCCACACTCCCACTATATAAAAGGCGACGGTGGGGGGGGGGGTTCGAACCCCCCACCACATACTTCTTTTCTTTTCACCTTAAAAAAAAACCGCGAGCCATACAAAATGTGTAACATTCTATTTTCATTTTTAACACAACGTTTATTTTTTTTAATGAGTTATATCTATACACTATTGTATACATAATAAAAACAGTTTATATATATATATATACACTGCTATATACACAATTTTAGTCCTATTTTAAAAAAAATAGTTTATATATATATATATATATCAAATATACAATTCTCCTTCAAAACTCACAGATTTTCTTTTTAAACAAATAAACAAAAGATTTTTTTTTTCTTTTTTTATATCAAATTTATATAAAGCAAAGGAACATTTTTTTTTTTTGTAAAAACATATTTCCTCATAATCATTCCTTCAAAGAATTTATTCATTATATATATATTTTAAAAGCAAATGCATTTATTTAAATACTTCAAATATATAGCAACAACTAAATTTCTTTTTTTTTTCTAAGGAAATAAAATGTACAAATTTTCATTCTATCCCACATAGATAAAACATCAACTACCCTATTTCTTTATTTTAAAAATAAACATACAAATAAAATGGCAATAAGACCATATCATTCTTTCATTGCTCTATTTTTTTTATTTAATCACAATTATTGAAATCAACAAATTAAAATTTCTATTGCAATGCAAATAGTTTCATACACGCAAGCAAAATCATACTTTTACAACATGAGAGAGAACAAGGTTCTCCTCTTTTGAAATCTAAAAATGATACAAAGTCTAACTTGGCCATGCTCTCTCAAGATCTAAAAAAAAAAGATAACAACTCTTAAGATCAATGAAAATTTCTTCTTCTTCACATAGCTCCAAATAACCTGCAAAGACACAAAGAGGGGGAAGAAGCCACTACAACATGCTCTCCTCCCTACCATTGACTCACTCATGAGTCACCCCTGAGCTAGGAGGTCATCCTCACACTAGGAAAACTCAAGCCACAACACAACAATGCATTCAACAACCAAACACAAAATTACTCCCATGGCTGTCACAACACAAAACTTACTCAAGGTGAGTTTAATGGGGTAGGGGAGTGGACATAACTCAACTCAAGAGTGCCACTCCAAAACTTCCCAATACAAATACCTCTCAAGGCCTCAAGCCAACACTTTTAAACATAGTTTCACAAAACTTTCATTTGGCTCTCAAGCCATTTCACACACACACACACACACACACACACACACACACACACACACACATATACACTGTTGTATACATAATTTTAGTTTTATTTTTTTTAAAAAGTATAAATAAAAATAGTTTATATATATATACACTGCTATATACACAATTTTAGTCCTATTTTTTAAAAAATAGTTTATATTCATATATATATATAAAATCTCAAATATAAATTTCTCCTTCAAAACTCACAGATTTTCTTTTTAAATAAATAAACAAAAGATATTTTTTCTTTTTTTATATCAAATTTATATAAAGCAAAGGAACATTTTTTTTTTTGTAAAAACATATTTCCTCATAATTATTCCTTCAAAGAATTTATTCATTATATATATTTTTTTAAAAGCAAATGCATTTATTTAAATACTTCAGATATATAGCAACAACTAAATTTCTTTTTTTTTCTTTTCTAAGGAAATAAAATGTACAAATTTTCATTCTACCCCACATAGATAAAACATCAATTACCCTATTTCTTTATTTTAAAAATAAACATACAAATAAAATGGCGATAAGACCATATCATTCTTTCATTACTCTATTTTTTTATTTAATCACAAGTATTGAAATCAACAAATTAAAATTTCTATTGCAATGCAAATAGTTTCATACACACAAGAAAAATCATACTTTTACAACATGAGAGAGAACAAGGTTCTCCTCTTTTGAAATCTAAAAATGATACAAAGTCTAACTTGGCCATGCTCTCTCAAGAGCAACAAAAAAATAAGATAACAACTCTTAAGATCAATAAAAATTTCTTCATCTTCACATAGCTCCAAATAACCTGCAAAGACACAAAGAGGGGGAAGAAGTCACTACAACATGCTCTCCTCCCTACCATTGACTCACTCATGAGTCACCCTTGAGCTAGGAGGTCATCCTCACACTAGAAAAACTCAAACCACAACACAACAATGCATTCAACAACCAAACACAAAATTACTCCCATGGCTATCACAACACAAAACTCACTCAAGGTGAGTTTAATGGGGTAGGGGAGTGGACATCACTCAACTCAAGAGTGCCACTCCAAAACTTCCCAATACAAATACCTCTCAAGGCCTCAAGCCAACACTTTTAAACATAGTTTCACAAAACTTTTATTTGGCTCTCAAGCCATTTCACATATTGCACATATACACATATTGCCCTCAAGGCTACAACTCTACAAAATCAAGGATGTGACCCTGAGGAGGTTCACTCCTCCCCCACCCCACACATGTTGATCATCTTCTCCCAAGTAGGAGAGGCTCTCACAACTCCCATACAATTTTTTCCCACAACAACAAGTAAAAACTCAAAATGGAAACTCACACATAGCATCACACAAGTAAATAAAATGCATAAGGGAAGGCATTAACCTTGAAACCTACCTTATAAAGCCCAATTGGAAGGTAGTTGAGAAGAGCTCCGCTAACTCCTTCTCCAAGATGAGCCACCAAATTTTTCTCTAACTTTTCCCCAAAATAATTAAAATCAAATAATTTGCCAAAAATTCAACAACCCCATCCCTCTCTCCAACATGGATTAAAATAGGCTCTTCTCATGAGCCTTGAGGAATGGGGAGGTGACACATGTCACCTCCTCACTCCTCCCAACTACATGCAAGACTCTTGAAATGGGGTGGTGACACATGTCATCCACCCACCCCACCAAGTCTCTCTCCCCTCCACTTGTCCTCTTTTAAACATGTGGGAGAGAAAGGTGGAGCTTAAGGAGTGGGTGCCACATGTGCCCCAATCCTCTCCTTCTAAGAAGGACCACACAACCCCAAGGTACCCTCACCAATTGTGGGAGAGACTTGGAGTAAAGTCCTCCACAATTAAGGGGTCTTGGAGACTCCCCCAACCTAGGGAAGAGGAAAGGAAGAGGTTGAGTGTTTGACCCACTCATCCTCTCCCTCCCAAGCTTCCATTTTCGTAACTTTACTTTAGGGTGAAGTTAAAGTGACCAAATGGAAGTTTAGCTAAGGTTACACAAGCCCAAATGACCCCTAGACCCTAGGGGTACAACCCAGGGTCAAGTTTAACCCATTTAGAGCACCAAAGGTTGAGTAAAAACACATAAAAGGGATCTCAAAAATTTATAACTCAAAAATGAAATTCAAATGACACTACAACTTACAACACCAATTAGAAATCAAATAAAAGAAGGGTAGACCTAACCCAACCAACAACATGCAACAACATTACAAAAATTCATCATGCAACATAGTTGATATTGGTTCCTCTTGGAACTAGATCGGCTTCATAAGGGAAAACAACACCATGTGTCAGATGATCTCTGAGTATCTGTGGCTTTGTTAGAAACACCTGCGCACTCAAATGAAATGTTAATCCGACATGTATATGATAGCTGAAGCAAAGTGAAACAAACACATACAACATCACATGTCCATATAAGCATCAAGGAAATCACATTACAATTAAATTCTAAATTCTGCATTTCAAACATCCATCCCAAGATAGAATCACATAATAAATTTCTAACTAACATCACATGAATAGTATCCCAATAACATCATAATATTAATCATATATCTAACAATGTCAGTGAACCAATGTCAAGGTCTAATCACATCATAAACATGCTAACATAATAAGTCCACACAAACATAAGGTCTAAAGCTCCTGCAAATTAGGATCAACAGTCCCATAAGTCTAATACGTGTCAACCACAATAAGCTAAAGGAGTCAAATATAAGGGAATAAAAAGGTAGGCCTCACATCCTCCCCCCCTAAGACTGTATTTCCTCCTAGAAGTCGTTAAAGAGGTGAGGATAAAGGGCCCTCAATCTCGTTGTTTCCTCCCATGTCATTGTGACGTCATCGTACATGTCCCACTGGACCCTAACCTGGTCTAGCTTTTGACCTTGAAGGCCCAGCGTTTGATGAGCCAATATGTGAATTGGCTTCAAAGCCAGTTGTCCGTTCACCTCTACCTAAAGAGCACTCCAATCCAATACATGAGATAAATCCGATATGTAACGCAGTAAAATAGAAACATGAAAAATATCGTGGATATGCGACAGGCTAGGTGGCAAGGCTAGACGATAGGCTATAGGTCCTATCCACTCCAAAATCTCAAAAGGTCCAAAAAAATGAGGTGCGAGCTTAGAGCCCTTTCCGTAATGGATTGGACTCTTGTGCGGTTGCACTCTAAAGAACACTCTATCCCCAACTAAGAAGCTCCGTTCTACCCTCTTAGCATCGGCATACTTCTTCTGTCGATCCTAAGCCTCTTGAAGTCTCTGCCTAATCAAAGTCATATCTTGCTACTCCATATCCTGCACCAACTTTGGCCCTATCATAACTCTGTCTTCAATATGATCCCAACTCAAAGGTGTCCTGCAAGGTCTATCGTACAAGGCCTGAAAATGAGGCATACCCAACGAGTTGTGATGCCCATTGTTGTAGGCAAACTCAACTAGATACAAATACTCCTCCCACCTACTCTGGTGATCCATAACGTACATATGGAGCATATCCTCAAGAACCTGATTAACTCTCTATCTGTTCATCAGTCTCAGGATGATAAGAAGAACTGAAGTTGAGCTGTGTGTCCAACACCTACTGCAAGGCTCTCCAAAAGGCTGAAGTGAACACTGAATCCCTGTTAGAAATGATACAGCAAGGTACCCCATGTAATCTAACAATCTGATCCAAGAATACTCTCACCACAGATGGTGCATTGTACGTCGTGTGTACAAGTGAGAAATACGCCACCTTGGTCAACTTGTCAACCGTCACCATGATGGCATCATGGCGGCATGATGACATAGGAAGACCAACAATGAAGTCCATGGAAATGGTGTCCTATTTCCACTCAGGTATCTCGTGAGGGTATAAAAGATCCACTAGATGCTGATGCTCAGCCTTGACCCTCTGGCACTCAAGGCAACGAGCAACAAATTTTTCAATATCCTGTCTCATACCTGCCCAATGGTATAACTGTCGCAAGTCAGCATGCATCTTCTTCACCCTTGGGTGTGCTGCATATGGTTCTCTATGATCCTCTAAAAGAACTACTACACGAAGGTCACCCACACGGGGTAATAGATGCATTGTCGATGTTTAAGCAACCCATCTGACTCAAGGGAATATCCTACAAATTTTTCCTTAAGGGCCCTCTATTTTTGGATCTCCTACTGCACCTCAAGAAACCACTTGTCCTTAGGCAGATGCTGAATGATGCGCTCTCTCAAGTCCACACTCAAGGTCAAGGTTAGTATCTCGCGGTGCCTCCGACTCAAAGCATCGGTGACCATGTTCTCCTTCCCTTTGATGTAGTGGACATCAAAGTCATACTCGCATAGAAACTTCGTCCAACGCCGCTAGCAGGCATTCAAGTTAGGTTGTGTGAAAATGTACTACAAGCTATGGTGATCTGAATGGAGCTCAAAGCGATGGCCCAAAAGAAAGTGTCTCCAATGAACAAGAGCATGTACCACTACTGCGAGCTCTAAATCATGAGTAGGGTAGTTCATCTCGTGTGTCTTGAGCTTACGCGACTCATATGCAATCGCCCTACCACCCTGCATGAGCATGACTCCCAAACCCTCAAGTGATGCATCTGTACAAACTACAAAATCCTCTGCAGGATCTGGAACTACTAAAATGGGAGTGCTAATAAGATGCTCTTTGAGGACCCCAAAGGCCCTCTTGCACTTCTTGGTCCAAGTGAAACTCTTCCCTTTCCGCTGAAGAGAAGTGATGGGGTGCGCTATCCTGGAAAAGCCTTCTACAAATCTACGGTAGTAACCGGCTAATCCCATGAAACTCCTGACCTCTGTCACACTAGTGGGTGCTGGCCAATCTCTGATAGCTCTGATCTTTGATGGATCTACAGAGATGCCATCACCTGATAGGATGTGTCCCAAGTACTGTACCTCTGTCCTGAAGAAGGCACACTTCGCCAGGTTGCCATAAAGCTGCTGCTCTCACAAGCATTACAAAACTTGATGCAAATGATCCACATGCTCCTCCTCGGTCAGCAAATAAATCAAAATATTGTTAAGAAAAATGATCACAAACCTATCCAAGTAAGTGTGGAACACCCCGTTCATGAGACTCATGAACATTGCAGGAGCGTTCATCAAACCGAAGGGTACTACTATGAACTCGTAATGGCCATATCTAGTTTAGAAAGCAGTCTTATGAATATCTACCTCTGTGATGAGCAATTGGTGATACCCAAATTTTAGATCAATTTTTTAGAACACTCTGGCTCCCTGCATCTGGTCAAAAAGGCCATCAATCCTAAGCAGAGGGTAACGGTTCTTCACCGTCACCTTATTCAACTGCCTATAATCCATGCATAAGTGAAGAGACCCATCCTTCTTCTTTACAAAGATAACCGGTGTGCCCCAAGGTGAAACGCTCGGTCAGATGTGCCCCTTCTTGAGCAACTCCTCTAACTGTAGCTTGAGCTTTGTCAGCTCATGAGTGGTCATCCTATAGGGTGCACGAGATACTGGCTCGGCACCCAACACTAAACCAATATGGAAATCTACCTCTCTACGTGGAGGCATACCTGGTAATTCTGGTGGAAAGACATCAGTGAACTCTCTCAGGATGGGATTGTCGTCTAATGATGCCTTAGGCTCGTCCTCTGATCTATCACTAACTGTGATGGCGAACATCTGACATCCCTTCCGCATGCAACAATTAAGCTGCTGAGCAGAAATCATACGAACTGTCATGGGCTTCTGAATGCCCACTATCTCAACCAGTGCACCATGATCATCTAAGTAGCTAATCGCCCTTCGGCGACAATCTAGCTTGGCTCTATGAGTTGCAAGCCAATCCATACCCAAAACCACACCGTAGGATCCTAATGGCATAACTCTAAGGTCACAAGATGTAGTGAAGGACCCCAAAGAGATCTCACAATCCCAAACCAAGGTATCTATTGACATCCTAGCCCCAAAGGCCAACTCAACCTCCCACCTAATGTCCTGCCTAAAAGCCACCAGCTTGCAACGTTCCACTAATGATGTAGACAGAAAAGAATCAGTAGCTCTAGAGTCAAAAAGAATAGAGATGGGGGTACCCCTGATCATACCTGATGTCTCAATCATGGATGCCTGATAGTCAGCCTAGCAGTTATCAACCACTACGAACATGCGGTGGGACTTGCCCACATCTCCTACTGTCTACTCTGACCCTCCTGAATGGGGCTATCCCCCTGCCGTAAAGCCCTGTGGGCACTCTTTGGCTAGATGACTTGCTCCACCACACTCGTAGCATGGGCCCCGAGCCTGTATCTATCTCGACTGAGTCCTACCTGACTGCTGCTGTCCAAATATACCTGTGGAACCCTATGAACCCCTGTATGACTATTGTGACCTCATGGGCCTCGCAAGTGGTCTCTGCTACCTCTGGTCTCTACGCAGGCCCTGTTGTTGCCATCCTCAATTCTGCCCTCCCTGTACCCTCTGTTGGGGTGTAGACTCTGCTGATTCTGATGCTGCTATTGAGGTTTAGGAGGTAATGATGGAGAACTAAATCCTCCTTTCCATGGTGGTAATGGTGGTCTGCAATAACTCTGCTAGTACTGCTGTTGCCCACGATCCTGGAACTGGGGGCGTGAACCCTACCCTCATCCCTATATCTCCTCAGCTATGTATGCCTTCTCGATGGCATCACTCAATGTCTGGGGGTCTGCCATGCGTACATGCCCTGCTATGCTATAGTTCAATCCTCTGATGAACTTATGCACTAGGATTTTCTCATCATGGAGATACTCTGCATATTAAGACAACTCAGTGAATCTGCTCACATACTGAGCAACAGTAAGCCCTCTCTGCTGAAGATCATGAAACTTGTCTATGCGACGCTGTCTGTCATGATTTGATAAATACCGCACATTAAAGCACTCAATGAAGGTCTCTCAAGTGAGTGTGTCCAATGATAGATGACGCTTGCACTCCTCAGTGCGCCACCAAGTAGTTGTTGCATCTCGCAACAGGTGGACTGACACACATGCTTTTGTGTTGCCCTCATAAGGATGCAACGTGAAGCATTTGTCTAGGCTGATGAGCCAAGCCTCAGCTTCAGCTCCCTCTGTAGTCCCGATAAAAGTAGGAGAATTCAACCTCAACACATCTATGATGGGGTCTCCTCGGTTTGTGTACCCTCTAATGGGCTCATCTACATAATAATCATATGACCTGTGAATGATCTGCTTCACTCGTGCTATCTCCTCACGCTTGTCATTACGTGGAGGGCTCCTGCTATGGGCCATGTAGGCTAATCCAACCTCCTCTACCATTGTATCTGGTATCTCCACAAACGGCTCCACATGTGGTGCCTCTCGCGACTCGATACGGGGCTCTACACATGGCTCAGCTCATGACTCAGCACGTGGCTACTCTCGTGGATCAACACGGGGCTCGTCACGTGGCGCTGGTACAACCGGCGGTAGCCTCTCTAACATGGCCTGTAGCGTCTGTAAAATCTGAGGTCCTATATCAAGTCCTGGTGGTGCTTGTAGTACCAACTGATATGATAAGGCTGCTGGTCCCTGACCCTCTGCTGAGGAATCACTATGCATCTTAGTGGACGTAGTGTGACGTGATCGCGCTCGCTGAATACATCAGGGAGGCATCCTACAAAAACAAGGTAATCGCTAATTAATCAAAGTTGCGGAATAAGTAACGTGCCCAAATAAGCCTAGTGTTTAAACTTGGCTCTGATACCAAATGTCATGCCCACATTTCCCATGCGGTTACGACACGCATCACACGTGTCATGTCCACATTTGTCATGTGGTCATGACACAAAATATAAATTTTTTTACCACGCTTCCCTAGAAACTCCCTCGCATGCATAAGCATGCTCGGTGGCCTTACGCATAAGGTGTAAACATGATAGTTGAATGTGGGGTAATGCGTTCGCTGGTGCATACCATTCGCAAAGAAGGCCAACTAGGGGGTCGGTGCGATGCGGTTAACGTCGCCACTAGGGTTAGGATCAACGATCAAAACCCTAGGTCAACCTAAGTGAATGGTGGGATTTTGACGTAAGTCAAAATCAAAAGCCAAATTCAAGTGCCTGAGAAAAAATATAATTTGATACTAAAACCTAATGTCGATAACCGACAAATACAATAATTTAATCCTAAACAAGGTTAAATTTCACTAACCTAGCCAAACCCTAAATTCTAGAAAAATCTGACAGCATAACACCTCCTGGGAGTGATTAGGGTTTAATATAATAAAACTAATTTTGATCGAAAGTTTACTGGTTTAGTTTTAAATTATCCACGTTACACTGGTTAAATTGGCAGATCAGTTAAATAGATTAATTAAAACATTTTTCAACAAAGCTCGATCAATTTGTTCTCCTTCACATTTTCTATCAATTAGAGTTATCTCTGCGTCCTTTACATTATTCCTAATTTCTTGGTAGACCAGATTACAGAAACATGTTATACTAACTTCATTTAGATAGTTTATTAGGTTTCTAATTTGGTTTAAATTCTGAGTAATTTAATTTCGCTAAATATATTGCTCTAAAAATATTAAAAGGAATATTAAAATTAAATTAATAACGATGTAGTTTATATTGTCCTCGTCGAGTTAGGGTTGAAAGCAAAAGTTTAACCCGATTGTTTAAAATAATTACATCTCACTAATTAATTTGGTGTAATCATTTAATAAAACAATAAAAATCCCTCTTCAATAACATATTAAAAAATAATAGACTATAAATTCCCTCTAGTCATATACTATTCTATTTAAATTTTTACCTTACCCCTAAACAATTAAAATTAGGAACATTTCCAAAAGAATTAAAGATTACCCAATTCTTTATTTATCTCAAACCCCATTTTTAAAATTAAATTCGAAACAATGAAAGAAAATTAATAAAAAGAGTGGGAAATAAAACAATAAGGGCAATTTTAAATAACCAAGCCCTAAAAAGTCCTCACAATATAAAACTAATTTCCTTAAGGGTAAAAAGCCCTAACCCTATTTCTCAAATCTCATTTTCTTTTCTCCTTGTTTGGTTTTCTCTCTCTTTTTTTTTTCTCTTTTTTTGTTTTGGATTTGTGTTTTCAGGTTGAATGGAAGGCCATTCATGGGAGTGCATATGATATATATATATATATATATAATGTGTATATTATAATTGTTGTGGGTGTGGGGTTTACTGTCCACAGAGGGGCCAAAAAGGAGAGAGGTGGAGCTGAGGTGAAGAGTGGCACTACTGGGCAGCGACGACGTCGGCGAAGGGGACGACAATAAGGAGGCCGCAAGGTAAAGGGACTGGCAACAATGGAACTGTGGAGAGGATGAACTGCGGTCTGCACGGGGGTTTGGCCCGTGGGGGAAGGCAAGAGTGGGAATGTGGATGGGGGCTCCACCCACTCCCCACACTCCCACTATATAAAAGGCGATAGTGGGGGGGTTCAAACCCCCCCACCACATACTTCTTTTCTCTTCACCTTAAAAAAAAACTGTGAACCATACAAAATGTGTAACAGTCTATTTTCATTTTTAACACAGCATTTTTTTTTAATGAGTTATATATATATATATTTATGTATACTCAGCAAAACACAATTTATTCCAAAATCACAGTTTTAATGTTTATATATATATATATATATATATATACTGTTGTATACACAATTTTAGTCCCATTTTTTTAAAAACAGTATAAATAAAAATAGTTTATATTCAAATATATATATATATATATATATATATATATATATATATATATATATATATATATATATATATATATATATATATATATATATATACGAATATATATATAATCTCAAATATACATTTCTCCTTCAAAACTCACAGATTTTCTTTTTAAAGAAATAAACAAAAGATATTTTTTTCTTTTTTTTATATCAAATTTATATAAATCAAAGGAACATTTTTTTTTTGTTTTTGTAAAAACATATTTCCTCATAATCATTCCTTCAAAGAATTTATTCATTAAATATATTTTTAAAAGCAAATGCATTTAATTAAATACTTCAAATATATAGTAACAACTAAATTTTTTTTTTTTTTCTTTTCTAAGAAAATAAAATAAACTGCAATAAAACATCGACTACCCTATTTCTTTATTTTAAAAATAAACATACAAATAAAATGGCAATAAGACCATATCATTCTTTCATTACTTTATTTTTTTTGTTTAATCACAAGTATTGAAATCAGCAAATTAAAATTTCTATTGCAATGCAAATAGTTTCATACACACAAGAAAAATCATACTTTTACAACATGAGAGAGAGAACAAGGTTCTCCTCTTTTGAAATCTAAAAATGATACAAAGCCTAACTTGGCCATGCTCTCTCAAGAGCTAAAAAAATAAGATAACAACTCTTAAGATCAATGAAAATTTCTTCATCTTCACATAGCTCCAAATAACCTGCAAAGAGACAAAGAGGGGGAAGAAGCCACTACAACATGCTCTCTTCTCTACCATTGACTCACTCATGAGTCACCCCTAAGCTAGGAGGTCATCCTCACACTAGGAAAACTCAAACCACGACACAACAATGCATTCAACAACCAAACACAAAATTACTCCCATGGCTATCACAACACAAAACTCACTCAAGGTGAGTTTAATGGGGTAGGGGAGTGGACATCACTCAACTCAAGAGTGCCACTCCAAAACTTCCCAATACAAATACCTCTCAAGGCCTCAAGCCAACACTTTTAAACATAGTTTCACAAAGCTTTCATTTGGCTCTCAAGCCATTTCACATATTGCACATATACACATATTGCCCTCAAGGCTACAACTCCACAAAATCAAGGATGTGACCCCGAGGAGGTTCACTCCTCCCCCACCCCACACATGTTGAGCATTTTCTCCCAAGTAGGAGAGGCTCTCACAACTCCCATACAATTTTTCCCCACAACAACAAGTAAAAACTCAAAATGGAAACTCACACATAGCATCACACAAGTAAATAAAATGCATAAGGGAAGGCATTAGCCTTGAAACCTACCTTATAAATCCCAATTAGAAGGTAGATGAGAAGATCTCCTCTAACTCCTCCAAGATGAGCCACCAAATTTTCCTCTAACTTTTCCCAAAAATAATTAAATTCAAATAATTTGCCAAAAATTCAACAACACCATCCCTCTATCCAACAGGGATTACAATAGGCTCTTCTCATGAGCCTTGAGGAATGGGGAGGTGACACATGTCACCTCCTCACTTCTCCTCCCAACTACAAGCAAGACTCTTGAAATGGGATGGTGACACATGTCATCCACCCACCCCACCAAGTCTCTCTCCTCTCAACTTGTCCTCTCTTAAACATGTGGGAGAGAAAGGTGGAGCTTAAGAAGGAGTGGGTGCCACATGTGCCCCAATCCTCTCCTCCTAAGAAGGACCACACAGCCCCAAGGTACCCTCACCAATTGTGGGAGAGACTTGGAGTAAAGTCCTCCATAATTAAAGGGTCTTGGAGACTCCCCCAACGTAGGGAAGAGGAAAAGAAGAGGTTGAGTGTTTGACCCACTCATTCTCTCCCTCGTAAGCTTCCATTTTCGTCACTTTACTGCAGGGTGAAGTTAAAGTAACCAAATGGAAGTTTACCTAAGGTTACACAAGCCCAAATGACCCCTAGACCCTAGGGGTACAACCCAGGGTCAAGTTTAACCCATTTAGAGCACCAAAGGTTGAGTAAAAACACATAAAAGGGGTCTCAAAAATTTATAACTCAAAAATAAAATTCAAATGACACTACAACTTACAACACCAATTAGAAATCAACTAAAAGAAGGGTAGACCTAACCCAACCAACAACATGCAACAACATTACAAAAATTTATCATGCAACATAGTTGATCTTGGTTCATCTTGGAACTAGATCGGCTTCACAAGGGAAAACAACACCGTGTGTGGGATGATCTCTAAGTATCTGTGGATTTGTTAGAAACACCTACGCACTCAAATAAAATCTTAATCTGACTTGTATATGATAGCCAAAGCAAAGTGAAACAAGCACATATAACAACACATGTTCATATAAGCATCAAGGAAATCACATTACAATTAAATTCTAAATTCTGCATTTCAAACATCCATCCCAAGATAGAATCACATAATAAATTTCTAACTAACATCACATGAATAGTATCCCAATAGCATCAAAATATTAATCATATATCTAACAATGTCAGTGAACCAATGTCAAGGTCTAATCACATCATAAACATGCTAACATAATAAGTCCACACAAACATAAGGTCTAAAGGTCCTGCAAATCGGGATCAACAGTCCCATAAGTCTAATACATGTCAACCACAATAAGATAAAGGAGTCAAATATAAGGGAATAAAAAGGTAGGCCTCACATGGACCAGGTTCTTTCCAAAGTATAGTCATTGTTTTGAGTTTATAGGGTCTGTTTATGCCTTGAGCCATGGCATTTGTATCACCAAATTCAAGGCAATAAGTTTTTTTTGTTATCCATATGGGTTGCTGATTGTTATATAGGTGGCGTTTCTTGGCTCTAATTGTCTAGTGCTGAAACATGGAATCTACTCCAAAAGGACCATACTCCTTTGTAGCTGGCAGTCTCCAAACTGCATTTGTGAAATAGGATAGGGTCCCTAAAACATGTCCCGCATGTATTCGATTCCCTTTTCTCCTTGAAGCCATCAATCTGGACACTGGATTAAAGGATTTTGAAACTTGACTCATAATTGAAAATCTCCAACCCAGTTGGGAAGACATGCACCAATTTCAAGATCCGTAGGTTCAGCCTGAGCAGAAAATTGGAAGAATGAATTATTGCTCCAAACACCTGCGGTTGTTAAAGCTATTTTTGCAATAATCATTTTGTGCTTGTCTGACAAGTAGTCATTTGCCAGATTGAAATTATGTCGACCTTCGATTGAAAGGATTACTACTAAATTCTAGATAGCTTTTCTCATACCATCTTTCTTCACGCATCTGAATGACTCAAACAATGCCCTGTTGAACAGGGGCTTCTTAATGGCCTTCTCAGGAAATAAAGTCTGCAAAAATATTCTGCTTGCCCTGCAAGTGTGCAATATCAAACTCAAAAGTGTTAAGAAATTGTGCCCATCGTAATAACCTTCCCCGGATGACTCTGTCCTTGGATTCTCTTCTGAAAAATCCTGTGAGATTTTGAAGGTCACTACGAACAAGAAACCTTTTATCAGCAATGAACATATAAAATGCTTTTAGTGAATTGACAACAGCAAGAATTTCTTTATGAGTGTTGTGATAATTGAGTTCACTGCTTTTAAAGCTGCCAGAGGCAAATCTAATAATTTTTTTTTTGCCGGTGGGAAGTTTTTCTTTCAATACTCCAACCCATGTACTTTCACTAGCATCGGTTTCGACTATTTTGGGTCCATTACTAGGAATCCTTAATGCTGGTAAATTGGCACATTTTGCTTTAATCCAGGCAATGCAAGCATCATGTTTTCTTATCCATGGAGGTGGATGTTTTGTCAAGCGTTCATTCAAGATTTTCTGATCCTGAGTAATGTTTGCATAGAAACCAACAATATAATTAATTAACCCAAGAAATCTCTGGAGCTCTGTAAGGGTTGTTACTTGGAGGTTTCCAATGCAGCTAAGAATATGTTCCTGGGCTTCCATCTTTCCATTAGGAAGAAGCTTAACACCAATGAAAATAATCTCAGATTTAGCAAATTCACTTTTGGAAGGATTGATTGCCAAACCATGTGATTGACAGATCTGAAGGAATTGTCTAAGATGCTCAAGGTGGCTTTGTGGACACTTGTTGAGAGCTAAGATGTCATCAATATATGGAATAATAAATTTAGAATATTTTCTAAAAATAATATCCATATGTTGCTAAAAATAGAGGGAGTTGTTTTGATACCAAAAGGTAAAACTTTCCATTTAAACAATCCCTGAGGAACTGAGAAAGCAATTTTATGATAATCTTCTGGTTTAAGAGATACTTGCCAAAACCCCTTTGTGAGATCAAATTTGGAATATTTATTACTTCCTTGGATACTCTGCCAAATATGGTCTTTGCTTGGAAGAGGATGCCTATTACCCTTCAAACATTCATTCAAAGGCTTGTAATTGACTACCAATCTTTTTTCTGGCAAGTCCTTTCCATGCTGATCATATTTTGGAACATACATTGCATGGCATGAAAATGGTGAACTAGAGTTTTGAATCAAATCAAGCTGTAAAAGTTATTCTATCTCCATTTTACACATTTCTGTCTCTAAAGAGCTCATAAGGAAATAGTTAGCCTTTGCTTTAGGTAGAATTTCTTGACCTGATGCATCCTTCTTAAGAGTGATGTTACAAAAAAGATTTCTCTTATGATTTTTCAAATCCTTTGTCATGACTGTTTCTACAAATTCCCTTTTGATCTGTTCTAATGGATTTTGGATAGCTGCATCCTGCCTAGCAATCCAGATTGTATTCTTTTTACATCTGTATTTTAATTCTGTCTTGCTTGTATAAGAAAATTCTGTAGATAGTCGAGGAACTTTGAACTGATTCTTTAGAGTTATGCTATCTTGAGCTAGTAAAATTGGTTCCCACATTTGCATGTCAGCACTTCCTATGACTCCATCATAACCATCTATTTCATAATCGACAAAAGGTATTTCTCCTACATGATTTGAATCTAGTTGAATAGGTGCTTTACATACCAATTTATATGTGTGTTGTCCATTACCAAACTAAATCTTAGTTGATCCCTCGGTCCAAAGATTTTCAAGAAAACAATTGTATCTAGCTACATTGAGCTCTGCACCAGTGTCCCAGAGGAATGGCAATGGATAAGGCTTTTATTCTAGGAAAATGAATGTGTAATATTAGACCAAGACAGGTGGTAGTCCTTGGACACTGCAGAGCTCTAAATTGTCTTTGTGAGGAACTTCCTACCTCACGACTGGAAATACTTGTGTCTGGATGAGACATGGAAAAAGAAGAAGATTAAGTTATAACAATTATATGCCAAAAAGGACCTTCTATTTAAACAAAGTCAGTCTCAAGAATAGCCACAACAGCCGCATATTTCTAAATCTCTTCCCTCAATTGTATCATTGCCACAAAGGAATGCCCTTGAAGCACCTGTAGTAGGCAATATGGCTCGCAGGATTTGGCGTAGGCAGAGAATAGCCTATTTAGAAATAGTTATTACCCAAGCAAAAACTAAAATTGAGGAGATAGAGGAAGAAGAGAATGAGAATTTGAATGAATAATTAGGTAAAAATAAGGAATTGGAATCCTATATTGATAAATTTAATTCTCTAGGAACTATACAACTCCCCAAGAAGGTAATCCAACCTGAAGAGGATCTATTTTGTCATAAGAAATCCTATAGTCCTCTGATAGAAGAAGCTATTAGGGGAGAAGGCATTGATCCAGACACAGGTATTTCCAGTCATAAGGTAGGAAGTTCCTCACAAAGACAATTTAGAGCTCTACAGCGTCCAAGGACTACCACCTATCCTGGTCTAATATTACACATTCATTTTCCTGGAATAAAGCCTTATCCATTGTCATTCCTCTGGGACACTGGTGCAGACCTCAATGTAGCCATATACAATTGTTTTCCTAAAAATATTTGGACCGAGGGATCAACTAAGATTTAATTTGGTAATGGATAACACACATCTAAATTGGTATGTAAAGCACCTATTCAGCTAGATTCAAGTCATGTAGAAGAAATACCTTTTGTCTATTATGAAATAGATGGTTATGATGGAGTCATAGGAAGTGCTGCCATGCAAATGTGGGAACCAATTTTACTAGCTCAGGATAGCATAACTCTAAAGAATCAGTTGAAAGTTCATCGACTGTCTAAAAAATTTGCTTATACAAGCAAGACAGAATTAGAACGCAGATGTAAAAAGAATACAATCTGGATTGCTAGGTAGGATGCAGCTATCCAAAATCCATTAGAACTGATCAAAAGGGAATTTACAGAAATAGTCATGACAAAGAATTTGAAAAAGCATAAGAGAAATCTTTTTTGTAACATCACTCTTAAGAAGGATGCATCAGGTCAAGAAATTCTGCCTAAAGCAAAGGCTAACTATTTCCTTATGAGTTCTTTAGAGATAGAAATGTGTAAAAAGGAGATAGAAGAACTTTTATAGCTTGATTTGATTCAAAACTCTACTTCACCATTTTCATGCCATGCAATGTATGTTCCAAAATATGATCAGCATGGAAAGGAATTACCAGAAAAAAGATTGGTAGTCAATTACAAGCCTTTGAATGATTGTTTGCAGCATAATAGGCATCCTCTTCCAAGCAAAGACCATATTTGGCAGGGTATTCAAGGAAGTAATAAATATTCCAAATTTGATCTCACAAAGGGGTTTTGGCAGGTATCTCTTAAACCAGAAGATTATCATAAAACTGCTTTCTCAGTTCCTCAGGGATTGTTTGAATGGAAAGTTTTACCTTTTGGTATCAAAACAACTCCCTCTATTTTTCAACAGCATATGGTATCAGAGATTATTTTCATTGGTGTTAAGCTTCTTCTTAATGGAAAGATGGAAGCCCAGGAACATATTATCAGCCACATTGGAAACCTCCAAGTAACAACCCTTATAGAGCTCCTGAGATTTCTTGGGTTAATTAATTATATTGTTGGTTTCTATGCAAACATTGCTTAGGATCGAAAAATCTTGAATGAACTCTTGATAAAACATCCACCTCCATGGACAAGAAAACATGATGCCTGCATTGCCCGAATTAAAGTAAAATGTGCTAATTTACCAACATTAAGGATTCCTGGTAATGGACCCAAAATAGTCGAAACTGATGCTAGTGAAAGTACATGGGCTGGAGTATTGAAAGAAAAACTTCCCACTGGCAAAGAAGAAATTGTTAGATTTGCCTCTGGCAGCTTTAAAGGCAGTGAACTCAATTATCACAGCACTCATAAAGAAATTCTTGATGTTGTCGATTCACAAAAAATATTTTATATGTTCATTACTAATAAAAGGTTTCTTGTTCGTAGTGACCTTCAAAATCTCACAGGATTTTTCAGAAGAGAATCCAAGGACAAAGTCATCCAGGGAAGGTTATTACGATGGGCACAATTTCTTAACACTTTTGAGTTTGATATTGCACACTTGCAGGGCAAGTAGAATATTTATGTAGACTTTCTGTCCTAAGAAGGCCATTAGGAAGCACCTATTCAATAGGGCACTGTCTGAGTCATTCGGATGCGTGAAGAAAGATGGTATGAGAAAAGCTGTCCAAAATTTAGCAGTAATCCTTTCAATCGAAGGGATCGACATAATTTCAATCTAGCAAATGACTACTTGTCAGACAGGCACAAAATGATTATTGCAAAAATAGCTTTAACAACCACAGGTGTTTGGAGCAATAATTCATTCTTCCAATTCTCTGCTCAGGCTAAACCTATAGATTCTGAAATTGGTGCATGTCTTCCCAACTGGGTTGGAGATTTCCAATTACGAGTCAAGTTTTAGAATCCTTTAATCCAGTGTCCAGATTGATGGCTCCAAGGAGAAAAGGGAATCAAATACATGCGGGACATGTTTTAGGGACCCTATCCTATTTCACAAATGCAGTTTGGAGAATCTGTCTGCTACAAAGGAGTATTATTCAAGATGACATTAGGATCTTATCATGATAACTTGATCAATCGCTACGTTTGTCAACATTATGGTCCTTTTGGAGTAGATTCCATGTTTCAGTACTGGACAATTAGAGCCATGATACGCCACCTATATAACAATTAGCAACCCATATGGATAACAACAAATACTTATCGCCTTGAACTTGGTGATACAGGTGCCATGGCCCAAGGCGTATACGGACCCTATAAACTCAAAACAATGACTATACTTTGGAAAGAACCTGGTCCATCCACTAATCCTTATGCATGAGAATCTGATCGTGAAAGCTATCTTCTCAATCATCCTCTAGATTCCTGACCTTGCTGTATTCCAACACCAATTGCATCTGACAAAGATAATAACACTGACTAATGAGTGGGGTTTGTCCCTCGTTGGAGACATTTGTCACTCTGTAAGCAAAGCACAGACGTGGACCACACCATGGTAAAAGGGGTAAGGTTACCACCTCAATGTAACCTTGGGTTAGTCTTCCTGAGATCAAAAAGCAACTCTGGAAAAAGTAGATTCCCACTAGCTTTGTCGATTAGTCTTGACCCTTTCTTGTTCATGGGATAATTGGAGCCACCCAAAGAGAATCTTATCTTCTTTCTGTGGTCTTCCCTATGGAAAGGAGATGCTTTGTTGTCACGTTTCTAGTGGCAGAACTCACAAATAATTCTATATTGTAAAATGAAGAGGCGGTTGAAAATTTCTATAAATACTGCTCATTCATTCATTTGAAGGCATCGAGTCTTAGTGAGTTTAGTCTGGAGAAGAGATAAATAAGTCTAGTCAGTTGAGTAGCTCTCAGTCTAAAGTTGAGTCTAGGAAGTAATAGAATTCTGAAGAGAATAGAGAACTATTCTCTTCCCTTAATCATGTAATCAGAACCTCAGGCTTCTTGGAAAGACATACTGTCTTTTGATTTCCATATGTATTATCTGGCATGTAATATCAAGCGAGCAATGAAAGTATAGAGTTTGTTCTTTTGCATATGTGTTCCAATTCTGTCTTGAATGTGTTTGCACTCTGTCTTGCAGCTTGTAAAAAAATTGGTATAAGAGCCAAATTTTGTTGTTAATCTGGGAAGAAATGAACATTGATATTCATGATGTTCTAGCTTATAGCTCTTTGTAAATCTCTCACAATTTCAGTTATTCTGTTGTAAGTCCCTATCTTTGTAAGTCCCGATTATGTTGTATTTAGGGTAGTCTTAAGGGTAGTAATATTGTGATTCAAGCGCGGATTTGAGCGCAAATTTGAGTGAGCAGTATGGACGTCTCGTCATTATCTAGTTCATCTATCCCTCCAGATGATCAAACTCAGCTTCAAAATCAAGAGGCAAGTTTTACTAATTTCTTTGGTCATAATGAATCTACATTTTCCAGGCCAGAAGCTAGTGGTAATGTTTTAGATGAGTTATATGATGAAAGCCCTTAAAATGTTTCTAATAGCACAAGTAATAAACCCTTTAAGGTTCCTAAAATAAAGGTGTCAGATATCTATAGAGATGTTCCTAAGAATTGGATTTTACCTAATGGATTCAAGGACTCGTTTGGTTATAAGAGTCTTCAGAGGTGTAAAGTTGTAGAACTGCAACATGTCAAAAATGATTCAGAGGGTAAATTGAAGTTGTTCACATGAATTGAAATAGGTCGATGGCATGAAAAGGCTAGGTTAGATCTAAAAGCTTATCAGTATATGCATCTATCATTTGTTTGAATAGGCATAATGGGACATTATAGAAAAGGTCTTCCTATAGTTGTTCTAATGTTGCTTCGAGATGCATGATTCCTGAAAATGTCTCATGCCCTGTTAGGAGGTGCCTGTGATTCTATGTCTAATGGTTGTATTAATAGTGACTGTGCCCTGGATTTTATAGTCAGCCTTAAATATGCCAATCTAGATGATGTACTGACCTATGAGTTTAAAACCATGAACCTATATATGAAAGACAAGTCCATAGATCATTCTCTGTGCTTTGTCATCCATTATAGGTTATATAATAAAACAATCCCATTAATGATTAATCCAAGAAGAGCCATGACACCTGAAGAAGGATTGTCTACTATGTGGAAATCTACCAGCTCTACTACCCAACTCTGAGCTCCTCACATAGTTAAGCATAAGGATATTAAAATGCCAGAAGAGTGGGCACTAGAACTTAGGAGTAAGGATGAACGTCCAGCTAAGCCTCCTCAGTTACAAGGAGTTAGTATCCAAGAAATCGATGATAGGGTTGTGTTAAGATTCTCTTCCTCTCATTCTTCCATTTGTCAATCCTCATCCACACCAACGAAAAGAATCTTTAATTACAACAATCCAATTCCATGAAGACCACTTCCAAGATCTCAGTCAGTCTACCTTCCACCCTCAGCCAGGTTTGAATGATTGTTTCAATTCCCACGTGCTAGTACATCCACTCCACAACCACCACAATTGGGGTCTGATTGTGATCATAAACATTATTCTGAAATCAAAACAGGAGTCTTTAAGTGTGATGATTGTAGTTTTGTCTTTACTCCAAAGCATTTGCACATGATGATGTCAGGAAAGACAATTTCTTTTCTTGAATCCACTATTCAGGATAAAGAGGAAAAGGTTATTTCTACTCTTGCTGGTTTATCATTAATTCCTAGTATAATACCTTCTTTTAAGGACTTTATGATGTATGATATGACTGGGAAATTCCAGTTGAAATTTTGGCCTCAACATGTCTACTCCAGTCGGGGAAAATCAAGCCTCCAGCCAAAGCAAGCTCTTTAACTAGACAAACTTGTGTCTACACAAACAAATTTTGCTATCTCAAGATCAGAAATATCAGCGTGAAGCTGAATTTCTTGCAAATAAAAAAAGATATGTCAGTATGCAAGCCAATCTCTATTTCCTAGTTGCATCTATACAGACTCTTGAACATTGTCTTACTGAGGAATGGAAGTCCATAGTTCAACGTAAAATTGCTCAACTGTGAACTGATTATTCTCAATTCAAGCAACAAGCAGAAGCCTGGTGGACCCATCAGCAAAAACACAACACCAATCATAATCATTCTATCCAAATAGTATGAATTGAAGTTGTCACTCATCTGCAAGTCATTCGTACTAAGTTATATGCTTCCAACACAGGTTTTACAAATTGCTGAGAAACTTCAGAAGATTCATGAAATTGCTAAACATATAAATAATACCACTTTGCACCTGGAAAATACAGTTCAAAAGGAATCTCAAGCAATTCAGTCAGCGGTTTCTATACAATCAAAACTAGCCATTATCCTGAAGAAATTGCATTTTCCTTCCAGCTCTTCGACATATCTACAAGCACAACATGAAGCAAAAGGTTTTCAATTAAAGCCCCAAGAGCCTACCATTGAAAAAGTATGGGATCCTAAAATAGGAACGTTGCGTGATGCAACTCATGAAGAAAAGTCCCAAGGAAAATTGCAAATGGCAAGAGGGACCAGTACCAATGGAAACGGATCAGATCCATATAGAAACATCCAGAACTATAAAGTTGAAACACCTCCATTGATCAATTTTGGCTCCTACGATGATGTTGAAAATACTAGGAGTATTGATGCTACTAGAACATGGCTCACTAATTTTATAGCCACAAGTACTGGAGTCTCAGAACAAGATGTTATATAGCAAGCCCTTAACTCAATCACTGGAGTTGCCAAAAGGGTTTGGGATAGATTAGATGAGACTTATAGGGAAGACCTGATAACCCATGGTATTGATCAAGTGTGTGCCCATCTAACCAGACTATTTGTAGGTCGCACAGACTCTCAAGAGAGGATGGCCTATAACAAGTTTGTATGAGGCAAATGCAAGGACATGAGGTACTTTAAAGAATACTGTCATGAGCAGTATAAGAATTTTTATCAGTCTGGTAAAGAGAAAAATCAAGAATTTATGTATACAAAATTCTTGAAAAGTTTTGGTGATGTCATGGGAGAATATTATCATAAGAGGGTTCTAGAAAATTTGGTTGCAGAAAACTTAGATTTAAAAGAAGTTACATTCCCTCAACTAGTTCAGTTTTTAACTAAACTTAATGAAGAAATTTGTTTTGAGTCAAAAAGGAAAAAGGAAATGAGAAAGGTTAGACCTTTAATTTCATCTGCAGTTTGTTACCAAATTACTCCTAGTAATCAATTTCTAGGCAAACCAGAAAAGTCCTCCTATAAAGGTAAAAAGAAGTGTTATGACTGCACTCGGCCTGATAAAGGGTATAAGAAAAAGAAATTCAAAAAATATCCCCAAAAGAAGGGCTATTTCAGAAAAAGGAATAATTTCAAAAAAGGAGGAAAATGGAAACCAACCTGTTATATCTGTAAAGGTGAACATTATGCTAACAAGTGTCCTGACCATCATAAAGCAAGGAGTAAAGGTAAAGTTAGGATAGCTCAAGAAGCAGGTGTGGACAATGAAGAAGAATATGAGTATGTTGATGATTATTCCTTTGATCCAAAAGATATTATTTTATCTGAGAAAGAAGAATTAGAACCCTCAGGGGACGACTCAATTGCCTCAGATCAGGAAAAGTCTGATCCAGAAGATGAAAAGGAAGATGAAGAAAATAATTCTGAAGTTACATTCTTCTGTAGAATGATGAAACAGGCAACTCTGGATCAAGTAATCCAAGAAATTCTTTAAAAGAAATGAGCTTTGGGCCTGAGACATGGAAACTAGAAAAACAAACCAAGACCAAACAATCAACAAGCCATCACCTTTTGGGTCTCAATCTTGACAAGCCAAGTCCAATTTTCAACATCAATCATCATGCCTCAAACTAGGAGCCAATATAGAGCTAAAGTGGAAGCAAAATTGTGAGCTGAGATGGAAGCCAAGATGCAACAAACCTGATCAACGCCCCTTAGAGATGCAACTCAATTTACAACTGGCATGCCTTATCACATGTTTGTGCTCAAAGGATACACCGTTGGACCATCATCTTCACAACAAGTGCAACCTTAAACATTTTCAGAGACTTATGAAGAGCAATCCCAAGAAGACTTATCAGAATTTAGAGACACACACATATGTGATCAAGTTGAGAAGCTTGTTTTATCTAATCCTAATCTCTACTGCTTGCAATTAGTATGTATGGGAGCCAAATTACCAAGTGACTTTGACATATCTGCTATTCAAGAACACGATCCAAACACTCTTGCTGTTGTTGCAAAGGGACCATCCACTATAGCCACACCATCTCTTACCATGTCCATGCTACAAAATCCACCTTCCAACCCATCTCTTTCATTGCCTATTGCTACTCCATCCAACACACCATGCTCAGAGTACACTCTAGAACCTTTGATAACTCCAACCAATGTACTTTCTTTTCTTTTGCAAAATCTGAGCGTTCCACCTTTCCATGTTCCACAACATACGCCTTCTCCTACCATGATCATATCTCGATCTCAAGTAACACAAGTTGTCCATGTTGCACAAGTGCAAATTCCTCAAACATCACAAGCTAGCCCACTATAGCAAACTCCGCAAGTTTTGCAAGCTATCCAAACACCACAAACTGTACAAGTTTCGCAGCCATTACAATCCACTACTCCTATTGCATCAAATGTGGAAACTACATCCCACATTCATATTCCTATCACTGCTAATATGGTCTCCACGATTTCCACGGATCCATCCAACACACCATATAACCCCAATGTAGTCTCATTGACATGAGTGACCAGCCTATTGTATCACAATCTAATCCTAGCGCCGTTGTCTCTTATGTTGATCAACTTACATCACTTTCACCATCCTCATATAATCCTTCACAAACCATCAATTCGTCTTATGCAACCCAAGGATTACCTTGTTGGCAAGATACACTGTGTGGCTTCATAAGTGTTGTCATTGATGGCAATAAAGTCTATTCTAAGCATCCGCAACACATAATATGCCTATACTGGAAGTCAAGATGGAAATTGTTTTGGTCTAGTGAACAAGAACAGAGTATGTAACAAGATTCAATAGTTAGGTCCGGATCTCTCAGATGGTGTAACTCAGCAAGTTGCAGACTTGGATAAGTCAAGAGGGGTAACATGACTATTGTATTCCAGAGATTTAGCCTCCGGTGATAAAGCATGAAAAAGATATGAGCATCTGAGTGTTGGGTCCTAGTCAGGCAGAGCAGACAGAGGAAGAACAGATTGACAGAGTATCAGATCTCAATCCGGATGTGCAAAATGTGTTGATCAAGCAATTTGTGGCATTATACATTGTTGGCCGACATGATTAATGACTTCTATGCCTATGTCTTTGATGCGCATCACTAATCAAGCATGGATTCAGCTGACAAATCAATAACTTGCAAATATCTCAAGTCTTCTTGTTGTCAACTAAGAAGTTGTTGGAAATCCTTGATGTGGATATATATGCCCGATGGATTCAAGCTTGTGAGTGTGTGGAAGTAACAGTATGAATAATTAAGTGCGAAGAAAAGTAGAGTCAAGTGCCAAGGCAGTAATTCAAGCCCAGAATGTGACAAGAAAGTAATATTGAGCAGAGGAAGAATGAAATGTGCCAGATTAGTATATTGTACCTAACCAGAACTAAAATCTTGCATGCATAGATGTTGTTCATCAGTTCAAACACCTTGGTATCATCTGCAAGCATTTGTAGACTATAAGTCTCTTATAGGCAGTGGGCCTTTTGTGAGCAGTGTGCTCGGGCAGTGAGCCTTAATTGGCAAGTGCCAAATTTGTACTCTTTATTCTTTTAACAGAGAATACAATCTTGGGTTAGTCACCCCATGGTTTTTCCCTTAGCAGGGTTTCCATGTAAAAATCCTTGTGTTATGTGTTAATCCTTTTTCAGCTCTTATGATGACATTGTTCTGATATAGCACTAAATGATAAGATAAGAAAAGAAAGTAAAGAGAAGAAAAGTTTTAAGATAACTGATTCACCCCCTTCTCAATTATCTACATTATTTCCAACAATTGGTATTAGACCTAAGTTCCTCTGAACAAAGCCTAACAGCTTGAGGAAGATCTGGGAATCTCAATGGATGCATATGGTATGAAGGAACAACTTCAGTCTGCCCTAGATGATCTTGAACAATCCCACTCTGAAGTCAATAATTTGAGAGAAAGACTCAAACAAGCTGATGATTTCATAAATGAGCTAAAAGAAAAACTTAGTATTTCTGTGAAAAAGGGAAAGGAACTACTCCAAAAATTAGCTAATCAGAGTGAAGTCAATGATACTGATGAAGATCTGAATGAGAAAAATAAGCTATGTGAGAAGCTATCAAAAGAAGTCATTATGGTAAGGCATGAAATGGAATCAGGGGTTATGAGATTCACCCAAGAAATTGAAGAAAAGAGAAAGATTGAAGATAATCTAAAACAATCCCTCAAGGAGAAAACAGAGGACTACCACAAAATGGATAGAATAATTAGGCATCTTGAATCTGTTCTTGAAGAAGCTAGAGACAATGAAGAACAACTTGAGAATCATATAGACACTCTTAAACAAGATCTTCAAACTGCAAATGAATACAAATAAAAGTTTAAGATAAGCTCAGCCCAACTTGAAGTTCTTCTTGAAAGCCAAAAGAGAGTAGATGATAAGCGTGGCTTGGGATATGAGAAAGGTGAAAGCTCTGTCCATCCGTCAGAAGAAGTCTGGATTAGGAAATCAAAGAAACAGGCCTAGAAGACCTCTAGTAAGGCAACCAAATGCTCAAAGATATCCATCCTTCAATGGATAGTGCTTCAATTGCAACAAGTTCGGTCACAAATCAATCCAATGCAGAAATAGAATGAATCAATTCAATCCATCCTTCTCTGGTCAATGTTTTAGTTGCAAAAGGTATGGTCACAAATCTCATGAATGCAGAAATATGCAAATGAACAATTCTTTCAATGGTAAATGCTTTGTATGCAATAGAATTGGACATATGGCTAATGAGTACAGATCAAGAGGATTTCATTCAAACAAGCAAAGAAATGTTGTTTGTTACAATTGCAATAGATCCAGTCATATTGCTAAATTCTGCAGAAGCAGAAATCAGGATAAAAAGGGTCCGGTGGAACATGATCAGAAACAGGATAAAAGCAAAGGTAAATTAAATGCATATGAAGTTCAAAAGGAGATGAGCAAGATTTGGGTAAAAAGAGTACAATGAATATTGGGGATGGATTTGCACCGAAATCCGGTGCTGATATTCCTTCCAGAAACTAAAACGCAAGCTCTAGCTCAAGGGGAGCTACAAAGAAGATCCCTTTCCCCCAGCCAGCCAGTGAGTGCCTGAATTCGGCACTTTGAGTCAAAAGAAGAGGTTGTGGTTTAAAGGGTTTGAGGAGACTCACTTGAAGGTCATCCAGTCAAAATTTGACAAATCCGCATGTAGATTTGAGCTAGTTATGAGGAGATCCTGTATCGGCAGCTATCCGGTAAAGAAGAATTTCACAGATAGATCTGGTATGATCCAGAATTGAAATATTTTAACCTGTGGACAAATGGCATGTTTGAAAAAGATGAAGATATGTTGTCAACCCTCATAAACAATGATTTGAAGATCCACAAGACAATCCAAGAAAAGCTCATTTGAGAAGCAGGGTAACCGGATGACTTAAATTGTGCATTTATTACAAAAGGAAATTAGGTTTTTGGGCAAGGTTAAAAGGTTTCCTCATCCATCATTTACGACACTGCACTTTCAAAGAAGGAGAAGAGCTCTGAGAAGAATCCAGCGAAACACTCAAACCTAGTTAAAGATCGATTCCAAGTGCAATCTGTTCCGGTAGTCGCTCAAACCCTAAGGCGTGAAGAGGTATTTCTTTTAATCTCTCCAATCTTCATTGATTAGAATGGCTACTCCAATGGTTGTCAATATCTCTGAAACGCTGAGACCAAAATTCAAGAAACACCCTTACAAGTCTCTAGAAGTTGATCCCTTGGGAGCCTTTTCCAGTGTTCCACACGATGTCTTGCATGTAGAAGATATTAGGGTTTATATCCATGCAAACATCGAAGATTTTGGAGACTGAGAATTGTCTGATATCTATCAAAAATAGTTAATGAATGAGAACTTTGAACTCAGACCTGAATTCAAGACCCTAAGGGACAAACACTTCAAACATTGCATACATTTTCCATCTTTTGCAGAAGACAATTAGGTCCGGCATGTTCTAAGTAGGATGCATGATAATTTTATGTGGCTGATGAGGCCATTCAAGATAACCAAAGATGCCATCAGGGCTGTGACCAGACTACATTCAACCAGTGGGTTACCCACACTCAAATCTGTCAAGAACCAAACGGTAATTGAAGCCACCGGATCAAAATTTGACAAAAGAGCAATGACTATAGATGACATCACAGATTCGGATGTCAAGTTTGCTTTAATGATAATTAGCTACAAAATCTACCACTCGAGTAGGGAGAATTCTGTGTCTGGTACAACAATCTATGCTACATATCAGATGTTAAGGGAAGATGCAGCTTATGATCTGTGTGAGCTTCTTCTAAATCAGCTGATGGAGAACTTGTAGAAGATAAAAAAGGATAAGAAAAACTCCTTTAAATTTGGTAGTCTAATAATGTGTTTGTTTTTCTATTATATGAATGAGCTGCCTGGATCAAATGGTTGGGTCTGGCAAAATGATAAACCCATTGCAATTCATATTAGAGATTACATGTATGGACTTGGTGATTCTCAAGCCCAAAACACAGCCCTCTGGGGTTACTTTAAGAATTTACAAAGCATGATGCATGTCAGAGAAAGAATACCACAAATAATAGTTGATAAATACAAAGATATAGTCTGCTTCATGGTTGACATTGATCAATGCCTAATGGAGGCATTTGAGCCAAGAACTATATGGATAATGCCTATGGGTTATGAGGTCGATGAAAAAATCTTGGAGCTACATATTCAACACATGTTGAGCCAGCCTAAGGACACTGAAGCAGAAAGGTTTGGCACCTTTGAAGAGCTAAACATAAAAATACATGTTGAGTTAAGACAACCGGAGATGAAGAGAAAATTAAGAAAGGAAGTTGAAGAAATTGCCAAAAGATTTGGCATATTAAAGGAGGCTGTAGATGCTAATAGAGAGAAAATGGAGAAGGTAGAGAAAGAAAGACAAGAAGCAAAGAAAGAAAGTGCTCCTGTAAAAACCTCCTCTCGGACTAGATCCTCCAAGAGCTCTGCTCCTGTCGCTTCCAAAAGCTCAAAGTCTACCAAACTGGAAGTCAAGACATCTGGAAAAGGAGAAAAGAGGATGAAGACCAAAGCCACAAGGACATATACAAGCCATAAAGATGATGAAGAAACAGAATCAGATGAGGAAATCAAGAAAATGAAGAAGAAGAGAACATCTGGGAAGTTCTCTACTAGCAGAAATAAGGAAGAGAAGGCAAAGGAATTTGTTGAAAAGCCCACTCTTTCCATTGATGACATCATCAAGGCAGTTACTATGGATGGGAACCTGCAGTTGGTGACAGAGTTCTATGATGAATACAATGATGCTAACAAGAGAATTCTGGAGGAAGCTACTGTAAGGTATTTGAATATCTATAACAAAGCATTTATTGAAATAATTTCATTAATTCCAAAAAGCCTAGAAGAAGTACTGGAACAAAGAAAAGTGAATGCAAAGGCTAAAGAGTTGGAGATCTGTGAGCAAATAATGATACAGCTATGCCCCTCTATCACTCCAAAACAAATGGACATGGTTTTCAAGGAGTGTAAAGACGATTTCTGGAGCAAATCCAAAATGAACAAACTCATGCTTGGAGAAACTGACCAAATAGCAAATGAAACAAATGAAATTCTCTGGAGTGCCTTAAAGAGATTCAATCTTCTCATTGTAGAGGAAACAGATGGAGAGCCCTCTAACATGGATATTGAAGGATTAAAGAAAATTGATGAAGAATCATCAAAGGCATTAGATTCCTCTATTCTGGAAGAGGAAGGGAAGAAAGAAGAAACATTATCTAACAAGGATGTCAAAGGATTAAAGAAAAATGATGAAGAGCCATCTGAGGCATTAGACTCCTCTTTTCCAGAAAAGGAAGGACTAGTAGAAGAAACAAAGATCAATAAGCAAGTCAGTCTGGATGTCCCCAAAAGGAAGGAAGTAGAGTCTACAAGAGACACTGTAGAGATAGTACAAAATTTCCTAGACAAAGAAATAATGGAGCTAGATGAACCTGAGCTAATTCAAGGGCCACTAAACTTCGACTCTCTATCTCTCGTTCAAATAATGAAGGTAGCATCTTTTGCTCAGGCCAAAGTAAAAGAGAAACTTCTAAAATCCCACATGGAGGATTGTGAGCTATTGGAGATTGCATCTGGGATGTTGGATAAGATTATTCCAACCTATCAAAAGGATCCTTCTGCCTCTCCATCCGGTAATCTAAAAAACTTAGTCAATTTTGTTAATACTCATTTAGAATCCATAGAGAAATCGGCAGAAACTAAGGTCCAGAAGGAGTTCTTGGGAAAGAGGTTCAGTGAAGTACAAGGGCTAATTACAATTGATAGAAAAACCTTAGGCATTGGCATAAAGAGCCTTGAAAATGCTCTTAAAGATGGTGGGGACATATACAAATTTTGTTTAACTTGGCCCAAAGTGACAGAGGACATTGAGAAGAAAGTGAAAGAACAAGAAGGAAAACTGTCAAGTTTATCTCAGAATTTTGATCCCATTACTACCTCTCTAGTGAATCATGAATGTCAAGTGATTGCTATAATAAATGAAATTAAAGAACTGGTTAAGGAGAAAAAGAACATAATGAATAGAATGGGTGATCTTAGAGGGGTAATCATCCCTAAGTTAGAGGCAATGCATGATGCCTTGACAGAGGCACAAAACATAGTACAGACCAGTGATCCAACAGACTTAAAAAGGGCAGAAGAATATGCATTTTTGTTAAGTGGTCACATCTCCATTTTGGATAGAATGAAGAGGAGTTGGGCCACAGAAATCATCCAGTTGAAGACAACCTTTATGAATATACTTAAGTATATGTAAGTATAAAATAAGATTTGTATATACTTATGCGGCCATGTATAGAATAATTTTTGCAAAATTTTGGTATACGGATTCCACCCTTTTCCATTGATGTCAAAGGGGGAGTGAAGAGTAGTGAAAAATGTGGAATCCAACAAAGGGGGAGCTCTGGTAAAATAGTGCAAGAGATAGAGCACAAGCTAAGGGGGAGTTACTGTGACACACAACCATTTTTCACTAAGTGTTGCCATTAATGCCAAAGGGGGAGATTGTTGGAAAGAGACACTATGTGGCTTCATAAGTGTTGTCATTGATGTCAACAAAGTCTATTCTACACATCCGCATCACATAATATGCCTATACCGGAAGTCAGGATGGAAATTGTTTTGGTCCGGTGAACAAGAACAGAGTATGTAACAAGATCCGACAATCAGGTCTGGATCTCTCAGATGGTGTAACTCAGTAAGTTACAGACTTGGATATGTCAAGAGGGGTATTATGACTATTGTATTCTAGAGATTTAGCCTCTAGTGATAAAGCATGAAAATGATATGAGCATCTAAGTGTTGGGTCCCAGTCAGGCATAGCAGACAGAGGAAGAACTAACCGGCAGAGTATCAGATCTCAATCCAGATGTGCAAAAGGTGTTGATCAAGTAATTTGTGGCATTATACATTGTTGGCCAACATGATTAATGACTTCTATGCCTATGTCTTTGATGTGCATCACTAATCAAGCATGGATTCATCCGACAGATCAATAACTTGCAAATATCTCAAGTGTTCTTGTTGCCGACTAAGAAGTTGTTGGAATCCTTGATGCGGATATATATGCCCAATGGATTCGAGCTTGTGAGTGTGTGGCAGTAATAGTGTGAATAATTAAGTGTGAAGAAAAGCAGAGTCAAGTGTGAAGGCAATAATTCAAGCCCAGAATGTGACAGGAAAGTAATATTAAGCAGAGGAAGAATGAAATGTGCCAGATCAGTATACTGTACCTAACCAGAACTGAAATCCTGCATGCATAGATGTTGTTCATCAGTTCAAACACCTTGGTATCATCTGTAAGCATTTGTAGACTGTAAGTCTCTTGTAGGCAGTGGGCCTTTTGTGAACAGTGTGCTCGGGCAGTGAGCCCTAATTGGCAAGTGCCAAATTTGTACTCTTTATTCTTTTAACAAAGAATATAATCTTGGGTTAGTCACCTCGTGGTTTTTTCGTTAGCAAGGTTTCCACGTAAAAATCCTTGTGTTATGTGTTAATTCTTTTTCAGCTCTTATGATTACATTGTTCTGATATAGCACTAAATGATAAGATAAGAAAAAAAAAGTAAAAAGAAGAAAAGTTTTAAGATAATTGATTCACCCCCCCCTCTCATTTATCTGCATTATTTCCAACATACCCATCACACCCAACACATGACATATACCAATCCTCATGTTATCCAAAACACAAACCCAAATGTCCATCCTTCCTCTGCATCCACCAATCCTTCCATCACTTACCATATTACAAACGCAACTCTAAATTCACAACCATTGACCAACATCAATCCATCTTCTACTTCCCATGTGATGCAAACCCTTGGCGCTAATTCATCGCAATATACCCAACCACCACTTGTGTCTCAAGGACAGCAATCCTCAAAAACATATGTGTCACATACTAATCCTTTGACATATACTGTGAGCACGCAGCCTCAACAAATAGTCATGTCCTCATACATCTCGCAACAACAACCACAATATACACCATATTACACTTCACCTCCGACCCATCAACCTCCTTTGCAACAACAACACCTTTCTCAAGCGAATGTTGAACAAATGATTAACAAGGTGGTAGGACAAAGTTAGAAGACATTTTCCTTAGGAGACATATGCGCTATCCATTTGACATGTCACTTCATATGAGACCTTTTCCGCCACACTTTAAAATTCCACAATTTGACAAATACAAAGGAAAAGGAAATCCGAAAGACCATCTTAGAGCATTTTTTGTTGCATGTCTCGATGTTGCTCAAGACGATACATATCTTTTGAGACCATTTCCCTGAAACTTAGTGGGACAATCCCTTGAATGGTTCTCTCATTTACCTCTAGGAATTAAGTCTTTTGCGGAACTAACAAACAAATTTCAAACACATTTCACTTTTAACATTGAACATGAAGTGAACATGAACGACCTTGTCAACAACAAACAACGCAATGGGGAAACTTTCTCCTCATTTACTCAACGATGGAGTAATATGGCTAGCAAACTATCATGAGAAATACCTGAGAAACAATAGCTTGATATCTTTGTCCAAAATCTTCATCCCAAGCTTTCATTCCAACTACAATTGCAAAGTGCTAGCACCTTTGATAAACTTGTTTCCAAAGGAACCATCATTGAACGCGCTTTAATTGCTAAGGGCACCATCAATATTTTCAGAGATAACAAAGACAATCCTCAAAACTCCAATGATAAATCTTGCTTTTGGAACAAGAACAAGAATGTTGTTAATGACGATATTGTGGATGCAAAGAACATACAAATAGTGAAAGCTCCTATTAACATTCAAGCCGCATCTACAGCAAATCAACCTTTTCAACGAAACTGACCAAGAATAAATCCAACACCTCGACGATAATTTACTCCTTTAGCGGAACCTATGGAGGTAGTCTTTCAAAAACTTGTCCAAGCGGGAGATATCATATTACCAGATGCACCACCCAATGGAAAATCGGTCTTAAAAGCTCCTTGGTATAAAGAGAACGAGTATTGCGAATACCATAGAGTCAAGGGACATAAAACAAATGGTTGTATACACTTAAAGCATGTCATTCAAGATTGCATTGATCAAGGTTTAATTAAAATCACACCTCCAACATCACAACCTACACATCAACCGACATCGAACTATGATCTAGATGCTTTCAAGAATCCACTTCCATCTCATGACAAACCAAGTAACCCTCATACTGGGAATGGCATCCATTACAATTATGAGTCATCCACAATTAGCCGCATTGACCAAGCCCACATTTCTACCTTTACTATCCAAGGCAAAGCACTCGATTGTGTTGTAACTACTAGAAGAGGCCGCGTTACCATTCAAGGAGCATCTGTCAATCCTCCTCGACCATCCTCTAGCTATAATATCCTTGATCACCTTGGCAAAACACCTGCACATATCTCCATCCTTGAATTGCTTCGCATATCCCCCGCCCACAAGGCTATCCTTGATAAAGCATTATAAGAATCCTCGGTGCCTAATAATATCGATACTACACAATTCCAATCTATGGTAGCTAGCATTGTAACCCCTTGCCACCTAACTTTCTTTGACAAATATCTTTGGCCATCTATCAACTCATCACATAACGAAGCCCTCCACATAGAAGTATTTGTCAACCAATGCTGTATCAAACAAATCTTAGTGGATGGTGGAGTTGGTCTTAATATATGTTCCTTAAAACTAATAAAACAATTGGGATATTCTGAGAAAGATGTTAACACTTCCAAGGTCATTACTATCAAAGCATATGATGATGCTGAGAGAGATACTATCCAATACGTCCAGAGTTCCCTAATGAAGAATTGTTCAATCTAACATCACCAACATGGTGGCAACTATATTTTGATGGATCTTACACACAACATAGATCAGGAGCAGGGATATTGTTTGTTACCCCTCAAGGAGATTGTATCCCGAAGTCATACAGAATTACATTTCTATGTACCAACAACATAGTAGAATATGAATCTTTAATCACAAGATTACGCATGGCAGTACAATGGGCTATTAAATAGTTACAGGTTTTCGGTGATTCCCAATTAGTCATCAAACAGGTCTTAGATGAGTATCAAACAAAAGATGAGAAGCTTCTTCCATATAAGGTAATGGTTGATGATTTCAAAAAGTACTTTGATAGTATCACCTTTGAACAGATCCCAAGGATACAAAATAAAGAAGTAGATGCCATGGCTATGATTGGATCTCTTCTAGACATGCCATCCAATACACATAAGTGTGAGTTTCTGGTTGAATAGCTTCTAATTCTAGCATTTGAAGTACCACAGTTTGAGCTTATATGTGAGATTATTGGTCCCAATTCACCTTGGTACGAGGATATATACAAGTATCTCCACAATCAAACCTTTCCATTTCAACTATCTAACACCCAACGAAAAACCTTTATCCATCGAGCCTCCCACTACGCTATCCTAGGAGACACCCTATATTGCTGGAGTCTTGATGGTATCCTTCTTAGATGTCTTGATTCTGAGGAAGCAAAGGTTGCCTTATGTGAAATACATGAAGGTGTCTATGGATCGCATTCTGCTAGCCCTGGTCTTGTTAAGAAACTTCTACGAGCTGGATACTATTGGCCAACTATGGAGAAAGATGCACATCAATTTGCAAAGAGATGTCTACAATGTTAAAAACATGGGGATTTAATACATGCACTGGCACATGAACTTCAGCCTATCACTACTCCTTGGCCCTTCTCACAGTGGGGACTTGATCTCATAGGTAAAATCCATCCTACTTCGTCAAATGGTCATAAGTTTATTATTACCGCCACTGAGTACTTCACAAAGTGGGTGGAAGCAATACCAATGACTTATATTACTGGCAAGCAAATATCAAAGTTTATCTTACACTATATCATTTGCCGATATGGAGTTCCTCAAGCCATTGTCACTGATAATGGTCATCCTTTCAAGAACCAAGAGCTTAGAGATCTTTGCAACAAGTTCCATATCCAACATAGATTCTCTACACCTTACTATCCTCAAAGTAATGGCTAAGCTAAGGCCTCTAACAAAATAATCATCAAGATTTTTAAAAAGACAGTCAATGAAGCTGGTCGTGATTGTCACCTACAACTTAATCTTGCATTATGGGCTTATAGAACAAGTATCCAAAACTCCCACTAGT
This sequence comes from Cunninghamia lanceolata, assembly GCA_027924645.1. Lineage (NCBI taxonomy): Eukaryota > Viridiplantae > Streptophyta > Pinopsida > Cupressales > Cupressaceae > Cunninghamia > Cunninghamia lanceolata. The sequence goes on along the minus strand of BSBN01000095.1, from coordinate 4,101,142 downwards.
GCTACACCTTATGCTCTTGTGTATGGCACTAAAGCTATTTTGCCTATTGAGGTTGAGATCCCCTCACTGCGAGTATCTCTACAGCATACTATCGTAGATGAAGAATATAGAGTATCTAGACTGCATGATCTTAAACTATTAGATGAATGACGTCTTACAGCACTCAATCATCTCCAAGTCTATCAAAATCAGCTACGCTGCAGTTACAACAAGAAGATCAGAGAACGAAGATTTCAAGTTGGAGATCTTGTCCTTAAAGAAACTCAAAGGAATCAGCAACACCGTGAGAAACAGGGCAAGTTTGAACCTAATTGGCTTGGTCCTTTTGTCATCACATCAATCTATGGATCAGGAGCATACACTCTCTCTATACCTAAAGGCATTCCCTTGGATGAACCAGTCAATAGCATTCATCTCAAGAAGTTCTACCCATGAGTCTCAGCATATCCATTCAAAAAAAAAACCATCCAATAGTGAAAACCACTTTGTGGCGCTTTGGATGACACAACAAAAAATATAGTACAAGATAAATAATTCATCCTCTAGTGAAAACCTGGTAAATAGGTGCCTTGGATAAGTACCATAGTGAAAACCTAGCAAACAGGCGCTATGTGTAGAGACCAGCCTCCATCATTCACTTCGTTTGTTTGATCATAGTTTTCCATGACATCCATCTACTATCTTGCCTCCATAATCCATATCATAATCCACTACTATCCTATATAAACCATTATCCCTTATCCATCCATAATAAAATCCTTTCCGCCCTTGCCTCTGCCATCCTAGCTTTTGTAGTTTGGACTTTGTTGGGGTTAAGATATCATTTGGAACCTTAGCACACTATTCGCATGACCACATCCATTGCAGCATCTTCCTAGCAATCTTCATCCCACACTAGGGGTACTTGGTAAGCCTTATTTGGAAGTGGATACCTACAACTCTAGCTCATAACATTTCAACCAAAACATAGCAAACATCTAAAACCAAAGCCAAAGCACAACAATCACCAAAACAATCAAAAAAATTAAATATTCTCAAAAATTAAAAAAAATCAAATATTCTCAAAAATCCTAAAAAATATCAAAACATCCCAAAAATTCAAGCAATAAAGTTGATTCTTTGACATCAACCATCAATACAATAAGGAAGAACTACATCTCATCTCTATCGTTCAAAGCCTTGATCCCATGGATACAGGGTATGTAGGCAATCTGAGATGCAAAGGAAGCACTCTGATTTAGGCATAGACGATAGCCCCTTCTCCCATCATCCATCTTTCATCTTTCTTCTAATCATCCTCCAATGATTCATCTCCTTTTCTTCTATATTTCATCACTTACATCATCAATAAACCTAGAACTACATATTCATCATGTCTCATCACTATCGTAAATGTGCTTTGATCCCGTGGACACAGGGTATGTAGGCAGTCTGGAATATGAAGGAACTATCCAATACGCAAGCACAAACAATCCACCCCATCTTCATCTTCTTTCATCTTCCATTTTCTTCTCTTTGACTAGCTCAAGAAAGAAGTAGTTTATGTGTACTAGCGAAAGCTCAAGCACTTTAACCAATCAGGAATAAGCCAGAAGCTATTTGTTCACATGCCTTAAGCCAACATTTGCTATTGCATTTTATCAACATCTTTTAGCCTTCAACAGGATACAGCTTTCCTCTCAACAGGGTGCCAACTTAATCCATCCAAGAGCACTTAAATTTGGAAAGAGAACGTGATGACAGTATCTTTTGTTTTTTTCTTTTGATTTATATTTTGTCCCTTTCCTAGGCCTAATCAAGACTGCCTTGATCTATCTATATCTTGGTAAGTTGTGATGAAGTAAGGAATGGGGCATGGTCATATTGCTTTCGTATGCTGTGTCTATGGGATGATCTTATTCTCTTCCTATGCATATTGGTATCTTGTATGTGTTGGGATTAGCATCTTGCATATCAATATCTCTTGCATTTGAGAAGCTAAACAGTCTCTTATGCATTGAGTCTATTCTATGTTAAAGAACTAGCTCCATACATATAACCAGCAAGGTGTTATTATGTGTAGTGGAGATAAGCCCAAATCTTTGTTTGTAGCGTACACTAGCTGCTATTCATATCTTGTGTATGTTGGTTCAACATCTTGACCTCATACATTTAGACAAGATTGTAGTACGCTAGTTATGCATTGGATACCTCGACACCTTGGTCTTCTATACCCTGGTGCATATCATCCATATGCTATATCAAACATAAGGATTGCATTTCTTTATTTCTGAGCAATTACTTTAAAATATGTCATATCATTTCTCCATTTTATCATCATCATATATAGTCCTCAACCAAAATTAATCATCTTCCTTTCATCCTCATTGTCTGCTTTCGTCATTTCTCTTATCTTCATCCTGCAAAACAAGTGTGTTAGGCATATATAGGTCCATATCATTATCATAATCTCATTATTGTCCATTACCATTATGTGCATTTTCATTACCATACATTACCATTAGCATAAGACATTTCCATTATTACCATTTGCATACTCATATCATTTGCATAAACATCCATATAAATCATGAAAAAATACATAACATAAATGCATCCATAATCATTACAACATCATAGGTAATCAAAGCCATCATATATATATATATATATATATATATATATATATATATATATATCACATGTGTCAATATACAAGTGTCTACAAATACAACATGGGCTATCCATGAGCCATCAAAGAATGTATGTACAATCAACTCATAGGCCTCATCATGATACAATACAATACAACAAAACAAGGTAGCCCTAGTGACTACTGGCAGCTCCCTCGCCCTGTCCTCCACCACTGGGTCCTGCACCTAGCCTGCCATCTCTAGGAGGCCCCATCATTGAAGCTATAGACCATGATCCTCCTATCCTCTATGAACTAGAAGCCCCTGATCTGCTCTTGAAGCTAGGCTATCTCTGCTCTATAGGCACTGCTCCATAATATAATCCTCTATAATAGTCAGCTTCACCCTATGCTCTCCTCATCTCTCCCTGTGTCTGTGTCAACTGGATGGCTAGATACATAGTAGCTCCATCTTTCCCATAGGCAAGCTACTGCTAGTTGGAAGTGACCTCAATTCCTATATGTGACTTACTGTCGCTCACAAGCAAGCTCTATCTCTATATGCGGTCACTTTCTGCCTACATGTGACCTGCATTGACATTATGTGCCTTTTACCTAGACATTTGCCTTAGCTGACCAGAAGCAACCTCATTTTTCTATAAGCAGTCACTTTGAGCCTATAAGAGACCTATTTACCCGAAGCGACCCCTTTTCCTACACAAGCGACCTGAACTACCTATCCTAAAACTTAGTCACTTTTGGTGAAGTGTGTGCATTTATTACACTTTTAACCTAAAAAAATCATGCATTTAGCAAAATTTTTGGTACATACTAGTGCGCTTGCTCCCACTAGTCGCTCATGTGTCCTCAGTCGCTTGGCCTAATGATCACTGCATGGAATCATCATCCTGATAGCTCTCCAACCCTCGAAGCACCAAAACTCTAGGGAGCTCTAGATCTCTATAGCTACTGCACACAAATGAGCACAAATGAGCCTATTTGCCCTTGAGGAACCTACTTATAGCCCCTTTCCATACCCTAATTCTTCTATTCCACAGCCTATTTTCTTCTGAATCATCCCAATTCACCCCACCCAACCCCCATTTTCTTCGTGTCCACCTTGTTTCTAGCCTTTCATTTTATCACAAGCCAACCCAGCCCTTCCTACTTAGCTTGGTTTACCTCTCGAGGGGGAATCACCTGCTAGTTACACTGGGCATAACCTTGTTTATCAAGCGAATATCGTATCTTCTTTGACACAATGCTCTAACGAACATTGTATCAAAGAGGGGCAAAATGTAGACACCCAAAATTGACCTAATTATCATTAGTATCAAAATATTGCATTAGCTATCATCTACATTTGTCTAACACACTGCAATTTCCCTATCACTTATTTCTTCTATTTAATTAAATAAATTTATATTTATTTAATTAATTCATTTTCTTCTCTCTTCTAATATATAATTAAATAATCTTTAATTATTTAATTATTTCTTTATTTCTATCTATTTTAATTAAATAAACCTTACTTATTTAATTAAAATCCCTTCATAAGCCCACTTTCCAGTTAATTAAATAAATCTTATTTATTTAATTATTTTCTCTTATCATTTATCTTCATGCGCTGACATGTGTGCCTCTTTTATTTAAAAACATGTGTGGTACTACATCTTTTATTTAATATCTTTCACATGTAGTACTTTTTATGTACACAGTCACACATAAGCCTTATCTTCCCTCCACTTGTCATCTACACATTCACCTATAACTATCATTTAATTTTAGTCGTTCACATAGCCACCAAATCTCCACCGTTGATTGATTTTGGTTGAGGTCTATATAAACACCCTCTCATTCCATACTACATCCATCCATCATTTTCATATAGCGTCTACATTATCATCTTGAGCATATTGAGCACTTTAGCATCCATCTAGCATATTATCACTATCATCCATCCATCATGGCATCTTTTATCTTCATAATTGTTCATTGTTGAGAAGCAATCCACATCATAAACAAGGAATCATACAATCTAGGTGATATTGTTCTTGAATTGCATGCTTTTGATTTCACTTGGATTCAATTCTTTGATGGTGGTAGGATTAGGTTTTCAATTATATGCTTGATCTTATTAACCTAATTTTTACCTATCACAATACTTATCCAAGGCACCACCAAGGGTGGTTTTCACCATTGGATGAATGGATTTCTCTTTATTATTTTGATTTTTTTTGTTTGAATTTTTTGATATTTTGGATAGGATAGGTGGAATATGGATAAGAGGGACTCAAGTGTCTAGTTCCATGAAGGTGATAGTGTCCCATTAGATATGGATTACATTGCATGGACCATGTCAAGTATCAATATGCTCAAAGATGTTATTAAGGGATTGTATGACAATGAAGTGGATTAGATAGATAGCGGATTATGATGTGGATTATGCATGGAAAGATAGTGGATTATGTTGTGGAAAATGGAGGAATTATGCAAAAGTATGGATGAAAGGTTTATGCAAAATCATGGACCATAGGAAAGTGAGGGGTGAAATATGTAGGATAATGAATGAAGGATGGGGAGATGGAGGTATGTGAAAATGTTGCAGAATGGAAAGGAACCATGACCAATGGTTACACACACCGTGATATACATTGAAGCTTATGACTGGAAGGAGGTGTAGGGATCAATGGAGATGTTTGCTTAGGAGATGGTTGATTTAGTGATTTAGGTACCCACATAGACTTAGTATTTTTATGACTTTTGTTTTGGATGTGGAATGGAAGAATTTGAGACTTTTGAATGGAATAGGATTTTTGAATGGAAGAGGAGGGTTGGGATTTTTGAGATGTGGATGCTTCATTTGACTTGATTTCTTTTTGCTTAGGCACCCAAACCATTTTAGTTTTGGACTTTACTTTTGGAGGTATGGGCTTAGGTAGCCTTTTGGATGTACTTTGCTTTGACTTTTTGCATTGATGTCCTAAGGTATGAGGATCCTTAAGATTTTTGGCTTTATGAAAGGAAGCATCCAAAAAAAATTTTTTGAATCCCATGGACATGGTGGAAGCTTCATGTTTGGACAATGTGTGCATTGATTGGGAATTTTAGAGGACTTATGGGTGGATGGATTAAAAGTGGGTTTATGGATAAATAGATAAGAGGATTGGATGATGGGAATATTAGGCATTGGGAGCAATGGTGGTAAAGTGGATGGAGGAATAGTAGGAGTTGGAAGTAATGGAGGTAAAGTGGATGGTGGAAGGTGTATGGTCACATGTTTTTGACATTTGTAAGATGATGGAGGTGAAATGGCAACATATGTTTTGGGAATACGATAGGACTCATGATGGAAGGTGGTGGACTTAGGAGGCATGGAGGAAGTACCATCATATTTAGATTGTTTACCTTGGGGTGTATATCCAAGGCCATATGAGCGTGGAGGGACATTGACATGGATGGGCTCCAAAATTCCTTGTTCATTAAGGCCTACTCCTTTGCCTTGATAATTCATGTTTTGGAGTATGTGATGGACTATGGGACTAGGTGTAGTTTGGACACTAGACACAAGTTCATTATTTGATGGAGAAGGTGAGTTGGTGGACAAAGGTTGTTGTTGTCCTAAGGAAGAACATTCATGAATGAAGGTAGATAGACCAAGGGGATATGTTGGTGGAGTTGAAATGGGGTTGATGGTGGATGAGGAAGGATCATTAGGATCTTGATTATTCTCATTAAGATCCAAGCTATTGGTTTGATCTTCTATATTTTCTTGGGAGGCATGTATCTCATCATGACAAGTGGAGGTTGTTGGATCATGGATAGGTGGAGAAGTTTCTTCACTTTGAAGGAAAGCCGTGAAATGGGGTGAATGCTCAAGTAGGTCTACAAGACTTTCATTGGATGGAGTATGTAGGTCTTGGGTGTCTTTCTCATGAATGGTTGTGGGGGTATCAATAGGATCAAGTTTCTCATGGATATGTTCTTCATCATGAATAATCTCTTGATCATGGAAAAGATACATGTTAAGGATGGGTTGAATGAAAGTGATTTGATATTTATTATAATGAGGGCTAGATGTTTCCACATGCTTAGGATTATACCCTTGACATATCTCTTGTGTTTTGATGGAAGTGGAAGGATCTTGATGGTCAATTGCATAGGAACATGATGGAGGTTGACTTGGACTCATGGGGGGAGACTCTTGAATAGGTTCAAGGGGTTGTGGACTATCTAAAGGGGTTGTAGGAATGGAGATGGTGTTGGAAGGCTCTTTTTTAGGCTCAAGAACATGAATTTGGTGACATGGTTAACTCCTTTCTAGTAGCCCTTGGATCACATCCTTTGTAGGTGTATGGGTGGTGGAAGTTAAAGGCTTAGGATTAGGACTTTGGTTGGATGGGATTAACATTAGGTTGGATGGATTAGGAGTAGGAGTGGATATGTCCCATGGTGAAGGGATGAAAGGGATGGAAGATGTATTAGGCTTAGGGTTTTGACTTGGATTAGATGGAGGATCAAAGGGGTTGAATGGATTTGTGTATTTGGATAACTCCATATTTTTTTTTATAATGTTTAAATTTAGGGCGCGAAGTTGATGGAGGTAATGAAGGGTTTAATGTATTAGAGGGTGGAGGGACAATTGGATTAGGACTAGAACATGGTGGATTTAGGATAGACATTCGATTGGATGGTGGTATAATATACTTATAGGTCCTACAAGTTAGAGTGGTGTTCCCCTTGTCAAAAGTATGAGGGCTTGAAGACACTTTATCTTGTTTCAAGGGATGATTTAGGCTCACATGTTCTTGTTGTGGAATGAATTGATAGGTTGATGTAGGATTGACATGATAGGTGGATGGATTAGGTTGGTGTGAAGTGGAGGGGGATGACACATAGGATTGATGTGAAATTTGTTGAGGTTGTGGTCGCATTTGTTGGATGGATAGGAGATGTGTTTGTTGGGTTTGACAAGTGGCTATGAATTGTTAGGATTGGGCTAGGAGGTGTTGTATTTGAGGTGATTGGATTTGTTGAAATTGTTGAATTATGGATTGAAATCATTGCATGGTTTGTTGGTCTAAGGGTTGTGGTATTTGGTGAAGTGTTTGGATGAGGTCTTGGAATTGGAGTACTAGAATCTTGTCCTCTAGTGTTGGCATGGAGTTGTACATGTGTTTACATCTTTGTATTTCATCTTGTTCCTCAAGGTATGCAAAATGATTCTTGTCATCATTGGAAGTAGGAGGGGCCTCTCGAATTATAAATTTAGGTATTGGTTTGTTCTCATTATTAGGCCTAGAAGGAGGGCCTCCTCGAAGTATAAGTTTGAGCTTTGAATTGTTCTCATCATTAGGACTAGAGGGAGGGCCTCCTCAAAGTATAAGCTTGGGCTTTAGTTTTGTCTGATCATTAGGATTAGGGGGAGGGCCTCCTCTAAGTATGAGCTTAGGTTTTGAATTTGTTTCATCATTAGGATTAGAGGGAGGGCCTCCTCTAAGTATGAGCTTAGGTTTTGAATTTGTTTCATCATTAGGATTAGAGGGAGGGCCTCCTCTAAGTATGAATTTGGGCTTTGGTTTTATCTCATCACTAGGATTATGGGAAGGGCCTCCTCAAAGTATGATTTTGGGCTTAGGATTGGTCACATCATTGGGACTAGAGGAAGGACCTCCTTGAAGTATGATTTTGGTCTTAGGATTGGTCACAACATTAGGACTAGAGGAAGGGCCTCCTCAAAGTATGAGCTTGGGTTTTGATTTTGTCTCATCACTAGGATTAGAGGGATGAACTCCTTGAAGTATGACCTTGGGTATAGGATTTGTCTCATCACTAGGATTAGGGAAGGGCCTCCTTGAAGTATAAGTTTGGGCTTGTGATTAGAATTAGGCTTGCTAAGAGTCAAGACCATTTTGACAAGTGTTTGACTAGGACTAAGATGATGATGTGGAGTGATTAGGATGATTAGGAATGATTAGGATATGATTAGGATGAAATGACAAGGATGAATGTGATTGAAAGAATGTTTAGAATGATGTACTTATGTGTTTGTGTTGATAGCTTGATGTGGCAATTTAAAAACAAATGATTTCACATGTACACACATGAATCACACATGCAAGACACATAAGCAATTTTGACTTTGAAATTTGAATGTGATGATTAAGAAAGAACTTGAAGAAGACACATCAAAAAGCCATAGATTAGTCAATTAGGTGTGGCCAATTAGGTCTTAAGCTAGGTTGAACAAGTTGACTAAGGATGTCCCCAATATACTCAAGGTACAGAGGGCCAATTCCATGAAATGAAAGTGAAATAGTGCCACACAACTGGGAGAAAGGGATAACCCACCCTTCACCTTCACTTCCCAAAGGTATAAAATTATTTGGGGCTTAGCCCAAATGGCAAGATTTTGACTTCCAAAGAGGGTGTCTTTCGACTCACACCTCTCTATTTATACTCTGCTAGAACTCTAGAGTTGAGGTCGTCGCTTGGAGTGGTGTGTCTCCAAGTAGGCCTCTTAGGAAGGGTATGACAAAAGCAAACCAAGTGGGTGTTTTTGATCTCCAAGATCACCTTGTGGTGTGAGGAGAGAGCATACACACGCACACTTGATTCACACTCGCACTTGTTAATTTCCCTTTAAGAAATCCAAATGTATGGTGTGAAAATGAATGGATGAGAGGTGTTTTTGATTCTCAAGTTCGCACGAAGCGCATAAGAAGAGAATACACACCTTTAATCTCACTCAAGTTCACCAAACAATGCAAACACTTGTTTGTTTTAATGTAAAGAAAAAAAGTGTGATGGGAGACAATGGTTCATTTTATGCCCAATTTGAATGTGAACGAAGACAAGAGTTTGTTTTAGAGCCCAAATCCAAATGTGAGAGCAAACAAATGTTCTTTTTATGCCCCAAATTGAAGTGTGAGACAAGTAAGATTGATTTGACCAAATGAAAGATGAAAGATGAATGAGTGTACCTAATATTTTCACTTTCCAATCTACTATTATGACCGATTCCAATGTTTCTATAGCTCCTTAGATTCACCTAGAAGCCACAAAATTGAAGAAAGAACAAGTAAACTTGCAAATGAAAGCGTAATGTGAAAAATGAGAAATTTGAGAAATCTGATCAATATAAATAGATACAGTAGAATGAATGTCATGAATAGAAAATTTAGGAGATTCTATGCAATTTTAAAAAATAAATTGTGAAAAATAGATCAATTTTGCAATAGTTATGCTCGTTTGAAGTTTGAGACTAATGTTGACTTTAACTAAAAAAAAAGGTGAAAATGGTATAGTCACCTAATGAAACATGTACCATAGCAAAGTTGGTTGAGTCACCTTTCCAACGAGTCATTTTTTGTGAATTTTTTACCCCGTATGTGAAAGTTATGCAAGTTTGAAAAAATGTGCCTATTAGGGCATGTGGAAAGCAACGCAGGTCTGACTGACAGTTAATATTAACCACTAGCGGTTAACTTGGAACTAGTCACATGAACTATCAATGCCTGGCAGTTTAGATTGGGTGGTTAATTCAGAGTGGCGCTCTTGGTCACTCATATGACCAAGGGCCAAATTGTTTGAAAAAAGTAGAGAAGGGGCTCAATGGCCACTACCCCACCGGTCACTGATGTGACCACTGCTACAATGCATAAGGTTATATGAAAATGAATAGTCAACTAAAGAGATTTTAGTGGTGCATAGGTTTGGGTGCTAAATATTAGCAGCTAGGGTTTATGGATGGTGACAGTGACGGCTTTGCAGATGGCGGGACAAGAGTTGAATGGCAATGGTGTTTTAGATTGGCAGTCGACGAAGCATGGGATTTAATAAGGGACAACGACTAAGCTATGTCGTTGAATGGCTATGGTTAATGATGGCAACGGGTTAGTCAGAGGTCAAATGGGGAAGAAAGTAGGGTGGAGGCGACATGGGTCACCACCACTAGTGGCGACGACCGAGTACTGGGAGATGGTCAACAACTTAGGGTGGATGCAAGCGGCGAGATATTAGGGTAGGTAGTGAAGTTAGGGTTTCGACCAGTGGTAGGGTTTTTCATAGTAGCAATGATAGTTTCTTTGGACTAGGAAATGACGAAGGTAGAGGTCAATGTTAGCGTCGGGAGACGAGTCTGTGGTTTCAGGCGGTGGAGAAAATGCAGAGGTGGCAGTGTTGGAACCCTAAAGACTAGGGTTAGGGTTTCTATATAGTGGCAGAGGGCGTCAGTTGCCACCAGAGGGTCTGTGAATAGTGGTTTGAAAGCTACACTATGAAATAAATAGTCGACCAAAGATATTAATGTCATAAACAAAACCTTTAAATCCCTGTCCAAGTCATGAAAGTTGATAAACCATAAGACAAAACTAGTTGCATAATAAAAAACCTAAAAGCCATACACTACATAAAGGAAATCTGGGAGCCTACAAAGATGTATGATGGATTTGTATGGTACGGATCCATATGGATCTGTGCAGATCCATACTGTACGGACCGCTAGTAAAAAAAATTAAAAAATTCCAGGTAGTGAAACCTAGCAACTTTTATGTCGATCTTCATCTCCAAGGCCTCCTGAACTCAACGACGAGGTCTGTTTCAGGCCAGGACGTCACCTACAAAAGTCAAGTTCCTAAAATTGACAAAAAATGTTAGATTTGTAAAGATTCACGTCGGGTTCACCAAATGTAGCTAGGATAAAAATCAAGGTTAATGTACAAACAACAAATCATCAAACCCTAACAAGCACAATGAAGTACAAGATAGCATAGAAATCAAATAACAAAGAAAATGCAAACTGAAATATCTACACTAAGCTTGGCTTGCCTCCATTTCTCTTCTCAATCTTGCATAGGAATGCATGATTTTAAAGGATGAATGTTGGTTGCTCACTATTTCAGCAGCATAACAGTGCTTGAAAACTCATTCATTAGGAAATTTGACAGCATGAGGCTACTTGAAAACTTATTGATGCAAATGGCTTAGTTGAGGGTTGATTATAGGAAAGGGATTTTTTGAATAGATGGTTGAGATTGAAAGTTGTTCTCAACGATGTGGACAGCTAGGATTGAATAGGGTTTCCCACTCCATGAAGAGTTGTAGTCATGTGACAAGTGTAGGTTAGCCCTAATTTAAATAAAAGATTATTTAAATTAGTGGGACATGTGAAGTGTATTAAATAAAAAATGTACTATATGACATGTGTTTGAATGTGATGAGAGGTGAGGGAATAATTCAAATATTTTATTTGAATTATTTGGGACATGTGAAAGGGGGATTGATTAAATAAATGGGATTTATTTAATTAATTGATTAAGTGATTAGGATGGGATTAGGAGTGGGATTATGCAAGGGACCTAGGAAAAAACATTGCAAGATGTCTCACAAGGTGATGTTGCAAGACATGGACAAATTTAGGTGTCTACAGGAACTATCTCCAAGGTCGACATACATACATAAATCAAATTAGAACTAAACCTAAACAAAATTGCGAAGAAAGTGAATGAAAGAGGAACACTTCACAACTTAGCTCAAATCCAAATACATCTTCACATGTTACAACACACTTCCACAATCCACGAATCACCTCCGCAACAAGTGTAACTAACCAGGTCTGCCAGAACTAGTGCACACATCAAGAACACTTAGATACATGCTTCCAAGAACTTCATTATAGCTTGCAGATCAAGAACATGCCTTTAATACATTCTGGAGACATCCACAAATAATATAGAATCACTTGGGAGCTAACAAATCTAATCGCAACAGATATCCCTTGAAGACAACAAATATCACTTGAAGATATATCATAGACTGCTTCTCAACAAACACTGTCAAACTCTGCTAATCAATAACTTGCTTTCTAGAGGACTAAATCACAAATCCTTTAGTATGAATATAGATAAGGACTTTATACACTTAAGTACAAAACCACAAGACCAAAATCCAACCTGTGGGGAAATGTGGAGCAAAATACTATCTCCTTGTCACTCTACAAATATTGCCAGGCACAATCTTCAAACTGGTGAATAGAGCTTTTTCTGCACAATGATTTGGACCACCAAATTCTAGATTTAGCATCTTCAAACACTTTTCTAAAACATATCCAAATCTCATACTCTGGTCTTCAACATAGAGGAAATGCGGAGAAAAATACTCAGACAGTGTTCTTAACATGACAACTCAATCAATCAACAAACAGTCATATCAGAAGATACAGTTGGCACTAATGACAACACAAACATGTTGACATCAATGCCAACACTAGTTACCACATACTTGCAACAATCTCCCCCTTTATCATTGATGGCAACATATGATGTGAAAAATTGAATAACATGTTCCTCCATCAAGACACAATTCTGCATCAGGACTCCCCCTTTCATTTTACACGTCTGAGCTCTTTCTCCCCCTGAGTTTTTCACATGATCTCTATCCCCCTTTGACATCAATGGAAAAGGGAATCACATCTCTTCTACTGCACATACTTGCATACCACTGCTCTGATTAGTCTAAAATCATTCTTTACTCCCCTTGAATGCAATAATCATCTCAAACCACTACCTGCTCCCCCTGAGAGGTAGCCTCCAACATCAGTCCAAAAGGAGAAATGTACTTTGAAGCACACTAGACTGATGCATCTAGTTTAAGGAAGGAGGGGCAATAACCCCTAATTTTTCTCGGAGATACTCAAATGTGTCTTTTGGAAGAGCCTTAGTGAATATATCAACAAATTTATCTTTTGTAGGCACATACTCAAGCTTCACCTCATTCTCTAAATCTTTCTCTCTCAAAAAGTGATACTTAATTGAAATGTGATTTGTCTTTGAATGCATCACTAGATTCTGTGAAATATTTATGGCAATTGTGTTATCACAAAGAATAGGAATTGGCTCATCATACTCAACTTTGATATTCTTCAAGGTTTGTTTCATCCATAGCACCTAAGTATAGCATGATACTGCAACAATATATTCTACCTCTGCAATAGACAAGGAGACCGATTCTTGTTTCTTGCTGTGCCAAGACACTGCCCTATCTCTAAGGAAGAATGCACCTCCACTTGTGCTTTTCCTATCATCAACACATCTGGCCCAATCTGCATCTGTATAGGCACTTAGGGAAAAGTCATTGTCTTTAGGATACCACAAACCATGATCTGGAGTTCCCCTTAAGTACTTGAATATCCTCTTTACTGCCATCACATGTGATTCTCTAGGATCTGATCAGAATCTGGCCACAAGACAGACTGCATGCATGATATCTGGTCTAGTAGTAGTCAAGTAGAGTAGTCCTCCAATCATTGATCTGTACTTTCTTTAATTAGCCTTGGGAGATTCATCATTCTTGCTCAATTTACAGCCAGTAACTATAGGAGTGCATACTGTTTAGAGTCCTCCATTCCAAACTTCTTTAACAATTCTCTTACATACTTTGATTGAGAAATGAAAATGCCTTTATCAATTTGATTGATTTGTAGTCCAAGAAAGAAGTTCATCTCACCACACATAGACATCTCAAATTCCTTTTGCATTTCATTTGCAAAATTCTTGCACATATCTTCATTTCCACCAAATATGGTATCATCCACATAGACTTCAATAATCAGGATTTGATCTTTGCTTGCCTTGATATACAAATTACTATATGTGGACCCTTTACTGAAACCTTGCTGCAACAAATACTTATCTAGTCTTGCATACCAAGCTCTGGGAGCTTGCTTCAATCCATTCAAAGCCTTCTTCAACTTGCATACCATGTCTAGTTTGTCTGATAACTGGAACCCATCTGGTTTCTCTATGTAGACCTCTTCTTCTAGCTCACCATTCAAAAAGGCAGATTTCACATCCATCTAATATACCTTGAAATTTTTATGTGCTGCAAATGCCAAAAGTAGTCTAATAGCTTCCATTCTTACCACCGAAGCATAGGTCTCTTCATAGTCAATTCCTTCAACCTGTGAGTAGCCTTTACACACAAGTCTTGTCTTATTACTCACAACTTCTCCAACTTCATTCAGTTTGTTCTGGAAAACCCACTTTGTTCCAATCACATTCTTGTTTACAGGTCTAGGGACAAGTTCCCAAGTCTTATTCTTCTCAATCTGCATTAATTCTTCTTCCATTGCCTTAACCTAATATTTATCATTACATGCTTCATTTACTATTTTAGGTTCCACCTTTGAAAGTAGACAGAGATTTACTTGTTCTTATGCAGTCTCGCTTCTTGTCATCACACCTTTCCTTTTGTCACCAATAATCTGATCTTCAGAATGATCTCTTTGCACATACTTGGGAGTTTTAGAAATTCTTACCAAAGCTTTAGCTTGAACTTCTTCTTCCAGAGTAGCTTGCATGTCAGTCTAAACTTCCTTTTCTTTGTCTTTTTCAACCTTTTATGTATCAGCAAAACCATATGACTCATATCCATCTGGTTGAATATCTTCATCTACCTTCACATTTGCACTTTTAATGATCTTTCTCAGTCTTTTGTTATAGCACCAGTAAGTCTTGCTCTTAGTAGAGTACCCAAGGAATATGCCTTCATCACATCTAGCATCAAACTTTCCTAATTCTTCATCTCTTCTGATGTAGCATTTGCTTCCAAAAACTTTGAAGTATTTGATAGTAGGAGTTCTACCATACCACATATCATAAGGTGTCTTTGTTTCTTTTTCTCTAATTTGCACTCTGTTCTGAATGTAGACAACAGTGTGTATTGCTTCTTTCCAATAGACTTTCAGTGGGTCTGCTTCCTTGATCATTGTTCTAGCAGCTTCTTCAACAGTTCTATTCTTCCTTTCAACCACTCCATTTTGTTGAGGAGTTTGAGGGGCAGAACAATGTCTCTTTATTCCATGTTCTTCACAAAAAGTATTGAAGTCAGTTGAAGTAAACTCACCACCTCTGTCAAACCTTAAGCATTTGATTTTCAAATCCAACTCATTTTCAACCATATCTTTGAATTCCTTGAACTTATCTAGTGCTTTTACTTTTTCTCTAAGGAAAGTAACCCAAGTCATTCTTGAAAAATCATCAATAAGAAGCATGAAGTACCTTTCACCTTGTAGACTTCTTGTTCTTGTAGGACCACACAGGTCTATATGCACCAACTCTAGCAAACCAGTAGAGGATTGTTCTTTGCTCTTGAACGTAGTCTTTGTCATTTTCCCAAACTGACATTCTTTGCACATAACATTGGCAGGTTTCACAATCTTAGGCAAGTCTCTTACAACTTGAACAATGCTTATTCTCACTAGATTATTAAAATTAATGTGACACATTCTCCTATGCCATAGACAACTTTCATCTGTCTTAGCCAACAAACAATAATTTTTAGTACCTTTCAAATGATAGACATTACCATGACTCTTCTTACCAGCAACAATTAAGGTTTCAGAGCTTTTCCTTATCTCACACCCATTGTCCTTAAACACAAGATTATACCTGTTGCAAGTATGAGCAGTAAGTGTTGTCATTGATGTCAACACCTAAGGAATTTATTTGAATAAGTCCAAATAAGTATTTGAGGAATCAGTACAAGTGCAAAATTGCTTTATCTACCAGAACAATGCAGTGTTTTGCTCTGCATATCCTGTAGATTGAATATATTTGTCTATGGATTAATGGATGTCTATAGATGCTATGTTTCAAGTTTGAGCCTCCGGTGTGAATATTTGAGCAAGTTTTGTTCACCAGAGTAAAAACTATTTTTTCTATGTATTTAATGGTGACAAGGAGAATGTATTCTCCTTCGCATTTCTCCGCATTTAAGTTTCATAGTTTGCAGTTTTGGAATTAAGTTTGTGATGATTTTATGTGCCTTTATCTCAAAGGGTTCATGATTTGGTGCTCCGCAAGTGATCTTTCCTTTATGACAATGGCCGACAGTAATGTTCAAGTGCTCTGATTTGAAGAATCTTATGGATAAAGTGTTTAGAAGTTGTGCAAATGTTCTTGACGTGCTTGTGGGAGTCTCTAGATTGTGTTCCTAACTTTTGATTGGACCATAAAGTATAATCCAGATCATGCATGAAGCGTGTTCCTAAAAGTCTTATTGTTAACTCCAGTCTTGGCTGACCTGGTTGTTCTCACTACTTGCGGTTGTGCTTCGAAGTTTGTAAAGTGTGTTGTTGCGTGGAAAATTGCATTTGAGTCCCAGCTAAGGCTTGGCATGGTCCTCATTCATTTCTCTTCTCCCCTAATCTATTTAGGTCTAGACCTAATTTGAATATTGGCTAAATATGTATGTATGCCGACCTTGGAGATTGTTCCAAAGGTTGATGATTGTAATGCTGATCTTGATGTTCATTCCAAGGTTGATGAATTGTATAAATGTATGAAATGAAGTCATGAATGAAGTTGTGTAGTGTGAAGATGTGAAGATAAGTGCAAAGTGAATAAGTAGAGCAGAGCAGAGGAAAATTATTGTGCTTCAATGGAACTGAATCCTGGCATGAAGTAGATGCTAATATCTCAGTTCACCAATTCTGGCGGTGAGCCACCCCATTGGCAGTGAGCTACTTCTTTGGCAGTGAGCATTCTTGGTAGTGAGCCTTATTGTAAATTTTGATATATCTTTTATCTTTTATATTGTGAGCTAACACTCACCATGGTTTTTCCCTTATAGGGTTTTCCAGGTTAAAATTTGGTGTCTTATGTGTCTTATGTGTGAATGTGGTTAAGTTTTGTTTTCATGCTTTCATGGTTAAATTACAATAACATTAATTAAGTGGTTGTTGAGTTGATGGTTTTGAAGCTTTGGTTATAATTGATTCACCCCCCTCACAATTGTATTGCACATTTCAACAATTGGTATCAGAGCGAGGGTTCCTCGGTAAATAGCCTAACAACTTGAGGTAGATCTGGGATGGCGCATAGGAAGGAGTCACTACAGTTTGATGGAACAAATTATTCTCTTTGGAAGGTACAGATGAAAATTCATCTTATTTCTCTTGGTTATAATGTTTGGAAGATAACAAAGAAAAAGTATACTATTCCTGAAAATGGACCATCAGATGAAGATGAAGACAAACAATGAGTTTAATGTAAAAGCTAGAGATGCTCTTTTAAATGATTTATCCAACACTGATTTAGTGAAATTAATGGATCTAGAAACTACTGATGAGATCTGGGAAAAGTTGAAAAGTTTATACGAAGGAGATGATTCTGTAAAGAGTACCAAATTACAAAACCTGAAGGCAAGGTATGAAACCCTGAATATGAGTGAAGATGAAAACATAACTATCTACATGCAAAGAATTGATGAAATTGTCAATGGAATCAAAGGTCTTAGAGGAACTATTAATGAGGATGAGGTTGTGCTGAAGATTCTTAGGTCATTGCCTAAGTCTTATAGTCACAAGGTGGCAACAGTTGAAGATGTTATGAGTATGCAAAAGATTTCAAAGGATCACTTTCTCAGGAAACTCACAGCATTTGAAATGAGAGAATTTGGTGATGCTCTGCCAAAGATTGAGACTGCTTTCAAAGCCAGCACTTTAAAAAATACCTCAAGAGCTCAGAAATATGCTATAGAATCTGATGATGATCTTGATGAGGTTGAATCCAACTTTGTAGATAGAATGCAAAGAGGTACTGGTAAGTTCAAAAGAAAATTACCATTCAAATGCTTTTCTTGTGGTAAGACTAGTCACTATGCCTATAGATGTCCAAAGGGAATTGAAAGAGGTAAGAAGTTTGAAAGTAGACCTAGAATTGTCAAGAAATGCTATTATGTTAGAGATCTTGATGATGATGGTGTAACAGATGATGAGTCTGATGATAATAGTACTAGTGCAAATAAATGCATGTTTATTGCTATTAAAAAAGAACCTATGTCTGCTAATCCTGCTAGCTGTATGAAGGAAGAAAAAATAATGGAAGAAAGTGCTTTGTCTGTTTAGGTTGAGAAAGATAAGGATGAATGGATTATTGATAATGGATTTTCACATCACATGACCAGCGACAAAAGTAAGTTTGTAATTCTAGAAAAGTATGATGGAGGATTGGTTAGGTTTGGGGATAATGCAACTGGTAAGATTTGTGGAAGAGGATCTATTTCTTTTGATGGTAAACATAGAATAGATGATGTTCTATATGTGAAGGGTTTAAAGTATAATTTTTTAAGTGTTAGCCAGATGTGTGAAAAAAAGTATGATCTAAGTTTCAATGATAATAGATGCAAGATCATGGAAAGATTTGGAATAGTCATTACAACTGGTAAGAAGACCAAAGGTAATGTTTATCACTTGAGGGGAACTGATAATTTTTGCTTGTTGGCTCAGACAGATGAAAGTTGGATGTAGAATAGAAGGATGTGTCATATCAATTTTGATAACTTGGTGAAGATAAGTTCAGTACAAGATGTGAGAGATTTGCCTAAGCTGGTGAAACCTGCTAATACTATTTGCAAGAAATGTCATCTGGGAAAATAGATAAAGACAAGTTTCAAGAGCAAAGAATAATTTTCTACTAGATTGCTTGAGCTGGTGCATATAGATCTGTGTGGTCCTACAAGAACAAGAACTTTGCAAGGAGACATGTACTTTATGCTTCTTATTGATGATTATTCTAGAATGACATGGGTCACTTTTCTGAAAGAAAAATTAGAAGCCCTAGACAAGTTCAACGCTTTCAAGGCAATGGTTGAGAATGAGTTAAAATGGAGGATCGAATGCTTAAGGTCTAATAGAGGAGGTGAGTTTACATCAAATGAATTCAACATTTTTTGTAAAGAGCATGGGATAAAGAGGCAGTTGTCTACTCCTAGGACACCTAAGCATAATGGAGTTGTTGAAAGAAAGAACAAGATAGTTCAAGAGCTTTCTAGGTCAATGACGATGGAGGCTAAGCTACTAGAAGTATATTGGAGAGAAGCTATACACACTGTTGTCTACATTCAAAACAAAGTCCAAGTCAAAGGTAGTGGCACTAAAACTCCTTATGAATTGTGGTATGGAAGAGTTCGAACAGTGAAATATTTCAAAGTTTTTGGAAGCAAATGTTATATCATAAGAGATGAAGAATTAGGCAAGTTTGATGCTAAGTGTGCTGAAGGAATTTTCATTGGATAATCTACTAAGAGTAAGGCCTACCGGTGCTACAATAAGAGATTGAAGAAGGTCATTGAAAGTGCTAATGTGAAGGTTGATGAAGACAAGGAAATAACATCAGATCTGAGTGGCTATGAATCAGATGAACCTGTTGTTACAGTCAATAAAGAAAATGTGGAACAAAAGGATAGTCAAGTTGAAGAAGAAAAGGCTCCAGAAAGTGATGTTAAGATTACCAGGTGTCTAAAGATTAATCATTCTGAAGATCAAATTATTGGTGACAAAAGCAAAGGGGTATTGACAAGGAAAAGAGCTGTAAAGGAATAGGTGAACTATTGTCTACTTTCATAGATTGAACCTAAAACTGTAAGTGACTCCTGCAAAGATGAAAGTTGGGTAAAAACCATGGAAGAAGAGATGATGCAAATAGAGAAGAATCAAACTTGGGAATTGGTCCCTAGACCTGCTGATAAGAATGTGATTGGAACCAAATGGGTTTTCAAAAACAAGATGAATGTAAATGGAGAAGTTGTAAGAAACAAAGCAAGACTGTTATGCAAAGGATATTCTCAAGTTGAAGGTATAGGTTTTGAGGAAACTTTTGCTCCTGTAGCAAGGATTGAAGCTATAAGAACATTTTTGGCTTTTGCTACACACAAAGATTTCAAGGTGTACCAGATGGATGTGAAGTCTGCTTTCTTGAATGGAGAGCTAGAAGAAGAAGTTTACATTGAACAACCGGAAGGATTCTAGTTATCAGACCAAGGTGACATGGTGTGCAGATTGAATAAAGCCCTATATGGACTCAATCAAGCTCATAGAGCCTGGTATGCAAGGTTGGACAAGTATTTGATGCAATTAGGGTTCAACAAAGGTACTGCGACAATAATCTCTATTTCAAAATCAATGATCATCAAATTCTGATTGTTGTAGTCTTTATTGATGATATTATCTTTGGAGGCAATGAAGGTATGTGTAAGAAATTTGTAGAGGAAATGCAAAAAGAATTTGAGATGTCTATGTTTGGTGAAATGAATTTCTTTTTAGAATTGCAAATTACTCAATAAGAAAAAGGAATTTTCTTTTCTTAGTCCAAGTATGTGAAAGAATTGTTGAAAAAGTTTGGGATGGAGGATTCTAAGCCAGTATGTACTCCTATGTTAATTGGCTACAAGCTGAGCAAGAATAATGAATCACCTAAAATTGATCAGAAAAAGTATAGGTCTATGATTGGAGGACTACTTTATCTAACCCATACTAGACCAGACATAATGCATGCAGTCTATCTTGTGGCAAGATTTCAAGAAGATCCCAAAAAGTCACATGTGATGGTAGTCAAGAGAATCATGAGGTATTTGAAAGGCACTTCAGACTATGGATTGTGGTATCCCAAAGATGTTGATTTCACTCTTAGTGCTTATGCAGATTGGGTTGGAGATGTTGATGATAGAAAAAGTATAAGTGGAGGTGCTTTCCTCTTGGGTAACAGATTGGTTTCATGGATGAGAAAGAAGAAAGAATCATTTTCTTTGTCTACTATAGAAGCAGAATATATTACTGTGGCATGTTGTTGCACTCAAGTGCTTTAGATGAAGTAAACATTGAAGGACATAAGAGTTGTGTATGAAGAACCAATTTCAATCTTTTGTGACAATACAAGTGCTATAAATATTTCAAAGAATCCAGTAATGCACTCAAGGACAAAGCATATATCAATAAGGTATCACTTTTTGAGAGAAAAGGTAATAGAGAATGAAGTAAATATGAAGTATGTGTCTACAAAGGATTAGATTGCAGATATTTTCACTAATCCTCTGCCTAAGGATACTTTTGAGTATCTCAAGGAGAAGTTAGGGGTTATTATCCCTCCTTCTCTAAACTAAGATGCATAAGGAACACATTAGTCAAGTGGTGCTCAAAGTCTCATTCTTTGATATGGATTGATGTTTTGTAGGCTACCTCTCAGGGAGATCTGGTGAATGTTGCTGATACAAGTTTTTGATCAAGAGTAGTAAGTGTTGTAGTGTTGATGACAAGGGGAGTTGTGCAATAAACAAAAAGAAAAGGTCTAAAACCCTTTTCCATTGATGTCAAAGGGGGAGAGAAGTTCATGTGAAAAACCTAAGAAGAAAGTTACAAGTAGAGAAAGCATCAAGTAAGGGGGAGCAAAGAAGCAAAGCAAGATTATATGTCTTGATGGTTTTTCACATCATGTGTTGCCATCAATGACAAAGGGGGAGATTGTTGCAAGTATGAGTAGTAAGTGTTGTCATTTTTGTCAACACCTAAGAAAGTTATTTGAATAAGTCCAAACAAGTATTTGAGGAATTAGTACAAGTGCAGAATTGTTTTATCTACCAAAACAATGTAGTGTTTTGCTCCGCATATCTTGTAAATTGAATATCTTTGTCTATAGATTGGAAGTAATGTTAATGGATGTCTACAGATGCTATGTTTCAATTTTGAGCCTCCGATGTGAATATTTGAGCGAGTTCTGTTCACCAGAGTAAAAATTGTTTTTCTGTGTATTTAATGGTGACAGAGAGAATGTATTTTGCTCTGCATTTCTCCGCATTTAAGTTTCACAGTCTACGGTTCTAGAATTAAGTTTGTGATGATGTTATGTGCCTTTAGCTCAAATGGTTCATGATTTGGTTCTCCACAAGTAATCTTTCCTTTATGACAGTGGCCAACAATAATGTTCAAGTGTTCCAATTTGAAGAATCTTATGGATAAAGTGTTTAGAAGTTGTGCGGATGTTCTTGATGTTCTTGTGGGAGTCTCTAGATCATGTTCCTAGATTTTGATTGGTCCACAAAGTATAATCTGTATTGTGCATGAAGCGTGTTCCTAAAATTCTTAGTGTTAACTCCAGTCTTGGTTGACCTGGTTGTTCTCACTACTTGCAGTTGTGCTTCAAAGTTTGTAAAGTGTGTTGTTGCATGGAAAATTGCATTTGAGTCCCAACTAAGGCTTGGCATGGTTCGCATTCATTTCTCTTCTCCCCTAATCTATTTAGTTCTAGACCTAATTTGAATATTGGCTAAATATGTATGTATGCCAACCTTGGAGATTGTTCCAAAGGTTGATGATTGTAATGCTGACCTTGATGTTTATTCCAAGGTTGATGAATTCTATAAATACATGAAATGAAGTCATGAATGAAGTTGTGTAGTGTGAAGATGCAAAGATAAGTATGAAGTGAATAAGTAGAGCAAAGCAGAGGAAAATTATTGTACTTTAATGGAACTGAATCCTGGCATGAAGTAGATGCTAATATCTCAGTTCACCAATTCTGGCAGTGAGCCACCCACAGGCAGTGAGCCACCCCATAGGCAATGAGCCGCTTCTTTTGTAGTGAGCATTCTTGGCAGTGAGCCTTAGGTAGTGAGCCTTATTGTAAATTTTGATATATCTTTTATATTGTGAGCTAACACTCACTATGGTTTTTCCCTTATAGGGTTTTCCACGTAAAAATCTGGTGTCTTATGTGTTGAATGTGTGAATGTGGTTAAGTTCTATTTTCATGCTTTCTTGGTTAAATTACAATAATAGTAATTAAGTGGTTGTTGAGTTGATGGATTTGAAGTTTTTTTACAACTGATTCACCCCCCCCTCTCAGTTTTATTGTGCATTTCAACAATACCCTTTGTCACACATTTTTCCAACACTTAGAAGATTATGCTTTAAGCCCTTGACATAAAGAACATAATCTGTATTATGCTTGCCATCAAAGGTAATTGGTCTTTTTCCATGAATCTTACCAGCTGCATCATCACCAAACCTAATCCTCCATCATATTTTTTAAACTTAAAAAACTTACTCTTATCTCCTGTCATATGATTTGAACATCCGTTGTCAATGATCCATTCATCTTCCTTTTCATCATGAAATGCAAACAACTCTCATGGACTTCCTTCCTTCACACATCTTGCAAGATTGATAGAAACATGCTCTTCTCTAAGTGCAATAAACAAGCATTCACTACTATTACCATCATCAGAATTAGGTTCATCATCAGTTACACCATCATCATCTCTAACATAGTAACTCTTTCTTACCATCTTTCCTTTACTTTCATTGATTTTCAAAGCTCTATCAGGACATCTTGAAGCATAGTGACTAATTTTACCACAATTGAAACATTTGAAAGGTAGCTTACCTTTGAACTTTCCTCTACTGCCTCTTTTTATTCTTCTTGCAAATTTTGTCTCAAGCTCTTCAAAGTCTTCTTCATCTGATTGGATAGCATATTTATCTTATCTAGCAGTCTTTTCTTCCTTGGCCTTGAAAGCAGTCTCAGTTTTCACAGGGCCATCAGTAGTACCAAACTCTCTCATCTCAAAAGCAGTCAGTTTACCAAATAATTGATCTTTTGAAAGTTTTCCCATATCAGACAATTCTTCAATGGTAGATACCTTGTGACTATAAGATTTGGGAAGAGTTTTGAGTATCTCATCTACAACATTCTCATCCTTTAATTTTCCACCAAGACCCCTGATGCTGCTAAAATTCATCAATCTTCTATATGTAACTTGTTATGTTCTCATCTTCAACCATTCACATTGTTTCATATGTGGTCTTCAAGTTTTGCAACTTAGCCTTCTTGACAGATTCATCAGCTTCATAGATTTTCTTCAATTTGTCCCAAATCTCATGAGTAATTTCTAGATCCACAACTTTTGCCATTTCAGTGTTAGATAGGGCATTTAATATAACATTTTTATCTTTGTGATTAGTCTCACAATCCTTAATCTCTTCGTAAGCTGCAGACCACCTTTAGGTACTGTGTATTTATCTTTGACCATCTTCCAAACATTATAACTAATAGAAATAAGATAACTTTGCATACGTACCTTCCAGTAGGTACGGTCAGATCCATCAAACTAAGGAATGTCTTTCTTGTGTGCAATCCCAGATCTACCTTAAGTTGTTAGGCTTTCTTCCAAGGAACCTTGCTCTTATACCAATTGTTGAAAGGCACAAGACAACTGAGAGGGGTGGTGAATCAGTTGTATCAAAAGCTTTAACTTCTTTAAACAAAATCAGTTTCACATTCACTTACTTTAACTCCTTATTCTGTCATGAAGATTAAACATGAAAAGCAAAATCAAAACATAAACACATCAATACCATACACACATGAACTCCAGATTTTTACGTGGAAAACCCTAAAAAGGAAAAAACCACGGTGAGTGTTAGCTCACAATATAATGTAGTAACAATACCAAATAACAAAAGAGACTCACTGCCCAAATGAAAGGCTCATTGCCAGGGATGGCTCACTACCATGAACTGATATAGTAGCATCTATAACATGCCTGAGTTCAGTTCCATTAAAGTACAATATATCTCCTCTGCTCTACTCTGCTTTTACAATTCACATTTTATCTTCACATCTTTGTACTTTCTCACCTCACTCATGAAATCATTACATACATTTATACCAATCATTGACCTTTTAATATACATCAAGGTCAGCATTACAATCTACAACCATTGGAACTATCTCCAAGGTCGGCATACATACATAAATCAAATTAGGACTAAACCTAAACAAAATTGTGGAGCAAGTGAATGAAAGAGGAACACTTCACAACTTAGCTCAAATATAAATACATCTTCACATGTTACAACATGCTTCCGCAATCCATGAATCACCTCCGCAACAAGTGTAACTAACCAGGTCAGCTAGAACTAGTGCACACATCAAGAACACTTAGATACATGCTTCCAAGAACTTCATTATAGCTTATGGATCAAGCACACACCTTCAATACATTCTGGAGACATCCATGAATAACATAGAATCACTTGGGAGCTAACAAATCCAATCACAATAGATCTTACTTGAAGAAAACAAATATCACTTAAAGATATATCACAGACTGCTTCTCAACAAACACTGTCAAACTCTGCTAATCAATAACTTGCTTTCCGGAGCACCAAATCATAAATCCTTTGGAATGAAGATATCTAAGGACTTTATAAAATTAAGTCCAAAATTGTAAGACCAAAATCTAACTTGTGGAGAAATGTGGAGAAAAATGCTATCTCCATGTCACTCTACAAACATTGTCAGGCACAATCTTCAAACTAGTGAATATAACTTTTTCTGCACAGTGATCCAGACCACCAAATTATAGATTTAGCATCTTCAAACACTTTTCTAAAAAATATTCAAATCTTGTACTCTGGTCTTCAACATAGAGGAAATGGAGAGTAAAATACTCAGACAGTGTTCTTAACATAACAACTCAATCAATCAACAAACAATAATATCAGAAGATACAGTTGGCAATAATGACAACACAAACATGTTGACATAAATGAAAACACCAGTTAGCACATACTTGCAATAGATTCCCATTTTGGAAAATGTCATTATTCCCATTTCGTGAGTAGAAGTTCAAGCATGGGGAGTTCTGAGATGTCCCTTGGTCTTTCTCTACTCTGTTGTTGTCGTGAGATCCCATTCTCTTATATTGAATAGATTGTTCCACCTCGAGAGTCCTAATTATTTGAACTAGCGTTATAATAAGGTCAGAAGGCATTTTACCCCTTTGTGTCTCATCAATTCTCAGAATTTCACTTCGCATGTTTTCCATTTGTTCTCATTGTTCTTCTCAAAGAGAAAATCGTAAGGCCTCTTGAGTGTCCTTGACCTCTTGCAAATGTCTCTCTAAGCATTTTACCTCATCATCTAGATGGCTATTTTGATTACTTGTCGAGGGTTGGCCTATTTGATGAATCTGTAATCTTACTTGCACTCTGGATGATCTAGGTTGAATTGTTGAGTTTTGTTGCCACGCAGGGTTGTTGAATGTTAACGAATGCCTAGGCTCTCTTTTGTCGCCTTTGTAGTCTAAATCCTCGTAGTCGTAACAATTTGAGATAGGTGCCAATGAGTTAGGAGGCACATACCTATCAAAGGATGGTGTTTCAAGTTCCTTGGAGGGAAGATTCCCTAGGTTAAATTTTGGTTCTGGCATATTTGGGGGTTCCGTAGACACCTTAGAATAAATGGAATGAATGAAGCAAAAGAGAACAAAGAAGATGGATGAAATGAGAGAAAAAATGGAAATGAATGTGAACATGATTGTGATGGAAATGTGAAAATCACATGTGAAGTGAATTTAGATTTTTTAATGAAAGTGATGAATGAATTTTTGAAGTTGAAACACAAACAACTCGTCTTAGAAGGATTTGTAGTACACGTTGGGTTCACCAAAATATGTACTCTTTAAAATGTGACACATGCACAATTGTGGATGAGTCAGCTCTGATGCAACACATGGATCCTCTCCTTATTTCTAGTGACCTCCAATTCACCATCACTCTCATGGAAGAAGCTAATTGAGCAGGAGCAAGATCCAAGGGTTGTCCTGTTCGCTTGGGAGTAGAACCATGCAAAGATCGGTTGCCCTGATCTGGGGCCTATTGTTGTTTTAGAGTTGCCTTGTTCTTTCAATGGTAATTTTTGTTGAAATAATGATATGATCCTAAGGGTCATTTATGAATTGTCTCATGTTTGGGTTTCTTTGATTCCAATGCCTAGATGGGTGTCTATTTGCTTTGTTTATGTTTCTATCATGTTGTAATCTAGCTTTGAATACTTGTATGTGTTGTTGAATTTGTCGATCATGTCCTATGACCCTAATGATGTATTGTTTCTCTTGTGTGAGTTATGGTCTAGGGTTTATCTCCTCTAGTTCTTCTATAATTACCTTGACCCACTCTCCTCTAAGTACTAGGCGCATTTGCTTGATATTCTAAGAGAGTTGATATGCTTTGACTTGCTTTGACCAAGATTGACCTAGGGTTTAGTGTTGACCTAGAGTTGATTTTTGATTGCTTCAAATGTTTACCTTGTGATGTTATCAAGGATTTGTGTCTAATGTGAATGTGACTACCTTGTGATGAGATTGAGGGTTTGAATGCCTTGGGTTTTCCTAATATTTTTGTGCTTTTGTGTTTTTGTGTATGGATGCAACTATATGATATGCAAACTATATTTTTGCATTTTTCTTGAATAAACAAAACAATTCTATATGAATGCAATTTATAATGAAGTTTACCTAATGCAATGTTATTCTATGTTTTTTGTGTTTTTGATGATTTTTTGAAAGCTACTCTATGAAAGAAAGAAAAAATCTAAGTAATGAAATCAAATGAGTTAATCTATGAAAAGGAAAATGGCACTCTAGTCAATTATAATGAAATGAAAGAAAACTAACAATTCCTATCAAGAGAAAAATATCAAGTTACTTTCCTTGAGAGTAAATTTTCATTATCTAATTACTACAAAAACATGAAAAGAAACCTAGAATAGATTGGCACACAAGATTGCATTACCCTCAAGAATCCTTTTTGTGTGGAAACCTCCTCATCCTCTTGCAACAACATGATCCTCCTCTTGGTGACAAGTGAGAAGACGACAATTGATTGGAAATGATTGAAGGAAAAATATGGTCATCCCAAAATGAGCATCTAAGATCAGTAAGTGTCTGTAGTAACAATCATTCTCTCTGATTCCCTCAAAACATATACTACTATGCCATAAAGCGGAATCAAACATAGTTTATTTCCCACATTAACCCTTAGAGGAAAGTGATTGCAATTTAAACCAGTTTCAACAACATGCATTAAACATATTCAATAAATAGAATCACTAAACATGAAAGATAGAGCAGAAGACAAGAACACAAAGACTTACATGGGGAAAACCCTTTTGGGAAAAAAACCCCACACTACGTACAAGTTACAATACAATATTAGGCTCATAGCCTTTACTGGAGATTTATATCTTGTTCCATCTCTGGAGAAAAACTAGTAGCATTTCCTTACATCCAGTCACACCTCTCTCTCGATTAGGTTACAATGCACTACTACATTAATATAGACTTCACAAGCGTTGTCATTTCAACTTCCCACAGTCGAATGGCCACAAACTGACTTAACATCTAGTCAAAACTTCCATTGGCAACCAAAGAGCCAATCGCCAGAAGCTGCGTTGATTCACAATCAATGATGTGAAATCAATGAGTAACCTAGTGCCACATGTCAATGCCTTACTCATCAGTCAATCGTCATTGACCTCTTTTCACTGTCTCATCTTTGTCTATCATTCCTAGGCTTAACTGCTATACCGCAGCCCTTCCAAAAGACTAGCATGGTGTGGTGGGGTCTATACCGCACCACCGCAAGCCATCTCACGAGCTGTCGCGGGGTAACTCCTGATCTTCTGCAACCACCACCAATAGATCCTCGCGAGACGGCAGGATATACACCGCACCACTGCAAGCTAATTCATAGGCTATCACGGGGTGGTGGTAAACACTGCACTACCACAAGCCATTGTTAAGGACTCCTGCGGGATGGCGATAAACACCACCAGCCCACATCTCTTTTATCTGCTCCTAGCAGTATTGTTAGGGTTAGCTAGCAGAAGATATCAATTAAATGCAAATAAAGATTAAACAGAGAAATGAAAATACACAGAAATAATAATAGTGAGAGACACGTTTTAACATGGTTCACCCAAACTTGAGCTACATCCACCAATAGAGAGTCCAATATTATTATTCAGTAAATCAAACCGATTACAACCAACAATCCTTGCCACTCAATACCGCTACAAAATGCTACAATACATCAATAGAAACCCTAACCCTTAGCCGCTTTTATCAAGCCTTATGTCAGTTACAAAAATAGGGTTTTTTATGTCAGCCAATAGAAAAATAACTCTTGAAGCCTTAATAAAATAATAAAAAATTGTTGGAGGTTGGCGCTGCCCCTTGACCCTGTTAAATAATTTGGGGGGAAACTGTGCCAATAAAATTGGGGTAAATTTAACCTCAGAGTCTAATTAGGCTCCATATAACAACCTCCCACTTGGAGACTAATCAGACTCCACACCATATCATCTCCCACTTGGAGACTAATCATAACACTGCTAACCCTGTAGCTCCCACTGGAAATAAGCACCCTGGACTCTACTGTTCTGATTTTTTTGTTTTCAGTCTTGAAGACCAATTGAAGCTGAAGAGGAGCTCAGCTTCTCCCTTGTCACTGGCTTTGTAAACATATCCACTGGATTTTCATCTGTATGTATCTTTTCCAACCTTAACTGTCCATCATCTAACACCGACCGGATGAAGTGATACCTGATCTATATGTGTTTGGTCTTTGAATGCAAGGCATAATTCTTTTCAAGATGTATGGCACTCTGACTATCTGTATACAAAGAACTGTTAGCCTGTTGTTTACCCGATTCTTCCTTGACAGATTGCAGCCATATCATCTCCTTGCTTGCCTCTGTTGCATACTCTGCCTCTGTGGTGGATAAAACAACCACCTTTTGCAACCTGGAGATCCAACTCACCGCTATTCCACCTACAATAAAGACATAACCTATAGTACTCCGCCTAGTAACAATATCTCCTACCAAATCTAAGTCTACATAACCTACTAAATCAGTATTAGAGCCCCCAAAACATAAGTGTTTATTGGATGTACCTCTCAAATATTTGAGAATCCATTTTACCACATTCCAATGCTCCAATCCGAGATGAATCATATACCTGCTTACGACTCCTACAACATGTGCAATATCTGGTCTCGTGCATACCATGGCATACATTAAACTTCCTATAGCTGAATCATATAGTACCTTGGACATTTTTTCTTCCTCCTCTTATGTCTTAGGACACATCTCTTTAGTCAATTTCAAATGACTAGGCAAAGGTGTGCTAAAAACTTTTGCATTTTTCATATGGAATCTCTACAACACCTTTTCAACATAATCAGCCTGAGATAGAGTCAATTTTTTGTTCTTCCTATCTCTGTAAATTTTCATACCAAGGATTTGGTTTGCTACCCCCAAATCCTTCATAGCAAATGATTGTGCTAATTGTTGTTTTAACTCTCTTATGTGATCCATGTTAGACCCTGCTACAAGCATGTCATCAACAGATAAACATAAAATAATGTAGTTGTCATTATCCAAACTCTTAAAATAAACACAATGGTCATAATTACACCGGTTGTAGCCTTGCTCAGCCATAAACTATCAAATTTCAAATGCCATTGCCGATGTGCTTGTTTCAAGCCATATAAACTCTTCTTCAATCTGCACATCAGTTTCTCCTTACCTTTGACCTTAAATCCCTGTGGTTGTTCCATATAGATCTCCTCTTCCAAATCACCATGGAGAAAGTTAGTTTTCACATCTAGCTATTCCAAATGCAAATCTTCAGCAGCCACATTACTTAAAATAGTACGAATAGAAGTCATCTTGACAACCAGAGAAAATATCTCATCAAAATCAATACCTTTTTTCTATGCAAATCCTTTTACAAGAAACCTGGCTTTAAATATTTTCTTACCTCCATCTTCCTCTTTCAGCCTATAAACCCATTTGTTTGGTAAAGCCTTTTTACCTGCAGGCAACTTACATAATTCCCAAGTCTGAGTTTTCAGCAAGGAGTCCATTTCTTCTTTCATTGCAAGCTCCCACTAAACCTTTGTATCCACCTGCATAGCTTCATCATACCCTTCAGGTTCACCAGCATCTATTAACAAAATAGAATACAAAGAGGGAGAAAACCTTTCAGGAGGTCTACTTAGCCTTGTCGACTGTCTAATATTCACTGCAGTTTGTGGTATTTCTTGTTGCCATTGCGGAGCATGAGGAACCACTGGAACATCACTATCTGGAGTATCATCCAACACCACATAATCTTTTTCTTTCTTCTCATGCTATTGTAATTGATCTTTGTACAACACCTTCTCATTGAATACAACATCCCTGCTTCTCATAATTTTTTGATTTTCAAAATCCCAAAGCCTATAACCAAATTCATCAATGCCATAACCAACGAAGGTACATTTTTTTTATTTTGCATCCAGCTTGGTTCTATTTTTAGAATCTACATGTGCAAATGCTTCACATCCAAAGGTTTTGAGAAAAGAATAACTCGCCTTCTTACCTGTCCATGCTTCTTCTGGAATACCACAGCCCAAAGGAATTGAAGGACCTCTATTAATTAAATATACAGCGGTGTTGATAGCCTCTAGCCACATGTTTAAAGGCAGCCCAACATGCAATCTCATGGTCCTTGCACACTCCATTATTGTCATATTCATGCATTTAGCCACTCCATTCTCATGTGGAGTCCCTGGAACCTTTTTCTACCTATGAATTCAATTAAAGGAACAATAATCCTCAAATTCTTTACTGCAATACTCACCACTATTATCAGATCTGAGACATTTTAATCTTTTACCCATCTCATTCTCAACCAAGCTTTTCCATTTCTTAAATGTTTCAAATACATTAGATTTTTGCCTAAGAAAATAAATCCAAACCTACCTAGTTGCATCATTTATGAATGTAACATAATATCGAGAGCCACCGAGAGAAGATACCTAAGCTAGTCCCCATACATCTGTATACACAAGCTCCAACTTTTCATCTTTCTTTTGCTTCCCATCCTTGAGAAAACTGACTCTCTTTTGTTTGCCATACACACAACTTTTATAGAAATCCATATTAATACATTTCAGACCTGGTAAAACTTTCTTAGAATAAAGTAACTTCATACCTTTTTCACTCATATGCCCAAGTTTGTTATGCCACAGTGTTGTCTTAGAACCTACAGCAACTGTTTCAGTCTCTTCCTGTGAACCTACAACAACTGTTCTTGAACCTATTTGTTTTTTTCTCTGCAACAGCTAAAGTAGAAGGAACCATATGACCTGTACAAAGATATAAGGTGCTTACTTTCACACCTTTTACTACTATTAAGGCACCTCTTGAAACCTTTCAATTTTTATCAGTAAATATAACAATGCAACCTTCATCAGCTAGTTGCCCTGCTAAAATTAAATTACTACTCAGTCTTGGAACGTACCTTACCTCTTGTAGTAGCCAATGATTCCCATTCTACAACTTAATCTTGATTCTAACATTTCCAACAATTTGACAGGGTTTGTTATCTCCCAAATAAACCAGTCCAAAATGCCCTTGGACATAATCAAGAAAATAACTTCTATGGGGCGTAGCATGAAATGAGGCCCCTAAATCTAAAACCCATGAATCATCAACATTATCTAGGGAAAGAATCAAAGCATCATCTTCAGATTTATTACTTACCACATTTGACTTCTTATTTCTATCTTGTTTGTCTCCTTTATTCTTCCAAGACCAACAATCTTTCTTCAAATGACCTGGTTTCCTATAGTACCAACAATCCTTTTGTCCTCTGGATTGGGATCTCTTGTCTTTTGATTTTCCTCGTGACTTCCCATGACCTCCAGAACCTTTTCCTCTCTCCTTTGATCTGCCCCTACTTTTTGCATTCAAAACACTACCTGATGTGGACCCTCCTGAGCTTTTCCATCGTATTTCCTCACTAAGGATAACACCAACATAATTAAATTTCAAAGTATTTGAACCTGAGACAAAGTTACTTACAGCCATTACCAAGCTATTCCAGCTTTCTGGCAAAGAACATAATACAAAGAGATCCCTCACCTCTTCATCAAAACTTACTTTTACAGAAGTTAACTGACTGGTAATCGTATTAAACTCATTTAAATAATCTATCACAAATCCACCTTCAATCATTTTCAAATTAAACAAACGCTTCATGAGAAATACCTTATTTGAGGCTGAGGGTTTTTCATACAATTTAGCCAAAGCTTTCATCAGACCATATGTTGTCTTCACTTCCATTATATTAAATGCCACCGATGTTGCCAGGCACAACCGAATGGTTCCCAGTGCCCTTTAGTCTAAAAGATTCCAATCCTCATCAGTCCTTGTTGTTGGTTTCTTGGTTATTGCTTCCAACAGCCTCCATAAATCCTTCTGATAGAGATAATCCTCCATCTGCATCTTCCATAATTGATAGGTCTACCCATTGAATTTATCTACCTTCAATTTACCCTCGTCCACCATTGCTCCCACTCAACCGTGAGACCTTCCTGTAGATGATAATCAAACACAACCCACTCTGATACCACTTGTTAGGGTTAGCTGGCAGAAGATATCAATTAAATGCAAATAAAGACTAAATAGAGGAATGAAAATACAAAGAAATAATAACAGTAAGAGACAAGTTTTAACGTGGTTCACCCAAACTTGGGCTACATCCACCAACAGAGAGTCCAATATTATTATCCAATAAATCAAATGGATTACAACTAGCAATCCTTGCAACTCAATACCACTGCAAAATACTACAATACATCAATAGAAACCCTAACCCTCAGTCTTTTTTATCAAGCCTTATGTCGGTTATAAAAATAGGGTTTTTTATGTCGGCCAATAGAAAAATAACTCCCGACGCCTTAATAAAATAATAAGAAATCATTGGAGGTTGGCGTTTCCCCTAGACCCCGCAAGGGACCCTACCCCAAACCCCTGCAAGGGGCACTATCCCTTGACCCCGTTAAATAATTTGGGGGGAAACCATGCCGATAAAAGTGGGGTAAATTTAACCTCTGAGTCTGATTAGGCTCTATATAACAATAGGTACTGTGGTAGTTGCTCTTTGTGGTACTGAGGTAACTACTAGGGTTTTATCAATGAGTTTGAGACACACATTCTCAACATTCTCCCACTTGATGAAGAACTCACTAAACCCCTTCCAACACTTGAAGTCACTGAATCACATCACAACCATACATGCAATCTCAAGAATCTTAAACAATGCTTCCGTGGTCCAACCAAGACACCTGCAACAACATCCAAGATGTCCACCATCTCAGGCAAGAGTTCCAACCATCCACCAAAGGAAAAGGAATGAGGCAAGGTGTATATGCACCAGTATAAAGAACACAAGCATCAAATCCACCTAATAGAAAAGGCTACATAATATTGTCACCACTCCACTATTCTCGCAAGCTATAGAAAAGCATCAACAACATCAATTTCAAAGCTTCAACCTGAACACAACTATGAAGACATTCTCCAGAAAACAAGATAGAACATCAACTAGAAAAACAACCATGAAACTGACTGCTCTCATCCTACTGATTAACCCACATGACTGAAAATAGAACACACAACAAGTGCTAATCCATCCAATCACCCATACCTCCAAGGTATACAAAACATAGTAAACTCATGCCATAAATATATATACACCCATAAAATGCAATCATAAAATCCATGTGCAAACTTGTCAAAGAATGACATACACATCCAAGAGCTCCCATTGTATGGGTAATGCAAATCTAAAAAAGATCAAGGCATACCAAGTCTACCAATAGCGTCATATAGAAAGTGTAAACAAAAACATGTAGTACCAAGGAACCATCCACAATGATATGCAAAACCTATAAATCAATAACCTGTAAGAACAACTCTCACCACAAGTCTCCATAGCTCTCCTAAGTTCTCCACACCTAGCAAAGGAAAGAGATAAAGGAACCTCCATGTCATCACTCAAGAACATAAGTGAAAACATATGACCACAAGCTAGTGATTACAATAGCTCCAACCAAACCTAAAACCAATATAATGTGAAACCAACCATCCAGGAAGATAACTGAGACAAAAAGAGAAACTCTACACATCATATACTTGTAGAAAATCCTCCTACATACACCTCTAAGTGTCAACTATGTCAAGTATGATCTCCTCCATAAAACCCCAAAGAGAACAACATAACAACACCCAAAATCATTCAATCTCAAGAGATCAAACACAACATATGTATCATGTAATTACATGGATGTAAGCTTCTCAAAGAAGATCAAACTACTCCATTTCCCATCTCAGGAAATCAGCCCATAAACCATCTCCTAACAGTCCTCATCAATGAATGATATCTCAAACTCAAATGCACAAGGAGATAACCATTCCAAACATCCCTCAAATGAATACTTCAGAACTAACTACATAGCTCAAGATCCATATCTATGAAAGATAAAGCATATAGACTCATGTTGAACCGTCCTCAAATGAGTCTCCATAATCAATGACCATGAATCAACTCAATCCCATGAGAACCAAAGCACGAAACATAACACATCTGAAAGATATAATGGGAAAATACCTCTCAAATAATAAACTGCCGAACAGACCAAGAGTGGGGAATGAGAATGCTCCTCCAAGATATGTAAGCCATCATGACTCCTCCAAAAGCAATCTCCTCATAGGTCTCTGTTGAACTCATGTCCAACCAAGGTGTAGGCTTTCCAGACTTTCTGTTGAAATCTCATCAAGAGTAACCATCTCAACAACACTTCTCTGATCTTAAGAGAAATACAGCCTCACCTCATTCTCCATGTATCCATGTGCACCTACAAACAATCATATCATGCTAAACTCCAAATGCATGACTACACCATCTTGAAGTTCTCAAGCATATGACCAATGCACCCAAAACACAGAGAATCACTAGACCATTGTCAAAGCTCCAATCATCTAAATCAGGGACTTGTCATGACATCATGATCTTACCATCCCCCTTAGGAGATTCTATGCTCCAATTAAACATAAAATGGTCTCAAGAGCAATGTATCATGTCAAAACTCTAATGCATAAACAAGAGTATACCATGACATAAAACAAATAAACTCTAAACCAACATCACTTGTCAAGCACTACTGACACCTCAACCAAAGACTCCATGATTCCTCCATGGATCGAAGATGTTACACATCTTCAATATCATGAAGACGACCCATCTCCAAATAGTGTCCATGCAAATGTGAAAGAACCCTTCTACAGCAATAGGATCTAAGAGATCCTCCTAGTAACATCTACAACACTAAAGAAGATCATCCATCACCAAGTGATGAATTCATGATCATTGCTAAAGCTCCCACTGAACTGTGACAACTGAGCTCTCCAAACATCATGACCAAAAATCTCCTAATCTAAAAATCCTCCAGGTCCACACATGAACATGTCCATCTGACGGTAATACCAAGTGGCACCAAGATCTCCAAAACCAAGGAAATAAACCATCACTATCAAAATCTTACACAAAACTATGTATCCAAGCTATTCATGTCATCATGATACACATGTTATAGGTCCCCTTAGCCAACTAACTAGGTACTCTACACCATCCATTCTCTCATCCCAAAGAAACCACACCAATGCACAAGTGACCACAGACAAGGCCAACTAACAAGTCTGCATAAACACCGAATCAATCTTGTGGATATAGATAGTCCACTTCTGAGTTATCTCATTGCAATCAATAGGTTGCACACACCTACAAAACTACATAACTCATAGATCCAATACACTGAAACATGAAAACCCATCATTGCACTAATAATCAGCAAACTGAGATTCAAAAGAGAATTACCATGTAGACAACATGACTCAAGCACCAGATCATGCTTAGATTTGATTTGCCAATCAGGTCCACAACCCAAGCACCATAGTCTAGGAATCCACCAAGCATCACCCCAGAAATGTTGAGTGATAGATCACATACTCACCTCCTCACACCATGCATGGAGCATGCATGCAAAGCTACAACTATCTCATCCAGCAACACCCCAAAAACTAGGGTCTAGAAAATAGCTTAACTGTAGCTCCACAAAACCACAAGTTTTTCTCTTGACTGTGTAAAACCTACAAAGCCACTGTCTTAAAAAATACCCATGCACATCCACACCCACTTCACATCTAGAAGACTCAAAAGTCTGAAACAAAAAACACCATAACAGTTAAGCCAGAATAACGGATTATCATAGATGAGCATTAACCATAGATTTTTTATAAAAATCTATAAAACCCTCAGATCCAAGAAACGTGAATCCGAGCCATGCAAGTACAAAACATCCTTAAAAGGAAAAAATAGTTCAAGAACTCCAGGCCCATTTCAGGACAACTCCACAACCACCAACATGCACATGCATCTGAGGGAGATAGGCTATTACAGAAGCTTCCAGATCATCCAATGATCAACTCCATAGCCTATATGTAATTGGGGTACCAAAAATAATGCCTTCTAATGCCAAGAATAAATACCTAGCATAAGCACATTACTCCATAGCTGAAAAACATCACAAGCTTCTCCATATCACTAGCGATCCTCTCACACAAACACCCAATATGAAAGCTTTGTTGCAACACAACCACAAAGCAAAAAATCCCACCCCATGCATCAGGATTATTCCACTACCTATCAGGAGCTCCAAATCTACATCATTTCAATGTGACCAACTCCATTTTATCCTTCTTCACCATCCTTCAAGTTGCGTGTTGTCTCCTGAAACTAACACAAAAAAAAAAGAGCAAACAACTTTCACTCAACAAAGGATCAATCTTCAGCTAATTCCTTCCTATAGATTCCCTCAAGCTTTCTAGGCTGAGAAATCATAACAAAGAAATGCCCAGAACCTTAAACACCATGGAACTTGGCTCTGATACCAATTGAAGGGAAAATATGTTTCATCCCAGAATGAGCATCTAAGATCAATAAGTGTCTGCAGTAACAATCATTCTCTCTGATTTCCTCAAAACACATACTACTATGCCATAAAGCAAAATCAAACAGTTCATTTCCCACATTAACCCTTGGAGGAAAGTGATTACAATTTAAACTAGTTTCAACAACATGCATTACACAAATTCAATCACTAAATAGAAAAGATAGAGTAGAAGACAAGAACACAAAGACTTATGTGGGGAAAACCCTTTTGGGTAAAAACCCCACACTCCAAAACATAGAGCCATTGTATTATTCATTAACAAGTGTACAAGTTACAATACAATATCAGGCTCATAGCCTTTACTAGAGATTTACATCTTGTTCCATCTCTGGAGAAAATCTGATAGCATTTCTTTACATCCAGTCACACCTCTCTCTCTCTCAATTAGGTTACAATCCACTACTGCATTAATACAGACTTTGCAAGCGTTGTCGTTTCAGCTTTCCAAGCCGAATGGTCACAAATCAACTTGACAACCAGTCACAACTTCCATCGACAACTAAATAGCCAACCGCCAGAAGCTGCGTTGATTCACAATCAACGATGTGAAATCAACGAGTAACCTAGTGCCACGTGTTGACACCTTACTTGTCAGTCAATCGCCATTGACCTCTTTTCATGGTCTCATCTTTGTCCATCATTCCCAAGATTAACCGCTATACCATAGCCTTTCCAAAAGACCAACACGGTGTGGCGGGGTCTATACTGCACCACCACAAGCCATCTCACGGGCTGTCACGGGTTGGCGGTATGACCAGCACACCCACTAGCCTCTCCAGTAACCATCACGGGGTGGCAGGGTAACT
Source organism: Cunninghamia lanceolata (assembly GCA_027924645.1). Taxonomy (NCBI): domain Eukaryota; kingdom Viridiplantae; phylum Streptophyta; class Pinopsida; order Cupressales; family Cupressaceae; genus Cunninghamia; species Cunninghamia lanceolata. The sequence goes on along the minus strand of BSBN01000095.1, from coordinate 4,062,201 downwards.
CTCGCTCTATCGCAACCACCACCAACAAATCATCGTGGGATGACAGGATATACACCGTACCACTGCAAGCCAATTCACAAGTTATTGTAGGGTGGCGGTAAACACCGCACTACCGCAAGCCACTATCAAGGACTCCCACGGGATAGCGATAAACACCAATAGCTTGCACCTCTTTTATCTACTTCCAGCGGTATTGCAGTAGCTTCTCCCTATGGTATTGAGGGAACTACTAGGGTTTTATCAGTGAGTTTGAGACACACATTCTGAACAATGATAAGTGATTTTGAAATCTTGGATTGAGAAGAGCTTGATTGCGAGCTTATGAGTGCTACAAGAGCACTAATTAAGCACTATGGCTATGGCTTGTGGGAAATATGAGAGTATGAGAATATTGTAATGAATCTTTTGAAATCTTTCAAATACCAAAACAATGGAAAACAAAAGACACATGCATCCTATATGAGCACCTAAGATGCTAATGGAGAGAAGACTAAAAGCTACGAATGGCTGCAATTCTTCAATTTACCTCCTCTAATGCTTGGAGGAGGGGGGTATTTATAGGTTGGATTGGAACAAGGGAGATGGGAATGATTAAGGAATTATCTCTCATGATTAGAGAGTTAACTTGTTTGATTGATCAGTTAGGCTTAATTGATTTCCTTGTGAACTAAATTGATTGAAGAGTGATATGAGCTTTAAATCTTATCACTCGTGGAGGAATGGCTATTAGGAGGAGTTAGAGAGAAGTTAAAATAGATCACATGGGATAAAATTAGTTGATTGATAGTGTTAAATGAATTAATTCTGGCCTCCCTTATGTTTATCTCAAAATTGCATGCAAACTGGGCGAAAACGAAGCCTTTTTGGCTCAAATCAGAGAAGAAACTTGGGTTTAAAATCTGCATGGTCACCACTAGGTCACGCCTTTTACTAGGGTAGGTTGTCAAGGGCGATCCCTGGGTCACCGGGGGAGACCCATCGGTGACCTAAAAAGGATGGCACCTAGGTAAGGTTTGACAGATGCATATGCTTATTGAAAGGTTGAGAAGGTGATTTGGCACTAGAGTCAGGTTATAGGATGCAAAAAGGTAGGGTCACTTGGAGAGATCTGACAATTAATAGGGGCTACCAAAAAAGGACAAAAGTTGGGCAAAATATGAGATATGGATTTGGTCTATTAGGTTGTCTAGAGGCTTCCTAGGGTTAGAGACCTTCAGAACAGGGTGTCAAAAGGTGGAATTAGCATGAAAAGGCAAAAACTAAGCATGTAGGCAAGGCAAAGAATGTAACAAAAGAAGAATCAACAAAGGGGAAATGAAGAATGGTTAGAAACTTAAAGAATCAACAGAGAAGAAACCAAACATGTGTCGGTGAGAGGAGTACTATTTAGAGTGTGCTATTATTCACACTTCCATGTACGTGATTAGGGTTACATATCCTCATGGGGTCCTCACGCAATCCCGTGCATGTTTTTAGTGCTTACATGACTGTAACAAAGATTGGTGTGCTATGAAAACCTCTATGTGAAGACTACAACTCAATGGTTTTTAGGGATTGCGTAGAAAATAGTTAAAGATACAGGAAAATAATAAACCCTCACTCAAGATTCAACCCACACGACCTGAAATCCTCTGAGAAATGGTAGCGACCAAGCACAAGCAAGATAAAACTCATGCCAAAAATGTCATAATTATTATAAAAAAATCACTAAATAACAAACATAGACTTAGTTTGATGATACAAATAAAATAGCAAAAATCCTACTTTCCTTATATGACTAAGATAAAAACAACTTTATAGATTTTGTTACCTAGTTGATTGCATTTACGAGTAGAAAGTTCAACAAAGACGTTAGCTATAATGTAATTAAAATTTGTGATTTAAATCAGAGATCAATATTTTAACGACTATACCATGAAGAATCTTCAGTTTGTATTGACTATTGAACTAGAAAATAAGAAGGTCGAGTGGAGACTATGACCTGTACTATTGAAGCTGACGTGTATTTGACATAGACTTGCGACCTTTTGAGATATGAAACCACAAATCAATAACAAACAACAAACTGTGACCTTTAATAAGAATGTAAAGCTAGAACATGTTTCCATTGTTATGAAAATATTAATGGATCAAGATCAATCATTAGCTCATCTTCCAGTTTATCAACAACAATAGATCTGCAAAATCTTGATTTTGCTAAGAAAATTACATTTTCAATTGAGAAAAATCAGAAATAGAAATGAGAATAAGACTTATAGACAAACAAAATTGATCAATTTTGTATGAGATTGGTAGGATGTCCCATCGTGGTCACCAAACTATAATCATACAAAACTTAGAAAACCATTAGCAACAAATATTCAATGAAATCAACGATGCTAATTCTAAAATTTAAACAAAAACCTCAAGATAGAGCGTGCAAAATGGATATTAAACAAAATAAGTAAACACAATTTTACCAATAATCTCCATTGCAAGTGGATTTGCTCCAATATGATGAAGATATGTGGATGCTCTTTGCGAAGATAATCACTATTTCAACAGCATATAACTAGCACAAATGTGAATGAAAATATGACAGTGTATGGATAGCATGAAGGTGGATGGATTTGTGAGAGCATGAGGCTCTTATTTATAAGTTTTTAGGGAAGAAGATCAATGGTGGAGGATACATGAGAAGATCAATAGTGGAGGATTCATAAGAGGATTTTCCTATGATGGAGGAGGGCTTGTTATAGTCATGCAACATGTGCTCCCTTTAATTTAGGAAAAGGTGGAGATGAAGTGGAGAGAAGATAGTGTCATGACTATGCAACATGTGTATTTTAGTTTAGAAAAAGGTGGAAACATGTTGGAGAGAAAATACTCATGTGTTATGTGAGGTGGCCATGTGAGGTGTAAAAGATGGATAATTAAATACTAAAATTATTTAATTATGTGTGGGGGAATTAGCTAATTAAATAGTAAGTCTATTATTTAATTAGTAAGTGGGATACATTAGGTGGGGTAAATTAACTAATTTGTTCATTTAGAACTAATTTAGAATAAGTTTGTGCTAGGATGAATTTAGATGTCTACAATTAGTTTGTGATTTATTGTTGCGATCTTTGTTTTGACAATATTATTAGTTAAATTTTAGTTGATTTCTTAGAATAAAATTTAAAATGATTTCATAGTTTAAAACTTTCATTTCTACATAAGCATTCCTTTAATCTATGGCTTAAAAATCATGATTGAGTCGAGATATTTGACTTCCTTTTACAAATATCCATCGGACACCACCTTGGTCGACACATATAATAATGAATTAAAGTACGGGGTTTAATGATACCTTGTCACTTTTTGGTGTCATTGTTGAGGATAGTTGTTCTTTGTTCAAGGTGTCAATAGGAAACTAGTTAGATAACTCAAGTCAGTAACACAAAAATATTTCAACACCCCTTCTTTTGCATGGTCTGAAAAAGAGGGCCTCATGGAATATTTGTTGCAAAAACCCTAACCCAAAACACCAAACATAGAATCTGAGGGGATAGAAGTTCTGATTAGAAAATTGTGTTAATATCAATTGGTCAAACTGGACCCACCAAAGACTTCACAAAGTACTCTTGAAAGTGAGCAAATAATATCAAACATCATGGATGACAATAATGGATGGGAAGAAATAAGGGTAGAGAAAACATTCACTTACCCTATCAACCTGAATCCAAATGAAGAGACTCCAATAAAAAATATCTATCCCTCCATTCTACCCACTTTTATAGGTCTAGCCTCAAAAGACCTAGACCAGTTCCTTTTCAAATTTAAGGTTCTTTTCCAAACCTATGATTACAAATCTGATAATAAAAAAACTTAATCTATTCCCTTCTACACTAAGGGATTCAACTATGCATTGGTTTATGGGTTTGTTAGTAGGATCAATTAACTCTTGGCAAGAAATGGAAAATGTGTTTCTGGACAAATACCAAGATTATTATAGGATAAGTGATAGGAACGATGAATTGTTTTGTCTTAAACAAAAAGAAGATGAAAGTCTAGAAGATTTCTTGGAAAATTTCTCTTTATACTAAAACAATTTAGTGAGGATATCATGACTTCCGAAATTGTTAAAATAATTTTTTTGAAAGGTCTCCACAAAGATGCATGAAGATCCATAGATCTAATGGGGAGAGGTGATGTAGCTAAACTGAGTCTCACTGAAATCTTTGCACTTTGTAGAAATTATTCATGAACCCATGGAGGGATTAAAAAATCTAGCATGATGAGAGAGACCAATGAACTATGACAACTAAGGGAAGAAATAACAAAATTAAAGACTAATATTCTCATTCATTTAAATACTACCCTGGATGGGATTCAAGTCAAAATTTAGAATATAGAAACACTATTGATCTATTGCCTGAGATGTAGAAATAAACACTTGTTATGGGAATGCCCCTTGGATAAGATTGATGTCTGTCAAGTCTGCGATACAACCATCCTACAAATCAATGTGAATTGCTTCATGCAATTAAAAACTCTAAGAAAAAGACTTCCCTAGTGAAGGAAGAGGTTAATTTTGTAGGACAAAGACCAAGAGGAAATTTTTTCTATGGGCAATCCTCAAACCCACCTTGGTGACCATAGCCCAACTGGACTAATAATCAATGGTTAGCTCCTTGTCCTCAACAACAAGGACCACAATATTGGGACCTTTACCATTGGGGACCCCCAGAATGGACAAATCAAACATGGTCAAATAAGTTGCAATAATCTTGGTACCCTCCAAATTCCACACCACAATGGAATCCACCTTACAACCAATTTTATCAAGACCTCGCCATATGCAGAATCAACATCCCCTATTGCCACCTTCGTAAAATCAAAAACAATTTGACCAAGTTACACAACCCCAACTTCCAGCCCAATCGTTCACTAATATGTAGAATAATAGATAAGATGCTCCTATCTACTATGTTGAACAATAAAATATGGCTGAAATTAATGTCATACACTATGGAAGTGTGTAACTTAGGTCAAGAAAAACTCTTCATCAACCTAGTCAACTTACCATAGTTGAAATAAATGGTGGTGAGGAAGAAGTACTTTCAGATAGTAGGGCTAATCACATGGAGCAAAGTGATAATAAGTCTAAGCAGGAACCTCATAGGCTATCAATAGAGGAGTCTAAATTAGAAAAATCCTTTGATACTCTTCTAAATTTATCTTCTGGAATTACTCTAGAAGTTCTTCATGAATTTTTTTAGATAAATCCTTTGAAGTCCTGATTAATTCACCCTCCAAACCTTCTCTAGAGAAGCTTCTTAAAAACCCTCTTGAGAAACCCACTAAGAATGTTACTAAATCTTCTCCAAAAGTTGAACTTAGAGTTCGAAGGAACCATATGTGTGTGTTACATAGGAAAAGAGATCTCTAATCAATTATACACTAATTAGATCAATCTTTCCTATCTAACATTAGGACACAAGCCACCAACAGTTTCAAGTAAGGTTGTTGTCCCTCAAGAAGAGCCTTGTTGGGTTGGTGAGAGCTCTATCCCTTTGTTGTAATTGGAAAGGTTGAATCAATTAGGTTAGATTTAGGGTTTCTATGAAGAAATATGTTGAAATAGAAGCTACAAACCTAATAGAGTAGAAAACCCAGAAAATAAGGCCTAAAATGAGCAGAGCAGAGCTATTGAGGATCACTACTAGAAGTAGGGGCCATATATGGGGGACTAGGGCATTGGGGTCCTGGTCTTAGGGTTTTAGGGCAGATGAAATATGTTTGCGACTGTATCTGTTGCTTTTGTCTTCCTAACATCTATTAGGTGTTTGAAACTCCTGATGTGACCTATACACATGAAAGAGGGAAAATGGTTGTGTTGTATAGAGGTTTGCCTTATTCAAACCTCATGTAAGTGTTCCCACTTCCACAACAATAAGGATAAATGTGATAGAGAGTGTATTCTCTTGGTGAGCAGAGGCAAAATATATAACAAAGATTGTTGTAATCAAATAAAATGAAAAGAGTTACCATGAGCATGAAACCCTAGGTGAATGTATGTCACAACATGAATCATCCATAAGATGTTGATGAAGGAAGGAGATTCCTTGAAAACTTGCAACAAGGGTTAATGCATACAATAGTAATATGCAGAAATAGAGATCTTGTAGATAGAGAGAGCTTATTAGAGAGCATCAACATAAAAAGAGTCATTAGTCAAAATCCTTAGCCGATTTATGTGTGTTCAAGACTTGATTATATATGATTCTCGATTACTTTGCGAGGGCCCAATAGAGTTGAGACTGACAAGGTGCATCACATGATTCATAAGGTTGACATTCAAACATAAGTTGTCGAGGCCAAATTGCCAAGACCCAAATGTTGGGCACCCTAGTCTTGGTGATTTGGGCTCTCCAAATTTTAGATGAAAGAGGGTTAATCCATGTTTCTTATACAAGTTGGAAATTTCATATTGTAAACAAAGGTGAACATACAAGCGACAATGGGTGCCAAACCTAGTGTGAAATTATAAGAGCTATCAATTTTATGATGCTATAGTGTCGAAACAAGCTCCCTTTCTGGAGAGACTAAGAGAAGTAGCCCCAAAATGTCCTATGGAATTATTTTATTTAAATGAGATGCACCTTATTCAAAAGATCAAATGGTTGAAAATTGAAACTCTATTGTTGCAAGCAATCAAAGAGATACCTAAGCTAAACCAACTAGTTAAATAGTTGTGTATAAAACCCACCAAAAAGGAAGAAGAAACAGATCAATACTGCCCAAAATAATGGGTACCTAGCTAATCTATTTTCAGGGGAATTTCTCCCACCTAAGTATGGTGATCCTAGTAGTCTAGTGATTATTGTATCCATTGGTGGAGTTGAAATCTTGAATGCACTCATGGATTTGGGGGTTGATATCAATGTCATGACTATATATGTCATGGAGATATTATCACTAACAAACTTGCAACCCACAAGTACAATTATTCAAATGGAAGAATAATCCATTATCATTCCAAAAGGGGTCTTAGAAAATGCTCTATTCATGGTAGACACCTAGGAATATCCTATAGATTTTTAGGTTATTCAGCCGCGTACCCCTAAAGACAACTATCCATTGATACTGGGGAGACCTTGGTTAGCTATAGTTGCAGCTCTTATTGATTGCAAATATGGAGGAATGACCATTTCCAATGGCATTAATTGTAAACAGTTGTCATTATATCCTCCTACTCAACCCTATGTAAATAAGTCTAATAGGATATGGATATATGAACCAAACTAGTTTAGTAAACAAGAGAGCTTGGCCTCTTTAGCAATGGTTGTCATTAAACAACATGAAGGTGAATTAGAGGATGAGATAGAATTTGATAATAGTTTTTATTGATAAAATATTGAAATGGATGAAAAGGATGAATCTCTACAGAGTCTCATCCAAACAAGTATAGTGGAATTTGTTCAAAATAAGGAAGACTTTCTTACAACATTCTATTGCCCTTTGTCCAACTTGGTTCCAATAAATGAGTGTTTTTCAAGGATTTGACTACTTTTCATATGATGCAATCTGATAGTTATCCCCTTAATACCTTGATGAGTGAAACCTACATGGTCTCCTCTAACCACCCAAGAACTAATTCCATAATGATACTACCTAGTAAAACCTTAAATATCAATAGTTGGCTCACATAACAACATGAACTCAAATTGTTTGATGTTCTAGTGAATTGATCTAAGGATTTTGTCAGGGATTATAGGGAGTTGAAAGCAATACGTCCAAATATTTTCACTCATCATATTTATACTAAGGATGTCCAACTAGTTTGTCAACCACAATGTAGACTTAACCCTACCCTTAGAGATATGGTTAAAATAGAAATTGAAAAACGTCTACAAGTAGGATTTATATATCCAATCTCTAACAACAAATGGGTTTCACCTCTCATGGTTGTACCTAATAAAGGTGGAAAATGGAGGGTATGTGTGGATTATCAAGAACTCAATAAGGCAACTTATAGAGATTATGTCCCTCTACCATTCATTGACTAAGTCCTTGATAACATGGCTGAAAAAAATTATTTCTCATTCTTGGATGGATTTAGTGGATACAATCAAATACAAGTGGATCCAGAACATTGGGATAAAACCACTTTCACATGTCCATGGGGAACCTTTTCATATCGAGTCCTTCCCTTTAGGTTGTGCAATGCTCCTGCTACTTTTCATAAAGTAATATTATCCATTTTCGTTGAGCTTGTAAATAATTGTGTAGAAGTCTACATGGATGACTTCACAATATATGGAACCACTTATGATGAGGCACTTCACAATTTGGATAAAGTTCTCAAATGATGTGAGGACCACCAATTATTCTTGAGTAATGAAAAATATCTTATAATGGTTGAACAAGGGATTGTGGTGGGACATCATACCTCTACTAAGGTTATTAGAGTTGACCCCAAGAAGATTAAAGTGATACAAAAACTAGAACCTCCAAAAACTCAAACTGATGTGCGAATTTTTCTTGGACATGCTAGTTATTATTGAAGGTTCATTTAAAACTTCAATAAAATTGTGGCTCCCATATTTTCCCTACTCCAAAAATTATTGAAGAAAAACTGACAACTACTCTTATATTACACAAACCTAACTGGAACTTGCCATTATACATTTACATAGATACCTTGAATGATGTCATTTGTGTAGTTATAGGACAAGAGGATGAAAATGGAGGGAAATATGCTATTTATTTTACTAGAAAAAATTTAACTCTACAAAAAGAAACTATACTACTACCGAAAGAGAGTTCCTATCAGTTGTGCATGCTATCAATAAATTTTTCCATTATATCACAAGTTATAAACTGACTATATATAGATCACTCAGTCGTCAAATACTTAATTAATAAACTTGTTGTAATTGGATGAATAATTAGGTGGTTGTTACTCTAAGAATTCAACATAACTGTCATTGATTAACTTGGAAAATTTAACGTAGTTGTTGACTTTCTATCCAAGATACATCATGACAATGAAGAACATGAATCGGTTAGAGATGAGTTTCTAGATGAACAATTGTTTGCTATATCTACTCATACACCTTGGTTTACAGATGTAGCCAATTAATTGGCTACAACAAAATTGCTACCAGAATTTACCATAAAATAGAGGAGACTAGTCCAAGAAAGTGTGCACTTTAAGTGGGTTTAATGGTCTATTAATCAAATATGGACCTGATTTTGTTTTGTGTAGATGTGTAAGAGATGTGAGACCTATAGTATCCTACAAGATTGCATGATGATCCTTCAGGAGAACATTATTCAGCAAAAAGAACCTCCCATAAATTATAGTCGTAGGATATTATTGACCTTCTATGCATAAGGACATTAAGAGATACATTTGGCATTGTGATGAATGCCAAATAATGGGCAAGCTCATAGCATATATTGAAATGCCACTTCAACCTCAAGTAGTCTTGGAACCATTTAAAAAATTGGGACTAGACTTCATAGGGCCTATAGATACACCATTTCATGGAAAAGAATACATCCTTTTGTGTATTGATTACCTCAAAAAATGGGTAGAAGTGCAAGCATTTAAGGTAGCTAGAGAGGAACAAGTTGTAGATTTCCTCTACAATAGAATATTTCTCAAGTTTGGAGCACCCAAATCCATTGTGATAGATCGAGGACCCCAATTTATGTCAAAAATTCCTTTTGGTCTTCATTGATCATTTCCAAGTGAGCCATAAAAGTCATCACCATATCATCCTTAAGAAAATGGTCAAGTCAAAGTAACCAATAGGGAGTCAGAAAATATCCTCACTATAACGGTTTCAATAGGAAGGAAGGATTGGGCTAGAAAATTGCATGAAGCAGTGTGGGCATATAATACTATTTGGAAATTAACTACGGGATTCACACCATATGAACTGGTCTTTGAAAAGAAACCCATCCTACCTATTGAATTTGAACTTCAAACATTGAGGATAGTTATGGATGTGGGTTTAGATCTGAGTAGAGTTCAGATAGAATGAGTTCTACAACTCAATAAGTTGAATGATATTCGCCTTTAGAAGCCATACAAAATATTGAATTGGTGCAACAACAAAGGAAAACATGGCATGATAGACATATAAAATAAATAGACTTTTATAATGGAGATTGGGCATTGCTATTTGATTCTAGATTCAAGGACCTAAAAGGAAAACTTCAGACATGATGGTTGGGCCCTTATCAAGTGGAGGAAATATTTACTAATGGAGTTGTGCATTTTAAATCAATTGATGGAGATACAAGGATGCTTCTGGTAAATGGTCGCATATTACATTTGTACCAATAACTAGTGAACAAGGAGGAATTCGCTCAAATGATTGAAAAATAGGTGGATATTTTCTGTATGAAGTTTTTGTTTCTACAACAAATTGAGGTAGGTACTTCTCTTTATTATTCTCTAGAAGCATCCTTTCAACCATGCTTCAGAAGTTGTTTGTATTTTTATAGTTTTTCTCTAGAAGCATCCTTTTAACAATGCTCCAAAATTTGTTTGTAGTTTTGCATTTTTTCTCCAGAAGCATCCTTTCAACAATGCTTCAGAGATTGTTTGTATTTTTGTAGTTTTTCTCTAGAAGCATCCTTTCAATGATGCTCCATAACTTCATTCATGTTTCTCTAAAAGTATCCTTTCAATGATGCTCCAAAACTTTGTTCATGTTTCTCTAAAAGCATCCTTTCAATGATGCTCCAGAACTTCGTTCATGTTTATCTGGAAGCATCCTTTCAACAATGCTCTCCAGAACCTCATCTGTATTTCTCCAGAAGCATCCTTTAAATGATGCTTTAAAAATTTGTTCATTCTTCTCCAAAATCATCCTTTCAATGATGTTTCAGAACTTCATCTATGTTTATCAGGAAACATCCTTTCAACAATGCTCTGGAACTTTGTTCATATTTCTCTGAAAGCATCCTTTAAATGATGCTCTAAAACTTCGTTCATGTTTCTCTGGAAGCATCCTTTCAATGATTCTCTAGAACTTCATTTGTGTTTCTTTGGAAGCATCCTTTCAATGATTCTCTAAAACTTCATTTGTTCTTCTCTCGAAGCTTCCTTTCAACAATGCTCTAGAAATTTATTCATTCTTCTCTGGAAGGATCCTTTTAACGATGCTCTAGAACTTTGTTCATTTTTCTCCAGAAGCATCCTTTCAACGATGCTCTAAAATTTTATCCATGATCCTCCAAGGCATCCTTTCAATGATGCTCTAGAACTTTGAAACCAACCATAATAATTACAACCTCCCTAAAAGGATATTTCAGATAGAATACTTTCAAAGTTTGTGCCACCACCATCAAAGTGAGTTGTCTTGTTTGTATTTATTGCACCAAGTATAATAGTACACATCTTTATCATAATGCAAACACATCACATATTCAACGGCATGGGAATTCTAACTAACATCAGCAAGGATGATAGGTATGTACCTTATTTCTAAAATTAGGAAAAGTATTAATTTAATTGTACGATCAAGATAATATGCATGACTTCCCCACCTATTAATTGAATATAACCATGACATCATCTTCCTCTTACTAGCGGAAACATTAGTGAAATAATGAACCACATGAGTAATTATTATGAAAATATGTGTGAAGCAATTAATGCATCTTGTCCAAATGCCATTACTATTTTATGTGTTTAAATTTTCTAGTTCACTTCTCTTTTTGCATATCAAGAACACTTGCACAAGAAACTCCTTCAAACTACAAAACAACATTTCCCCATACTAGTATATACTCATATCTCCCCTTGTCTTAACCAATCAAACAAGACACTATGGGTGTTGAAGGAAGGTAAAGTTGGATTCAACTAAGAAATTATTAGCAAACCATCCATTCATAGACGTATTTGAGATAGTAGGGTGGTTAAAATTTCTAAGTTTGAAGGGCATCGTGCAGATTTGGTGGAGGAATTTGTACAAAATTTTACTAACAATCACTCCATAATCTACAAAAGGAAAATAAAGGTTAGTGCCAAATTTCTTTCTTAGCTATTTTGAATTTGTTTAATGAAAAACATCTTACTTATCAGGAAATGATTAATAAGTTTGTTCAAGAGGGAGAACCCCTCCCCCAAATTATAATATAAAAGAAAGGGTTTAACAAAGGAATTAATAGAGAAACTATTTTTGAATCCTGGAAATCTGTAGTGGCCTAGGTAATGAGGTTTATCCCTTATGAGGGAGAGTTTGGCACAATTGTGGGTCCAACGTTCTAAATGTTGACCCACTTGTGCCATGGGGTAGGGAATGCTAAGCTAAAAATTAACCTACCTGCCTACCTATTTCAATCATTAAAAATCATGATAGAAATTTATAAAAAGGGGATTGGTCCTTTAAAACATCATGACTTGATCACAATGATATGCAAGCACTAGATTTTTAAACATGTGGTCATTTAGACAAGCCAAGGTAGTGGCAGAGACAATTCATGAGATGAGAGAGGGATGGGTTGGTATGAGATTTAGGCCACCATTCCTGCTTCAACCAATCACTCCAGTACATGTGAACAATGATCAATTTGAATGGGAGTTTCAGATATGGAAAAATAGGGTAATAGCTGCTAAGAGTTTTGTTGTTGATCCAAGGGAATTAGATGCCACAACACATCTAATTTATGATAACAATGAAAGTTTTTTGAATTTAGCAAGAGGAGAGAAGCAGAGAGACATAATAAAGCAGGGGAATCTTCACAACAAAGAGCAGGAGGACCTGCACAGTCTTAGGAGTGGGGGAAAATGATGAGCTAAAAATTAACTTCATTATATTTTAACTAAATCGCCTTCCTTTTACAACCTAATGAATCTTTTCATGCTAGCATTTGACTAATTTTATGATAAATTATTGTCTAACCTAATTAGAAATGATGTGCATTTTTTTTTCTATCCTACATTAAAAAGAACTCCAATTCTAATGTTATGTGGTTGTAAAGATCCATTTTCGTCAAACAGGAATCATACAATGTTGAAAGGATGGATGGACTCTAGAAAGGAAGGAAGAGGAGACTCCAGAAAAAAAAGATGCTCCAAAATAATAGTGGTACTAAAAGTCATGTTCCAAAAATAGCTTCGAAAGACTCTTGGCAAAAGAAAAAGATTTCCTATCTCGCACACTAAGCGATGGAAGTTATTTGAAAATATGGTTCTTAAATGTTTTGAAAGCATCCTACATGAGAAGAATCTTATTGGGTGTTAACTTTAGTAGTTCCTTTAATTTATCTATTATTGTTTACCAACCAAACTCTGTAATATTTATGATTTTTAGTTGGAAGACTTAAAAACAATGGTAATGCATGTACCACACAACTTAGCTAGATTATAGGCATGATGTTATAATTCAACATCTAGGAGATAAAATATATAGGATTGTATTTCTTTTTACATATATAGCTAACAGATAAAATTTTATGGCATGGATACAATTTAGACAACTATGTGTTTTTCTACATAATTTTTGGCAAATACGTAAATGTGGATGATAGTTTAAGTTTTAATTTGTAAACCTCTGGAGAGTTGGCCACTCACTCGAGGAAAACAAATGATGTTTATAGCTAAGTATTTGTTGTTTCTGATCTTACCATATTGTTGAAGTGGTGTTTTTATGTTTTACTTTGTTCCTGCTGAAACAACTGTTACAGTTAATGGACTGAAGTGATTTCAACGTTCACCTACAGGTTAAGTTAGTGAGTTTGTTTCCAATTTCTGTATTGATTGAGTTTGTTTCCAATTTAGTGAATATTGTGGATGGTTCAATGAGTTTATAGAAAATGTGTGTTAGAAAGGAAATTATTCCATTTAAACAGTTCATTTCAATTCTTTTGAAAAAGTTAGTTTGTTTCTTAAAAGTAGTCAAATAGTTAGTTTGTGATTTATTGTTGCAATCTCTGTTTTGAAAATATTCTTAGTTAAATTTAATTGTTTTCTTAGAATAAAATTTAAAATTCTTTCATAGTTTAAGTATTCCTTTAATCTATGGCTTAAAAATATTATTGAGTTGATACAATTGACTTCCTTTTGCAAATAGCCATCAGACACCACCTTGGTCGACACATATATCAATGAATTAAAGTATGAGGTCTAACAACACCTTGTCAGGTAGTATTTTTTACCCTTGCACAAATGGTAAGTATAATTGTCTTTGTTTTCATTCTAAAATTTATTTTTGAGGTTCCTATATGTTGCACATGATCTTGCATTTTGATCTGTAGGTCCAGATGCAGAACAAAGAGAAAGGCAAGTTTACACTAGTTTTAAGAGACAACACCTACCCAATGATGAGTGTTATAATTATCTTTTTAATCTCTGTCTTTTCCTGTTTAAAATCCACGTTCCTACAGACATTTCCATCCTTTTAAGTCAAGAATTTATCTAGTATATGGACAAGCACTATGTTATTTGTATAATGCTTTAATGAATGTCTACATGGTTAAATTAGTTGTTTTCAAATTATAATGTGGTATGATTAGTTTTTTTACAATGATCTTGGTAAATGGAGATTTGTCTAGAACTAACTTTTTCCTTCAACTAATAACATTAACCTATAGCCAAGACTGTAGAAGTTCCTATAGCCAGTGGACTAGTGCATGTAGCTGAAGAAACCACCTCCTACAGCAAAGGGATCAACTCCTACAACAAAGCATGTAGCTACTGACAGTTGTCCAGTGGCAGCGAACTCCTTTGTTAATAGGAATGAGCTTCAAAAGTGTTCAGGAAGGGATGTGCAACAAATGGCAAGCATTTATCCCTCAGCTAGGAACGTGTAGAGATTGGTTAAGATCAAAATAATCGTCTCCATGTTTCTCGAATAAGCTTGTTTGATTCTACAGTTCTGATTGAAATTATCCTCTTTGGTTGTTTAGTTTTAGTGTCCAAGTTTTATTTTGCTTCTTCATAAATAAAGAATCCTTCCCATGTATAATGGGAAGTGGACCGATTAAGTTGTTATACTCTTAAATGCATGAACTTTGTTAGGTGTGTATATATTATTTTCACCTAGCATATCTAGGACAGGTTAGATTTCTCTAAGATTGTACCAGATTATTATTGCAATCAATAAACAGAGTTTTTAGCACAGATCATTTTACTATTGTTCTTGATTGATGGTGAATGAGTGAATGAACTAATTTGATTGAGTAACTGATAAAAGGAGAAAGGAAGTAGTCAACCCAAGTCAAGGCCCACTTGAGGTAGACTATAGCCTATTAGTACTAGATTTATGCAATCAGAATTAGATCTTAGAGTTAGATTTGCTTAACTCTATTTTAGTTTGTTATCCTGTTTTGATTAAAAAGTAGTTATATAGATTTCCTTCATAACTTATAATATAGTTTATTATTTTTAGTATTGCATTCCATTCTTAACTTGCAGCCATTATCTTTCACTAGCTAGACACAACTCCACATCTAGAAATCTTTAATTGCACAAATAGTACTGACATCATACCAAGAAACACGTCCCTAGATTGATAAATTAAATGTAGTATGCCATCACTCACCAAGCTACTTGATTTAGGATGAGTCCATCCATTGAGTCATATGCAAGCCTTAGCTAGTGGGAATTGATAATGCTCCAACATTTTTTGGCACCATTGATGGGGATGGTGTCAAAATTATAGAAGCTTCTAGGTTTAAGATAGTTTATTCCCTTTTAGCATTCTTTTTTTTGTGTTTCTTACAAGTTCATACTAGTAAAAAAATCTTTTCAAACAGAAAGTATATCTTCACTAACATTGTGCAGAAGGCAACAAAAAAAAAGATTTGAAACATTGCATGTGGAGGAGAAGAAATTGTTTGGGGAGATTCCTTCCAAACAAAGAAAATAGTGAAGAAACAAGTGATGAAGTTGAGATGCTTACCACAATAGAAGATGCTGCAGATCTAGAGGATATAGCCACTTGGCATTATGACACAATTTCTAATGAAGTATTATAGGATCCTACTCGACCAGTTACTTTTGAGTTTCCTATCACTAACCAAGAACGAGTAGCTGCCATGAAGAACATCCCTCCTTTAGCTTTACTAAACTTTCATGGTCTGATTATAGAGGACCCTGACATATTCCTAGTTGAGTTTGATGTCCTTTGTAGAATTTATGATTACACCATCAATACACACATATTAAAGCTTTTCCCAGCCACCCTCAAAGATGTTTCTTTGAGGTGGTTTATGGGATTGGGCAGAGATGTGGTAGTAGATTGGAGAAATACGAGGGAGAAGTTCCTACATAAATACTAGGACTATTGCTATGGTGAGGGGAGATGATATATTCTAAATGTCACAGAAGGAAGATGAACCACTCGAAGATTATGTAGAGAGATTCTTGTTTTGACTCCAGAAGTCACGTCAAAATAGACTCTCTCTAGAGTCACTCAAACTTGTATTTTTGAGAGGAGTAAACAAAGAATGCATGGATGCTTTGGACCTAATTAGAAATGGTGACATTTCTCAACTTTAGTTTGATGAAGTATACCAAATATGTAGAAACTACTCAAGATCCATGATGAAAAAGACTCGTGGCCTCAAAGATTTATCAACCACAAAGATTGTTGCAGGCATCTCCTGAGTAGAACTATATCTAATCAAAACAATATCTAAATTTACTCTAGTTCTGAACTATATCTAATCAAAACATTTTTCTGTCACACATTACAATACTAGCTAATAAATATGTGTATCTCATTTCTATCCAATCTAGAAGAGCAAGAATGTCTAAGCTATATCCCCTTCCTTCAATTGGAAATGAAATGATTAAATACTATTGACTAAAACTAACAAAGTAGTGGTTCCGACTTGGGAATGGAAATCCCTAGCAGAAATTGAGGCCCCCCAGGTTCAAAAAGAAATACTGGAGTCAATTCTGAAGAATAGACCTTTGGCCCCCTCAATGCAAGATGATGTAGTCAAGTGGAATGGATCGACTATGGGGAGCTACAGTGTCAAATGCGGGTATAGGATCAAAGAAGCAGTCATTGCAAGACAAAACTGGCCCTTGAAACTCATCTAGAATAAGCACAATCTCCCAAAAGCAAGGGTATTCTCTTAGCTGGAAATACAAAAGAAAATCCTAACAAAGGACAGGCTGGCAAGATTTGGGATAGTAGGTCCGAGTAGATGCGTGTTGTGCAAGAGCAATAGTGAAAATGCAAATCACATCCTCCTAAACTGTCCCTTTGTAGCAGAATGTTGGCACTTCTTCATGGAAAAATTGAACTTGCAAAGTCTGCTTCCTGAGGACATCTTGACTTGGTTCAACATGTGGCCCATTCTCCATCAGAGAGTAGTTTTTGGCAGTATCTGGCACATTCTTCCATCCTCCCTTATCTGGGAGTTATGGAAAGAACGCAATAGGCGCATCTTCCAAGACAAGATGTCCACAGAAGCCCTGTGCACAAAGGCAGAGTCCCTCATCACTGAGTTAGTCAATGAATCCACATGCTCAAAACTAAAGAAAAAGCAAGTTTTCTCAGGCTGGGATGATAGAATCTCTAAAGCCTTCTTAGGTCTCAAAATTTCCACCATGTCTGGAGAGAAGGAAAAGGAAAAGGAGAAAATGGCAAATGTGAGATTAGAGCCGCCAGATCTGGGATGGATCAAGGTGAATTTTGACGGGGCCTCTCAAGGTAATCCAGGGCTGAGTGGAGTTGGCTATGTAGCTCGGGATGAGAAAGGTAACATCCTAGGGCAGAAGTCCATTGGTATTGGGGTGACGACCAATAACCAAGCAGAATTCAGGGTGGCCTTGGCAAGCCTCCAGCTGGAAAAGGAGCTAGGAGTCAAGAAGGTCCACTTGGAAGGGGACTCGTTAAACACCATCAACGCCATTAGACAAAACAGCACCCCAAACTGGGTCCTAAGACAATGGTTGTGGCACATAAAACAACTATTGGTAGGGTTTGAGGACTTCCAGGCAAGCCACGTGTATAGAGAAGGGAATGCAACTGTTGATGAGCTGGCAAAGGTGGTGGCTCAAGGCATGCAGAATTAACTCTTGGATTACATCAGGAAACCCCTAGCCAAGTTAGCAATAGAATTGGCAAGCATGGGGAATGTCTAATCATAGAAGTGTTAGCTACAGAGGGACTAATGGCACAAGTCTAATGGCTAGGAGGTACAGCAAAGGGCCAGTGGTAGGATTCTCATCGTTATTTCCAAGATTGTATATCTTGGTCTCATGCCAAATAATGATGGCACCTTCCCAATCATTAATGAGAAAGGTCGAGTTCTATAAATCAAGGAATCCAGTTCTATAAATCGAGGAATCCAGAAAGAAAACACAAAAATTGCACTCCTTTCTGTGTAGGTGAAGGTCACAGCGATGGACACGCCCATCTGTCTTGATGCAACAAAGCTCCAGATGGTGTTTCGAGGGAAGGTGACGGATAAGAGGCTCAAAGGCATCCTTGTCTCCAATCACCCGCTGGTATTATGGGTCATGAAGAAGGTGTTGGGTCAGAATTCATGAAGGCCAGCCACCGGTACTGTGTGAACATAGACATAACAGCTATGTTTCTCATAGTTCTGGTGTACATGAGGGTAGGCAAGAATAAGGCCAAATTCCTGTGCCAGCGGCTTTTCTTGCACTCTCTCCTGGGAGAAATAGACGCAGCCTTGGATAACATTGATGCAAATCTCCACTCCCCATTGGCCAACAATTATTACATGACTAAAGTCTGGGGTGTTGAGATAAGGAAGTTCCCGGTGGTGCAGACGTTGAGGCCAGCTGAGCTGGAAGGAAGATGGAATGAAATTGAGAGGAGTATCAACTTCTTGGGTCGGCTGACAGGGGTGGTGCGAGGTGCGAATCTTGGATGGGTGAAACGATACATGGAGGAAGGTCTGGCTGCGAGCAGTGATACCAATGACGAGCAACTCTAGGGTCTGGGCAAGGGCAAAGATTGGGTGGAGAACGATGGCCGCACTCCGGAGGAAATTGCTGACAGCCCGGCCCATCACGCATGCGGTGCAAAGTGTCCAGCGGTGGCTCGTGCATTAGCGGTGAAGCATGTCAAGGAGGCGGAAGGTGACAGCGAATGATAATGGTCGACCCTTATGTGCAGTCTATGGTTTGGTAGTGTTAGTTCTAATTACTAGCTTTTTCTAATTTCTTGTTAGTCACTGTAATGGCCATTTTGTATTACAAGCCTGGATATCAGGGTGGGACAAAAATCAATGTGGATAGGGGAGGGTAGTAAGTAATCTATAGTAATCTATGACTGGATTACTGGTTGTGATGCATACAAACTCTAATGTATTTCTTTTTTTATATTAATACAATGGGTGCTGCCCCTAGCAACTATTTACCAAAAAAAAAACTAACAAAGGAGAAAATAGGAAAAATACAGAGGTTGACAAAAAAAATTTACAGAAATAAATGTAGAAATAGAAATAACATATCACAAAGACCCTAGCGCCAGGAAGACAACCTCACTATTTAGAATAACAGTGTGTGGCATGGACATATGCTTGTTGTGTTATATTTTGTACGGTGCAGAAGAAAAAGAATCCTGGACTTGTATGGATTCACATAAATTTCAAGAGTTTCCTATTGATAGAGAACACAATAATTATTACACGAAAATCCACAAATGAAAGAAATAGATGAAAAATGATACTACGAGAATGAAATAAGAGAAACGATGAGAAAGGGAAAAGGGAGATGCAAATGCTCATGCACTTGAGATTCATCCTCATGCAACTTGTAATTGCACAAACAAAGAAGGGTTGGGTTGTATAGGAATTTGCCTTAGTCAAACCCCATTTTTGGTGTTTCCACCTCAACAACAGCCAAAGAGATTGATATATTGATAATAGTGTGTGCTCTTAATTCTAAGTGTGTCTAGAGTTGTAATGAGCAGTGACAAAATGATTTATGAATATGAACAAGTAAGGAAATTATATTTAACCCACAAAGATAAGTGTTAGTCTAAATGGATTGACAAAGGTAAGGAAAACAGTTATGAGGATCTCACTGGAAGACTATTGCATCAAAGAACAAAATGAAGCTTTGTTCAGAGGGATAGCGATCTCGAAAGAGAACCTTTCGAAGTGTGCGAAGAAACCAAAGTAAATCACATTAACCTAATACTCTCAATAATCTACAATAAACAATGATCACATAATAACAATAGCATAAGTAAAATAGGAGTGAGCAGTAATTTTGATAGAGCTTCGCTAACGTCTGAAATCAATCTTTTCAAATGGCAAATTGATAAGGTTTATAGAAGAGGCAAGAGGAAAAAATCTAGGAAAGAAGTTGTTTGGGCACATATAGACATCAAGTGAAGCTCAAAATGCCATGCAAGTAAAAATACACCTAAAAATGGTTGATGAACAAAAAGACGCTTTCGTGACATCTGCACATCGCGTAAACTTCTGCACCTAGCACTTTTGTCCATGCAACTTTAGTTCTTAGAAAGTCCAGATGACTTGGGGCATTGCCAAGGTTACGACACTTTTATGATTTTTGGATAGGATAAGGAGAAAGGGTCAAAGTAGCATTTAGAAAACATCTTTGTGGGTTGAGGGTAAGGCTAAGGCTAGCAAGTGATCCTAAAACACACTAGGGGAGTGGACACTAAAGTGAGTGCCAAATAAAGCGTGAAATTGTAAGTGAGCACAATTTGCCACATTACACACCCCTACCTATCATATATTTTTTATGACATTTTGGTCATTTAACTACCTTTCAATTGATGTTTTAAAAGAAAAATATAAATTTTTCAAAAAATTGTTGAGTGAATTTTAAATAATTTTATCAAGCCTTATTATAATGTTAAAATGTGAAAACAATCATTTTCCCATCACAAATGCAAGAAATATTATTTTAAATTAAAATATATCTAATTATTGGATATAAATTAAATTTAAAAAAATGAATCTTGCAAGAGCCTCTTTAAAACAATCAAAATTTGGGTTATATCATAACTATATCATGAATAGTGGGGAATTTTTTGGACATCTAAAACTATATTCATAATTTGCTAGTACTTCAATTTTAACATTATAGACTAAGATATATATAGAGTATTCATTACCACTAAGACTATCACTCACCTCATTTACGCATAAAATGATAATATTCAATGTATTTTAACATAGCAAAAAATTAGGTCTTTAACTATGAAACTATAAAAATCTCTCTTTAACTATTCAACTAAATACACAATAAAAAATCCCTAAGAATCCACTAGAATGAAAGACTTCTGCAATGTAATTTGAAAGAGATAGACTGCTAGGTACTTAATGAATGGATTGATAAAATTGAAGCTCCAACTTCACAAATTATTGTCTTGCTCTTTGGCTTTAAGTTGTGCAATGCCCCAAAGATAGACTAAAGATGGATATGATTTCAATCCACTCTACTTGGAGACAAATGTAGGCCAAACAAAGAAATCAAACATGGCATTTCAATGGCCATGATTTCTTCGTTCCTATATACGAAGTGTTGGAAAAAAATTCTTTCTCTAGTCCACATATATATTAATTAAAACAATTAAATAAAAACATTAAAAATATAAAAATATGATTGTGTTACTTACAAACTACATAGCAACAACTCTTATTGATCTTTGTAATTGTAATTTGTAAATTTGTACTCATATTTAGTATATAAAAATAATAATAACAACTAATAAAAATTACTTTTAGACAAAACAAAAATATATTTCTAAATTGATTTTAAAAATATTCAAGATATACATTCTAAAAAGATCATTTATATTTATCTTTGAAAATATTTTAAATTAATATATATTTCTATAACAAAATTTACAAAATGTTCAAGATAATTATTCTAAAAAATCATTTATATTTATTTTTGAAAATATTTTAAATTAATTTATATTTCTATAACAAATATTATAAAATGATATATATTATAAATAAGAATACTATATTATATTTTCTTATAGTAAAATTTTGAAGTTTCTTAGCTTATTAACATTTTAGTTGTAATTTTCTTTTTCAAATTTTCAAATTTATTTTTGAGAAAAGAATCAATTTAAATTATTTTTTAGATAGAGAAAATTCTTAATAACTAATTATAATAACTCTTTTAGAAAAATATTCATGTAATTATAATAACTCTTTTAGAAAAATATTCATGTAATTATAATTTATGTTTCATGATTCATATATTTAAACAAGTGCTGCGGTGCAGCTAGAGTCCCTGTCAAGGGCTGCCTGCCAGGACAGGTGGAAAGAAATTGTACAAAACAGCCAACACAGTTTCAGCCATTCTATTGCTATGAAGATATAACTGTTGTTTCTATTTATTAGATGCCCAACTATGCAGCCATTGATCTCTACAGAGATGAAGTTCCCATAGCAGTCTTAAAGCCAAAAAATTTTGAATTATGAGCATGAATACACATTAAACCTACACAGAGTTGAAATTTGAAAAATATAACGAGTTTAATGGTCTCTCATATGTGAATCTTATGATAAAAAAAAAACAAGTACAAGCGTGTGAATACGGAGCACATGCCCAAATTGTTCGAGAGCTGTAGGTGCAAAGAGCAAGCAGATTCACATATTTAGTTCAGTTATCCACATAACAAAACCATGGGTTTCATTAGAACATTACAGCTTAAATCCCCAGAATCATCATCTATCAAAAAAACATGTTCAACAGCGAAAAGCACGCTTCAACTCAGTTCAGTTCTACCCTAAGGAGGCACTTTCAAAGATCTAAACATCCAAGTTTTGCTATATGCACGCAGCTCTACGAAGGACTGGGAGTATGCAGTGACTGAGTAGTTTCATATGATGGTCCATCTGCTCGAAACTGCACAGCTATGTAATGGTATTATCATAGTTTCAAAACTTGCGTCTTGGCAAATGTGATTTGCACTTGGCCTCTCAGAAAATTAAAAAAATACCTGAACTGATTAAAAAAACATAGATATTATACAAAATACAGTTACAAAACATACAAAATGAGTGTGTAGAATGTTGGAGAAGTGTTTTCTTTTAAGATTTGAATAAAAAAGGAGTGAAAGCTGCAGACAATGTAAAACCCCAGTAAGCATTGGGTGATTAAAACATAACAATATCCTAGTGGAGGAAGCATGAGAGGAGTAAGTGTGGCCTATCGCCCTCTTGGCTGTGTATTAGAAGAAGAAGAAAGAAATGGAGTAGAAGTGGAGAATGGAGAATAAAGTACTATTGGGTCTGCATTGTTAGTACGGAGATAGAGTTGCATTACTGACTATGTTCCTTGTGTGCCATGGGGTTTATGCATGCATTGTGGGATAATTAGGGTTGTGAGGGTCGGAGAGAAGAATTTACTTCATTCAATTGTGTTGGAAATTGGTCTAGAGCTCAATGAAAGAGATTTGTGGGAGCTCCCTTGTCAATTCTTGTTTTATGTTAGCATTATTGGTATCCCTGGTAAGTTGGTATGACATATAAAGAATGATTTTGTGTAATGGCAACTTACACAATCTTTAAATGAACATCACAGACATGAAAAGATTTAGTGATCCTTGCTCTGTGAAGGTAACTCTTATAATGCTAAAAGACAACCTTATAGATGTAACTTTGTTCTATTAGGGACAATGTGTTTAAGAGGTTTTCTGGGGCAATTATAATAAGCACTCGATGCATTATGTGAAAACTTTGATTGGAATGAGCCATGTTACTTGACAATGGAAACATGAGTTGAATTGTATCACTGGCTGTAAACGGTGATGTGTTTGACTATGTAGGAAACAGTGTTTGGACTTAACCCTAGTTCATTTGTGTTTAACTGGCATTGTATGGTTTTAATGTTGAGGGTGTTGAATATGTCCTGGCAGTTGCAATTGGTGTATTCAGTATTCTCCAAAGAGATGAGGAATGTATTAAAGGTTTTATCCTATAGCAGTATTATGTCCTATTAGCACAGGGAATGTACAATAAAACTTCTTGTGATTTTGCCATGCAAATAAACCCTAACTGTTACCATGTATTTAATAAAGTATGCCTTACTAGTTCTATGAGATTGGGAGAATGGTTAAGGTAATTTGAGGGTCATAAATGCATAAGAAAGAGTGGATATCATCCTTGCATTGGGTCACTGTGTTATATAGGAAGCATTGTCAATGACAATACAGTATGATCTGTGATTTTGATGTCTATCTTAGCGTGTATATTAATCCCTAATTAATGACATATTACTAATAACAGTATCTTGTGGCTATTGGTCTGGTAACAGGGAATTGTGATCATGTATGACAGTGGTAGTGTGTATAGTAAATCTAATATCTGCCGTTAATGGATGACTGAGATTTGTAACTTTTTTGGCTGCATGCAATCTGGACTTCCTATGTAGCATTATGGACATGAAGAAAGATATAAAGAAATATGTTTTTAAGTTCCTAAAAGACTCTATGTAAATCCAATTGCTTGAATTCAAAAAGAACCCTTGTAAGGGATTGGGATTAACACTGCTATGTTAACATAGACTGTAATCTTTTCTCTATGATTTTGCATGTATCCCAAAATAGATCATTGGGAACATATTCAAAATATTTTTTCTCCTATAAAACATAGTTTTGCTTCAATCAGAGAGATTCTTCAAGATCTGGGAAAAAATACCCAAAGGTTCTATTTCTTATTGGGTACGAAACATTCGTCTGAACGAAATGAAACTACGAATGAGGTAAAGGTTACAAAAATGGACTCCATAACTTCGTCTTAAATGGTCTCTTTTTGTAGCATTTCTTTTGGTCGGAGTTACCATGCTGGTGACTGCCTTGAATTTCTCACATACCACTAACTACAGGCGGCCCATGATCTGCTCATTATAGTCACCTTCCAAACTCAGATCCATATCAATTTGCCTCATAAAATCTGCCTCGTGTAGTGTAATTATTAGGAAAGGAAATCAGAAGGATCTCAATTGGATAGGTTGCAATTGTGTCCAGATGTCGTTCCCAGCCCACCTGACTGCCACATTGCAAGATTGTTATTATCATCAAGGATTTGGCCATTCCCATATGCCCAGCCTGTAGTGGCGTATAAGTGACAAACTGAGTTTTTTTTTGTAAATCATCATGCTTCTGGTGAACCGTCCAGACTAATTCAAAATTGTTGTTGAATTGTGATCCAGAATATTGAAATGTTTACATCAGAATTTTGTTATGTTTGTATTCGTATCTAGAATAGTTTGAAAAATCAAATATAATTGAAGTTGTTGTTGTATCCATTCAATCATTGGTCCAACTACTGTTGTGGTGAAATATTAGATTTAATTAGCAGATTATAACATAACAATTTTAAAACATACAAGGGATATCACAATTAATATTGGGAAGAAGGTTTAGTCTTTATTGTAAAAAAAAATTTACAGACCAAAGATGAACAATTTGTTTTTGTTTGGCACTCTTGCGACACAACTGATGGCACCCTCATGCAATTCTTTTGTTATTATTACCTGAGCCAGAACTACACAAGAGAGAATTATTCAACAGCTGCCTGTGAATGAATATGGGACACATAGATATTCACAGCAGAGTCTTTCATTCTAGCTTGGCTAGCACTTTATATCTAAAATAAACTCTTGCTTTTTGGTATGCTTTGAGATGCCTTTGGATTGAGTGATAGTATTGCAAACATAATAAATAAATGATATGAAAAAACACATGTTTCTTTAGAAATTGCACTTTAATGCCTTACTAAACATCAAGTTCTTACACACTAAAAAGTGTTTCAATTGAATAAACAATGTGCCAACATATGACCTAGAAGTTTAGAACATCTTTAGCCGACAATGGCTAATTTCTGCAGTGTAAGTCAACAAATAATGTTTGCATTACGTAGAATAGATAACATTTTCAAAAGAATGGTAATGCAAGAAGAATAAAATTATACAATCACCAGGTCTCATAAATACTGATCATTTAATGACTAAAATATCATTTGCATGGATTCCCCACAAAGTTCAAGAGATTGAAAAATAAGTTCATCGAAAATACTAAGTGAAAAAATAACCCACAATAAATAAGATATGATTGTTCATGTTATTACCTAATGTAAGAAACCATCCCCCAATTATGAAAGTAGGATAATAGGAGTTAAATGCACCAGTTACAATAGAAACTTTAGAAATGTTAAAGAAGACTCTCACAACCAAAAACATGGAAGATAATGAAAGAACTGTGAAAATGTGGGTAAACCAAACAAGTAAAGCCTCAAGATTCATAAAAATTGTATGATGAAAACTAATCCTATAAACGAAAAACAAATAGCTTTAACTTCCATGTCCATGTCAAGCTCTATGTTTGAAACCACAAAAAACTGTCAAAGGCCCTCCCAAGTGCATGACTTTTGGATCCTTGTGCTGCTAATTGGAATTAGGGGATGCTGATGCAACTTCCAATTGAACTTTGCCTTCTCCCTCCCCCCCTCCCCACACTTTGATCCAGCTGGCATTTCCTCTTCAGCCATTGGTAATACTCGAAACCTATTGTCACATCACTTCCTAGTTCCCCACCAAATAAAAATGAAACTTTGGATTGCGTGCTTTTTTGTTTTAAGCTCGAGCCATGTTTTTCGAACTTAGGTCCATTCGTGACAACAAGCTGCACTAGAATTTTGATATTGTGAATAATTGCTTCATCTTTTGGCCTACGCGGCTGGAAAGCAAACTAGGAATAGTCATGGGTCCTTGAGAAACCTGTATAGGAACAACATGAAGAGGAGGGGCACTGATAATAGGAGATTATGGTAAGTTTAATGTGTTGGAAGCAATGGTTGCTTCATAATTTTCTAATGGAAAAACCATAAATTAAAACCAAGGGTTAAAGCATACAACCAATTCTTGGAAAAAATATGGTTGGCATGGGATCATAGGAACAACCAACCTATCTCATGAACAGAGCCCAAAGGATCTCACCTTTGCCTACATTTGCCTACCATCTTGATTAAATGCTGGCAAAAAAGGGAAAAACTCTTAGTTAAAAGAAAAATAAAAATACATATATATTTGAACATATTTATAAAATGAGTTATCTTCATCTATTTTAAATTATCATTGAAAACAATTGTCATATTTATATAAATAATAATATATATTATGGAAATAACTACATTCATGCTTTCTATATATATATAGAACATGACCTTAAATCATAATCTATAACTTAGTAAGAAGATAAAAAGAAGATGGAGTTTATAGAAGTTCTAAATTCTTAGCATAATTTCTAGTGGAGACTATGGGTGCTTCTATTATAAGGGAAAAAAAATCTTTGAACTAGCTCCACATTATTATCCATGTTTACCTTTACGCTTGCACTTTAGTAAATATTCTTTGTATCTCATTTTAATCTGAGAAGATTATACATATTATATTGTATTCAAAAGGGAATGCTCACTATGGATTTGAAATCGCTGCATAGATTAATTTTTTTTTTAAAAACACGTTTGGTTTTAAAGTTTAAAGGGCGTCGCAGGGTAGACTGCCATCTGTGACAGTGGGTTTGGGGACTCCACCACAGGGCAGGGGCCTATGGGTGCCACGTGCCCCATCAAAGGGGCCGTGACACACACAGTACTGCCGTGGCCCAACCTTAATCCGCCATTGCCTCCTTTCACAGTCTGTGGGTTGAACATTAAATATATATCAAATGCATCTCAGGTCTGCATTATGAATAAAATCAATCCCTTAAGGTTCGTTCTTATTGACTTGATGGTGGCCAAAGTGAAATCCAATGGGCATTCAAGTGGTAAGATTGGCAATTCCTTGACCATGATCTGTGTTCAAATGCCCAAAAGTTGTGGGTTGGGAGCACTTCTCTCTGTATAGTTGTTTAGGGGGATAAAAGATGTGTGCCCCTGAGGGAATACTAAATTGGCATGCACACTCTCTCCTTCCTAGACTAGCATGTATTCTCTTAAAAGACTCAATCTGATGTAAGCCATTGATTATTAATTTATTCCTTAAAAAAAAGAGGGTGCTTCAATTAAAATTATACACATTTTATGTTCATATTTCAAGATCCCTTCTAGAAATTATATAAGGGAATAGGAAATATAGTAAAAAATGATACTCTGTACTTCATAGGCATAACCCAATAACAATACAAGCATCCTTGAACCAGCTAAACATTCCTTAGATAAAGGGACACAACTTGATAAAACAACTATAAAACAGCCACCCCAGGAGAGAAGCAGGTCATAGAAATCGGCTTGCCAAGAGGCTCTTCATGGATTCTGGGGTTCTTTCAATAGTAGCTCCATTTTCTTTACCACTTGGCGAGAAAACCCTTGAAAGAACGTTTGAATTAGGACTTACTGATAAGCTTTCCGTTAACAATGATTTCGAGACTGAGATCTTCGAGGCCTTTGGGGTTGACGCTTCATTTTTTATTGAACATTGTGATGTAATATCTTTATCATTGTCTGCAGAAACAAATTCCAGATCACGTGCAGGGGTTTCTGGAAGAAGGTTTTCAAGATGCCCGTTATCTGGTGAACTAAATAATCTTTGGGAAATTGATGCAGGATAAGCGGATATTCTTTGACGGATTGCAGATGGAGTAGAATGTATACTTTCAAAATTGGAATTCTCAATGTTCCAAACTCGAACCTGTTAGTATAAAATTTAAATAAGTATACAGAAGGAAATTGTTAAAAAAAAATGATCTAGGGCCTTAAATTTTAATATTATGATGCATAAACATTTATTGATGAATTAGTCATTGGCCCGAAAAAAGGCATAACAGACCGTGTAATCATCTAAACACGTTGCAATCTTACAGAAATCAGATGGGCACCTGTAACAAGAAATTTACTGCCATTAGAAACTACAAAAGAGTCCTTGATCGACAAATTCTGTTGTTTAATGACAATATGGCATGACAGTAATTTTTTTAGATCATGAGGCTCAAGGCTCAAGGCTCAAACACTAGGGTAAGTTCAAGTTTAGCTGCAGAGAAATTCTCCAGACAAGAATAACCAGAGTTAGCCAATCCCAATGACTCAGGGATTACAGCTAATTGAAGGAGGAATCATCCCAGCCTGCAAACAGTATAGGCCCAACAATGTCACCTCTGCAAACACAGAAAGATGGTTTGTCCTTGCCAATCTAGTGTTGCCTCAAAATCATCCTCTGGGTAACAGTGATTCTAATCAGGTTTAAAAGCATTGTGTTAGGAAGCAGTACAGATAAAGAGTATTACCATTCAACAGCAGTTGTCTCCCTTAGATGTCCGTTGAGTTTTACAGGACATGCTTCTGGCCTATCAGCCTGAAAAACCAGCTTGAAATGTCAAATAAGATTATATACAATTGGAACCATTCAAAGAAACTTACACCCATTTTGATTGGCAAATTGAAAGCAACCTACCATATGAAGGCATTCCCGTCACTTGATCCACTTAGTATATGAGTTCCATCTGGACTGAAGCAGGCCTGCAATTAGAAAAACAATCAAACCAAAAGCAACAAATTCATCTGGTACGTCATCAGATAGCATGCAATTACATTCAAACATGAACATTATTGAAAATAATAATTGGAGCTAGCAAAGCTGGAAACAATGCCAGGAATACTACCAAAATCATATAGTTATATGGAACTCAATTGATTAGGGAAGTTAGACCAATAACCAGTTTGCAATATTGCATAAACGAGTGATTTTGTGATCTTTATAAATGATAAACAAAAACAAATTAAAGTAATTGGACCAGCTATCCTGTAAATTACCAAAAGCAAAGCTACTAACCTAACCCTAACTAGTTGTAGTTAAAAAAGAAGAGAAAGTAATTGGTCGAGCCATAATTTTGCAACAATTACAAACATAGAATGAACATGGATACAGACAAGCCATCTCTTAAACAAGACCTCTTTGGAGCAAAGCAGCCTTGAGCTTATTATGTTAGTCAATGAACACTAAAACTGGGGAAAACAAGGGAAATTGACAATGTCTAACATTACAAGATTCAAACACATTCTATGATGGGTAGCAATTCTGTAACTACCTTTATGTAGAAAGAATCAAGCTCGTGACCTGAAAAAAAAATTAGGAACCCTTATATGGTTGAAGTGTATTATACATGTAAATCCTGTACAGAAGATCAACAAACCACTTAAAAGGTGCAAATCATTTCATTAAACCAAGTACCTATAGAGCTTTACAAATCCAGTTCAATGGTTGGTGAGCATATTAGTGCAATCAAGGTAAGACTGGTAGAATCAACAATAATCACAAATAACCATTCTCGACACCCATAATCCAAAAGAAGCTGAACTAACTTCTTGTCCCTGCAAGATGCTATAATGAATGTTCCAGTTGAATCTTGAGCTAGGCTGGATATTCCATGAACTCGTCCTTCCTGTCATCACCACGATCCAAACAAGAATTAATTACATTTGAATCCAACAAATATTACGAAACCAAATAAACCTAAAATTAAGATTTCTTCTAGCACAAAAACTAGAGTTTTTTTTCAAAAATAGAAATTGCTTATTGCGGAATAAAACAAACAAATATAAAATTACTGTTTCTTCAACCAAAAAACTAGACATTGGCATTTTTAGCAAGGATTTAGCAGAGCTACAGAACATGCAAACAACACACGTTAGTCCAGCTCGCATGAAATCCTCTGAAAGCTTCTACCAAACAAAAATAGCCATCTTAAACAAAGGCCTGTCGGAATCTAAGCATTTAATCTCCTTGGATCCTTGATGCATTGTATACAGTATATATTCAATCATGAGTCCAGAAAGTATGGGGATCGCTGGCCGTAAAAAACAATTTACGCAACTAAGCAACTGCATTTTCATACAGGAAACCAGCGAGGAAAATACTCCTATTCGGAGGTAGTTAGCTATTGGGATCTATCCCTGCCCCAAACAAAGCTCAAAACCACATGAGCTATTTGCAGTGGAACAGTTCTTCCCCTGGGCTATTATCCCAATGCTCGATGGTCATGGGTGTGCTGGAAATTCGCAAGAGGCTGAACATGCCTACTAGCTCTGTAAGATAAAACCAGACATTGAATTGAATTGTTTCCACATTTTTCCATTAGATTTAATAACCCAGAGCTAGCTACAGGTCGAGTTCTAGCTTCTTAGCTTCCCAAAATGAAGCATGTAATTACAATGTGAATAAAATTTGGCTCAGTATAAGAATATCACTCTGTAAAGTAAAACAAGCACTAAAGAGTAATTCTTCAACATTTTTTTGCTATCAACAGGTCAAGGATTTGATTCTGGCAGCTACCCAGAATAAAAACTGCATACAAAAACAAAACACTTGGAATGGAGCGAACCAACACAACAAAACCAAAAATAGTCACAAAACAAAAACACCTAACAACTTAAAACAAAAAAACAGGCACTCGCCAGAATGCCCTCGGCCCAACGGAAACAAACACCCAAAACATTTACATTCATCCACTCTGCAAATAAACATTTTTTTCACCACATTTTGGAAAGCACCATTCGCAGGAGGTGGGGACATCTGTTTTGAACAAACCCTAAGCACAGATGGCTGTACTCACAGGTGCCCTACACAAAAACCTCCAGCCCATGATTGTGACACGTTCAAAAAATTCAGAACATTAGAAATCATGCAATTTTTTTTGCATATGTCTTTTCATTGGGGAGGAAACCCTAGCTTCCTTCTAAGAATAAAAAACAAGGGGTTTAATGTACCTCCAATCAAGAAAGACCAAAATGTCAGAAAAAACTAATAAAAAAATGTAAACTTTTGTATTAGATTTAATTTTTTTCTTGAGACACGATTCCCAAGCAGAATGAATGAATGAATGAGTTTTAATAACGTCCACGAGTTCGAAACGGTCTAAGGGACCAAGTGCCCAAAGCACTAGGAGTTCATCAAGTTCCTTTGGATGTCATCCCGCCTTTTATGGATCTTTACCAACAGCGGGGTCGTGTTGTGAATCCTCTCTTCCTCAAATAATTCACTAAAATTGCCAACATTCACGCTATTATCCTGCTGCATACGGATATCCTTGTACGCATCGCACTCCCTAATGAAGTGCCGCTCAGTTTCAACCGTTCTATCACTACAGAAAATGCAAGTCCTATCTTCCCACCTTTCCTTGGGAACCTTCCATCTATCAGTTTCGCATCTAAGATGGTGTGAACCGGTCCTCAATTGTGCCACCTGTTCTGGAGAAGGTAAGAAGCTCTCCAACCCCCTTGTATCCTTTTTGCCTTGCAAGTTTCCCAACTGAGCCTATTGTGAAAAACAATGCCAAGATACTTGTATTCTTCGACGATTTCCAGCGGACTTCCTTCGAAAATAAAATTATTTTGTTGTTGTTTCCTTTTTAGATAGAAGATCATGACTTTCGTCTTGCTAATATTCACTTGCATCCCAACATCTTGACAGAATAGTTCTAGAGCCTTCAAATGACCTCTCAGACCATGCGCTGTTTTTGCAATAAGAATAAGGTCATTGGCATATAAAAGCTAAAGAACAAATGCCAATTTAGTGAGACAAAAACAACAGTCTCCTCTAAGGCAGGGACTAATAAATCTTTTATATAACTACAATATTAATATTCATGTATTTAAATTTGATTTATATTATTACATCTAAATTTAATTTTGGGAAAGAATCAATTTAAATTATTATTTTAAAGATGAGAAGAGAATTTTTTTAATAATTAATTATAATAACTCTTTTATAAAAATAGTCATGTAATTATAATTTAAGTTTCATGATTCATGTATTGAGATAAATCTTTTAGATAAATACAATGGTATTTAGATTTGATTTATATACTATTGCTTTCAAATTTAATTTTGGGAAAAAAATTAATTTAAATTATTATTTTAGATAGAAGAGAAAATTCTTAATAATTAATTATAATAACTCATTTAGAAAAAATTATGTATTATAATTCAAGTTTCAAGAATGATAGAAGTAATCTTGAGTCTGTATAGATACATCGAATCAAATATAAAACAAGAATGAGTGAAACTTGTGAAATGAATCAAGGGATAGAGAGTGGAATTGAATAGATGATTCATAACCCTATGCGAACTCCTTAACACAAAATGGAATATGAACTTAGACCTCTTAGTAGTGGTAAATACAAAGCAAATAGAAAATTAGTAGTTTCTTATTGACTACTAAATTCATATTTAGATAAGTTAATTATCTAGTGTCAAAAATTGCTTTCCTAATTTGGATGATTGATATTAGATGTAATAAATAGTTCAAACTAGATGATTGTTATGGGATATAATTTACATGTTTGTCTACCTTGGAGTTCCACATAGAACAAAGAAATGGAACACTAGCAATAGATAATTCAACAATAGGAGAACATAACTTAGTAACAATTCCCTAAATGCTAATATTACAAAGTTCAATTGCTCTTCATAATTATTTTGATAAATCATTAAGCAAGTAGTTCCTTTCTTATTTAGTGCAAAAGACTCATAGATTAAGTTATAAATAAGATATGCCATTACAAGAACCACTAACTATCCGATGTAAATTAAGTCCAAAATAGCTAGTAAGCTAAATCACACAACAATGAAACTTAAAGAGGACTCATGTTGTGGATCTTGTGATTAATTAATTAGTTTCAATATTATATTACTAAATGAATAAACAACCTTGATTTCTAGTGAAAAATAATGTAGAACATTTGGTTGTGAATTGTTTCATGAAGCAATTCACAATATCAACTACAATAAGATTGACTTAATTAATTAGATAATCTTTTTATGAGGTATAGTTGACAACATCAAGAGTATTATGAAAATAAGTGGTTAATTTTTGTTTGGGAAACATGATCACATAGTGATTGTTTAGTAAGTTATTGGCTAACTTCATTACTTGCATTATTAACTATTGCAACGAGTTGTTTGAGGTATTTTGAATTCTAATTGATTAGGAACAATTATCTTGTCGAGAATATATGATTATTTTGAAGTAAAATTGATCTTATTATCTCATAAGGATTGACAAATTGATCTAGTTTTTTAGATTTAATATAATTAATTAGAATTAGATTAATTGATTGTTTTAATTTTGGTACAAGATGGTTTAAATTAATTATTTAAAATTAGATTATGGTTTAATATTTAAAATTAGATTAATTTAGAGAAAAAATAATTATGAGATTCTTTCATTTAAGTGGTATTTGTTTTTTTTAAAGTAATTCCTTAGGTATTGGGTATTATACACCTAATACATAAAACCATCAAACTTTTATAGTTTTCAATATTTACAATGTCTTTGGTTCACATTTATGGGTAAATTCATCGTGCTTGAACTACTGCATCTATGGCCTAACATACCTACAACAATGGTGTTTGTGGCATCATCCCTTTAAATCACTAGGGAGAAATAAGGAAAACTAAAACTAATTAAGTCTGATGGATGGGAAATCTCCCTCGGACAAAACATACGATCTAGGTAAACATGAAAATATTCACACAATCAAAACTTAATGTCAAACACCTCCTTAGAGTGTGTTTTCAAAGTACTTTATTTTTTTTATAAGATTCAATCCTTGTTTCACCTGAGTCAGGGGCAATTGACAAAGAACTATCTAGGGAATCTAGGCCCTATAAAGGGCTACGCACCTAATTGAACAATTACATAAAACATAGAATCAAACAAAATTGCATGTATTTATGTACACCTGATTCTCTTGCGCCTTGATCCCGTGGATACAAGGTATGTAGGCAATCTGGTGAATGAAGGATTTTCCAAGTACATAGGCATAAAGGCATTGTGAGGATTTGTAGCACTACCCTTAAGCTTAAGTAGATCCTAAATCTAAGGGAGTAACTAAGATAAAATATGATTGACACTGATACTTAGAAGAATCCCTATGTTGGATTACTTGTACCTAGTGAGTAGGTAGAAAATTGAGGTGATGTACAAGGTACTTGTATTTATCTCATGATTGATAGAGTCCTCGGCATAGTATTATGGGCATACTATGGTCTTTTAGTGAAAAACTCATGGACCCAAATTGGTCTGAAAGAGTCCAAGTCTTTAATCAAAGCAAACTTAGAATTGTTTGTCCTTATAAGCTTGTATGGCTAAATATGTTATCTATACCGTATTGGATAGAAGATTCGGTATGGCTGAGTATGTTGTCTAACCCTTATTGAATTTAAAGTAATGGTATGATTTTGGATATATTATGTCATCCCATATGGACAAGTGAGACCAAAGGACAAAAGAGCCTGAATTGGCTATTATCATTCCCTAAATATTAGTGAAACTAAAATATTGCAAGGAGTATACACATTAACTTTAAATATGATAAATTGATTTAAAGACAACAAAAATTATCCCTAACTTCATCCTACCTTGTGATCAATGATCAAGAGATTTTGATAGTAGACGTAGTGGTTATTACATTTTAGGAGGAATAAGGGATCACTATATGTAAGTTTCGTATTGCTTCCAAGCATCCAACACAATAGTCACATCCTCTAAGCTCACTCACACATTACCTCTTCATATCTCTCACACAACAAAAGCAACCACTTTCCTCTGTCTTTTCTCTATTATTTAATTAGTTGTTTTATCTTGCAAATATATATCAAACTAAGTATTGCTTCCTCTTTCAAATCATTCAAAATCATTTCAAAAACTATTCATAGAAAGCACAAAAAATAAACAATCCAACTCACACAATCAAACAAGCAATTTCATTCAATGAAAGTAAAGCTTTCACCCATTCACAAGTGTTAAAAACAACACTGAACAAATTAAATTTCACCAAAATAATTCTTATTTAATTCAAAAATAGAATTGTGTGTATGTGTATGCTTTGATATTTGGATTTTTCATACTTTTTTTTTCAAATTGTAAGAGAGAAAAGAATCATTGTTTGTTGATTTTTGCATTGAAACAATTGCATGAATACTCTTAGAACTTAAAAAACACAAAAGAAAATTATCTCTTTGCTTACAAGGTAATTTAATTAGGAATGTTTTATTCTAAAAGCACAAAAATGATAATTTGTTCTAGCCTTTTCTTTTTTAGGGCAGATTTTTTTTTCTCATTTTTTCTTACATGCATGTTGGTTTTCTTTATCTAAACATTCTCAAATGCCAAAACAACACAAAATAACAAAAGATCAAAAGCCACCTAAAAAAGCAAAAAGACAAAATGTTAGATCATCTTTACATTCACGCCTAAGGGATTTTAAACTTAGTTTCAAATTCAAAGCAATCATCATGAATAGGCACAATTTCTCGACATACAAACAAGATCAAACTTGCATACATATTAGTTCATCAAGAGAACTCAAACGTACTTGTTCGTCACTCTTGCCTACACTTCAACATTTCAAGCCTATATGTCCAAGAGTGAGAATAGACTGGATAGAGGTTAATTTGAACTAATTAAGAAAACAAACACCAACTCTTACACCAACAGAGGTTTTTGAATAGGAAGGAGCCTTAAAATAATTAAAGAAGAAAATGAACACATCCTAGCCATTAAACAAGAATATTGAGAAACTTTGTTAAAACTTGAAACAATTCAAGTGAACAAATTGCCTTAGAGAATGTTCATCTGAAGCATTACACTTTGAGAACCAAGTCAACACGTGAATGCAACACCTCAATTAAACAATGCCACCATCCATAGGGAATTCTTTACTCTTAAAAAAAGATCCTACAAGAGCAACAATTGTCCCTCAAGTAGATATTGTTGTCACAATTAAGATATTATTCCCATGTGAAGAGGATAATCCTCTAGATGCTTCTCTACTACACTTGCTTTTTCCACATGAACGAGAATTATGTGCCCATACACGAGCCATGCATGAACAATGTATGTGCCTGCTATCTTTGACTTACACATAGTGGTGGTGAGGCAAATTTAGAGGGTGTAATTTTTGAGCTTTATATGGTGTCACATTTCATATTAAAATAGATTTAAGACCCCGTGGCATTTAAAATCTATCAGGTACTAAACCAATATTAAAATTTAATAAGAAGTTCATGATAACCTTTACCCTAT
The DNA here is from genome assembly GCA_027924645.1 of Cunninghamia lanceolata. Classification (NCBI taxonomy): domain Eukaryota; kingdom Viridiplantae; phylum Streptophyta; class Pinopsida; order Cupressales; family Cupressaceae; genus Cunninghamia; species Cunninghamia lanceolata. The sequence continues at coordinate 4,025,207 of BSBN01000095.1, read as the reverse complement.
TATCAACCCAAGTTAGGATTACCCCCAATAAGTGGTCCTAAGTTGGGTTCCATGTTTTGCTAGATTGTCCTTACACTTGATGGACCTTCAACCTTATTTGTGTGAATTTGAGATTCGATGGTCTCAATCTGTGTCCACTTCGGACTTGTTTCTCCAATGTTCTCCCTTTCTCAACCTTCAGCTAAAAAAACCTTGAAACCTTATTATTCCTTATTTTTGTTGGAGCCTTTGGTTGGAACAAAATGATAGAATCTTTGAAGACAAGAAATAATGCCAGCTATGAAAATTTATAATGTCATAGTTGAAAACTTTTTGGCATTTAATGAGAGATCGATCTCATCTTCCTTTTTGGACCTAAAACAAAGAATTGTAGATAATTGATGGATAAAAATTATTTCTAGAGGGTCAATGGATATCGAGAAAGTTGAAAAGGATTCTACCAAATGGGTCAACCCCTATTATAATTGGTTGAAACTAAATTTTGATTGTGCATTTAAAGGGAACCCAGGTATGGTTGGTGGTGGAGGTATTATTAGAGACAACAAAGGTGATTTTATTATTGCTTATGCAAGTTGTATGGGAGTGCAAACCAACTGTGTTGTAGAAGCAAAGGTACCTTTTGGAGTATCCAATTCATAAAGCCTGACTTAATGGCAAGAACTTGGCTTTGATACTAAATATCTCTAGGAGGATTTTATAAAACCAATAGCAAAGGTTGTAGCCAGGTGGAGGTATTATTAGAGACAACAAAGGTGGTTTTATGGTTTCTTATGCAAGTTTTATGGGAGTGCAAACCAACCATGTTACAAAAGCTAAGGTACCTTTTGGGGTATCCAATTCGTAAAACTTGACTTAATGGTAGGAACTTGGCTCTAATACCAAATATCTCTAGGAGGATTTTTATAAAACCAATAGCAAAGGTTATGGCCAAATGGCTACAACTTTATATTATGGGAAAAAAATATTACAAGGCTTTTCTTAGAGCTTTTAGTGACTTAAGGAAGCAATTTTTTTGATTCTCTAAATCACTCTAAGTGCAAGAGAAGAGCATACTTTGTTTCAATTCTCTATACATATCTTGAACTCTAGACTTTGATGCCCAAATTGAAGGTAGTACACCATATTTATAGGAATAAAACGACTAGATGAACTAATAAAAGTATTCGTGACCTAGAAACATTGGTACAAAATAAGTAGATAGTTTGGTCTTATGGGAATCTCTAAAAATGGTGTGTCACTATCATACTTTATAAAAGATAATTTATTAAAGTGATATACTATTAGAATACAGTGAAGATAGTGAATTATTTCTAGGTGGGTCCGACATGGCTTCTGCTTCTCCAAGCAAGTCATTTTCATTGATTGGATTGAAAATACATCTTATATGATAGTTTTGTTGGGTATTCCAACTCTTATAGTCATCAGTCCTTAATAGATTGATGTGGAAAAAATATTCCCATTCAAGTTGTCTTTGAATTATCATACTAACTATAGTTTTTAGAGAAAAATGCACTTCCTTGTGTATTGTATGTGGACTATAACTTTTAACAAATATGTACAAAAATTCAATAAGTTTTGTTCTAATTCTAATCCTTTGAGTCTAATTTGGTCTTTGAATTAGATATGCATACTACTAGAGTTGAAGATCATTATTGAGCCTGAATATAGTTGTTTCTCCTCTATCTTTCCTAGTAGTAATGTGAGTATCACCGACCATTTGTAAATCCATAGAGGCACTTCTAAAACTTCTTGTATACCTTGGGATTAATCCTTCTCTTAAAATTTAACTTTGATTTTAAACATTTAATTCAAAAATTAAATTTGTGATCCTTATTAAATCAAAACCAGGAATAGGTTGATGCATTAGTGTCATAACAAGATTTCTGCTAAGCTAATTTACAACTATTTTTTGTCCGGCAACATGTTCAACAACATAATTGAACTGATTAAAATAGTATTGAGATCGTACATAATTTCCTCTTCCGTCCTTCCTTCCATGGTCTTTTTATTTAGAACTAAGGAACCTTGGGCAATCAGTTCTAATAATAAACCTTTTCGTTATAGCAAAAATTTCTTTGTCAAAGGAAATCCACAAGTCTTTACATCATATGCAAAAACTTCGCTCACATATTCACAAAAAAAAAATCTTTTTCATCTTTGAAAAAAACGCAAAACACCTCCCCAAGCTAGATTAAAAAGTATTAGTATACAAAATATGATCTTTAGTAGAAGTATGGTGGGTAAAGGTTTTTTTTTTTGTGGTTGATCTTCTAGACTACCTAAGAATGTTCCTTTTCGATTCAAATTTACTTCTTTTCTTCAAAAATTCTAGGAGAGACGTGTCATTTCCTTAAGTATTGGTAGAAGCTATTTACATAATTCAAAATACCAAGAAAAGCTTGTATCTTGTTTTTTATCTATTATATCAGGTAATTAGAGATTTTTTTCTTGAATATGAGGTAGACTTGTAATTATCCATTAACATTTATCCCTAAGAAATTACAGTTCTATTGACATGGTTGAATCTTTATATTTGATAGTACGATTCCTACTTTATGAACTATTTCAAAAAACTACATCAAATGGAAAATAGGTTTTTCAAGGGTTTTGTTGAAAATCAAGATATTATCAAATATATATGCATAATAATTTAGCAGTCCCTACAAGAATCTTATCCATATGTGCTTGAAAATATGCAAGAGCATTCATAAGCTCAAAAGGCATAAAATTCTACTGAAAATGTCCAAATGGACCTCTGAAAGAAATCTTATGCTTATCCTATACTTCAATTCTAATCTAGTAAAATCCTAATTTACAATCAAATTGTGAAAAGTATTCACATCTGACAACTTTTTGAAACAAATGACGTTTATCAAGAATGGGGTACGAATAAGGCTCTATTATGGAATTTAAAGGATTGTAATTTATCACCATTCTTTTCTTCCCTTCTTTTGCTCAAAATGCTTATTAACCATGAATGCATAACAATAGTATGCTGAGATTGAATATTTTGTAACTTTGGCATCTAAAAGTTCTTTGATGGCCTTTTCCATAGTTTCATTATCTATTGTAAAAATAGGGGAAAAATCATATTTTTATTGTCTTCCCTTTCTTTATTATAGTTATCATTTATGGCATTGTCTTTTTCCAAAACTTCTAAGGATAATCAAAACAAGTTTCTTCTTTGATTCTTTGTCCCATCATTTCAATTTATTCACTAGTTTGGTTCTCGAATGTTGGATCATGGATTATGAAAATTGTCCAATGGCATAGGTCAACCGAGGAGCTTTGATTATTTCTCCATGTAATGTGAATGATTCATTTATAGGAGTACTACTGTATGGAGAATAAGTATCTATAAAATGATCCTCCTAGTAGGATGTCTATAAGCATTTTGTTTAGTTGGAGAAATCACAATTGAATCTTTTATTCTAGATAATCATGGGTACTTGATGTTTATATTTATTACAAATTAAAGTATTTCCCTAAACATCAAGAGACCTATACTAATGCTTTTCATCTCTTAGTTTTGGATAATTGGTCCTTTGGCAAAAGACAAGGATGCACCTATATTTGCTTGAGCATCATAGATTTTTCCATTTTTCTCAATAGTAATAAATTGGGCATATCTCCATTATATGAGTTGAGCCTTGTATTCTAGTCTTGTACTTTATTGAGGCACGAGTATTGTTGTACATACAACTCTATAGTGAGAGGCATCTAGTGTGGAGAAATCAAAAATTTCTTCAATCAATGGTTCCTCATATATTTCTTCTACTTATGTTGGTCTTTGATGACATGGGTTAATCTTCCATCTATCTTCAAAACAAGCATAAAATTCTTCATTGATTTGATTAGTATTCTACACTTCTAATTCTATTCAGTAACTATCAATTTGTGTTGACTACTTTTCTTCCTTTTATGCCTCTTTTTCTTCTTCCTACAAAGGATTACTAAACTTATTTTTCATCTAACTATTGCTAGGTTTGAAAGAAAATCCTAGTTGTATTGGTTTAGGACCTAACTAAGAGCTTAAGGTCTCTCATCTAATTATTCAGGTGAATTCTCTCAATACGTTTAAAATGGGAGTCATCCCCGCTTGGGCCATCAAAAATATAGTAGAAGATGCCATGAAGACCCTTAAATCTTTCAAAGAAGTCTAGTTTTTCCACACCTATAGAGAAGGTAATAGAGTGGCCAATAGTATGGCCAACAATTAGAACAAGGTTGAAATTTGGGTAATGATGGGACTCCCTACCTAATTATATAATTCAAAGTTTGATTGATGAGACCCCTTTGTAACCTCCTTTGTTTAATGTTCTTCAATAATTTGGTGATAATTCTTTGATGGGTTCCTTTTCCCCCCAAGATGGCATGTGTGATATGATGATGTGTTCTAGCCTTTATCGTAGTAATCTATTATTAGCTCTAAATTTCATTGATCTTCATAATCCTAAACAACTCATTTATAAAAAGCTCAATCATTTGAATTATCATTTCATCATTAAATTCTTTCAAGCTCTCTATGATGTAGAATCTAGTAAGTCTTTTCACATGGGTTGGATGAGTGTTTGTAGCAATGGTGTTTAAGTTTCTCGATCTCTTCAAGGACCAACTCTCAAGAAGAGAGAGGTGTTAGAGGCTTTGGTCCAACACTAGAAGCATGGGTGGAAAGAAGCTCCAAATTGAACCCTTCTCCTGTGAAGGAATAAGGAAAATGTCCACCATTTGACACATCCTAAAGAGGGGATGGTTAACTCATTTTATGGAGAGAGTTAATGGCTTTGACACAGTCTTATCAGTAGAATTTTCCAAATCATGGAAGGCTAGGAAAGTCAATGTCAAAGGAATTTGTTTTGAAGTCTTATAGGTAAACATTGTCAAGGCTATACGAGGTGTCAATGGAAGGAGTGAACGCATACAAGGTAAGGAAAACTAAAAAGAAAGAAGATATTGAGGTCTTATTAAGATGTAATGATAAGTTAGTTAAATTCCAAGCTAGTCACCTCAAAGAATCTCTCCCTAATCCATGGAATGAGGTGAGCATCCAATTGATCAAATACGTAACATTGGATTGCAGGAACAAGTGCATCTTATCCTACCATTTCTCCTTGCTTAACCACTTTAGACATAGGAATATGGTGAGATTTCCCTTTTAGTTGTTCATGTCCTTGGAATTTCCAATGGTGGATTAGTGGTTAGATATGATGGAACTTCCACTCTACCAAGAATTGATCTATTTGCTTCACTAATTTGCTAAGGGCAAAGTGATACCACTACAACCTTCTATGAAAGTGTCAATTGTGGAGACTACCTATCGCAATATTGACCCCCTCAAGCCCTTTGTTGGCATGTTGCACTCCTTCACAAATTGATTGTCATTAAAATCCCCTCAAAATAGTTGATGATTTGGGGCCTAAGTTTAGGGCCAATAGAGACAAAATTGTTGAGCCCAAAGGAAAATAGGGATAAGGACAAAGATAAAGCCTGGGATGAATCCCAGGAGAGATCTATGTTAGTGGATGGGAAGGTTAAAGGTGACAACGGCAAGAGGATCATGTTTTGAAGTCTATGTCAAGTTCAATGAAGGCAATTGGAATATGTTAATAGATGTCTATGATATAAAAAAGGAAATGGCAAAATTAACTCCCAAGTTAAGTAAGATTGAAAGGAACCATGAATGCCTAAAGGTTTTGTTGAACAAGGTCATCCAATTTAGCAAGACTATGCTATCAACATACATATGCTCTATAAAAAAATATATTGGAAAAAATGAGTAGTCTTGAAGCCAAGTAAAAGGACAAGGAGTCAATTGAAGCAAAAGGAGAGCATTGTTGTTGATTTGGGCCATGAGATTATTTAAAGGATCATCTAAAATTCCTAAGGAATGGGATGTGACGAACTTGTTGAAATATATTTCCTCTTCTTTACTAATGTTTGGTGGCCTCTACTATTCTTGTGTGGTCAATTTGTTGATTCTTTATTCTTTTAATATATGTAGGCCTTCCTTCAATCATCATAAAAGAGTTTGGATTTGGACAATGAGATGATCTAGAGAATCATCTAAAATCCTTGAGGAATGGAATGTGGTGGACTTGTTGAAATATATTTTCTCTTCTCCACTATAAGTTTGGTGGTCTCTATTGTTCTTGTGTTGTCAATCTATCATTTCTTTAATTTTTTAATATATGTAGGCCTTTAATGTTAATCTTTCGATTGTCATAAAATAGACCCTTTCAAAAGCCAACTCTTACCTAATAATAAAAAACAAAAGGTCATCTTTGAATTAACCATCATATTCTATAGAAAAGAAATTGAAAAAGTTATAAGCCCTAAAGATCTGTAATCAAAGGAAATGTTATACAAATTTGGAAGAATAAGCTCCAATAAGCCTATGGTAAACCCCAGTTCCAACAAAAGAATAGTCAGTAATACGACTGACCCACAATTAACACCCTTTAGCCATGGTTAAGAATAAACCATGGTTAATAGGTTCACATGATGAATGCCATCAGACTACTAGAAGCCAGATTGCTAGACTTGAACCTTAAAGATAGGTAAGATTAAGCTAAACTAGTTGTCCACAAATCTATTGATAATAATTTGGTTATTTTAGTTAAAATAACCTAAAACTCTATACTCAAAGCATGAACAAAGTCAAGCTTGTTTTTGGAACCAATCAACTAGCTTTCATATAAATAAAAATCAAAACTAAAATAAATCTTAGATATCCCTATCTATGTTATCAAAAAGAACTCTACACTTAACCCTCATAGACTATCAAAAAATCATGTTCACTATGAGATTTATATCCAATTTTTCTTTATAGTTTATGCTAAGGAAGATAGAAGTGAAAATAGAAGCTCTGTTGTCTCTCCATGGTATCGTGTCTCCTGTGTCCTTATTTTCCCTATTCATTAAACAAAAATTATTTGACTGTTCATTAATACTAGAATTACCATTAATCCTTAGGAGTACTTTCTTAAGTTCATGTTTCCATACAATTGCTTAGTTTACTTTATTTAGCAACCGTTGTTCAAATATTTTTTTAAAAATATTGTTGAGTTGGTGGGCCCATGAATTTTTTTTGCTTAAAATTAAGCAAATGTAAATGAACAACAAATCCGTATGTTTATTTGTGTTAACAAAAAAAAGGTTTTGAAGGCAAAATTTAAAAAAAGGGAGGGAAGGCCATGTGACATATTTTCACTATGCAGTGACTGCATAATTTTTGCAACACCTACATAATTTTAGCACCTATTTTTCATAGCTTATTTGCAATCCCTAAACTATTGTAACTCCACCATTATAAAATTATTTCAAATTATCTTTTACCCTTAATTTAAAATTTGCATGGGATCACCTATAATGTTAAAACTTAAGCAACAAACACAAATAAACAACCACATGAGACCATGGTCGTGTTGGTGTGAACAAGGTATATTATTTAATTGGTTCTACATTAGGTTCTATTGGCACTTGTCTAGTTAAGTTTACTTAGGGCACACTTAAAATAGTTATCTTTTTGTGTCTCGTGTAATATGATTATGACACTTGTCATAATCCTATATTTTCCTATGTCTCATCTTGACCTATATAACCAAGGGTTTCTCATTCTAATTTCATATTCATATATAATTCATGTACATATTGTATGCATATTTGTATCCTTTGATATAATAGAATTATTATTTCATGTTGGGTCTCTCTTGTGCTCTCATTGAAGCTCCTAGATCTTGAGTGGCTACCTCCATAGCTAAATCTTGCATGGTATAGAGCATTCTATAACAACTCTTACATGGCATTAGAGCTTGTAAGATTGTTTCATGTTAGTCTTTTGAGAGATATATGTTACAAATCTTGGTTTATTTTGAAAAGTTGAGTATGATTTTCTCTTACATCAAATGATGACCTAGAGAATCAGAAAAGCTTGATAGAAATATCAAATTTGGAAGGTTTTCTTAATTGTGGTTTTGTATTGCATCTTCATTTCGGAGCATGCTAGAGTAAATTTGAGCTCACCATTGAGTTTAAGGTGTCCAAAAAAGTTAGTTTTACCTTTTCATTTATCCAAATTAAACATTGGAGGTCAGATCTACAAAGATTTAAAATTGGGAGGTGCATACCAGATTTGATGCGTACCTTATCCTTTGGAACATTTTTTTATCAAATATGACTATCATCATGTCCAAAAGGCCCAAGAACCTAAAGATCAACTATCAATGCATCAAATTTGGACACTTTTACCCCAAGCCCTCAAAAAAAATTTCATCCTCCCGACCATATGGATTATACAGTCATATGATCACAAAATATTCCTTGTCGCAAAATATTCCTCATCTAGAGTGCTATTTTTTTACCATTGGGTTCTCATGCATTAACGACTAGTATAAGTTTTTATGCATTGGATATTTTTTTCTACAAATTTTATTTTGCAAGTATGACTTGTTGTCAACCTTGCACCTATTGGTACTGCAAGGATAAGCCCCAGCCAAAGTGCACCACCTAGCCTCCACTACCACCACCCTGGCTAGTGGCTTCCAAACAATCATTGATGCTTTGAAACAACCATGAAACAATGTTTATTTTCCCTTAAATTGTGATACAACCACTTGCAATCCAATAAGTGATTTTTCATAAACAAAAAGATAGTTTGATAATGAATACGGTGATTTTTCAGATTTGAGGGTGATTTCAAATTTTCAGAAGATTATTCCATCAAAATAGCATATTCTGCTAGGTGACATTGGATGATGTCATGCGAATGTCATCATCTTTTTACCCCTAATGAGCCCCCTACTCCATTGACAATTTTGATTTTGCACTCAGACTTTGAAGGCTCCATTTTTAATCATACATGCTCCTTTTTGTAAGTAATTTTTTTTATTTGGGATAAAAATTTCATACCTTTGCAATGGTGTAGATGGTTTTTTAATTTTAAGTCTAGATTTTTCAATTATATATTTTCACCGTTGTTGTTGAGCAATTTCTATTTTCAGACCTTCCAATGCTTCGTTGGGGCTCATACGATAACAATTTTTAGTGTAATTTTTTTGAAAGTGCATAATTTTGTGTACTTCTCATTAGTACAGTCTAATCTATCTAATTCTATATCAAACTTGTACTTTCTACTTTATATCCTAATTTGACATATGCAATATACTAACATCAAGGCCTCTTTGTTAATTTAGCAAGCAGCAACTGTAATTGCACTAATTATAAAGTCCAAGATCATAATTTTGCTAGGGAGATCTTATGATTGAGTAAATTTGGGAGCATAATCTTGTAATTATGCATTACCCATTTTCTTCTATTAGCATTTGTTTCTCTAATGGCAAATTCTAATTCATTTGAGATCCTCACTCCTTATAACTATCACTCATAGAAAACAAAGATGTGACGATTACTCTGGTCTAAAGGTCTATGGTCTATTTTAGGTGATAATCAACTTGAGTTCACTAAGGAATATGAGAGATTTGCTCACAAGAACAAACATAATGAGGTTATGGGTTTGATTGCTTTACATATTTTGTTCCATATTGAGGATTCTACAACACTTAAACAGATATGGGATAAGTACAAAGACCTATTTGGTAAAGTTAGTAAACATCATGCTTTGAAAATAGAGGTCTAGAATTAGCATCTCTTTCCCTTAATGTATTTCCTTCCATTGAGGATTATTTGGTTAAGTTCAAGTCTTTGAGATCTCATTTAGCTAGTTGTGGAAAAGAATTATGATAAGGAATCTATATTCTTCATTTTGTTTAAGTTAAAAGGGTCATATACATTTTTTTCTTTTACCTTTTATTTCACTATGGATGCCCTAGGTGATATTCACACTGTCTTCTTTTGAGATGCTTTATGATTGTTTAATTAGAGAGCATGTTAAGCTTATTGAGTTAGATGAACTTCCCAAGAGTCAGGCATCGGTAGCCCAATCATCCGAAGGCAAAGGCAAAAAGAAACCAAAACCTAAGACAAAATCAAATTCAATTAATGAGCCTCCCACCCCTTCTAAAGAGAACAAACATAAGCAAGAGAAGCCCAAGTGTGCATATTGCAAAAAACTAGGGTGTGATGAACATAATTATTACCAAAAATAGATTGATGAGTTGAAGCATCTTCTTCAAAAGAACAATATCCAATTGCCTTCAACAATGTCATCTAATTCATCTTCTTCTTCTACATCATCATCTACTACACAGTTAGGTACAATTGAATTTGTTAATGGGAGAGAAAAGATGAAGGGCAAGGCACTATTTGCATCTACAAGTCTTAAGGCAAGGAGATGGCTTCTTGGTTCTAGAGCTTTCCATCATATGGCTTCTTTATAGGGTATTCTCTCTTCATTGAGCCTTGTACTATGCCACCAATTTTAATGGGTAACAACACTTATATGAATGCAATTGGAAAATGATCTATTAACATTGGGGAGGGTACCTTCAATAATTTATTGTGTGTGCCTTCTTTATTAAACAACCTCCTTTTTATATATCAGATTACTCATGATGGAGCAAGAAAAAAGTGTAGAGTCCGCGATTCAATGTTTATTAGAGACTTAGAAAGTAGATAGATCGTTGCTATTGGAATTGTTGATCATTTAGCTCACACCTTTTCACATTTTTCCCTTGATGATATGGCAATTCCATTGACTAATATTCACACTCATGCATCTAGTGTGGATTGTATTTCTAAAGAGAAGTTTGGTCACCTGAACCTTGATATTTTTTCATCCACTCCAATTCTTAAGACTTGTGCTAAGTGTATCACGTAGAAAATAAGCATAAAAGAACAAGTTAATGCTATATTAACCTATCCTACTCACTAACTAATGCAACCTCATGATTGAACAATAAATGAATTTAATGCATAAAAGGAAGTTAAACTATGTAACTATGCAAACCTTTATTCTTTGGATGTGCTCCTTTGATGCTTGATTATAGATAGCTCCTCAAATTGACATCATAACCTTACATTTATGGAGTCTTGAAAATAGCTTGAGTTGATGGCTATTTATAGATTTTTGGGATGGTGGATGAAAGGCTAGGATTGATTTGGGAGATCAATGGTTGAGGATGGTTGAGAGGCTTGGATTGATGAGAGTTTGCCATGTGGCAAGATTGAATTGAAGGAGGAGGATGGTCCTTGGATCAAGGAAAGATCAAGGGTGGAAAAGTGAGTTGAATAAAGTGAATAGAAAGGATCAAAGGAGGACAAAAAGAACCCTTTGTACATAGGACTTGCCCATACCTTTGTAAGAGACCCATGTGTGGTGTGTACAAAAAACCCTTACCTTTGTACACTTTGGAAGATGTAAGGGGTTTGAATACGTTAATGAGGAGTTAGGAATGTGCACCCATGAGATTAAGTTGGCAAGTGGATTAGGCAACTTAATCAAAAGTGCACAAAATAGGAAATTAAATATTAGAAATATTTATTCAATTCATGGAATGGGAATAGGGATATTAGCTAAATAGAAATATTTATCTAATGTTGGACTACAAAAGATGGATGATAAATGATTAAATCTAGGGATAGGTACAAATGAATATGAATAGTACATGAATAGTAATTTTAATAATTTAATATTATTTAATATTAGATAATTAATTACCTAAAGAGGTGTTTATTCAATTAATTATGGAAGAAAGTGGTTTAGAGATGTCCTTATTGTAGATGAATAGTGATAAGACGATGAGTAAACAATTTTAGGTGTCTACACTAAGCTTCTTCTCCACTTCCCTTCATAGTTCAGGATTGTTAAGGCTACCAGTACTTAAATTCAACATGATGTTTCTTGTCTTTCAAATTTAACTTTGTGAGATAATTTTTTGACAGGTATTAAGTATTTTTTTGTGAGTCACATGTTCCAAATCTGGAGGACACTTGAGGATATCCATTTCCTCTTTGATGACAATTATGACATGACTATTATCACACCATCTTTGTCTTTAGAGATTGTTGATCGTGAGTTTCTACATGGTCTTGGATTGTCACTCTTTGATTAGGCTTGAAGCTCTTGATTTTGTTGTGGCATCTTTTGATCAGACATATGGACACTTGAGTAGTTTTCAAAGGCACACATCATGAGACTTCATCTTTCTTCTTGGAGTTGGAGTTTCTTCTACATACACTATTGGATTCACTTCTTTCTAAAGGAATAAATGTTGTTTGCAATTTTGGATTCTTTTTAATATTCATCTTAGAGCATTCACCATTGGCACAAAGTCTACTTTTTTGTGGAGAGGATTCATAGTCTCATTCTTTCCCTCTTATGGGCTATTAATTGTATATTCATGATAGATGTAATCCTTTAGGGGTCTTCTTGAGTTCTCCTCTCATCACTTGGACATTTTTGCTTGCATGTTCTCTTGTGAAAAAAAAAAATTTCTTATGTTTTCTCTGTTTGTGAAAGATCTTTTTGTACATGGGGGCCCATATTCCTATTTACACTTGTCTAGATAAGTTTACTTAAGACACTTTGTATATTTTTTTGTCTTTTTGTATTCCGTTGATCCTCTCTATTCACTTTATTCAACTCACTTTTCCACCCTTTGTACAAAGGACTTGCCCATACCTTTGTAAAAGACCCGTGTGGTGTGTACAAATGTACAAAAGACCCTTACCTTTGTACACTTCGGAAGATGTGAGGGGTTTGAATACGTTAATGAGGAGTTAGGAATGTGCACCCATGAGATTAAGTTGGCTAAGTGGATTTGATAACTTAATCAAAAGTGCACAAAATAGGAAATTAAATATTAAAAATATTTATTCAATTCACCGAATGGGAATAGGAATATTAGCTAAATAGAAATATTTATCTAATATTGGATTATAGAAGATGGATGATAAATGATTAAATTTAAGGATAATACAAATGAAGGTACAAATTAATATGAATAGTACATGAATAGTAATTTTAATAATAAAATATTATTTAATATTAGATAATTAATTACCTAAAGAGGTGTTTATTCAATTAATTATGGAAGAAAGTGGTTTAGAGATGTCCTTATTGTAGATGAATAGTGATAAGATGATGAGTGAACAATTTTAGGTATCTACACTAAGCTTCAATTTTAGGGCTACCAATACTTAAATTACATGATGTTTCTTATCTTTCAATACTTAAATTCAACATGATGTTTCTTATCTTTCAAATTTTATCTTTGTGAGATAAAATTTTGAGGACACACTAAAGATATCAATTTCCTCTTTGATGACAATTATGACATGACTATTCTCACACCATCTTTGTCTTTAGAGATTGTTGATCATGAGTTTCTACATTATCTTGGATTGTCACACTTTGATTAGGCTTGGAGCTCTTGATTTTGTTGTGGCGTTTTTTGATTAGAGATATGGACACTTGAGTAGTTTTCAAAGGCATACATCATGAGTTGGAGTTTCTTCTACATACACTATTGGAATTGCTTCTTTCTAAGGAAATAAATGTTTTTGCAATTTTGGATTCTTTTTAATATTCATCCTTAGCATTCACCATTGGCACAAGGTCTATTTTTTGTGGAGGGATTCATAGTCTCATTTTTTCCCTCCTATGAGGTCTGCTTGAGTTCTCTCATCACTTGTACATTTTTTCTTGCATGTTCTCTTTTGAATTTTTTTTTTCTCTGATGTTTTCTGAGTTTGTGAAAGATCTTTTGTACATGGAAGCCCATATTCATATTTACATTTACTTAAGACACTTTATATAATTTTTTTTTGTCTTAAATAATATAATTATGACACTTCTAATAATACTGTTGTCTCATGTCTCACTTTGACTTATATAACTAAGCATTGAAATTATGTATTATTCTATTTAAAATATTACCTCTACAAAAGAAGCTGGAAATTTATTCTCTCTGAAATGAAACACCGTTTACTATACCTCAAGGTTCTTTTGTCAACCTTGTTAAGGTGACAGATATCATTGAGAAGAAAAAAATTTTGAAGATTGACTTATAACTAAGCATTGAAATTATGTATTATTCTATTTAAAATATTACCTCTACAAAAGAAGCTGGAAATTTATTCTATCTGAAATGAAACACCGTTTACTATACCTCAAGGTTCTTTTGTCAACCTTGTTAAGGTAACGGATATCATTGAGAAAAAAAAATTTGAAGATCTACATACATGTTAAGGTGACAGGCATCATTGAGAACAAAAGTATTACAGACTTGCATCATCAAAAATGACACACTATTTGATTTCAAAACTCGACGATGCTCTCCATTTTTACTCATTTTTATTTCTTTTTGTATTCAACCCAATTTTGTACTAACATAAGCAAAGTATAAGCACCGTTTAGGTTGTTTGGGGGGAAGGTAGTGGAGGTAGACTCTGGTATGCTGAATATTTTTAAGCATTGTAAACAGCATGTTTTCTAGCCAAAAAAATTAAATTATAGTCAAGAGTCCTATCTCATTTCCGCGCTGTTTTCTAATCGCTCTCTTCCATCTTCCTAAAACTTGGAGTTCGTAAGTACACATTTCATATTAAAAAGCAAGGGGTCGATCTAAATTTTCCACTTAGCATTTACATCGTTCAAGTTATAGAACCTTCAAGATTAGAACTCATAACCCAGTTCAAAAGAATCACCGTTCCAAGTTTCTACCTTTTTGCTTTGAACCACTGATGGCTAATATACAATTCTATTCATTCGTTTCCATTTAGGGTGATCAAGCTTAATTTAATTATTTTAGATAGATGCATTTTGGTGATCAAGCTTTAATTTAATTATTTTGGATAGATGCATTTGAGAATTTACACATTTGATAAACTATTTTAATGAAACATTTGCCAAACTGCTTTTAACATTTTCAGTATAATTATAGTAGTTTAATAATTTAATTAATGTTAGAGGGATTCAACAATGACAGCAAGAGTCTAATGGCATGAGTTATTACCTGTTGAAGGAAAAAAAGGTGGAGAAAATTAATGGACTATGGAACCAAAAAGAGATTGGAAAAAAAAAAAATAGAAAGGCTAGAAAAGGTTGAAAGAATAAAAGATGGAGAAAATTAAAAACTATAGAGCCAAAAAAAAAATGAAAAAAAAGTGGAAAAGATAAAAACTAAAAAAAATTGGAAAAGGAAAAAAGTGGAAAAGTTCAAAAAAAACATAAAAACCCAAGAAGAAATTGAAAATGATTGAAGGAAAATAAAAAATAAAAAAACTATGTAACCAAAAAAAATAGAGAAAATCATAAAAAACATGAAAACCCAAAAATAAAAATAAAAATAAAAACCAAAAAAAAAATCTTATTCTTTTTTTTGCAGATAAGGGCGTGGTTCGGTGGTAGTGGCAGCCACCAGAGTTCAAACCCCCGCTAGGCCAACGAGCTCGCAAGCTTTACACCTTCGCTGGGCCAACGAGCTCACAGAGTTCAAACCCCCTTTGTTGGGCCAACGAGCTAAGAGGTTTGAAGTGTTCTTGCTAAGGGATGAGGTAGGTTTGAAGTGTTCTTGCTAAGGGATGAGGTCCCCTATGTTGTGGCCTCACCGGTTCATTTAGCGTGGAGCCCACAGTTACCTAAGGCACATTAAAAAAAAAACTTTCTTTTTCTTTTTTTTCTATATAACATTGTTGAAGAAGTTACATTGGTCTTCAACATTGAATGCTGCATCATAAACTAATTATAATCATAAACTTAATTATGATCAAAATTCAAAAGAAGTTAGAAAATAAAACTAAAAGCTCTGGTTAAAATATTTTTAGTTAAGCTTAATTAATTTATAAAAAAATAAAATAATCAATAAAAAAATTAAATTTAAAGGTTAATCAATATAAATTAAAATGATCAATAATATCATGAGGAAAAAAAGTATTTTGGGTTTTAGTTTGAGACATTTTTTAATTTGTTAACTATAGTTGAAAAATTGTGGAAAACATAAAAAACAAACATAAGTAACATATATAAATAGAATGAAACTTATGTGTCCGTTAAATAAAATAGTTGTAACTTAAAATAAAAATACTCTTCAATAAATAAAATAACTTCAATCTGATATCTCTCAAACATTTTTAAAATAGATGTATTTAAGATATCTATACTAGTGATCCTGTCCATCTTGAACAAATCTTGAGCACGTTTGCTGCTAAAGCAGATAAAAACTCAAATGCCCCAGAAATTTAAGTGAGACCTCGCAAACCAGCAAACGGTACCAGGTTATATTGTTTATTTAAAATAAAAACATAAATTGGAGGCCAATCACTTTTAATTCAATGATTCTAAATCTATCTCCATCAGTCAAACTTTAAATGTGTTTAAAACAAATACATCAAAACGTAACACAATACCAGACTAGCATGAAGAAGTATAACTCAATTGCTTTCATAAACAAATATTACGGCCTCTCTGGTTCAAAGCTGGTTACCAAACCATGAACCTTCTACACAAATTCAACTGCCCAGCCTAGTAAATTATGCACCAAACCTTTAAGTTTGATATTCAGTACCACTTGAAAATGCAGAAATAATCTGTGCCTACAAATTTTTTTTTAAAAGAAAAGACTAAGAGCTATAATGCATTAGTTGGCTCCTGCCTCGCCATCATCCTCTGCCTCTTTATCAGTCTCCATTGGTTGGACACCAGATTTCTGAACATGCAATAATCGGAACAGTCAAATTACAGGAAAATGAATGAACTTTCAAGAAATCAAAGCAAAACACTAGAATAAACGATCAGGCACCTTTGCTTCTAGTTCCTCCAACTTGCTCATTCTTGCAAACATATTGCCATAAAACTTAGCTTCTTTCTTGTTAAATTCTTTTTGTTTCTCTCTGAGAGTCCTGTATTCCAGCTTCACATCCCTACAAGTTACAGAGGGCGCACACCACTATAGCATTATACAACAAATTGTATCAACAAAAATCATCCAAATCAACATTTTGAGCATGATATACAGGCTACAAAAACAATATATCGAAACTCCATCTATGTGTCAAATAAATATTAGGCTCATATTCTCCCTTAAACGTTGAGGCCTGCATGAGTAACTAATAATCATTTGGTTTCCTCTTATCTATGGTAAGCAAACACTTTCTAGAACATGAAATTTGATAATTTGGTAATTACTATTATTTAAAGGATATAGTCTTATACGTCACATAACATGGAAAATCTTCCAATCCTCAATCCAGTGGATCATTTAATAATGTTATTTAAAAGATCTGTTCTTATTAGTTAAAAAACTGATCCTGCACAAAACACTCGCACCCAAAAACAAGGATAAACCTTCAATTCAGTGGTTGGGTAGCAAACAAATATAGCCGCAAGCCAAGGTACACCTCAGGGCAATTGACCACTGCATAGGTAATGAGAACACAGTAATGGCTGACAAGCATGCTCTAACAGAAAATTCTTCTAATCAGTCAAATGGGATGAGCTCAAGAGCTTATCAAGGCTTTAATAATAAAAACCCATGTTCAAATCCCTAGAAGGCATGATACATGCTAAAATTGTTGAATCGGGTAGCCTGCCACATCCAATTTTGTAGCAATGCCCCAAAAAGGAGAATTTACCAATAATTTAGAAAAAAAGAAAATATGAAAAAGAGATTCTTCTTCTATTGCCAATGCGTGCTTGCCCTACTAACAAGAATGCCAATACGTATCTTTACCTTCCATAAACAGCATGCCTAAAAGAACTTTGCTAGAATTTTGCTTGCAATACCAACAACGCCAGAAACAACTTTTAAGTCACATTCACAGCAGAATAATCACAAGAATGGTAAAACAGAAACCGCCATACCAAATAAAACACCAAATGCGACTTCAAATCACATTTACAACAGAATATTCAAAAGAAGTGATAGAACAGAAACCACTGAACTATACAAAAATGACAGATTGGGATGTGTCAAATAACCCGAGCAATAAGCAACCTATATGCATGTAATCTTCAATGACCTTATGCCCAAAGGATTTCCAACTGTTTCCGGATTGTAATTATATGTTTGGATAAACCACCTGCTACTGCAGGTCAAACCCAATTCAACTCACATTTATAGAATATATTCAAACAAAACATTAAAACAGAACCCACTGAACCAAATGAAGCAGACGGCTTGGGATATGCATCATAAAAACTGAAAAATAAGTACCTTATACACATGTAATTCTGAATGATCTATTTCCAGCAGTTCTAGGATTATAATTATATGCTTTAGTTGTTAGATCCAGTGCTAAGCCTGTGCCAGGCAAATAGCGTCCAGGACCAAAAGGCCTTATTACCACCTAAAATTGAACAAAGCAGCCCATAGTTTGCATGCACTACGTACAAAGTAGTTTTACACTCTAAAAGACAAACCTGTTGTTTGGATCAATTTCAAGTGCCTTCTTTATATCATTCTCAGCAAGCTCCAAATCTGCTGTCTGGATGTAAGCCTGTGCCCTTCTGTATAAAGCTTTGACATTTTGAGATTCAACTTCTAGCACCTGTACATTAAAGTATGATAATTTTCCTATTGTTAAATTCAGTTTATATAATTAAAAACAAAAACTATAACAATCAATTTGTTTATGAACATGTATACCTTTGTACATAAGGATATTGCTTGCTTATAATCCCTCAGCTTGAGTTTACAAGCTGCATTGTTCAGATTACAAGTAACCTTTAAAGGCTTTGACTGTTTTTTCTCTTCCTCGTTAAATGAGCTATCATACTCAATGTACTTAGCAGCCTGCATAGACATGCAAGCAATAGGAACAGAAAATGAATACCTTTTGATTCATCTACAAGTGTCAAAATGAACTTCCCCAACCTCACAAAAATAACACAAAGAGCATATCCAGTACAATCTTACAGCAAGTTTAACCAATTAAATACTATATATGTAAAAAGAACTTATACCTTCTCATATTTTTTAGCGGCTCTCCAATACTTGCCAATCTTGAATAATGCATTTCCCTCTTCCTTCTTCTTTCCAGCAGCCTCTATCTTTTCTGGAGTCTTCATGTCCCAAGACTCTTTTTCCTTTTTGATAATACAAGAAATATGAGAAGCCATGAAGAAAACATCACCATAGGATGGATTTTGAGTGACCTCTGTAAAGAAAGGTTAAGAAAGCAAACCTTCACAAATGAAACTAGCTCAACTTCATAAATGAGAGTAGCTTGTGGTGGAACAACTGCCAAATCTGTCTTCACCTCTGTTCCATACCCATATTCAGGAGCTATAGTTACCAATGCAACTTCTCCTTTCTTCATGTTCATAATTGCTCTGTCCAAACCATCAACAACTTGCTCTGCAATGGTAGACAACAAAAAGCGTAGTTTTAAGAAAAACAGTATCGCTAATAACAATTTACTAAAGATCTCTAGTAATTCTTTTTTATCAAAATTTACCTTCTCCAGTTGTAAACTCAAATGGCTCTTCGTCAGATCCCTTCTTGTCAAATACAGTTCCATCCTCCAATTTCGCCACATATTTGACTGTCATATAAACATATAAGATTGAATTAATTCATCTTCACTTCTGCATACTCCTTGACAAAAATTCAAAAAATAGAACTAACATCAAGTCAAACATCTACCCTTTACAACTGCTCCATCATTTGGTCGCTCATAGCCATCTCCTTGCTTAAGAATTTTCTTCAGCACTTTCTTATCATCAGTAACTTCTTCAACCACTTTCCATGAAACAAGCTCAAGATCAACAATCAGTGTTGCATTTGGTGGGACAGCATGATCATCTCCAATTGCTTCACGCCCCTTATCTCCAAAGCCATCTGAAACAAACCCATCTCTAGGTTAGACCAAGTCACCAACCCTGGTGAATGAAACTGTAGGTGTCTAAATGTAAGCAAAGCGAAAAATATCAAAACTGAATGAAAGTCATACTCATTTGAGATCAAACAGAGCATATTACTTACACTGGGGCTTCACTGCTAACATAACCTTTTCACTCTTTTTCATTGTTTTAACAGCTTTGGCAAAAGCGGGACAAAAATAACCTGGAACATAGACGCTAGTTTTAGTAAGAATCAAAGTTGAATGCTATGATAGCATGAAAATCCACTGTCAAAAAACCAATAAAAAGCAAGATTAGCTTAGCAGGAGCCCTCTAACATAAAATTATAGAATGCACAATCAACATAGCAAACTGCATCTTTACAAGGATTGATTAGGGCTCTATAACATACATACCATCTTTCACATAGAACTCCACACCCTCCTCTGATTTGGAGACAACAGTTCCATCCTCCAGTCTAGCTTCATATTTCACTACATTTTTAAATCATATGTTAATGTGCTATTAACACATAATCTCAATAAAAATACGTTGTTTGGGATAAATTCTGCACCAATACTCCCAAGACTTACCTGTTACTTCATCAGCGTCTTTGGGGTTCTCCCACTTCTCCCCTTCCTTTATAATCTTCTTGAAAATGCCTCCATCTTTGCAGATGTCTTTTACGCTAGACCAAGAGAGTAGCTCCACATCAAATTTTAGAGTGGCATTGGGTGGAATTGTGGGTGGAGAACCAGATTCTCCATATGCAAGCTGGGATGGAATAGTGAAAACTGCGTTTTCACCTTTCTTCATTGTTGCAATCCCCAGATCCCATCCTCTTATCACTTGACCTGCACAGGTTAACAAACATCAATAAAAATATTGCATTAAATCCCTAAATAAGAGACAAGTGTAGGTTGTCATAGCTACGCTAGTTTGCATCATAAAAGAGTTCATTCAAATGAGTTTATTCGGGATAGAGTTCAATTAACTTGAGTCAACCGACATGCTGCAATTCCCGTTCTGTTTTTAAATTTTACATAGACTCAGGGTAACGCATATATGGTAGTAGCATACCACACTCTGTACTGTCATAGTAACATCAATGGTCATGAAATGTTAGGCCAAAAACCCATTTCCAACTGGTGCATCTACACTTATTTCAAACTCCTCCTCTGGAGGGTCTTTCCAAAGCAAGTACCTTATAGGAGCATCGTGTGAATGTACTTGAAACAAAAGGCTAGTTCCTCTGAAGCTACAACTATAAAGAGATGAAAGGCAAGTACTTCTCAATAACTTACTATTTTTCCTTCCAGGCACAGCTAGTTCAAATCCTGTAGGAAACTAGACATAACGCAGGGACCAAGTGCCATCTAGGGATGCCTCCCTAGTGGTAAAATGGAACGGGGCGAAACAAAAGGTCTAAGCCAACAATATCTATAAGTTTAAAATTTTTTACACCATAGGACATAAAATAAACAAGACTCACCAAATAAGAAACGGAAAACAGAAGTTGAAATATCTACCCTATGGAAACAACGTCAGAATTAAAGCTAACTTGATTTCCTGAAATTCAAAACCAATAGCCATGTATATCCCTAGTCCTATCTTATCATTTCTTCCATATACCCACAATTCTTCGGGTAATTTCACAACTGACAAACACTGAATGCATGGACCAAAAGCTTGTCAACAAGCTTCATTCCACATATTCCCCAATCAAGCCGTACCACCACCAAAACATAAACGACCTATTACACTTCTACAGATTAATAATCACGGTGGTACTATATCAAAGCAATGCAAATGACACTTCAAGAGCATCTGTATCATTTAAAAATTCCAGTGCATTAGTTCCAATTTTCTTGCACAACTCCTGCAGAAACATCTGAATGCTTAAGGCCTTTCATATAAAGGGCAATTCAAAAAAGGAGGAAAAAAACACCTACCTTGTCCGAGCTTGAACTTGAATGGGGTCCCCCGGTCCAGACTGGAATCAAACTTAGTGCCATCCAAGAGAGTACCAGTGTAATGAACTGTAAATACACTTAAAATCATCAGGCATCTTACCACTGAAAAGTTAAAACCAAATCATCACATCATTTCAATGTAAAATATTAGAAGAACAGTGTTTAGGCACGTGGTCAAACAGATTGTTTGTAATAATGAAATCCAAAACCGGAAACCAATTCAAGGGCTTTATACGTGTATATAATTATATAAAAGATGTTTATAAAAATACATGATCGCTTGTACCCATAGATCAGGATAACCATTTCAATGACTGCATATAAAGTTGCCAACAGCCATACCATGTATACCAATCCAATGACTTCAAAGATCAGAAATCATTTGAAAAAAGAAAAGTAATCAGAGAATATCCGCAGTTTTAGTCTGAGCCAGCCACTTTATACCATTAAAGGTTTAAACCTATCAACTGACTTCAAAGACAGGCACTTTTTTGAAACTACCTATGTAAAAGAAGAAAGTATTGGGGGCAGCAATCCAAATGGTTGCAAAGTTATATTAGTCTGCAAATACAGTTATAGTGTGCAATTTCAAAGATCAGTATTTACATATCAATTGTATATAAAAGGAAACATTACGGGCAGTAGTTATAACGAAAAGAGAACTACAAATACAAATACAATTACAATCAGCCACTGTATACCATTAACAACAATACAGATCAGCATTTCTTTGACAATACGCTCATAAGACGAAACGGAATAGAGTATTCTTAGTAGTATAAGGGATTGGGATTTAATAGCCTGATGCTTATAGACCTAAGATCAGTAGTTTTATACCATAAACGCTACTTAAAGGACTCACCGACTCCTTAAAAACATGCATTAAAGAACAATAGAGTTCTAGGCAAGTTGCAGAAGGGATTTCAATGTTATAATATACTACAAATGTACAGGAAATAAGGTTACAATCACCGACTTCACACTAGAAAAATCAAACGCTGAGAAACATTGCAGACAAATGAGGGTTTTTGGATATCAATGCATACAAGCTTTTCAACAAAACAATCTTTGGTGCTACCATTGATAACCCATTTGAAAATCTTTGAAGATGGAAAGACAAAAGATATAACAATCCAAATGAAAAAGTACCTTCGACTTCATCGCCGGACTCAGGGGTCTCCCAGCCTTGTCCTTCCTTAACCAGCAATTTCTTTAAACCCTCTTTGCTAATTTCTTTCTCTTCGCCAACCTTCAAAATGGTATCTGCCCCTCCAAATTCATCGTTCTCCATTTCTCCAGCATCAGGAAGTTCAAAATCATCCGCCATTGCAGTACTTTGGGATGGAGATCTTTATCGAGCAGAGGCTCTGAGCGATGAAAATAAATGATATTAAACAAGGGCACTCGGAATAGAGATTTAAGCCTTAGATAACTGGATCGATTCTCGCAGGCAACAAAGAATGCAGCAACCGATAAAGAGAAACCGACTTTTTTCTCTTTAATAGGGAGAAAGTAAAACTTCTAGAGGCTTCTTTTAGAGCAAAACCCGAGTCCAAGAAAATTGTTTGGTAAAAGAATATTGATTTGCATTAGTGTGGAGGTTTCTAGGTCATTTAAGGAAACGGGTTTCAAACTGTCTTCAACGTTGGTCCCTTCCAATTGACTTTTGAGGTAAAAAAAGTAATTCAAATAATTTTTTTATTTATAAAAGAGTTGTAAATGTATAAAGTGTATAAATGAGTTTATTCCAAGAAAATAATTTGGGTTAATTAAATAAATCTAATTGATTTATTTAAATTGATTTAGATTAAAGAGAATGGCATTAGAATAACTGAAATTTTAATTCAAAAAGTTAAGTGTGGATAAGAAGGATATTTAGCTTTTGATTTTGTAACTTAGAAATCTATGTGTTGTCTTGCAATTCTAGGTTAATTTTGCATCATGCGAGGTATGGTGCACTATATAGTTTTGCTCACTAATTCATGGAAATCTTTACTCTACATTGATTTTCAAGGACTGGCAATATTTAAAAATACTTTTGGGAGATTGTTGGATCATTAGGGTCAAATTCTATAAGGTCAGTGCCCTTAAAAGATCAAAGTTACACTGTCCCATTTTTAATTAATGTCATTTTGTGGACAAAATGTTTATTCCAATATTTATGTGGGCTAAGGAGAAATTGCTAGGAAAATAAATTTAATTAAATTTTGATTATTTAGACTCAAATTAATTATATTTCTTATTTTTGATAAAAGGGCCAAGTAATTAATAAAATATTATTATTATTGAATATTTGCCTAAGGAGGAGCATGAGGTTCCATGGAGATGTGATAATTTAACTCCCAAATCATTTGGCATCTTTTTTATGGCATGTATGGGTTTATGCGGAGTTATGCCCAGACATTCTACAGCTGGGTGGAGATGAGAACACTAATTTTCCGTGTAAATATATAGGAAAAAAAAAAACCCAAAAAGAAATTGGAATAAATAAAAAATAAAAACCAAAAAAGAAATTGGAAATGGTTGAAGGAAAAAAGATGGAGAAATTTTTTTAAAAAAATATGCAACAAAAAAAAATCACAAAAACCACGCAAAAAAACATGAAAAATAAAAATAGAAGTTATGGACAACCAAAAAAAAGCACTAAAAACCTAGATAAGATATATCTTGGCATACTATAGATATATTTTTTAAAATATAAATATACTAGAGTTATAAGTTGGATTTTATGGCAAAGTGGGAACTATAATTTGAGAAGTATTTTTATAATTATTTATGACAATTGGAAGTGGGTGTAAGAAGAGCATCTCTGACTAGCTAAATATAGCGAGATGTAAGAGGATGTTATGACAACTCTTTATGTGGCCTATTTTGGAGGGAAAATATTGCAATATTTTACTATTTGTGGACATATTAGGACGTTGGAATTTGTGCCCCAACTTCTATGTAAGCCAAGTTGCTTCTCTAGTTCTCATCTTTTACCAATTTATCAATTTTCTTCATCGCTTGAGCACTTGTATTCAACTACATGATTTGAGAATTTAAACCAATGGATTCTTAGAGATTGCAGAACGAACACCTTTGATTTCTTGAGGAAAATCTCATACAGAGGTTGTATTGTGCACTTCAAAGTTTTGTTAGATTTTTAGCATAGATTTCAGTATTTGTGATTGCAAGATTGTGAAGAAGGAAGCTACAACATTCACAATTTATTTTTAGATCTCATTATCAGATGATTTGCTATAATTTATGAGATGCACTAGCATTTTGCTATTAATTTGATCAATATAAATCAGCTCCAACATTTTGATTTAGTTATATTTCCTATGTGCAAACATTATGTAAATCTATGACATAGTTTGTTTAAAATCAGCAATATGTATTAATATCTTGGCATCAAATTTGTGTGGTGGTTATTTTTGTGTATGTAGAAATATGGAATCAACATAAGGAACAATGCATCAATCAATGTACATATTCCATACCTACATTGATGTAGAGACACTAGGATAGAGGGAGGATAGAATAATTTGACAAGGTTCTTACTACACCAAAAAACCCAAATTTGAGGTTCTTCATACAAAAGTGGGAACAGTAGTTAGGGGCTCAAATTTCTTCATGGAAAAGGTGTTTAGGCATGCATTGGAACCCATCCCATCCATTGGCAAAGGCAGGTCAAACTCAGAAATGGTACTTCCTTCACAAACCCAAGAAATGGCTTGTAGCCCTACAAAAGGAGAACAGTCCTAATAACTTTTGACACAGGTCTTCAAATGCAGATCTTGGACAATTAGAAGATACCCATTTGGACTCCCTATCACATATCCAATAATGGGTATTGGTTGTTTTGGATGGTATGGCTCAACCTATAACTCCTCATGCCTTAGAGCCCCAATTAGGCCATAATTACAAAGAGACTACTATAAAATGCAAGCACAGAACTCAACCAATGATCTGAGCACTTAGGGTACATGCCAAAATTATAAATTTTGTGGGTTTGTCCTCCTACAATCTGTTGTTCCCAAAAATGTCTCTATGGTTCCTTTTCTAGTTCACTAAACATCACCTAACACATGGGTTTGTTAGGTATTTCACATAAACAGCAGCAAATCATCTTCTCTACCCAAACCCTTTGCAAAATACATTGAAACTACCTTTCAACAGTCCATCCCACTAACCTATGCAGTACTACATCAGTGGAATGGAAGGAAATACATGGATTTCAATCAAAACCCTGGAGGAGGGTTTTACAAACCAATTTTAGAGAAAACCTTATAACTCCCTACTATGCAACTTTCAAGAAACCAAATCCACTTCAAATGATAGACAACTCAATATTCTAACCAATCAAAACATGGGGAAATGACAACAATTATGTACCTTCCTGTAGTACGGCCTGTAGCAGCGTTTTCCTCAAGAAAGCAGAGTTTCCACAATGAGCAGTCCTAGTAATATGGTCACAAAACTCTTCTCACTTAACATCATAGCACCAAAGTGGACTTGTTTGAAAGTTAATCCATCCCTCTTTTCATCCCACACATTTGGGACTCTTGACAGTTCCGTACAAATGAGAAGTATGGACTGTTCTACAGAAAATACAGAAAAACAACAGAAAATGCAGAGAATTGGTTTGTTATTGCTTTGAAAACTTCTTACACTTCTTCAAGTTCATCTCCTACACTCCAAGGATCAATCTCCAAGGCTTTTTAAGCCTGCACAACCTTTGACAACCACTTGGAGGTAATTTTTGGACCGATGGGGAAGTTTCAACAACTGTCTTTTCACCATCGCTACCCATTAGTTATTTGTTATTGTGATTACAAAGTGTTATCTCTGTTTAAGAAGTGTATACTGTTCTTTCAAGAATAACTAGCCTTTGACAAGGCATAGAACTCAATGACAACCTCCTACTTGCCTTGGAAAGGCTTACAAATGTGAGGAAAACATAGGATGACTTCATGACTGCTTCCTATACAAGACAACAATATGTAGATATTTGGACATAGTCCTTATTACATGAATGGTCTTCTAGGACCTTATTGGAACAAGACAACATGAACCACAAAACATGAATACAAGTATGAAAACAAAACATAGATGATCTCCTTGGTGCTCCTGCACCATACTCCCCGGGTGGAAAGAGAACTCAAGTCTCTTGAGGAAGTAGATCAGCAATTGTGACACCATGCTTCAAGATGTCTTCTTCACTCATCCAAGTGGCATCTTCAATGGGTAAGTCGCTCCATTTGACAAGGAACTATTTGTATGTCTTCTTTCTAGTCTTCTTCAAGACCTTGGTGTCAAGAATGCATTCCAACTTCAATGGTTTATTGGGTGGAAGACCCTTGACCCAATCTTCAACTCCTGTTGCTATCATATCTACCTCTGAATCTGCATTAGGATCACCTTTGAAAGGAAACAAGTCTGGAACATTGACGATAGGAGATATGGCCAAGCCTTGAGGAAGTTCAATTTCATAGGCATTGGACCCAAACTTGTGCACAATCCGGCATGGTCCTATCTTCTTCATGAGGAGTTTGGTTGGCTGCCCCTTTGGAAGTCTTTCCTTCTTCAAATGTGCCATGACCAAATCCCCAACCTTGTATTGTACATCTCTCCTTCTCTCATTGGCTTTCTCCTTGTACTTGTCATTGTTCTTTTGAAGAGTTTCTTTGACATTATCATGGATGTCCTTCATGGCCAATGTAAAGTCTTCACCTTGAGCACTTTTCCTTTCCAATCCATGGAGATCTCTCAATTCAAGAACACCCCTTGGATGAAGACCATAAACAATCTCAAATGGACTCCTTCCTGTGCTCCTATTGGTGGAATCATTATAAGCAAACTCTGCTTGAGGGATGATCATATCCCATGCCTCTCCATGTTGTTTGGTAAGACACCTGAGAAGATTTCCCAAGGACCTATTCACCACCTCAGTTTGGCCATCAGTTTGAGGGTGACAGGCTGAAGTAAATGACAATTGAGTACCCAACTTCTTCCACAAAGTGCACCAAAAATGGCCTACAAACTTTGGATCCCTATCAGTCACAATGTTAAGAGGCAAACCATGGATTCTAACAATTTCTTTGAAGAACAAACCAGCAATGTGTGAAGCATCATTAGTGCATTTACATGGCAAGAAATGAGCCATCTTACTGAATCTATCCACCACAACAAATATACTATCAAAGCCTCTTTGAGTCCTAGGAAGACCCAATACAAAATCTAGCTAATACTTTCCCATGGCCTATTAGGAATAGGAAGTGGTTGATATAGACCAACATTAGATGAAGTACCCTTTGCCCTTTGACAAATACTACAACATTCAACAAATTTTCTGATATCTAATTGCATTTTAGGCCAAAAATAAAACCTCTTCACCTGATCCAATGTTTTATCCAACCCAAAGTGACCTCCTAGTCCACCACAATGTTTTTCCTTTATGATGTTCTCCCTCATGGAACACCTAGGAACACATAGTTGGCTGCCTTTGAACAACAACCATTGCTGCAACAAAAACTCAGAAAAACTAGAATGATAAGAGTCTAAAAATTGTGAACAAACTTCATATACCTCCTTGAAATCTTCATCATCCTGATACATATGTTTGAGAGCATCAACTCCTACACTTTGCAATTGAATTTCCTGAACCATACACACCCTTCTACTCAATGCATCTGCCACTTTGTTGGCCTGCCCCTTCTTGTGTTTGATTGAAAAAGTATAGGCTTGGAGTTGCTCAACCCATTTCATATGCCTATGATTGAGTTTCTCCTATGAATTCAGAAAACTAAGTGCATGGTTGTCAGTATAAATAATAAATTCTTTAGGCAAAAGCTAGTGCCTCCATTTTTTCAAAGCTTGCACCATTGCATACAATTCCAAGTCATAAGTAGAGTACTTTCTCTTAACATCATTCAAGTTTTCACTAAAGAAAGCAACAGGCCTACCTTCTTGACTTAGGACAACCCCTATAGCAAGGTTGCTAGCATCACATTCTACTACAAACAACTTGTTAAAGTTGGGAAAAACAAGTATGGGATGTTGTGCTACTTTTTGTTTCAGAATTTTAAAAGAATCATTGGCTGCCTTTGTCCATAAAAACTTACATTTCTACCCCCCTTTGATGGTATCCAAAATTGGTGCACAAATATGACTAAAACCCCTTATGAATTTCCTATAAAATGTTGCCAAACCATGAAAACTTTTCACATCACCTGTTGTTTTTAGAGTTGGCCATGACAAAATGGCTTCTACCTTTGTTGGATCCATCTTCAAACTACCTTGTGAAATCACAAAACCAAGATAGGTTAGTTCTTCCTACATGAAGACACTCTTTTCCATGTTGATCATCAATTGTTCATCATGCAACTTCTTCAAAACCTGATCCAAATGTTGCAAATGCTCTTCCTTAGTCCTGCTGAAAACAAGAATGTCATCCAAATATACCACAACAAATTTGCCAATGAAATCCTTCAACACTTCATTCATGAGACGCATAAAAGTACTTGGGGCATTAGATAGACCAAATGGCATCACCAACCACTCATAAAGACCCTCATTTGTTTTGAATGTTGTCTTCCATTCATCCCTTTGTTTGATCCTAATTTGATGATACCCACTCTTAAGGTCAATCTTAGAAAAGCATCTAGCCCCTCCCAAACAGTCCATTAGGTCCTCAATTCTTGGCATAGGAAACCTATATCTTATGGTAATCTTGTTATGGCTCTAGAATCCGTGCACAACCTCCATTTACCATCCTTATTAGGGGCTAGGACTGTTGGGACAACACATGGGCTAAGACTCTTTCTCACCAATCCCTTATCCAACAACTCTTGCACTTGCTTGGCAATATCTTCATTTTGTGAAGGTGTCATCTTGTAGGCTACTTTGTTTGGCAAAGTAGATCCCAGTATGAAGTCAATTTGATGGCTTATGTCCCTAATAGGTGGCAACTCATTAGGCATTTCTTCTACCATAATCCCCTTGTATTTCTCTATCAATTGTTGCACCTCCTTAGGGACCTATTCCTTACTAGGATCATGCAAATTAGGACTGTTTTTAGGCTTCAAAATCAAAGCATACCCTTGGGTTCCTTCCTCCTTAAGGGTATCTAGAAACTCTTTACCACTCACAATCATGACACTTGACCCTGGAACATTCTTCTCTACATTCTCATCAGGCAATGGATCCATTCTATACTTTCTACCATTCTTGGTTATAATGAAAGAATTAGTTTTACCATCATGTTGTGATTGAACATCATATTGCCATGGACATCCTAACAGCAAATGACAAGCATCCATGGGAATTACATCACACAAAATCTTATCTTTATATTCCCCTATCTCAAATTCTATACATGATTGTTCATCTACCAAAACTTGTTGTCCCTTATTCAACCATGATACTTTATAAGGACTAACATGAGGAAGTCTTTTCAATTTCAATTTGTCTACCATTTCAATGGAAACCAAATTTTCAATTGAGCCTAAATCAACAATTACCTTGCAAATCTTACCAAAGGCCTTGCATGTTGTCCTGAACAATGTCTTCCTTTGAAGGGGTTCTTGTGTTTGAGGCACCTTCAACATGGTTCTTCTCATCATCAAACTTTCTCCTTCATGGATCGGGGCTGCACTTCCAATTGGAGAGTTGACACTTTGACAATCTTCCTCTTGGATCAATTGGTTCCTTCTCTCTCCTCCATGAGAGCTTGAGGCTTGCTTTTCAAGACATTTGAAGGCTAGATGTCCCACTTGGTTGCAATTGTAGCACCTTCCTGTGAAGACATTAGGACCTCTCCCTGGTCCACCAAATCTACCTCTTCCATTAGGCCTTCTTCCTCTAAAGCCTCCTCTAGAACCTGATTCTCCACTTTGCTCTTGGGAACTACATTCCCCTTGACTTCTTTGGGACTGATTTCTGCCCCCAAAACTGCCCCTACCTCTAAAATTTCTACCACCTCTTCCTCTATTTTGTTGCTCACCTTTCCTCTTCAACTTCTCTTTAGCCCTTAATGCCACTTGAAATCATTTTTCCACAGTTTCAGGGGTTAATAAACTTATCTCATCTTGAATATTAAACTTCAAACCATTTAGATACCTTGCCACTTTAGCTTTTTCATCCTCCATGTACCCACAAAGAAGAGTGTATTTGTGAAACTCCTCGGTGTAAGTAGCCACATCCAAATCTCTTTGCTTGAGATTTTGCATCTTCTTGTAGATCTGCACCTCATAGTCCGATGGAAGGAATTGGGACTTGATCCTCTCCAACATTCTGCTCCATGAAAAGATCATACTCTTCCCCACCATGTAAGGGCAACACCTTTGAGTTTAGTTTTTGCAAACTTCACCCTCTTATTTTCAAGAATTTCTTTGTATTCAAAGTAGTTGTTTAGAGCCTCAATCCACTCCATGACTTCATCAGCATTCATCTTCCCACTGAACACGGGAATCTCCATCTGAGCCTCTGAAGAATCCTTGCCAATTGCCTTGATGGCTTCAAGGAAATGCTTTTGATCAGTCGGTACCTCTACCTCTTCTTGCTCTTCTTCTTCCTCCTCTTTTTCTTCCTCTTCATCTGAACCTTCATCTATCATCTTCCCTATCCTCAATGCCTTCAACTCTGCTTGGAGTGCTTCCTTGACTCCACTTTTGATCTTCTCTTCCATCTCCTTGAACTTCTTGACCACTTCAGTGGTCATCCCCTTTGGAGGCATATTGCTAGCCTCTCCTTCACTCTCTTCTGCTGACATATACCAAGTCAACAACAAAACCTTTTATGGCTCTGATACCACTATGATGTAGAGACACTAGGATAGAGGGAGGATAGAACAATTTGACAAGGTTCTTACTACACCAAAAAGCCCAAATTTGAGGTTCTTCATACAAAATTAGGAACAACAGTTAGGGGCTCAAATTTTTTCATGGAAAAGGTGTTTAGGCATGCATTGAAACCCATCCCATCTATTGGTAAAGGCAGGTCAAACTCAGAAATGGTACTTCCTTCACAAACCCAAGAAATGGCTTGTAGCCCTACAAAAGGAGAACAGTCCTAATAACTTTTGACACGGGTCTTCAAATGCAAATCTTGGACAATTAGAAGATACCCATTTGGACTCCCTATCACATATCCAAGAATGGGTATTGGTTGTTTTGGATGATATGGCTCAACCTATAACTCCTCCTCATGCCTTAGAGCCCCAATTAGGCCAAAATTACAAAGAGACTACTATAAAATGCAAGCACATAACTCAACCAATGATCTGAGCACTTAGGGTACATGCTAAAACTATGAATTTTATGAGTTTTGTCCTCCTACAGTCTGTTGTTCCCAAAAATGTCTGTATGGTTCCTTTTCTAGTTCATTAAACATCACCTAACACATGGGTTTGTTAGGTCTTTCACATAAACAGCAGCAAATCATCTTCTCTGCCCAAACCCTTTGCAAAATACATTGAAACTACCTTGCAACAGTCCATCCCACTAACCTATGCAGTACTACATCAGTGGAATGGAAGGAAATACATGGATTTCAATCAAAACCCTAGAGGAGGGTTTTACAAACCAATTTTAGAGAAAACCTTATAACTCCCTACTATGCAACTTTCAAGACACCAAATCCACTTCAAATGATAGACAACTCAATATGCTAACCAATCAAAACATGGGGAAATGATAACAATTATGTACCTTCTTGCAGTATGGCCTGTAGCAGCGTTTTCCTCAAGAAAGTAGAGTTTCCACAATGAGCAGTCCTAGTAATATGGTCACAAAACTCTTCTCACTTAACATCAAAGCACCAAAGAGGACTTGTTTGAAAGTTAATCCATCCCTCTTTTCATCCCACACATTTGGGACTCTTGACAATTTCATACAAATGAGAAGTACGGACTGTTCTACAGAAAATACATAAAAACAATAGAAAATGCAGAGAATTGGTTTGTTATTGCTTTGAAAACTTCTTACACTTCTTCAAGTTCATCTCCTACACTTCAAGGATCAATCTCCAAGGCTTTTTAAGCCTGCACAACCTTTGACAACCACTTGGAGGTAGTTTTTGGACCGATGGGGAAGTTTCAACAACTGTCTTTTCACCATCGTTGCCCATTAGTTATTTGTTATTGTGATTACAAAGTGTTATCTCTGTTTAAGAAGTGTATATTGTTATTTCAAGAATAACTAGCCTTTGACAAGGCGTAGAACTCAATGACAACCTCCTACTTGCCTTGGAAAGGCTTACAAATGTAAGGAAAACATAGGATGACTTCATGACTGCTTCCTATACAAGACAACAATATGTAGATATTTGGACATAGTCCTTATTACATGAATGGTCTTCTAGGACCTTATTGGAACAAGACAACATGAACCACAAAACATGAAGACAAGTATGAAAACAAAACATAGATGATCTCCTTGGTGCTCCTGCACCATACATCACCTTGGGTCAAGCAAAGGACTAGAAAAATCAAACAAAAATAACAAAATAATGTTACCACAATAGTCCTTGTTGCATCATGTGAGGCCTATTTATTTCACTCCCTTATTTTGCTTATTTCGTATTTACAGTTGATGACATTTAGACATTTGAGACTATTGATCCCGATATGCTAATTCTCTGGATTCTATTCCCTTATTTTGATCAGCTATATTTAGTATGTTGTGATGTGACTATATCTTGATTTTGATTTCACTGATGGTTATTAGACATGTGACATGCATTTTGATGCTATTAGAGATACTAGTTGTGAAATCATTAAATGGAATTGTTATACGATTTTGATCTTGAGATAGTGTTTAGAAATGCAATTCAATTATGAATCTTATTCATGATGCTATGTGATTTTAATAATGTTTTAAATGCTTATGCGATATCGTGAGTGTATGCATTTCCTTGCTTCAGCTATATATATATATGTGTGTGTGTGTGTGTGTGTGTGTGTGTGTGTGTGGTGTGCAGGTGATTTTCCAAGCCACAGAAAATTAGAGATCGATCCCACACATAATGTGATTCCCGTGTTAGACCGATCTAGTCCCAAGAGGGACCAAGGTTATGTGTGAATTGTATGATGCTTTCGTAAATATCTACATTTTATTTATTTGGTTTAGGTTCCACCTCTTTTCTATTATTTACTTGAAGTGTTGTAAAAATATGTGATTTAATATACACCGCTTGGTGTCTTTTATTTTGATGCCCATTTTATGTGATTTTCTACTTCCCAAAGTGTTTATTATGGGCTAAAATTAAACCTAGGTGGTTCCCCTAGGGTCTAGGGCCCATTTGAGCATGCCAACCCTAGGGTAACCTCTGTCTAGTCACCTTAACTTCAGCCTGAAGTAAAGTGACGAAAATTCAAATTTGAAATGGAGTGGTGAGTGAGTCATGCCTTAAAACTTGACCCACTCCTCTTTCCAAGGCATGCATTCCCATCACCTTGAAGACTTGGGGAGTCTTCAAGATCCCCAAGTGTGTGGAACCATACTCCAATACTCTCGCACATGTGTGAGAGCATCTTAGAGTGAAGGGGCTTCCTTTAGAGAATAAGGTAATGACATGTGTCATCCCTTATCCTCTTGGAGTTCATCTTGAGAGATGCCACTGTTGTCGATTAGGATTGCACCCGTGATGCAAAGTTGTGATACTCAGCAATCCTTCTAAACATGGGATCAAACTCAAGTTGTGGGTGACCTATGTCAAGTTTGAACCTCTAGATTATGGGCTGGTTCCCTTAAAATATTCAATTGGATCTATGACTTTGATGTGGAAAAGGGTTAAAAGGATCTTTCTAAAAGCAAATAAAACTGTAAAAGTATGGTGATGCACCTAATAATGATGAAAACTTGGCAATCTAACTCCCAATAGATCTCAGAAAATCTATCCACACAAACCACTTTTAGCAAATTGATCACAAAAAATGTTTCTAAGGGAGGCTAGAAAATATTTCTTTTTTGAAGGAAAAGGGGTTTTTCACAACATAAAAGGAAAACTCTCCAATTTGCAGAACCTAAGAACTGTAATTTTCAATGCTATCTAACACATGAAAGTACAAATGAGACAATGATTTTAAAGGTTATAAAGTAAAACACAATCAAATCTCATCAAATCACTCCATACAAGTTGCATTAATGGAAGGTAGATACTTGATCAGGCTAAAAAATAAAGGAAATAATTGCATAAAACAAAGTATAGAACCTGTAACCAATTGTAATCTCTATAAATCTACAAATAAATGAGTTACAAAACCTTCTTTCTCTCTCAAAGTGTAAAGTGCAGAAAGGCAAGAACTAGAAAAACTTAAGTTTTTCTTACAATATATAGTTTGCTCTCTCCAAGAGGCCTAGAAAAATCAACTGCAGTTAACTGCCTCTAAAAATAAGCCCTCAAAACTGATCCATGAGACAAACAATAAAATCCCTAAAAATAAGGGTTATAACTGCCTCAAATCGAGCAAAAATAGCTCCAAACTGCTCTCCTCCATGTGTTTGACCAAAAAGTTGACCAAAGTCTCCAATTTTGACTCCAAAAGTCATGCAAAAGCTCCAAAAGTCTTCAGTTAACTATATCTCTCAATTCTGCATGATTTTGGGATGTGTGAACAAGTAATAAAGTAATCTTTGCATGATTACTTCACTATGAGTTTCAATTTGTCTAATCTCCTTGATTTTACAACTTGTGACAAAATAATAAAGTAATTTATAATGATATTACTTTATTATTTGTTTACATTAATTTAGCTGCAAAATCATGCACAATTGGATGTATTTGCCCCCTTTAGAAGATAAAAGATAAAAATAATCCCTTATATCTCCCTTTGTAATCACATGGTTACATCAATGCATCAAAGATGATGCCAAGACAAAACAAGGCCTCATGCATGAAAATAACTATTTCTATCATCCTTATAGCCCCGTGCATACATAGATTACATCATGCAAAACTCATGCACTTGCATTCTCCTTACATCATACCTCATGCTACTCAATACATTATACCATGCATCATCATGCTATATCCAACCCTTATTGCTCCATATGCAAAAGCATATTACATCTCACATCAAACATCACTTTATATTCTAGCACTATGCATGCATTTACTCCCTTTTGCCTTGTATAATTACTTCACCCTTATGATTCCCAAACAATATCGTACCATACCTTACCATCATTATTGTTTTCATTGACTTTTGTAGGAAAACAAAAGACATAACTCCTCACGGCCACACTCGAGCACTAGGTGATAATGAGTGCAAGGTTTTGACCATGGCTTTCTTTTTTGGATAACAATGATCTAAATAAAACAGTCAAAAAATCATCAAAGGCTCCAATTAGGGCATTCGACCAAAAGGAGGAACAACCCTAAAAACATTGTCACTTTGTCATTTTGCATTCTTGATGGAGAGCTCTGCCCGCTGCCATGCTACTAGGGTTTGAAGCTTCATGCCTCTCTGCAACTTCGTGAGGATTTCTTTGTGGCTTTTCTCTTGAATTTGACAAGAAACTGGCAAGGTAAGTATTTTCTAGTCATAAATATGATGTTGTCTCTCCATTTTCGAAGTATTCTTTGGCTTTCATGACCGTAGTCGTGGCTACCTCTGATACATTCCTATCTTTGGTTTCTCTCTGTCGATGCTTCTTATTCAAGGCTGCCATGGACAACTTTGAGGCTTCACGCTATGGTTTTTTAATGCATCCACTATATCAGAACAACAGTAAGCTACCCATTCCATATTCTCCTTTATTCTGCTGATAAAATGCTCAGTTTGAGCTCCAGGAACCTTCTTTATGCAAAGTCGTGGCTATTTATTGTATGTTTTACTCAGTATGATGAACACTCATCTCTGTTTTACACTTGGCTTTATCTTTTGGTCATTCAACTAAGTTATAACTTGCTGGCACATTGTTCTCTGACATAAAAATGAAACCTCCATTTGTTTCTGCATATTGTAATTTCTTCTTCTCTTTTGGCATGATAAGGACGGGGAAAAATAAGGCTCCTTTGCACTGGTTTTTTTTAGCATTATGAATGTGTCTGATTTTGTATACTTCATGCTCGGCCTCCATTGGCTCTCAGGGTTGATGTCATGAGATGTGAAATATTCATCAGATCTAGTTTCAGAATCTGAAAGATGCAGTCTACTTTCATCGTCCCCAAAAAATTGCACTGCAATGACTGTTTTGAGACTGTCTTCCTTGTAGAGTGTACTTTCACTCGAAGATTCTAATCTTACATCCAAACATTTTGCATGAGAGTTTGGATCATATACACTTTCCCTTAGAAACATGCTTTTTCTTCAAAACTTGAGGTATGTAAAATGAATGGTTCCTCTAGGATGAGCTTATCATCTTGATGCAGCTGAGTTAAACTTTCATCTCTAAGTCCTTTAACAACAGATGCCCCTTCAGGAATGTTTTTCTCATCCTTCACTTCTATCATTTTTAACTGAAGAGATATGGTTTCAAGAACATGCTCATGATAATTCATTTCATTTTTAATTGAAGTTTTGAAGCTTGGCATTTTATCTGTAACAATAGAACAACCAAAAACTATAGGAAGTTTGTCCTTTGAGGTTGTCCCATCATAGACAGGTATGTCTCTCACACCACTCCCAGCATTCTCTGGTGAACAAGAAATGTATGTTCCAATTTCAGACACAATACCACAAGAAGCAATTGTATTTCTTGGAGAATCAAGTTTCCAAGTGGTAGAAGGGGACAACACATTTGATTCTTCTTTAATGGGTTGACAAGAGATTTTGTATGAACTTCGAAATCTGACACATTTTCCAGCTTCAAGCTTGCCTGTCTCTCGTTTACCATAGCTTCAGTAAATTTATTATCCATTCTGAATTCATAATCATTGTTTGGCTAGTTGTTGGCTTTGGATTTTCAAAATGAAGAAATATCCAAGTTAGTTATACCACGGTCAACATTACTCAGATTTGCAAATTCTGATGCATCATCATCTGCAACAAGTTTACTGATGGAAGACATATCCAGTTCAGTTTTGCAGCTATTTATTGGATTGATAGTGACTGTTGTGCTCTCAGAATGCTCAATTCTTTTTGAAGAAGTATCCATAATATAAAAATTCCAGTTTGTTTCACGTAAGAAATTTGTTTCATGCAAGATTTTTTCACTTCCAAAGAATTAATTAAAAGCATTGGTTTGTCTGATCTATTTATGCTTATCTGCTGCTCCATGATGGCTGAAATGCTTTTGATATTCATGACTGTATTTCTCTTGGAAGTGGCAGACCTATGCTTTCTACCCTACCCTATGTGGTTATAGTCAAACCTTTACTTATAAGGCTGTGATCTTTGATAGGGCTTTTATTGTGTGACAGTGTTACTCGTCAGGGATGGCTTCTTTCTAAGGGTCTTGCTATCCTCATCAAGTTTGATAGTTCTCTACCATGGCATCTATATCATGCACTATTCCAATGATTGCTCATTGAATTCAATAGCAATTTTGCATCTCATTCATAACAAAATGATAAGTACATGTTCTATTTTCTGCTCCATTGATGATAAACTGTTATTTCATCAATCATTATGGTTGTTATCAAAGTTAAGGCCTTTTTCAAAAACAGTTAGCATTAATTTTGTGACAGTCATTATAGACTGCTGCTCTTAGGCATGATGACTGTCTCTTCTCTTACTTTGGCATGTTATTAGATGATTTCTTGGTGTTGTTCAGGGCACGAGATTACTCCATTAACTGCTACTGTTATTTTTTGTTGCTCCTCCTTGACTTGGACTATCTTTTATGAGTTATCTACCTTTTATGCCTATGCATGACTGCTACTTAACTTTATCTCATTGTCCACACAGTTTTCCTTTTTGTGGTATTTAGATGGAACAGGTACTTCATCACTGTCCCACATGTTGTTTCATGATATAGCTGTTCTATCTATGAAGTATACCAACAACAATTTCACATTTCAATCAAAACAAAAGATGAAAAGTACCTCTTCTTAGATGTTATGGCAGCACTTCATATTTGTACTTTGTGATCATGCTATTGTTTCCATATATCATTTTAATTGTCTGAATGTTGTCCATTTAATTATACTGTGACTGTGACAGTTACCTGGAAATATGTGTTCTTCATTGATGACTTAATCATATGACATTTAGACTTGGTTGTTCCTCATACTATGATACGGTCCTTTATTATGGCACATGTCTTCTTCTAAGACTGTCCTATAGTATGAATGTTCTTCCACCTTGAGTGATCATTTATTATGGTTGAAAATCATCATGCCATACTCTTGGCTCTTCCTGATGTCTTTTTGATAGCTTACAAGGTCAAATCTATGTAGATGAACAAAATATAATACACTTGCATTTGTTGTCCCAATTGTATTTGAAGAAGACAAAAGTTTCCTGTTGTTCCACATGCATGAATGCTCCTTTTTTATCTGAACTCCTTGATGTAACTGTACTTCTTCTCTTGCACATTGATCTCTCCTAAATGGAATCATTGTTCATTCTACTGCATGTATATGATGAAACAAAACATAGTTATCTGATTTTGACAAGTTCCTTTTTTGAAGTGAGCATAGTTATAGGAGCAACTACTCCTGTTCGTTTCTTTTATGACTTCACTCCATGTTTTCTATGTTGATTGTTCCAATGCATAACATCTCTAGAAAAATGCATTTTGTTTATTGCAATCTGATGTCCTTCTTGAATGAATAAGAAGGAAGCATGTTGGGCTCTACCCTTGTGGGAGCCATATTTTCTCCACATGTTGTAATGTCTTCAAATCAGCAACATAACTTTTCCTATACCTGCATAGTGAACAAACCAGTTAGCATTAAAACATACCTCTTGAAGTTGATTGATCTCTCTCATGATGATCTGATTTATTGCACATGTCTAATTTTGATCCAGTCACATCAAATGCATAATGTTTGCAAGTTTTATATGTCTGTTGATAAAGCATATGAAGAATCTGCATATCCGGAGCTTCTAACAGGGCTTTTCTCCAATTTTGCAGGTACACTATCTTGATTAGGAGCAAAAGATGAAGACATGAAGATCAAGCAACTAATCAAGAAGATCAACCTTCAAAAAGGCAATGATGGATATTCATTTTCCTCATATGTTCTTTTCTTTATCTTTTATCCTCAGATGTATAGCTTACACTATGTTTGCATTGCTCAGTTTAGTCACTCCCACGGCTTGTGTGGGACACATTTAAACATTTCTTTGAATATGATCAGTTACCTTACCTTATGCAAATGATTTATGTATGTTTACTTTTTTGAATCAAGTGCATAGGACAGAATAATTGAATTTGATATGAAACATATGTTCAAAACATGATAATGAGATGACAGTTTATAAATACCTTTCCTTCACACTGAATTGTGATTACTTGAATAATTCAATCATATCATAACTGAAAGATAAAACTAGTTAGATACCTCCTGTCATTCATTGACTATCTGATCTCTTTTCATCAGATAATTTTCACTTGTCAGGGTGGTTTGACAATTCTGATTGGACTGTCAGATTATCTTGACAAGTGATCCATTGCTGTTCTCTTGGCAAGATATCATACATTCAACTGATTGATCATACACTTAAAAATTTTCTTTTATCCCCCTTGTGACAACTACAACTCAGGCCTTGCTAAATTAGGTGTGAACATAATTTAGTAACATTTTTGGCGACCTCTTAGGGGTGTTTGCCTGCTAAACAAATCAGAACCAGTAGCCTTGCAATTCCATTGGGCATATGAGTCTTTTTCTGCCTGAAACTTTTGAAAAACCTCTTGTAACTCAAACTGATAGAAAACTACAGCAGCAAAACAAAACTGAAACTAAAACTATTCTGACCTGTTTAAGATATGACCAACAAAATGTGCATGTGCACTTCTTGGAAAACAAAATACTGAACTGAAATTCTACTCTACCCTACACTAACTAGTCAAAACTGCTGTTTGAACAAATCCATTAACTTTGTAAAATAACTTCCCTTTCTGATTAAGAAAGGATGTTCTACCAGGTGACTTGCCATTGATATGATATGATTCATAAGGACATACCTTATAGAATGCTGCAAAACTCTCTGAAGAATGAAAACAAAACTCACTGACCGTCTGAATATGATCATTGATACTGTTGTTATAGGATGAATAAATGATCTCATTTTGTTGTTCTAAGGCTGCAATCTCCTCTTTGGGTACAACGTAAATCTATATCTCCCTTTTAAGCTCTTTGTCAGCTAAATCCCTAATGGGACACCCTCTTGCAATGATGAACTTTTGGTTAATACTCCTGTTCTCTTTATTAAGATCCGTTGTCCTGCTTTTAGCTGCAATTTCAACCTGATTTGAAAGAGTTAGCCCACATGAATGAAATGACGAAAGACCTGCCTCTTTGACCTGATCTTGTTGATCACATACTATTGATTCACATGGTATTAGATCATTATCAATGTTAGAACAAAAATCATCTATGATACCTGAAAACATACTCTCATCCAACTGATATTGTTGCACTGAATCTTGATGAATTTCATCACTTTGCTGTGCAAAACTAGGCATTATTGTTAGTTCAACCAAGCACTGTCCATCTTCCAAAAGCTCCACCTGCACACTTCCCTTGTTGTCTTCAAACCGATTAGCTTCATATTGTTTAAATGAAAAAGGTAGAAGTTTAGAAACCTGATTTACCTTGTTATACTCATCATTTACTGACTTAGGCTTTTGATCACTACAAGAATCCAGTAGATTGGCAAGCTCCTTTAAGTTAAACAGTCAGGATATTGACAATCAGATATTGAGTTATCTTGAAAAGATTGAATATCTTCAATTAGTTCATTTGGCTGCTCTGAAAACAAATCAGATGTATTATTTTCACGGAGAATGTCATTTGATTTAGTTTCATGTTCAGCCTGGTAGTCAATCCTATGTTCATGCAAAACAAGATTGTTGGCCTAAAAAATGGGACTGTCCTTTTGCTCTTCTAGCTGAACTAAAATCCTAACCTCATTCTTCTCTTTATGGACCAGCAGTATGTCATGTTCTGCAATATCATCTAGCTGTCTCAGATCAACTGGTATTTTGGGTACTTTTATGATGTCTTCATCATGGTCAACAAAAGAAGGCAGTTGATCAAACAAAGAAACCACATCTTCTTCTTTGTCTGGATTATTCTCTCTGGAAATGTGGGCAACCTATCTTTGCAATTGAAGATTTTTCCCTACCAATCTTTGTATCATGCTTTCATTTATCTTGTGAACAACATTAGAAAACTTTTCGAATGAGTCAAAGTGCAAAGGATTCAATGTCAAGCTTGAACCAGACCCTTCAACATATGTATTATGTTCCTTTTCAGTTGGGGACACAATAAAAACAACAGAAACCTCCTGCTCCACATCTGATTTTTCTGATTTGGTGGCATAGGAAGGACTGCAAGAACCTTCAGCTGCTGGATTGAAACTTGGAATCTTGATTGGTTAAGATTTTACTACCTCTTCCCCTTCCTGATTTTAGATTGGTATGGGAGGGGTAGCCTTAATAAGATTTGGCATTTTATAATCAGGATGCTTGGTCCAAGAAGGCTGCCATGTTTGTTCAAAAGCTTGATGACTTGGTTCAGGCACTTGATGTGACTGATACTAAGGATAATGGACTGATTTTGAATGCAAGCAAGCTCCTGAGAAAAATCAGGACTTCTAAAATTTGGAATTTGATACTTACTAACCTCATTTTGAACAGGCTAGTCTGGAATGAAATGAGCTATTTGGATCTCTTGCCTTTGTACTTGTGCAATCAAAAACTTCATCTGCTCCTCTTTTACTGCTATCTCCCTTGCAAGATCTTCTTCATATTGTTTCCTTTACATCAGCAAGTCTTACTCATAGAGATAGGCCTGATAAGCCATCTCTTCCTGTTGCTGCTCATATTCCTATTGACTCTTGAACTCCTCTATCTATTTTGTGATTTCTAACAATGTGTTTTTTGTTTCATACATGCTATTCTTTATATCTTCAACCCCTTGGAGGTGATAGTGTTTGTGTTGATTTGATATCAGACATATTTCTTGAGGTTGATTTTAGACAAATGCATGCTGATATGAAGTTTGAACAAGGGCGGGAGGGAGGTAAGCATATTGAACATGCTGGTTTCCTTGAGAAACCATAGAATTTGGGTTGAAATCAGCAGCATGGCTGATTTGATATGGCTGATAAGATGGTGGATTAACAACATTTTCATGATATGATGGATGATATGTCATGTTCCCATGAAAGATAGACATGTTTACTCATTCAAAAGCTAGAAAAAACTAAACCCAGAATTACTTGAAATAAAACAACACCTGATCTTAAAAATCTTTTTTTATAGGCTACAAAATATGATCTGTTAAAACCAGAAAGATAGAGTCGCCAGGTATTTTTGAAATAACACCTCTAAGAAGGCTATATTAACTACTGATCATACCAAAACAATAGCAGTAATAAGTTCTTTTTGAACTGAAAATCAGTTCAAACATCCCACCGGGCGTGCCAAAAATTGTTGTTGATTAGGATTGCACCCATGATGCGAAGTTGTGATACTCAGCAATCCTTCGAAACATGGGATCAAACTCAAGTTGTGGGTGACCTATGTCGAGTTTGAACCTCCAGATTATGGGCTGGTTCCCTTAAAATATTCAATTGGATCTATGACTTTGATGTGGAAAAGGGTTAAAAGGATCTTTCTAAAAGCAAATAAGACTATAAAAGTATGGTGATGCACCTAATAATGATGAAAACTTGGCAATCTAACTCCTAATAGAGCTCAGAAAATCTATCCACACAAACCACTTTCAGCAAATTGATCACAAAAATGTTTCTAAGGGAGGCTGAAAAATATTTCTTTTTTGAAGGAAAAAGGGTTTTTTCACAACATAAAAGGAAAACTCTCCAATTTGCACAACCTAAGACCTGTAATTTTCAATGCTATCTAACACATGCAAGTACAAATAAGACAATGATTTTAAAGGTTCTGAAGTAAAACACAATCAAATCTCATCAAATCACTCCATATAAGTTGCATTAATGGAAGGTAGATACTTGATCAAGCTGAAAAATAAAGGAAATAATTGCATAAAACAAAGTATAGAACTTGTAACCTGCTGTAATCTCTATAAATCTCAAAATAAATGAGTTACAAAACCTTCTTTCTCTCTCAAAGTGTAAAAAGCAGAAAGGCAAGAACTAGAAAAACCTAAGTTTTTCTTACAATATATAGTTTGCTCTCTCCAAGAGGCCTAGAAAAATCAACTACATTTAACTGCCTCTAAAAATAAGCCCTCAAAACTGATCCACGAGAAAATAATAAAATCCCTAAAAATAAGGGTTCTAACTGCCTCAAATCAAGCAAAAATAGCTCCAAACCGCTCTCCTCCACGTGTTTCACCAAAAAGTTGACCAAAGTCTCCAA
This sequence comes from Cunninghamia lanceolata, assembly GCA_027924645.1. NCBI lineage: Eukaryota > Viridiplantae > Streptophyta > Pinopsida > Cupressales > Cupressaceae > Cunninghamia > Cunninghamia lanceolata. The sequence goes on along the minus strand of BSBN01000095.1, from coordinate 3,981,051 downwards.
TTTTGACTCCAAAAGTCATGCAAAAGCTCCAAAAGTCTTCAGTTAACTATATCTCTCAATTTTGCATGATTTTGGGATGTGTGAACAAGTAATAAAGTAATCTTTGCATGATTACTTCACTATGAGTTTTAATTTGTCTAATCTCCTTGATTTTACAACTTGTGACAAAATAATAAAGTAATCTATAATGATATTACTTTATTATTTGTTTACATTAATTTAGTTGCAAAATCATGCACAATTGGATGTATTTGCCCCCTTTAGAAGATAAAAGATAAAAATAATCCCTTATATCTCCCTTTGCAATCACATGGTTACATCAATGAATCAAAGATGATGCCAAGACAAAACAAGGCTTCATGCATGAAAATAACTATTTCTATCATCCTTATAGCCTCGTGCATACATAGATTACATCATGCAAAACTCATGCACTTGCATAAATTTCATGCATTGCATTCTCCTTACATCATACGTCATGCTACTCAATACATTATACCATGCATCTTCATGCTATATCCAACCCTTATTTCTCCATATGCAAAAGCATATTACATCTCACATCAAACATCACTTTATATTCTAGCACTATGCACGCATTTACTCCCTTTTGCCTTGTATAATTACTTCACCCTTATGATTCCCAAACAATATCATACCATACCTTACCATCATTATTGTTTTCATTGACTTTTGTAGGAAAACAAAAGACATAACTCCTCATGGCCACACTCGAGCACTAGGTGATAATGAGTGCAAGGTTTTGACCATGGCTTTCTTTTTTGGATAACAACGATTTAAATAAAACAATCAAAAAATCATCAGAGGCTCGAATTAGGGCATTTGACCAAAAGGAGGAACAACCCTAAAAACATTGTCACTTTGTCATTTTGCATTCTTAATGGAGAGCTCTGCCTGCTACCATGCTACTAGGGTTTGAAGCTTCATGCCTCTCTGCAACTTCGTGAGGATTTCTTTGTGGCTTTTCTCCTGAATTTGACAAGAAACTAGCAAGGTAAGTATTTTCTAGTCATAAATATGATGTTGTCTCTCCATTTTCGAAGTATTCTTTGGCTTTCATGGCCGCAATCGTGGCTACCTCTGATGCATTCCTATCTCTGGTTTCTCTCTGTCGATGCTTCTTGTTTGAGGCCGCCATGGACAACTTTGAGGCTTCACGCTAGGGTTTTTGAATGCATCCACTATATCAGAACCACAGTAAGCTACCCATTCCATATTCTCCTTTATTCTACTGATAAAATGCTCAATTTGAGCTCCAGGAACCTTCTTTATGCAAAGTCGTGGCTATTTATTGTATGTTTTACTCAGTATGATGAACACTCATCCTATTTTACACTTGGCTTTATCTTTTGGTCATTCAACTAAGTTATAACTTGCTGGCACATTGTTCTCTGACATAAAAATGAAACCTCCATTTGTTTATGAATAATGTAATTTTTTCTTCTCTTTTGGCATGATAAGGACGGGGAGGAATAAGGCTCCTTTGCACTGGTTTTTTTAGCATTATGAATGTGTCTGATTTTGTATACTTCATGCTCGGCCTCCATTGGCTCTCAGGGTTGATGTCATGAGATGTGAAATATTCATCAGATCTAGTTTTAGAGTCTGAAGGATGCATTCTACTTTCATCGTCCCCATAAAATTGCACTGCAATGACTGTTTTGAGACTATCTTCCTTGCAGAGTGTACTTTCACTTGAAGATTCTAATCTTACATCCAAACATTTTGCATGAGATTTTGGATCATATACACTTTCCCTTAGAAACATGTTTTTTCTTCAAAACTTGAGGTATGTAAAATGAATGATTCCTCTAGGATGAGCTTATCATCTTGATGCAGCTGAGTTAAACTTTCATCTCTAAGTCCTTTAACAACAAATGCCCCTTCAGGAATGTTTTTCTCATCCTTCACTTCTATCATTTTTAACTGAAGAGATAAGGTTTCAAGAACATGCTCATGATAATTCATTTCATTTTTAATTGAAGTTTTGAAGCTTGGCATTTTATCTGTAACAACAGAACAACCAAAAACTATAGGAAGTTTGTCCTTTGAAGTTGTCCCATCATAGACATGTATGCCTCTCACACCATTCCCAGCATTCTCTAGTGAACAAGAAATGTATGTTCCAGTTTCAGACACAATACCACAAGAAGCAATTGTATTTCTTGGAGAATCAAGTTTCCAAGTGGTAGAAGGGGACAACACATTTGATTCTTCTTTAATGGGTTGACAAGAGATTTTGTACGAACTTTGAAATCTGACACATTTTCCAGCTTCAAGCTTGCCTGTTTCTCGTTTACCATAGCTTCGGTAAATTTATTATCCATTCTGAATTTATAATCATTGTTTGGCTGGTCGTTGGCTTTGGATTTTCAAAATGAAGAAATATCCAAGTTAGTTATACCACGGTCAACATTACTCAGATTTGCAAATTTTGATGCATCATCATCTGCAATAGGTTTACTGATGGAAGACATATCCAGTTCAGTTTTGCAGCTATTTATTGGATTGATTTGACTGTTGTGCTCTCAGAATGCTTAATTCTTTTTGAAGAAGTATCCATAATATAAAAATTCCAGTCTATTTCATGTAAGAAATTTGTTTCATGCAACATTTTTTCACTTCCAAAGAATTATTGAAAAGCATTGGTTTGTCTGATCTATTTATGCTTATCTGTTGCTCCATGATGGCTGAAATGCTTTTGATATTCATGACTGTATTTCTCTTGGAAGTGGCAGACCTCGGCTTTCTATCCTGCCCTATGTGGTTATAGTCAAACCTTTACTTATAAAGCTGTCATCTTTGATAGGCCTTTTATTGTGTGACAGTGTTACTTGTCAGAGATGGCTGCTTTCTAAGGGTCTTGCTATCCTCATCAAGTTTGATAGTTCTCTGCCATGGCATCTGTACCCTGCACTATTCCAATGATTGCTCACTGAATTCAATAGCAATTTTGCATCTCATTCATAACAAAATGATAAGTACCTGTTCTATTTTCTGCTCCATTGATGATAAACTGCTATTTCATCAATCATTATGGTTGTTATCAAAGTTAAGGCCTTTTTCAAAAAAATAGTTAGCATTGATTTTGTGACAATCATTATAGACTGCTGCTCTTAGGCATGATGACTGTCTCTTCTCTTACTTTGGCATGCCATTAAATGATTTCTTGGTGTTGTTCAGGGCATGAGCTTACTCCATTAACCGCTTCTGTTGTTTTTTGTTGCTCCTCTTTGACTTGGACTATCTTTTGTGACAGTTATCTACCTTTTATGCCTATGCATGACTGCTACTCAACTTTATCTCATTGTCCACATAGTTTTCCTTTTGGGGGTATTTAGATGGCACAGGTACTTCATCACTATCCTACATGTTGTTTCATGATATGGTTGTTCTATCTATGAAGTATACTAACAACAATTTCACATTTCAATCAAAACAAAAGATGAAAAGTACCTCTTCTTAGATGTTATGGCAGTACTTCATATTTGTACTTTGTGATCATGCTATGGTTTCCATATATCATTTTAACTGTCTGAATGTTATCCATTTGATTATACTGTGACTATGACAGCTACCTAGAAATATGTGTTCTTCACTGATGACTTAGTCATATGGCATTTAGACTTGGTTGTTCCTCATACTATGATATGGTCCTTTATTATGGCACATGTCTTCTTCTAAGGCTATCCTATAGTATGAATGTTCTTCCAGCTTGACTTGTCATTTATTATGGTTGAAAATCATCATGTTTCTTTTATGGTATGGCTATTACTCTTGGCTCTTCCTGATGTCTTTTTGGTAGCTTACAAGGTCAAAGCTATGTAGATGAACATAAGACAATACACTTGCATTTGCTGTCCCAACTGTATTTGAAGAAGACAAAAGTTTCTTGTTGTTCTAGATGCATGAATGCTCCTTTTTTATTTGAACTTCTTGATGTAACTGTACTTCTCTTGCACATTGATCTCTCCTAAATGGAATCATTGTTCATTCTACCACTTGTATATGATGAAACAAAACATAGTTATCTGATTTTGACAAGTTCCTTTCTGAAGTGAGCATAGTTTATAGGAGCAACTGCTCCTCTTGATTTCTTTTATGACTTCACTCCATTTGCTATATTGATTGTTCCAATGCATAACATCTCTAGAAAAATGCATTCTGTTTATTGCAATCTGATGTCCTTCTTGAATGAATAAGAATGAAGCATACTGGGCTCTACCCTTGTGGGAGCCACATTTTCTCCACATGTTGTAATGTCTTCAAATCAGCAACATAACTTTTCCTATACCTGCACAGTGAACAAACCAGTTAGCATAAAAACATACCTCTTGAAGTTGATTGATCTCTCTCAGGATGATATGATTTATTGCACATGTCTGATTTTGATCCAATCACATCAAATGCATAATGTTTGCAAGTTTTATATGTCTGTTGATAAAGCATATGAAGAATCTGCATATCTGGAGCTCCTAACAAGGCTTTTCTCCAATTTTACAGGTACACTGTCCTGATCAGGAGCAAAAGATGAAGACATGAAGATCAAGCAACCAATCAAGAAGATCAACCTTCAAAAAGGCAATGATGGATATTCATTTTCCTTATATGTTCTTTTCTTTCTCTTTTATCCTTAGATGTATAGCTTGCACCATGTTTGCATTGCTTAGTTTAGTCACTCCCACGGCTTGTGTGGGACACATTTAAACATTTCTTTGAATATGATCAATTACTTTACCTTATGCAAATGATTTATGTATGTTTACTTTTTTGAATCAAGTGGATAGGATAGAATAACTGAATCTGATATGAAATATATGTTCAAAACATGATAATGCGATGACAATTTATAAATATCTTTCCTTCACACTGAATTGTGATTACTTGAATAATTCAATCATATCATAACTGAAAAATAAAACTAGTTAGATACCTCATGTCATTCATTGACTGTCTAATCTCTTGTCATTAGATAATTTTCACTTGTCAGGGTGGTTTGACAGTTCTGATTGGACTGTCAGATTATCCTGACAAGTGATCCATTGTTGTTCTCTTGGCAAGATATCATACATTCAATTGATTGATCATACACTTAAAAAATTTATTTTATCCCCCTTGTGACAACTGCAACTTAGGCCTTGCTAAATTAGGTGTGAACATAATTTAGTAACAGCTACCTCTCCACCTTTGCTCTCACACATGTGGAGACGATAAGGCTTGGATGGATGGGAGAGTGACACATGTCACCTCCACATTCCATGATCCTTGCAAGTGGATTGGGAAGAGGAAGGAGAAGGTGACATGTGTCACCTTCTCATTCCTCTAGGCTTTGGAATGAAGCCTATATTACTTCCTCTTTGTGAGAGGAAGGTTTTTTTTTTCATTTTTACTTGTTTTGCTATTTTTGGAGGTGTTTTTAGAGAATGAGGGAGTTTGGAGATCTTGGAAGAAGGCTTGGAGGAGAAGGTCAGAGAGCTCTTCTACAACATTTCTTCCATTATTGGGCTAACATAGGTAAGCCTCAAGGCATGAAGCCTTTCCCATATTTTTAAAAAATTTATGTGTATTTGTGAGCATTTTGTGTGTTTGCATTGTTGGTGTTGTTTGGGTTTTATTTTATGGGTGTTTGAACGAGACTACCATTCTTGGTGTGTCCATTCATGTAAGGGGTGGGGGAGGAGTGAACCTCCTCGAGGTTACCCTCTTTGTATTGACATATTGTGGTGTTGAGGGCAATTTGGAGAAGTTTTGGTGATTATTTTTATGGCATGAGTGCCTTGGAGTAATATATATTGTTCATTGAGGTATTTTAGGCTTGAGGCCTTGTTTTGGAGTATCTTGGGATTATGGTTTTGTAGAAGTGAACCTCTTGAGTAGAGAGAGTCCACTCCCCTACCCCCTCAAATCTTTTTTTATGGATTTTGTGTTGTTAAACCTTGGTGGGTATTGTTCTTCTTGTTTGAGTGTTTGCATTTGTTGTGTTGTGGTGTGCACCCGTGTGTAGATCGACCTCCAAGCTCGGGGATGACCCTCTTGTGGGTCTATGGTAGGGTGGAGAGCGTTTTGGTGGCTTGGAGTTTTCTCTTGTGGTTTATTGCAGGTTGTGGTGTTGAGTCTTTTGGAGCTTGGAGAAAGAGTACATCAATTTTGTGTTGAGCATGTTGTTGGCTAGTTGAGAGACATGGTTATTTCTTCACCATTGTAAGGTTGTTGTGAGAGTGGAACTGTCTTATGTTTTTACAAACTGAAATTTCTATGTAATCACATTTCATTTAAATGTCATTTGGTAGTGGTTTCCTTCTTGATTTTATTGATGTTCAATATATGTGTTGTTGTCTTAAGTTGCAAAAATATTCCAAAAAAAAAATGTATATATGCATGTTGCTGTTTTATGTTACAAAAGAGAAATAAAAATTATTAAGTTGTTGTTGGTATTTGGACTGTGAAAAGAAAGTTATAGTTGTTGCTTAAAATTTCCAACTATGATTTTGTTTTTCCTTCAAAAAAAAAAAAAAAAAACATGGTTAAATTCCTTACATTTACCTTACTGTTTAAAGCATATAGTTCACTATTTTCAGAAAAGAAAATTACTTTATATTGTGCATAATATAGAAATTTATTTGGAAAAAGTTACATACACATGTCTTCAAAAAAAAAATCCTCTTTATGTTCCCTTTATCATTTATAACAGCAAGTGTATTTTTATTAGAAATTAATTTACCTTGTAAGAAAGAAATATATATATAATTTATTTGAGTATTTAAGAATACCAGATAGTGTAGTTGTGTGAATATATATATATATATATAAGAAGAGAAATGGATAAGCAAATAGGGTTATAAATAATGTGTATACCTCCTCTGTGTAAACATCCATGACAGGCCCAAACCCTTAACCTTAAACAAAATGTAGAAGGAAGAAAAGAAAAGAGGAGAGGAGACTAGGGTTAGAAGAAAATAAAATAGAAAATGAGAAGAGAGGATAGGTAAATCTTTTAAGGTTAGGGCTTGGGATGAGTTAATAATATTTTATTCTTTTAGGGTGAGGAAATTTAAAATGGGGAAAATAGTTGCACGTGAATTTTATCTTCCCTCTTTCATGCCTTTTAGACTTGACTTAATTATTCCTTTGCCCATGGGGTATATTGTAGATGGGTTTAAATTTGATATAGGTATTTAAATTTATTGGGTGGGAATATAATTTTATTTATATCTAGGCCTTAATTTTCCTAGGGAATTTTAATTAGATGTTTGGGAAAAGTTTTACAAGTGGGATTAATTATATTTAAACCTTACTTTTAATTTTGTCTAGGGGATTGATTTTTTTTAAGGGTTTAAACGAAAGGTTAATTAAATACTTCTTTTGCAAACATTAATAAAAATTTTGCAATGGTATTTGAAAATTATTTTAGACGTTGGGGCTATGCATAATTAATCTATTACTTTTATTGATGTAATTAGTTTAATCAATTTAATGTTACCTAGATATTTAAACCTAGATGTTAATGGGAAAATGATTGTATAATCGAGCGTATTTGTTTATATTTTTATATTTAATTATTTTAATTTTTTATTGGCTTGGTAGGAGCGCCTTTAATTAACTATTTTACATGTATGTCCAAGAGGCGTTATGCTGCCGAATTTTTCCAGAATTTAGGGTTGACTAGATTAAATATTCTATGAGGCATTTATTTAATATTTTAATAGTTGTGTGTTGTAATTATGGTTTTAGAGGAATTTTATATTAATCTAATTTATGCTTTAGTAATAGGGTTTGGATTTCGACGCATGTCAAAATCCCTCCACTTTACTTAGGAATCTTAGGGTTAGCGTCGAATTTTGATTCTAACCCTATTGGCGACGCTCCTCGCGTCGCATAACCCCCTAGTCAGCTATCATCACACAGGGGATTGCGGAAGGTATTCACACTACCCCGAAGATGGATTGACATGTTTATGCCTTATACGTATTGCCACAGAGCACGCTGACATGTGCGAGGGGGTTTCTAGGGATACGTGGAGAAGTTTTTTTGATATTTCATGTCATGACCACATGACAAATGTGGACATGACACGTGTGTTGCATGTCGTGGCCGCATGGGAAATGTGGGCATGACATTTGGCATCAGAGCTCAAGTTTAAACATTGGGCCTTTTTGGGCACATTTAGTTTTCTGCAAAATTGATTAAATTGTAATTACCTTGTCCATGTAGGATGCCACCTAGAATGCGATGAGGGCGCTCACACGCCAGTGAGTCCAGAGGAGCCGAGATTCATAGCGATTCATCAGCAGAGAGACATGCCCCATCACAGGCACCTGATTTAGGGCCACAGATTCTTCAGGCACTACAAGCAGTCTTAGAGAGATTACCATCGGTCGTAGTAGAGCCACATGTAGAGCCGCGTGTAGAGCCACGTGTCGAGCCCCATGTTGAGACGCATGTGGAGCCATGTGATTAGCCGCGTGCTAAGTCACGTGTAGAGCCGCGTGTTGAGCCGCGAGTGGAGCCACGTGTTGAGCCGTGCATGGAGCCACGTGTTGAGCCTTACGTAGAGGTACCAGCCACCACAGCTGAGGATGGCACATCAGCACATAGAGCTCATAACAAGAGCCCTCCACGATACGAGGAGTGCGAGGAGGGAGTGCGGATTGAGCAGATTTATCATGGGCCATATGACTATGGTCAGTGGGATGAGGTGGATGCACCATTCTGATGACACAGAGATCGCAGGGACCCCATCAGGGATTTACTTAGGCTGAATCCACCCACCTTCGTAGGGACCATAGAGGGAGCCGAGGCTGAGGTTTGGCTCATCAACCTAGATAGGTGCTTTGCGTTGCGTCCCTATGGGAGCAACACAAAGGCACACGTGGCGGTTCATCTTTTGAGAGATGCAGCGACAACATGTTGGTGCACTGAGGAGTGCAAGCGTCACCTATCACTAGATACTCTTACATGGGACACCTTCACTGAGCACTTTAACGCGCGTTATCTTTCAGATCACTACAAACAACGTCAGATTGATGAGTTCCATGACTTGCAGCAGTGAGGTTCCACTGTAGTGCAGTATGAGAGTAGATTCATTGAGTTGTCATGATATGCAAAGTACCTCCATGATGAAAAACTTTTGGTTCATAGATTTACCAGAGGTTTGAATCGTGGGATCTCAGGACCAGTGCGCATGGCAAACCCCTAGACCATGAGTGAGGCTGTCAAGAAGGCGTACATCACAGAGGAGATCTAGGGGCGAAGTTACAGTTCATGTCCCCAATATCAGGACCGTAGCCAACAGCAGCATCAGGGCTTCTGCCGACCACCACCACCTCAGAGGGGCGGATTTACTTCTACACCGCTACCTCCTAGACCTCCATAGCAACATCAACATCAGCAGAGGTCTAGGCCACAACAGAGGGTACATGGGGGTCATAATCACGGATGGAAGAAACAAGGCCCACGTAGAGATCAGAGATAATAGGCACCATCTGTGGGGCCCTCTAGATCACAGCAATCATTCAGAGGTTCACAGGGTTCCACGAGTCAACCTAGACAACAGCAGTCGAGCAAGACACAGTCAAGACAGGTGTAGGCTCGGGGACCATGTTATGTTTGTGGTGGAGCAGGTTAATTAGCCAAAGAGTGCCCACGTGGCTATATAGTAGGGGGACAACCTCGTGCAGGAGGATCTGAGTAGACAGTTGGGGATGTGGGTAGGTCCCACCGCATGTTTACAGCGGTTGATAACCACTAGGCCAACTTTCAGGCCTCTGTGATTGAGACCACAGGTACAATTGGGGATGTCCCCATTTCTATATTATTTGACTCTAGCGCTACTGATTCCTTTATCTCTCCATCGTTAGTGGAGCGTTGCAGGCTGGTGGCCTCTAGGCAGGGCAATAGGTGGGAGGTTGAGTTGGCCACAGGGGCCAAGATGGCAGTGGATGCTTTGGTGCATGAGTGTGAGATATCATTGGGGGCCTTCACTACATTAGCAGACCTTAGGGTTATGCCTTTAGGATCTTATGGTGTGGTGTTAGGCATGGATTGGCTTGCGACTCATAGAGCCAAGCTAGATTGTCGCTAGAAGGCGATTGTTTGCTTAGATGACCATGGCACGACAGTAGAGATATTGGGCATTTAGAAGCCCACAACAATTTGCATGGTCTCGGTTCAGCAGCTTAAGTGCTGCATGTGGAAGGGTTGTCAGATGTTCACCATTACTGTCAGTGATAGATCAGAGGATGAGCCAGAGGCATCATTAGATGATCATCCCATTTTGAGAGAGTTTACTGATGTTTTCCCACCTGAGTTGCTTGGGATGCCACCTCATAGAGAGGTAGACTTTCACATTGAACTTGTGCTGGGTGCCGAGCCAGTGTCTTGTGCACCCTACAGGGTGACTACCCATGAGCTCATAGAGCTCAAGTTGCAATTGGAGGAGTTGCTCGAGAAGGGGCACATCCGAACTAGTGTCTCACCTTGGGGCACACTGGTCATCTTCGTGAAGAAGAAGGATGGGTCTCTTCGTATGTGCATGGATTATAGGCAGCTTAATAAGGTGATGGTGAAGAATCGTTATCCTTTACCTAGGATAGATGATCTTTTCGATCATATGCAGGGAGCTAGGGTGTTCTCTAAGATTGACTTGAAGTCCGGATATCACCAGTTGCTCATCACAGAGGCGGATATCCATAAGACCGCCTTCTAGACTTGCTACGGCCACTATGAGTTCACTGTGGTACCCTTCAGCTTGACGAATGCCCCTGTAGTGTTCATGAGTCTCATGAATGGGGTGTTCCGTACCTATTTGGATTGGTTCGTGATTATATTCTTAGATGATATATTGATCTATTCATGGACCGAGGAGGAGCACAAGGAGCACTTATGCCGGGTCTTGTAATGTTTGAGAGAGTAGCACCTATATGGCAACTTGGTGAAGTGTGCCTTTTTTAGATCAGAGGTACAGTATTTGGGGCACATCCTATCTGGCGATGGTATCTTCATAGATCCATCAAAGATTAGGGCTATTAGGGATTGGCTAGCACCCACCAGCATGACAGAGGTCAGGAGTTTCATGGGGTTAGCTGGGTATTATCACAGATTCGTTGAGGGCTTCTCCAGGATAACACACCCCATCACTTCCCTTCAGCATAAAGGGAAGAGTTTCACATGGATTAAGCAGTGTGAGAGGGCCTTTGGGGTCCTCAAGGAGCATCTCACCAACACTCCTATCTTAGCAGTTCCTAATCTAGCAGCTGATTTCCTGGTTTGCACAGATGCTTCATTAGAGGGATTAGGAGCTGTACTTATGCAAGGGGTCGAGCGATGGCGTATGAGTTGCGAAAGATCAAGACCCATGAGCTGAACTACCCCACACATGACTTGGAGCTAGCGGTGGTAGTTCACACTCTTGTTCATTGGAGACACTTTCTATTGGGTCATCGTTTCGAGCTACATTTAGATCATCACAGTCTACAGTACATCTTCACGTAGCCAAATCTAAACGCCCGCCAATGGCGTTGGATGGAGTTCCTTTGCGAGTACAACTTTAATGTCCGCTACATCAAAGGGAAGGAGAATGTGGTTGCTAATGCATTGAGTCAGAGGTACCACGAGATCTTGACCTTGACACTGAGTGTAGACTTGAGAGGACATATTTTATAGCATTTGTCAAGGGATGAGGGGTTTCTTGAGGTGCAGTAGGAGATCCACTCACAGAGGGCCCTTGTGGGCAAGTTTGCAGGTTATTCCCTAGAGGCAAATGGGCTCTTAGACATCGACAGCGCATCTATGTACCTCATGCAGGCAATTTACGTGTAGTAGTTTTATTAGAGGCTCATAGAGCACCTTATGTAGCACACCCGGGGGTGAAGAAGATGCATGCAGATTTGTAACAGTTGTACCATTGGGCAGGTATGAGACAGGATATTATAGAGTTTGTTGCTTGATGCCTTGAGTGCCAGAGGGTCAAGGCTAAGCATCAGCATCCAACATGTCTTTTATACCCTCATGAGATACTAGAGTGGAAATGGGACACCATTTGCATGGATTTTATAGTTGGTCTTGATATGCCCTCTCGTCGCCATGACGCCATCATGGTGATGGTTGACAAGTTGACCAAGGTGGCACACTTCTCACTTGTACGCACGACGTACAATGCACATGCGGTGGTGAGAGTACTCTTGGATGCCATTGTGAGATTACATGGGGTACCTTGCCACATTATTTCTGACAAGGACTCAGTTTTCACATTAGCCTTTTGGAGGGCATTGCAGCAAGTGTTGGGCACACAGCTCAACTTCAGTTTTGCTTATCACCCCGAGACAGATGATCAGACAGAGAGGGTGAACCAGGTGTTAGAGGATATGCTCCACATGTACATTATGGACCACCAATCTAGATGGGAGGAGTATCTATATCTGGTTGAGTTTGCCTACAATAATGGGTATCATAGCTTGTTGGGTATGCCTCCCTATCAGGCCTTGTACAATAGACCTTGCAGGTCATCATTGAGTTGGGACCGCATAGAGGACAAGGTTGCTATTGGGCCAGAGTTGGTGCAGGATATGGAGCAGCAGGTGACCTTGATTAGACAGAGACTTCAGGAGGCACAAGATCGACAGAAGAAGTATGCCGATGCTAAGAGACTAGATCAGAGCTTCTCAGTCGGTGACAAAGTTTTCTTGAGAGTGCGGCCGCATAAGAGTCCAATCTGTTATGGAAAGGGCTCTAAGCTTGCACCACGGTTCGTTGGGACTTTTGAGATTTTAGAGTGGATAGGACCCGTAGCCTACCATCTAGCCTTGCCACCTAGCCTGTCACTCATCCACGACGTGTTCCATGTGTCTATTTTGTGATGATATATATCTGATTTATCTCATGTCTTGGATTGGAGTGCTCTATAGGTAGAGGTGGACGGACAGTTGGCCTTGGAGCCAATTCACATATTGGCTCATTGGACGTTGGGCCTTCGAGGTCGAGAGTTGGACCAGGTTAGGGTTCAGTGGAACAGATATGATGAGGTCACGATGACATGGGAGGATGCAGCTAGATTGAGGACCCTTTATCCTCACCTCTTTGACGACTTCCAGGAGGAAGTTTACTCTTAGGGGGGAAGGATGTGAGGCCTATTTATTTCACTCCCTTATTTTGCTTATTTCGTATTTACAATTGATGACATTTAGACATTTGGGACTGTTGATCCCAATATGCAAATTCTCTGGACTCTATTCCCTTATTTTGATTGGCTATATTTAGTATGTTGTGATGTGACTATATCTTGATTTTGATTTTACTAATGATTATTAGACATGTGACATGCATTTTGATGCTATTAGAGATACTAGTTGTGAAATCATTAAATGGAATTGTTATGTGATTTTGATCTTGAGATAGTGTTTAGAAATGCAGTTCAATTATGAATCTTATTCATGATGCTATGTGATTTTAATAATGTTTTAAATTCTTATGCGATATCGTGAGTGTATACATTTCCTTGCTTCGGCTATAATATATATATGTTGGATTAATCTATTTGTTCAAGTGCGCATGTGATTTTCTAGCCACAAAAAATTAGAGATCGATCCCACACCTAATGTGATTCTCATGTTTGACCGATGTAGTCCCAAGAGGGACCAAGGTCATGTGTGAATTGTATGATGCTTTCATAAATGTTTGCATTTTATTTATTTGGTTTAGGTTCCACCTCTTTTCTATTATTTACTTGAAGTGTTGTAAAAATATGTGATTTAATATACACCACTTGGTGTCTTTTATTTTGATGGCCATTTTATGTGCTTTTCTACTTCCTAAAGTGTTTATTATGAGCTAAAATTAATCCTAGGTGGTACCCCTAGGGTCTAGGGCCCATTTGAGCATGCCAAACCCTAGAGTAACATCTGTCTAGTCACCTTAACTTCAACCTGAAGTAAAGTGACGAAAATTCAAATTTGAAATGGAGTGGTGAGTGAGTCATGCCTTAAAACTTGACCCACTCCTCTTTCCAAGGCATGGATTCCCATCACCTTGAAGACTTGGGGAGTCTTCAAGACCCCAAGTGTGTGGAACCATACTCCAATGCTCTCACACATGTGTGAGAGCATCTTGGAGTGAAGGGGCTTCCTTTAGAGAATAAGGTAATGACATGTGTCATCCCTTATCCTCTTGGAGTTCATCTTGAGAGATGTCACCTCTCCACCTTTGCTCTCACACATGTGTGAGAGCACATGTGGAGAGGATGAGGCTTGGATGGATGGGAGAGTGACACATGTCACCTCCACATTCCATGATCCTTGCAAGTGGATTGGGAAGAGGAAGGAGAAGGTGACATGTGTCACCTTCTCATTCCTCAAGGCTTTGGAATGAAGCCTATATTACTTCCTCTTTGTGAGAGGAAGGGGTTTTTTTTTCATTTTTACTTGTTTTGCTATTTTTGGAGGTGTTTTTGGAGAGTGAGGGAGTTTGGAGATCTTGGAAGAAGGCTTGGAGGAGAAGGTTGGAGAGCTCTTATACAACATTTCTTTCATTATTAGGCTAGCATAGGTAAGCCTCAATGCATGAAGCCTTTCCCATTTTTTTTAAAAAATTTCTGTGTATTTGTGAGCATTTTGTGTGTTTGCATTGTTGGTGTTGTTTGGGTTTTATTTTATGGGTGTTTGAACGAGACTACCATTCTTGGTGTGTCCATTCATGTAAGGGGTGAGGGAGGAGTGAACCTCCTCGAGGTCACCCTCTTTGTATTGGCATATTGTGGCGTTGAGGGCAATTTGGAGAAGTTTTGGTGATTATTTTTATGGCATGAATGCCTTGGAGTGATATATATTGTTCATTGAGGTATTTTAGGCTTGAGGCCTTTTTTTGGAGTATCTTGGGATTATGGTCATATGTAACATCACTATCCATAATGCTCAAGATTTAACTTACACATGTATCTTAATCAAGTCATTAATTAACAATTTATAGAGATAATCAAAATTTGAACCAAAAGAAACATAATCTTTTCCATCAATTTAGCATGTTAATCAAACCAAGATATAACATAGCTTACAATCCAGTAAACATTTACATTCTTTAGTGAGTAACCATCACTAATCAAATACAATATATGCTCTAGGCATCATAATCAAGTTTTCACATTACAATAGACTAACTGGTCATAAAATACAACACTGTATCTGGAACCAATAACATCGGTCTTCATAAGACTCAGCTTGTCTCATGCTTGGAAAGGAGAGCATCATCCTGGTTCTTTTCCTCCAACCATGGACCTGCAGTCCCCCGCTCAACTTCCTAACTAGAAGCGGCCTAACCTTCACAGAAAGGTTAGACATTAGAAACCATCTGGTTAGCCATCTAAGTATCTGGTGTTGTGTCCTTCCTAATGTCTCATAGTCACACACTATAGATCCACTCTAACTTGTATAACAATATTGGAGACACTAGGCCATCTGGAACACTGTGGACCAACAATGCATGCAGAGATGGATGCATTACTTTGGCCAAATTTTTACATACATACACATTGCGCAATGAACATCATTGTATGTCCACCACCCTAACTTGACTTATAAGCTGTCATGTCCTACAGTAAGTTCTTAATGACCTTGTTCTTTAGGTCTAGTATGAGTGGGATCCATTCGATTCATTGTCCATACTTGGACATTCGACTCCCATCATAGGTTGGTTACGTATAAATAGTTTATCTCGTAACGAGGAACTAGTGACTCCTCATCACCTTGTTTGTTTTGTTTTATATCAATTTGACCATTTGACCACCTTGGTCTCCCATGGTTTACATTTTTTATAATAAATCATCACCTATGATGAAGTCAATTTCATAGTAGTCAAGGCATACCATGCCTTAGTAAAGAAGATTAGTTTCATTAGGTTTAATAGCTCTTACCATCCTTAAGAGATTAAGGTGTTATACACTAGCCTTATAAGATTATGCTTAAGTAAGTAATGGGATTATATTTCATAACATCAACCATTGAATCTTTATTCACACACATGTAGAAACAATTGGTATACTTTTATAAGCACATTCTAAATGTTTCATGATGAGACTATGTTCTCAATTGGTCTCACCACCTCCATAATCGAGGGTTTATAAGTAAAAACTTTGACAGCTTAAGTAATCCTATAAAGGATTCATAGTCAGCTTTCCATACAAGCCTAACTTGGTATTAGTTTGGGTGTTGAATACACATAGACATTTAATTGCCTTCCTGGCTTTTATCACAGTCGAATGACTGTATTTTTGATGTTATTGCCCTCTCAGCTATTGTCACAGTCGAATGACTATATTATTCATTTATAATAGTCATCATTCTAGAGTTATTCTTTACTCCATTTGAGAGCTCTTTAAGCTCTAACTACGTCATTAAATGATGTGCAAATAACATGCATTTATAGCGAGCTCAGCCATAATGGCTTCAAGCATTGAAAAAGGTAGAATGTATTACATCTGGGTCATAAGACCCTAGCTCAGACATAGAAAATAATTCATCTTTGAAGGCTCCTGGCCATGTGGCCTCGAGCAAATGTCACAAATTAGTCATGAAACAGTCGCTACTCGGCTTCTAAGCCTCAAGCTTACACACCAGAAGGAAAACAAAAACTTTACTGCCTCGGCCTCATGGCCTAGAACGCAGTCTTAGAAAAGTTTATAGTATTTCAACAGTCAGCCATATGGCCTTAAGTGTAGTCTTAAATGACTTCTATGGGTTTCAAGCTCGACTTGATAGCCTGAGTTCATTCATATGGAAGTTTATTTGTTTTGATAGCTCAGCAATTATTGCTTCAAGCCTATCTCATCATAGAAATAACATGGTAAGCTTGGCCTTAAGGCCTTGAGCCATAATACAAAATACAACTTTAAAACATCGATAGCTCAGCTGTAACAGCCTTGAGCCGCAACTATGAAAAGGTTTGCATATATCATGGCACGGCCTTACAGGCCTCATGCCTCAGAATTAAACATATGATATAACAAATAACATTACTCTATCTCTGATAGAGATTAAATACAGTCCATGTTTAACATATTGAAGGTAAAAGGACTTTGTCCATCATAATACCTAGACAATATTTTTGATGGGAACGTCGTTCCAGTCTAGTCCTAGTCTCCTACGAGCTACACAGAGCTTCAATCTGCCAGTGCTATCTCTGTAGCTTTCACCGCCGTGTTCATGAAACCCCAACACACGAACTACCAAAAAAAATATAATCTCCTAACAAAAAGAGAGTAATCAAAGCTTTTGCCTTCCAGTCGACTCTTGGCATGCCGTCTTGGAGGGTAACTACCTTTCCACCCAATCTGTTCCACAAAAAGTGGCTCGATCTAGGCATTGTGCAAGATGGGATGAGCTCAAAGCTCTCCATCATTCTCAAGGCTAACCAAAATAATTAATAACATTCGATAATAATCTAATCTTATGATAAGTAAAATAATAATAATAATATATATTATTGTAATACAAACAATACAAAGGTCTTCATCCTTACTAAGGGATTATCACTATATAATAGAAAACACAAATTGAGTCACAACAAGATCTTCGATTGTCGGGGTTGAGTAATACTCCCCCGAAATTGACTATCCCCATTAGTCGAAAGATTAGGGAAATAATAATCCATGAGAACAAAAGGATAATGAGAGACCTCATCATCTCTAAACACTATTGTCTCTCGACTAGGGAAGATGTTCCAAGAACATCACTTGGTCGTCACAACTTGTCGTGGTAACTCCAACAACATAACGACTGATAAAGAACATGGAAGTTAAAGAAAAGAGACAAGACACATGCCAACTTACGAGAAGAGTTTAGGACATAAAAGTCGATACTCAGATGGCTAATCAACCTTTTTCTTTCCCAACATCTAACCCTTCCTCCAAGATGATACTCTCCTTCCCTCTTCGAAGGACATTCTTTTTCCTATTCACACTCAAGACCATAAGATCATGATCAGTGTATCATTATCATGTCTCATAATATAAATTAATTAATTTACAAAACTAATTAACATCAGTAACTAGTTCATAATCAAGAGTTAAATCAGATATTTCTACAATATCAAATTAATTAACTATGGCTAATCCTCATGATTATCATGCCAAGTTAACGATTAAGTCTAATTGTAAGTTGGGGATGTAACACCATCAATGTACCTATGATACTTCCTTCCTTATTTGTGTGTCAGATTATGAATCCAATAAGTGCTTGTGGTTCCATTTTGTGTATGCTTTGACTAGTGTGTTCTATCCAAATCTAATGTGTTGGCATCCTTGTATGATGTGTTTTGGGTGTTTTGTTATCTTGATTGAGATGGTTTTGTGTTATACTCATTATTTTTGGTGAGTGTGTTAAAGAACTACCTAGTCGATTACCTCCTAGTACATAGGGGTGGGCCTAAGGGTTACACATGGTTGGGTTGTGTTTAATCACCATTGGGACACATGGATCTTCTGGAGAATCTTAGAGTGCATGTAAGGATTTATTAACCTTGTAGATGCAACAATTTATCATTTTGTACACTTTTTGATAAAATGTATAATTCAGAATGTTTGAGTCCTTGTATGTAAATTTATAATTATGATCATGGACATTTATATATTGAACTATAATCCACTCACATATGTTGTGTGAGATCCATCTTTTAGTTTGGCATGTCTAGAAGTTGGAGTCAAATGAGCATGACTTTTTGTAGTGATTTCTCATCTTCAGTTAAGTCCTAATGCATGATTAGAAAGTATAATTATTTTTTCTTGTGGAATTTGATTATGTAATTATTATAGATATGATTTATATATGATTATTAATTGAAATGAATGATGTAAATGATGGGAGAAACGTGAACTTCATGTGTGGTTGTTTCCCCTTTCTTGCTTGTCATTTTATCACATGTGTAGACCCATGCTTGCTTGTTAGAACAAGATTTTGGTTTATGTATCCAATGAGGTCTTTGGGTACCCCTTGCTGGGACAATGATGAGCTTATGCATTCTCAAGTACTTGGCCCAAGGAATTTTTGAATAGTGCGCAAATCGAGCAAACCATGTTTAGTTTTGGAAAGTTTCTCTAAGCTTTCTAAGCCTATCTCCTTGTGTTTTGGGGGTTTTGTGCCCCAATTCTTGTAATTTATGGTGTAAATATGTGATTAAGTATTTAGGGAGTGTGAAGGCATGTAGGAGACCCTTTGTCATGCTTTAGGATCAAATTGTAGGCCTCTAGGAAGCCCAAAAATGTTTGGAAACCTTTGCATTGCATGTGGGTCACCCAATTTACTAGTAGGCATCCTTATTGCTAAAGGAACAACCTAGGTGGGTCTCCCAATTTACAATTGGTGGCCTAGGCTCCTCTATGGGTGACCTAGACTAACAATATGGGCAACCCAACCAAGAAAGGGGCAACCCTTGGGCATTGGGTACTTCTCACACATTTTTGGAAAAATTTCATAAAAGAGATATGTTCCTTGGGCTCTACCTTGTCTAACCTTTTATTTTGCTTGGTATGTTGTGCAATTTGAGATTTATTGCCCTTTTTGTTGTAATTCATGCTTAGTGTTAGGAAGACTAGCCTAGAGTGTGTCAGGTGAGAACTCAATTCCCCCTCCCTCTAGATTGTAAATGTGTGATTTTTGGATTCAAATGTTAGTCCCACATCCTTGTCTATGTGTGTTTGTGTGTTTTTGAGGCTCTTGAGGGTTGATATGATGTCATGCTCTCATCCCATTCTTGGCTTTTTGAGAGATGGAGATCATGGTCCCAAGCCTGATCGTTAAAGATATCACAATCTCTACCTCCTCGCAATGTTGTCATGATGATCTTGACTCATGATTAAGTAAGTTTTTCACTTGATTTTCCATGCTTAGTGCATTAGTGTTGCATGCCTTGTGTAGGTGTGTAGTGCAGTGTGTTGACGTCACATGTGTATCACAAAAAAATCATTTGTCCATTAATGTCTTGGGTTAAAGATTGGAGCATTACAGTTTCCTAAAAGATAGGAGATTTGCATCTATTGCCTACTTAAATCTATAATTTTTATTTATAATTTTAAGAGAATGTTTTCAATAACTACAAATTTCAAATAAAAATCAACCAAAATACAAAGCTAAGGGCATTCTTATATTAACATTTGAATCAAACAAGTATAGCCTTGGAAAAATAAACAAATATAGTTTGAGTTTTATAATCTCTCTATTACTTTGATTTTAATTTATTATGTAATTGATCTATTTAATGTAGACTTTAGTTTTAAATTCATATTTGTGGGTAAAAGTTCAAACATGTGTTGCACTTTCGACCAACTAAATAGTATCTATAGAAACAGTTTCGCCCTAAATAGTTTCGAGAGAAATAGTTTCACTCGAAACCATGTAGTGCCTATGTGGCATTACATGGCATAGGGAGTTCTACCCAAAACTTTTTAGCCCAAAATTTTTAAACATAAAATCTGATTTTGAATTCAAAAAAGGTGTTTATTTACATAGAGAGTTTCAGGCAAGTGAGTTTTACCAGAAACTTTTTTGAGTGATACTGTCTCTCCCAAAACTATATATGTGGCATCTCATGTGGCAACCAACCCCCCTATTTTCAACAAATTGAATAAAATTTCAAGTTCAACTCCAAATTCCTCCAACCAAAGGGTATTTTCATGAAACTCTAAAAATACCCTTTAGTAAATGTCAGATTCTAGAACTTAGAAATATATTTTCTTTTATATTTTGATTAGTTCTATTAGGATTATTTTTAAATTTATTGCAAGTGGGTTTTTATAATCAAACATGTAGTTGATTAGAAATTAAAAAGAAAATAGTAAAATATACTTAAAATGTTTGAAAAATATACAATGCACTAGAGGAGAGAATCCTCTCCAAGAGGGTATAATTTGTTTTATTTTAATGATAAAAAATTTAGACAAAAGTTGACGTCCCATGAAAACTATGCCAATTTGAGTAAATTTGACTTAAAAAATTTATTAAAAAATAAATATTCATCAAAAATTAATTTTTTTTCTCCATGCACTAGATTTTCAAGTTACCTAAGGAAAAAAAATTCAAGAGAAAAATAATTTGCTTTTAATTTTATGACGTCCCATCAACCTCACTTTTTTCAATTTTTTCAGTAGTTAAATTTATGTTCTTAAATTTGCAAAAAATAATATCCAACTAATTTTAAAAAAATTAAAGAAATATAAACATAAACAACATTAACAGTTCCACATTTCATTAGTTTATATCATTTTAAAATTCAAAATATAAACATCACTTTTAGGCGGTCCAAGTTGGAAAATTGTATTTGTGTTGTCCATTTCCTTTATAAAAGTGTGACACAATTCAAAAATTTTTGTTGCATGTGTTGTGATTGATGTCAATAGTGTGATGTTCAATGATGGATAGGATTGCAAATTTGTCAACAGTGCTGAAGGTTGGAAGTGGAAGTGATGATCAGTTGATGAGATGGCAAAGGATAGTGGTGACTAAGGGAAATTGTTGCAGAATGTTGTGAGATGGAGAAACAAAGTGATGAGTATATCTTGAGGTGATAAGAGAAGAAGACAAAGGAGTAATAAAGAGATGAATCAGAGAAGTTGTGAAGTAAAGGTTAAGATGATGAATGTCATGTACTATGTATACTAATTGGATCAATATCATATGTACATAGTTGTACCCTATCTTCTGAAGTTCATGCAGAAGTGAAAGTTGTGAGCAGAATAATGTGCTAACATGAAGATTCTTGTTTTGTTGGAAGGATTTGTGTTTGATATTAAGAACGAAGACTTTGGTGGGGTGAATATTATATTTCTTGTTTCTTGAGGAAAGGCATTGCTTTAGTCTTGAAAGAAAGATTCTGGAGGTCTAAGGCACTGGAGTTTGCATCGAAGCAGTTTGGGAGAATGCTCTGCATTCCTCTGCATTTGAAGGTATGGCTTGTGGTTTGGAAGTTAGTCAGAGACAAGTATGAATTTTTTATGATCCTAATTTCAAATCTTGGACATTTCTGCAAACGATTCTAGAGCTCGTAGAGTGAAGATAGAGGTTTAGAATGATTGCAGTCAAGCGGTGTCAGAGAAATACTCTGTATTTCTCCACTTTTGAAGATGAGATCATGCAGTTTGGAGGATGGTCAGTTATAAATGAGAATATTGTTATATTCAAGTTTTAATTTTTTTATGTACCACAGAAGTTCTCTGGAGTCAGCAAAACAAAGAACCATCATGTTATTGATTAGGGTTATTTGGAGGAGATAGCAAAAGCCACTACATTTCAGTGTTGCACTTTATCTTTTAGCTTTGGTGTTTGGAGGAAGAGTTCAAATATTCAGTATGATTGTTCTTTTCAGGTTTCAGGTGCTAAACTGCACCACAAGTTGGTTTTTCAAAGCTCTATCTCAAGACTAGTTATTCAGTGTTTGCATATGATACCAGGTTTAGTATCTGTTTGCTTACGCCAAAAACAAATCATATATTTCAGATGAAGGAATGTTGAGAAGGTTTGTGGAAGTCTTGTGTTTCTTGTGAAATGATCTGCATGATGCTAATTGGTCTCTCCAGTACCGTTTTCGACCTAGAGCTATTCTCTAGAAGGAAAAGTATTTGCTGGACCAACCTTAAGTGTTTTGATGATCCTGCCAGATGTTTTGAATTATGTGCAAACTTGGAAGAATGTGTTATGGAAAGAATAGGTCTTGTTTATCATTTGTCTTGAACCACATTGGATTTCTACATCTTTTAGATGCTGACTTGGTATGGCCATTGCACGTTTCATGTATACACATTTCATCTTGGCCGACATGGGAGAAAGATTTTGTAATTTGTAGAAGGTATAAATGGAAGATCTTGTTTGGTGTGAAATGTATGAGTGTGTGAGAGGGTATGAGGTTATGGGAATGAGTGTGAAAGTGAGTGAGTGTGTATGTGAAGATGTGTTGAAGGGAGCAGTGTTTGCGGTGCAGAAGAAGTGAAGATTTGAGTTAGAGTGAAGTGTGTGGATGTTGCAGAGGTGTCTAATCAGTGAGGTTAGTTGAAGGTGATGTTCAAAGGTTGTAGCCTCATTCTGTAAGTGTTGTAGTATTGTATTTTAGGGAGTTGCATCTTCCTTTGGGTTGTAGCCCATAAATAATATTGTAAATCTTGTTTTTATTTGTGAGGCTAGATTTGGACAGTAGATCCAAGCAGCTTGCTCATCGTGGTTTTTCCCTTCTAGGGTTTTCTACATAAATCTGGTGTTGTGGTTGAGTGCTCGTGTTGTGCTTTGATTTATTTAATTTTCTTTGTCATTTGTCTAAGGGAGTAAGAAGATTTGGTTGATAAAGTTAATCTGGAATAAAGTTTTGGAATATACTGATTCATCCCCCTCTTAGTATATCATTATGTTCTAACAATTGGTATGAGAGCCAAGTTCCTTGGTGCAGCCTAATAGTTGAAGGTAGATCTTGGAGTAGAACACATGGCTCAGAAGGAGTCCTCTTCTAAAGCTCTGATATTTGATGGAAATAACTTTGATTTCTGGAGTGTAAGGATGGAAGCCTATCTAACCTCTCTAGGGTATGATGTTTGGAGTGCTACTATGAATGATTATGTTGAACCTAAACATCCTATTATAGATGCAGATGCAAGGAAGGCTCATGAAAATAATGCTAAATCCAAGAATCCCATCTTAAGTGGCTTGAGCAGTTTAGAGTTAGTCAAGGTTGTGCAGTACAAGACAACAAAGGATATATGGAAGAATCTTAAAGATCTTTATGAAGGAAATGACACCATAAAGGAAGCAAAATTACAATCTTACCAAATAGTGTTTGAGAATCTAAGGATGAAAGAAGAGGAGAACATTGCCATCTATTTGCACCGAGTAGATGAAGCAGTCAATGGAATTAGGAGTATGGGTGGAGATATAACTGACTCATTAGTTATGAAGAAAGTCTTGAGAACTCTCCCTCACAGGTTTGATTCAAAAGTATCTACAATTGAAGAAGCCAAAGATCTGAAGAAACTTACAATGGAAGATCTATTTGGGTCCCTCACTCCCTATGAGATGAGAAATGAAGTCATAGGACCATACCAAAGAGAAGCTTCTTTCAATACTGTGAAGAATGAAGGAACATCTGATGTATGCAATGAAGTTGAAGAAGAAGAGGAAAACTTTGTAAGGAAATTGAAAAGGGGATTAGGAAAGTATAAAAGTAAGTTACCTTTTAAATGTTTTAATTGTGGTAGAATTGGTCATTATGCCTATAAATGTCCTTTTGGAGAAAATGAAAATAGCAGCAAGGGTTTCAAGAGAAATAATTTCAAGAGGAATCTTCTTTCAAAAGAAGACTACAGTTTCAGAGAAGAAGTAGATCACTACCTATCAGATGAGGAAAAAGGAGAATCTCTATTCATGGCCAGGGTGATCTCACATGGTTCAGACAAGACTACAGATGAAGAAGAATATGAAGTTGATTTTGAGGGTGAACTTTTTTATGCTCTTGAAGACTTGGATTGTGCAAGGAAAAAGAATCAAGAACAAAGTGCTTTGATTGAGGCTAAGACAAAAGAATGTAGAAAACTTGAGAAAGAAATTTAGTCACTTAAAAGGGAGTTGGAGAAGGCAAGGCCTAGAAGATCAGATGATACTAAATGTACAGATCTCATCATGCCTTAAGGAAGATCTCTTCATGCAAGGCAATTCTCCATGAATAGGTTCAATCATGTTTTCTTTGGTTATTATTTTATCTACAACAAATTTGGTCATAAGGATATAGACTGCAAGTTTGAAATGAATAGAAGAAATCTTATAAGTAGGAATCCTCTTGCTTTACTAGTGGATGTCAATGTGGTATGTCAAATTTGCAACAAGTTTGGACATATAGAAAGATATTGCAGGAGTGATTTGGAAAAAACAAAATCTCAGTTGCTAGATGTTACTGAGCAAGCAAAGGAAAGTTATTCCTTCAAAAGGTAGGAGATAGATAATGGAGTTGAAGATTCAATGATTGTCCAAACAACATTTCATGCTCAAGGGCAATCAAATCTCTGGGTGATAGATAATGGATGCACAAATCATATGACAGGTGACAAGAGCAAATTCATCAATCTTGGTAAGTGGAACGGTGGACTGGTCAGGTTTGGAGATAACTCTTTTGCAAAAATCACTAGAAAATGTACTATAAGTATTGATGGAAAGTCTCAGACACATGATGTTCTTTATGTAGAAGGTCTCAAGCATAATCTTCTCAGTGTAAGTCAAATGTGTAGTGAAGGATATAGTCTCACATTTCATGGTAAAGGATGTGAAATCAAAAGAGAAAAATCTAGAAAACTGGTGGCAAAAGGATCTAAGACAGAGGCGACTTGTATAATCTAAAGGTAATCAACGGAAGGACTTGTCTTCTAGGACAAACAAATGAATGATGGATGGGGCACATCAACTTTGATAATCTTGTGAAGATCATATCCATGCAAGCAATAAGAGAGATGCCAAAGATCATCAAGCCTACAAGCACCTTATGCAAGGAATGTCAGATGGGGAAGCAAACAATTATAAGATTCAAGTCCAAGGAGTATTCATCTACAAGGCCATTAAAATTGGTCCACACTAATATGTGTGGACCCACCAGGACAAAGAGTCTAGAAGGTGAGAAGTATTTCATGTTGCTTATTGATGATTTCTCTAGAATGACATGGGTTACCTTCTTGAAACAAAAATTAGAAGCTTTCAGTAGGTTTAAGTTTTTCATGGCCATGATTGAAAATGAAATGAATACTAGAATCAAGTGTCTAAGGTCTGATAGAGGTGGTGAGTTCACCTCAAGTGAGTTTGAGTAATTTTGTGAAGAACATAAAATAAAAAGGCATTATTCTGCTATAAGAACTCTTCAACAAAATGGAGTAGTGGAAAGAAACAATAGAACAGTTCAAGAGATGGCTAGAACAATGTTGAGTGAACCCAAGCTACCATATACATATTGGAAAGAGGCAGTCTATACTATTGTCTACATTCTTAATAAAGGACAACTAAGAGTGCACAATACCAAGGCACCTTATGAGTTATGGTATGGAAGACCAACATCAGTCAAGTATTTCAGAGTTTTTGGAAGTAAATGCTACATCAAAAGGAATGAAGAAGGTCTGGGAAAGTTTGACTCAAAAGTTGATGAGGGAATCTTTCTGGGATATTCAACTAGGAGCAAATCCTACAAATGCTACAACAAAAGGCTGAGAAAGATAGTTGAGAGTGTGAATATTAAAGTGGATGAAGATTCACACCAAGTCACAAATGAGCAAGAAGATTGTTGGCTAGATGAACCTGCCTGCACAGAAGAAGAAGAAAAGGTTGAGGAAAAGAAAGAAACTCAAGAGAAGACTACCAAGACTCCTGCCAAGTACGTTCAAAAGAATCATTCAGAAGATCAGATAATTGGAGACAAGAATGAAGGAGTACAAACAAGAAGAAGATTTGCAAGAACAAATGAATAAGTAAGTTTTTCTTTACTGTCAAGAGTGGAGCCTAAATTTTTTGATAAAGCTCGCAAGGATGAAGGATGGATATAAGCTATGGAAGAAGAACTAAATTAGATAGAGAAGAATCAGATTTGGGAGTTGGTGCTAAGGCTTGTAGACAAGAATGTGATAGGTACAAAATGGGTATTCAAGAACAAACTGAATGAAGATGGAGAGTTGGTCAAGAACAAAGCAAGGTTGGTTTGCAAAGGTTATTTACAAGTTGAAGGTGTTGACTATGAAGAGACATTTTCTCCAGTGACATTTGTAGTTCATAAGGGATTCAAGGTATATCAAATGGATGTCAAATATGCTTTCCTAAATGGTGACTTAGAAGAAGAGGTCTACATAGAGCAGCCTGATGGATTTCAGTTATCAGAAGACCTAAACATGGTATGCAGACTTAAGAATTCTCTTTATGGCCTTAAACAAGCCCCTAGGGCTTGGTATGCAAGGTTAGATAAATACTTACTTCAGCAGGGTTTCAAGAAAGGTACCACCAATAGTAATCTTTACATCAAAATTGAAGGTGAACAAATTCTAATTTTTATTGTGTATTTTGATGATATAATTTTTTGTGGATATGATGAGATGTTTAAGAAGTTTGCAGGAGAGATGCAGAAAGAATTTGAAATGTCTATGTTAGGAGAGCTATCATTCTTACTTGGACTCTAAATTACTCAATCAAATGATGGCATCTTTATTTCTCAAGCAAAGTATGTCAGGGAGATGTTAAAGACGTTTGGTATGGAAGACTGCAAACCAGTGAGTACTCCTATGGTAATTGGTTGCCATTTGAGTAAAGGTGATGAGTCACATGAAGCTGATTAGACTCTGTATAGATCTATGATTGGAGGCCTACTATACCTAACAACATCAAGGCTTGACATCATGCAAGTTGTATGTTTGGTTGCAAGGTTTGAAGAATATCCTAAGGAAACACATGTGAAGGAAGTCAAAAGAATATTTAGATATTTGAAGAGCACTCTGGAACATGGACTGTGGTATCAAAGGGGTGATGAATTTTCCCTGAGTGCTTATACTGATACAGAGTGGGCTGGTAGTGTTGATGATAGAAGAAGTACCAACGGATGAGCTTTCTTTTTGGGAGATAGGTTGGTCTCATGGATTAGTAAGAAGCAAGATTTAGTGTCCTTATCAACAATAGAGGTAGAGTATATAGCTGCAGCAGCTTGCTGCACTCAAGTACTATGGATGAAGCAAACATTGAAGGATATCAAGATAGAATATGATGAGCCCATTCCTATTCTTTGTGACAATACAAGTACCATAAATATCTCAAAGAATCTAATGATGCATTCTAGAACCAAGCACATATCTATCAGGTATCACTTTTTGAGAGAGAAGGTTGCAAATCAAGAAGTCAGATTGGAGTATGTGCCTACAAAGGATCAAGTTGCAGACATCTTTACAAAGGCACTTTCTAAGAACACATTTGAGTATCTCAGACAGAAGTTAGGGGTGATTGCCCCTCCTTCTAACTATATGCATAGATGGTGCATCTATCTAGGGGGAGCAGTTCAAGACATATCTTTATCCCTGGATTGATGGAGCCCACCTCTCAGGGGGAGCAGGTAGATAAGAAGCTAAGAAGGATGACAAGGAAAAATTAGTCAGGGGGAGCTGACAAATAAGGAGCAGTGAAAGAAGAAGAATGATGATAGGGGGAGCTAAAGGAAGATCAATTTAGAAGAAGACCACTAGCCCTTTGTCCTTGATGTCAAAGGGGGAGAAATTTGCATATCAGGTTAAGTGTTTCCATCAATGCCAAAGGGGGAGATTGTTACATATGTTTTGTCATTGATGTCAACAGCGTGATGTTCAGTGATGGATAGGATTGCATATTTGTAAATAGTGCTAAAGGTTGGAAGTGGAAGTGATGATCATTCGATGAGATGCCAAAGGATAGTGATGACTAAGGGAAATTGTTGTAGAATGTTGTGAGACAGAGAAACAAAGTGATGAGTATATGTTGAGGTGATCAGAGAAGAAGAAAAAGGAGTAATAAAGATATGGATTAGAGAAATTATGAAGTAAAGGGTAAGATGATGAATGTCATGTACTATGTATACTGATTGGAACAATATCATCCATACACAGTTGTACCCTATCTTCTGAAGTTCATGCAGAAGTGAAAGTTGTGAGCAGAACAATGTGCTAACATGAAGATTCTTGTTTTGTTGGAAGGAGTTGTGTTTGATATTAAGAATGAAGTCTCTGGTGTGGTGAATATTGTATTTCTTATTTCCTGAGGAAAGGCATTGCTTTAGTCTTGAAAGAAATATTCTGGAGGTCCAAGGCATTGGAGTTTGCACCAAAGCATTTTGGGAGAATGCTCTGCATTCCTCCGCATTTGAAGGTATGGTGTTGTGATTTGGAAATTAGTTAGAGACAAGTATGAAGTTTGTATGTTTCTAATTTTAGAGCTTAGATGTTTCTGTAGAAGATTCTAGAGCTCGCAGAGTGAAGACAGAGGTTCAGAATGATCGCAGTCAGGAGGTGTCAGAGAAATGCTCTACATTTCTCTGCTTTCAAAGATGAAGTCTTGTGGTTTGGAAGATGGTCAGTTATAAATGAGAATATTGTTATATTCAAGTTTCAGTTGTTTTGATGTACCACAGAAGTTCTCTAAAGTTAGCAAAACAAAGAACTATCATGTTGTTGATTATGGTTATCTGGAGGAGATAGCAAAAGCCACCACATTTCATCGCAGTTTATCTTTTGTCTTTGGTTTTTGGAGGATGAGTTCATATATTTAGTATGATTATTTTTTTTAGGTTTCAGGTGCTTAACTGCACCACAAGTTGGTTTTTCAATGCTCTATCTCAAGACTGGTTATTCAATGT
Source organism: Cunninghamia lanceolata (assembly GCA_027924645.1). NCBI lineage: Eukaryota > Viridiplantae > Streptophyta > Pinopsida > Cupressales > Cupressaceae > Cunninghamia > Cunninghamia lanceolata. The sequence goes on along the minus strand of BSBN01000095.1, from coordinate 3,951,684 downwards.
TTGTATATGATACCAGGTTTAGTATCTGTTTACTTGTGCCAGAACCAAATCATATATTTTAGAGGAAGGAATGTGAGAAGGTTTGTGGAAGTCTTATGTTTCTTGTGAAATGATCTGCATGATGCTAATTAGTCTCTCTGGTACCATTTTTGTTCTGGAGCTATTTTGTGGAAGGAGAAGTATTTGTTGGACCGACCTCAAGTGTTTTGATGATCCTGCCAGATATTTTGAATTGTGCGCTAGCTTGGAAGAATGTGTTAAGGAAAGAATAGGTCCCAATTATCATTTGGCTTGAACTACATTGGATTTCTACATCTTTTGGATGTCGACTTGGTATGGCCATTGCACGTTTCATGTATACACATTTCATCTTGGCTGACATGGGAGAAAGAATTTGTAATTTGTGGAAGGTATAAATAAAAGATTTTGTTTGGTGTGAAAGGTAAGAGTGTGTGAGAGGGTGAGAGGTTATGTGAATGAGTATGAAAGTGAGTGAGTGTGTATGTGAAGATGTGTTGAAGGGAGCAGTGTTTGTGGTGCAGAAGAAGTGAAGATTTGAGTCAGAGTGAAGTGTGTGGATGTTGCGGAGGTGTCTAATCAGTGAGGTCAGTTGAAGGTGATGTTCAAAGGTTGTAGCCTCATTTTGTAAGTGTTGTAGTATTATATTTAGGGAGTTGCAGCTTCTTTTGGGTTGTAGCCCATAAATAATATTGTAAATCTTATTTTTATTTGTGAGGCTGGATTTGGACAGTAGATCCAAGCAACTTGCTCACCTTGGTTTTTCCCTTCTAAGGTTTTCCACGTAAATCTGGTGTTGTGGTTGAGTGCTCATGTGTTGTGCTTTGATTTATGTAATTTGCTTTATCATTTGTTTAAGGGAGTAAGAAGATTTTGTTGATAAAGTTAATTTAGAATAAAGTTTTACGATATACTGATTCACCCCCCTCTCAGTATATCATTGTGTTCTAACACTTTTACCCTTGTTCAATTTTCTTATTTTAGCTAAAGAAAGTAATTGAGATATTAGAATAATGGTTTGTATTACATAAGTTGAAGAGATTACTAAGAGAGAGGAAGTTCATTACTTTAGATAGCTCCAAGCTACTCTGGATAAGTATTTGAATTAATAATATTGCATACACATTGGTTTTGAGTAGTTTTGTTGTGAAGCCTATATTCTTCCCAAACATGCTTTGTTTATTAAATTGAGATTCTATTTCTTACCTAGAGTGCAATTGGACAAGGAGGAGTTTGTGTGTTACTTTTAAGATAGATTTACTAATACACATAATTTTGGTACTTTTCAAGCTAAGTGTAGCCAAGTAGTGTTTTAGGTTGGCACCCATGAATAGTTTATCGATCCTAACATGGTATATTTAATCCAAAATAATATATTCTAGGTTGTTGGAGTAGAAAATCTTGCTCTAGAGGATAATATAACAAAGTTATTATAGGATCCTAAGATGATTATGTTGAAGGCAATGATGAGAATCTATATGAGGAAGGGCAAATAGATCATATGATCCTATTGAAGACTTTGATGGATATAGAGGACCATGATTACTTAGGGAGTGAGATGAAGCAAGATGCTTATGTTAATTCTAGGAATGAGATGGAGCCTATTGTGAATTTGTTAGTCCATATTGTGCAACCTACTCTTGCTCAAGGCAATGGACAAAGATTATTTTTAGTGACCAAAGATGAACATTTGTTGCATTGTGAATTCCTAGACCTGTTATTATGAACAATGCAATGGATCTTATTGTGGATTTATTTGTTTTGGATGAAAGTGTTGGCAAGAGACACTGTGTGGCTTCATGAGTGTTGTCATTGATGGCAACAAAGTTTATCCCACACATCCGCAGCACATAGTATGTCTCTATTGGAAGACAGATTGAAGAGTGTTTTGGTCCGGTGAACAAGAACAGAGCATGCAGCAAGGTTTGACAATCAGGTTTGGATCTCTTAGAGGGTGTAACTCAGAAAGTGCAGACTTGGTAAAGTTAATAGGAGTGTCATGCCTACTATATTCCAGAGATTGAGCCTCTGGTAATGAATGAGTGAAAAGATATGAGCATCTAAGTGTTGGGTTCCTGACAGGTAGAGTAGACTGAGGAAGAACTGACCGATAGAGCATTAGACTTTAATCCGGATGAGAAACTGAAGGTGATCAAGATTTTTGAGGGATCATTCATGGTTGGTCGACATGATTGATGACTTCCAAGTCTATGTCTTTGACACGCATCACATATTAAGCATGGATTCAGTTGACAGATTATTGTCTTGAAAATATCTTGAGTATTCCGGTTGTCGACTAGAAAGATGTTGAAATCCTTGGTGCGGATATATATACCAGATGGATTTCAGTATGAAGGTGTGTGAGTGTGGAAATAGTGTGTGAGATAAGGCAGAGAGCAGAGTGGAAGCAGCAATACAAGTCTGGTATGTGATAGAACAATAGCACCAAAGCAGAGGAAGAATGGAGTGCAGCAGATCAATATATTGAGCCTAACTGAAACTAAACCTCAGCATATGTGGATGCCTCTCATCAGTTCAAACACTTGGTTACCTTCCATAAACATTGTAGATAGTAAGTCTCTTGTAGGCAGTGTGCCTCTTGTGAGCAGTGTGCTCGGGCAGTGAGCCCTAATTGGCAATTGCCATTTTTGTACTTCTTATTCTTTTAACAAGGAATACAATCTTGGGTTAGTCACCTCGTGGTTTTTCCCTTAACAGGGTTTTCCACGTAAAAATCATTGTGTTATGTGTGTTGATTTTATTTCTACTTTCATGGTTATGTATGCTTATAAGTTTTGAAGATGCACTATTTGTTAAAGAAAGAAAGAAAGTTAAAATATCAAAGATAACTGATTCACCCCCCCTCTCAGTTATCTACCTTGTTTCCAACAAAAAGTAACTATGAAATGGAAATCCCCCCCAAAATTGCTGTAATTAGTGATGAAGTTGTAAAGATTTTGGGATCACCAAGTGAAGAAATAATCTATGATCATGAGAATGTTTGTGCAATTTGTCTAGAACCTACGGAAAATAGTTGTGGGGATATGAAATAGTTTCTCTGCAAGCATATGTATCATTAGAAGTTTATTTTGAGATTCGTTAAGATAAAAAAATCAATGTCCCATAGGTCGTGAAGAATACAACTACAAGGAAAGCTTGTTAAATTGAAAACCATAATAAGAATAAGTTGGACAAACTACACCATGCTTACATGTGCTAGTAGTAATCAAGAGGTGAAAACCATAATAAACACTTATTATGGTTTTCACCTCTTGATTACTACTAGCACATGTGAGTGTGGTGTAGTTTGTCCAACTTATTATAATTTGTGAATTTCTTGGGACTATCCATTAGAATGCAATGTTGGACAAAATAGTTTTTGTTTTATCTTCTACACTTTTCTATGTTTGTAGGTTTATGATTTTTTAATAGAGAGTGACATGATAAAGACTATACCCTAATGGTTCACATGTATTGTCATTTATTGTATAAATCAATCAAATCATAATTTTGTAAAACTAATAATGTTAATCAAGAGTTATTTGTGATCACCAGGTGAAGAAATAAATTATGATCATGAGAATGTTTGTGCAATTTGTCTAGAACCTATGGAAAATGGTTGTGGGGATATGAAATAGTTACTATGCAAACATATGTATCATCAAAAGTGTATTTTGAGATCCACTAAGATAAAAAAAAATCAATGGCCCACAGGTCACGAGGAATACAACTACAGGGAAAGCTTGTCAAATTGAAAACCATAATAAGTGTTTCTATGTTTTTCACCTCTTGATTACTACTAGCACATGTGAGTGTGGTGTAGTTTGTCCAACTTATTATAATTTTTGAATTTCCTGGGACTATCCATTAGAATGTAATGTTGGACAAAGGATTGTCCATTAGAATTTGTTTTATCTTCTACACTTTTCTATGTTTGTAGGTTTGTGATTTTGTAATAGAGAGTGACATGATAAAGACTATACCCAAATGGTTCACATGTATTGCCATCGATTATATAAATCAATCAAATCATAATTAAATGTAAAACTAATATATGTTAAACAAGAGTTATTTGTGACAAGATTGTTGAATGTGTATCTCAGATTTATTGTACATCTAATTTTGGTGTCTTTGCAAATAAATGTCCATATTGATAAATTATGATATATTGAATGCCACTTCTTTTTAATATATTCATCAAAATCTCTTAAATTATTGCGTCCATGAGATTGTTATAAACTAGTAGAAGTATCTAAAGATGTTACTAGATGGATCCAATTTTGGCATCTTTGCAAATAACTATCCATATCAATAAATTATGCTATATTGAATGCCACTTCTTTTCAATATATTCATCAAAATCTCTTAAATTACTACGTTCATGAGATTGTTATAAACTAGTAAAAGTATCTAACTTGAGCCTCTTGAGGGTTGAGATGATGTCATTCTCTCATTCCATTCTTGGCTTTTTGAGTGATGGAGATCATGGTCCCAAGCCCAATTGCCAAAGATAGCACAATCTCTACCTCATCGCAATGTTGTCACAATGATCTTGACTCATGATTAAGTAAGTTTTTCACTTGAGTTTCCATGCTTAGTGCATTAGTGTTGCATGCCTTGTTGAAAGATTAGGTGTGTAGTGCAATGCACTGACGTCACATGTGTATCACAAAAAAAACATTCATCCATTAATGTCTTGGTTGAAAGATTGGAGCATTATAGTTTCCTAAGAGATAGGAGATTTGCATCTATTTCCTACTTAAATCTATAATTTTTATTTATAATTTTAAGAGAATGTTTTCAATAACTACAAATTTCAAATAAAGATCAACCAAAATACAAAGCTAAGGGCATTCTTATATTAACATTTGAATCAAACAAGTATAGTCTTGGAAAAATAAACAAATATAGTTTGAGTTTTATAATCTCTCTTTTACTTTGATTTTAATTTATTATGTAATTGATCAATTTAATGTTGACTTTAGTTTTAAATTCATATTTGTGGGTAAAAGTTCAAACATGTGTCACACTTTTGACCAACTAAATAGTTTCTATAGAAACAATTTCACCCTAAATAGTTTCGAGAGAAATAGTTTCACCTGAAACCATGTAGCACCTATGTGGCATTACATGGCATAAGAAGTTCTACCCAGAACTTTTTGTAGGAATACACACAACACTGAGAGGGGGGTGAATCAGTGTTAACAATTTTAACACTTTTTACACCTTTTGATAAATTTAACTTCACAATTATAGAATTCTTCAGATAGATAAAAAGATTATGCAGAGTATCAACACAAAATTTGACACAAGAAATTTCCCGAGTGGAAAACCCTCCTGGGGTATAAAAACCACTCAACTGCCTCACTGGCTTAACAAAAATTTTAGATTTACAACTGTCTCACTGACATTACAATTTTGCCTCACTGGCATATTGTACTTCTCTGCATGTCTCACTGACATTACAACATCAAAATTTCATTGAAAAGATCAGGGGGTTTCCCTATTTCAATAAAGCAACACCTTATTTCTTCTTTTAAAAAAAACAAAAATATACTCTTTGCAATCAAATCAATCTTCAACTATCATCATCATCTACAATTAATCAATTTTGATCTTCAAAATACTTCATACCTGCAATATACAAAAAATACATCTCACAACAAAAATCCCATTCTCAAAAACTTCTCACACACAACAAGATCATCTCTCTTATCTGCTTAAGAACACACCCCTACAAATTAAAAAATCACACCATCAAAAATGAACTTTCAAGTTTTTAATTCGGTTCAACTTCCAACCCATTCTTCTTTTTGCCTTCAAAACAAATCACATTCTTGTCAAAAAGAAAAAAAGAGAAAAAACAAACTCTTGAAGATCTGCCTTTTCATATTCTGCACCTTTAGAAACATTCCCAATTGCACTCTTTCTTTTACAGAACTTTCTATCTTCAATGTCTCTTGAACTTTGGTGAAGGATGTGATAAAAAGCAAGTTTTATTTCTAAAGGAAGCAAAGCAACCGTCAAATTTAACAACAGTCTACTGACCGTTGGAGGCTCTTGCTATTTTAAACCTTATCCCTCCGATGTTCGCAGCCCGCCACATGCCAATTCAAAAATGGTCGTAGATCAAGCTTTTCCCGCGGTATGTACCAATCTTTGACCTATTTACCGGGCGCCCTAGGCATCGGGGCCGGTAATGCCAACGACACACTAACCCTTAAGTTGTCACTTAAGTGACTATCACCTCCTCAACCGGTCAACTGGCAATTAGAACAAAAGGTTATGACGTTTGTTTAAAGACTTTTTAGAACATGATTTATGATCTTCAACTTAGAGTTTAGTGAGCTCACATAAGAATATTTTGCCCCAAGTATGAAATTGATACCCACATCTAATCAAGACATATAACTTGCACTAACATAAATTAACACAGAAGACATGATTTGAACTGAGATCAAGACTCCTTGAAGTACCCTTCTGCCAACCATATAGAAGATCAATACTATGTCTTGTCATGATCATCATATGATGAGAAGAATTCTCATGAACAACATAACCTCCATTGAAGAAGATAATATCCTTGCTTGAACAAACATCTTGTGAAAAACAACATCCTGATACATGATCAACTTCTGATTAATTCCTGCCATGATCAACTGTGAAATGCTTGATCAAATGTCCCTGATATTTTGACATCAATGAAAAGACAATATGCTCAATAGATATGTGCTACACTTTTTCTCTCGAAATTTTTATACATAAAATCCAATTTTGAATCCGAAAAAGGTGTTTATTTACATGGAGATTTTCAGGCAAGTGAGTTTCACTTGAAACTTTTCTGAGTGATACCATCTCTCCCAAAATTGCCTATGTGGCATCTCATGTGGCAACCAACCCCCCCATTTTCAACAAATAAAATAAAATTTCAAGTTCAACTCCAAATTTCTCCAATCAAAGGGAATTTTCATGAAACTCAGAAAATACCCTTTGGTAAATGTCAGATTCTAGAACTTAGAAATATATTTTCTTTTATATTTTGATTAGTTCTATTAGGATTATTTTAAATCTATTGTAAGTAGGTTATTATAATCAAACATGCAGCTGATTAGAAATTAAAAAGAAAAATAGTAAAATATACTTAAATTGTTTGAAAAATATACAATGCATTAGAGGAGAGAATCATCTCCAAGAGGGTATAATTTTTTTATTTTAATGATAAAAAATTTAGACAAAACTTGACGTCCTATGAAAACTATGCCAATTTGAGTAAATTTGACTTACAAAAATTATTAAAAAATAAATATTCATCAAAAATTAATTTTTTGTAGGAGTGAACCTCTTGAGTAGAGAGAGTCCACTCCCCTACCCCCTCAAATCTATTTTTATGGATTTTGTGTTGTTAAACCTTGGTGGGTATTGTTCTTCTTGTTTGAGTGTTTGCATTTATTGTGTTGTGGTGTGCACCCATGTGTAGATTGACCTCCAAGCTCGGGGGTGACCCTCTTGCAGGTCTATGGTAGGGTGGAGAGCGTTTTGGTGGCTTAGAGTTTTCCCTTGTTGTTTATTGCAGGTTGTGGTGTTGAGTCTTTTGGAGCTTGGAGAAAGAGTACATCTTTTTTGTGTTGAGCATGTTGTTGGCTAGTTGAGAGCCATGGTTATTTCTTCACCATTGTAAGGGTGTTGTGAGAGTGGAACTCTCTTATGTTTTTACAAACTGAAATTTCTATGTAATCACATTTCATTTAAATGTCATTTGGTAGTGGTTTCCTTCTTGATTTTATTGTTGTTCAATATATGTGTTGTTGTCTTGAGTTGCAAAAATATTCCAAAAAAAAATGTATATATGCATGTTGCTGTTTTATGTTGCAAAAGAGAAATAAAATTATTAAGTTGCTATTGGTATTTGGACTGTGAAAAGAAAGTTACAGTTGTTGCTTTAAATTTCTAGCTATGAGCTTGTTTTTCCTTCAAAAAAAAAATACATGTTTAAATTCCTTACATTTACCTTGCCTTTTAAAACATTTAGTTCACCGTTTTCAGAAAAGAAAATTACTGTATATTGTGCATAATATAGAAATTTATTTGGAAAAAGTTCTATACACATGTCTTAAAAAAAAATTCTTCTTTATGTTTCCTGTATCATTTATGACAACAAGTGTATTTTTATTAGAAATTAATTTACCTTGTAAGATATATATATATATATATATATATATATATATATATATGATGGAAGCAGGTTGTCATTGATGTCAAAAAGGAGTTTAGTTGTTTGTCATGAGGTCACTTTCAGTGACAGTATCTTGTCATTGGTTACAAAAGATGTTGGGTATTGCAAAGATGTTCCAAATCATATCAGGTATGCTTCATTTATGTCTTCCTCATCAGGACTATTGGTATGATGTTGTATTGGTTTGGTAAAGAATGTTTGGTAAAGCAAAGAATATTTCACATGATGTCTTCATGGTTACAATGTGGGCTTTCATGCTTCTAGCTTAGTTGGTTATCACATCTATTGCTTCATGGTTGGTGATCTTGTTGGTTGAGATTACATCAGGATGTCAATAATGTGATCTTGTGGTTTCATTTCAAGAATTCACTTGGTTCATTCTTTTTGTTGATACCAAGATTGTTGTCATGCTATTCACAATAAGGTTGCAAAGATTGTTTTAGGATGTCTTAAGGACATGAGAAGAAAGGTGTTCAAAGGAAGAGTTGTCATTCCAAATCAGAGTAATCTCATGGTGTCAAGTGACATAGTAATCTAATGGTGACTTCATTATATGCATTACATGTGCAATGTAAGGCCATGATATTTTAGGACTTCAAGTATATTGCTGCCAGTAAAGAAGAACTTATATTCAGATGATTCCATGATATTAAAAAATTTAAATGTATATCAAGAAGGTTTATTGAATAATGATCAAGGGCTATAAAAGATTGTTTAACATCTAAAATCCTAAGTCTTTTATCTTATCCTCTAAGTGTCTTTTCTGCCCGTCATACATGGTGATCACTTTTGTTCTAATTTGTTGTTGACCTACTAGTGGAGGTAATTTCACTAATGTTTACTTGTTAAAGGGTTTGCTACTCATTCTGTCCACTGGCCTCTTTGACCCTTTACCTTTTGCACCGGTCTCTTTATGAGCGCGATGAGCACCATTTTAGATCAAAGGCCCTTTTTAAATGCGAAGTGGGTGCGATTTAGGAGATCATTGGTCTCAATTTAAATTTAGGCTTCCTCTTATCTGTGATAATTTTGACATTCAAATGGTAGTCAGAGATAAAGATTAAAGAGTTTTTTGAGGCAGTTTTTTAAGGAAAATAAAGGTAGATTTTTGTGATGTATTAAAGGCAATTTTTTTAGATTCTTTCTAATTTGGTTTTTTTGCCTCTCGTGCAAGTGAAAGCTTTAAAGATGGAATTCTTTTTAAGAAATAAAAAGTGAAGCATTTTTTTAGGAACTTAAGAGTTTCTTTTTAAGGCGGGTTTTTCATCCAAATTGAAGATTTCTTTTTGAGGCAGATTGGTTTCATGCAGATGATTTTTTTTAAGGCAGAATTCATTATGAAGTCAATGGGCTTGAATATGAAGAGGAGTTTTTTTGGGGAATTGAATTTATTGAAGATATTTTTTAGGGCAATTTAAGAGATCAAATTGGTAAAGATTGTTTGCAGATGATTTTATTTTTGCAGATTGAAATTTTTGGAAGGGTCTTTGAAGTGCACAGAGGAATATGAAGAGTTTTTGTTGGAATTAATTGAAGATTTTTTTTGTGGAGATATATTTTTGATGTAGGGATAATAATGAAGACATTAATGCTCATATTGAAAAGGTTGAGAAAGGAATATGAAAGGTTATGTTGTTTTGCAGATGAATTGATTTGTGAAGACACTTCATTTTTGTTAACAAAGGCAGATTGAAACAATCCATTGATGATTTTATTTAGTGATATATGATGAATATCATTCATTTTTTTTATTGAGAAAATGAAAGGTTTCTTTTTTATGAGAAGAGAAAGATGGACCAGAGAAATAAAGAAAATGAATGGTTATGCAAAACAAAGGAATTTAATCTTATTTTTTGCAGATTCCTTATTGATGAAGATATAGATGCAGAGTTCAATATGAGGATTGAGAAGAATATGAAAGGACATTTTCTTTCTTATATAATGGTATTGCAGATGCATTGCAAAATTGAAAAGGGTGAACCAACATGCAGAGATTTTTTGTGAAGAAATAGATGAATCATAATTTGAGAGATATATGAGATTATATTTTTTGAATCAAACAAGGATGAAGATATTATGCAGAGAATTTACAAATTGAACCATGCCAAGTATGAAGACACAGATGATTTGATTGTGCAAAGATCATGAGATTGACATTTGGATTGGATTGAGAAGACATGTTTTGTAACGGTGCAAATCAGATTGAGTTGCAATCATTTCTTGCACATTTTGCAGTATGTTTTGATGATGGTGATTGTTTATGCCAGTGAGGCTTGTAGGTCAGTGAGACCATTTGTCAGTGAGACATGTTATGCTAGTGAGGCATTGATGTAAGTCAGTGAGACTTTTCTATATGCTAGTGAGGCAATCACAAGTCAGTGAGACTTTGTAAAGTTGAAGATTTCATACTTAAGCCAGTGAGGCATTTTGAGTGGTTTTTCTACCCCAGGAGGGTGTCATATTCTCATAGCTTCATTTACCATACGTGATTTATGTGATTGATCATTTGTTGATTAATTGTTCAAGTAATTAGTTCAAATTGATAAACATCATTGTCAATTTTGAAAAGTTGTAAAACTTGTGTTTTTACACAACACTGATTCACCCCCCTCTCAGTGTTGTCCTAGACTCCAACAATATATATATATGTGTGTGTGTGTGTGTGTGTATATATATATATATGTATATGTATATACACACACACATACACACACACACATATATATACGTATATTTATATATATACACACACACATATATATATGTATATGTATACATATACATATATATATATATATATATATATTTATATATATGTGTGTGTATATATACGTATATATATGTGTGTATATATATGTATATATATATATATACACATATACACACACATAAATATACATACATATACATATACATTTAATTTATTTGAGTATTTAAAAATACCAGATAGTGTAGTTGTGTGAATATATATATATATATATATATATATATATATATATATATATATATATATATATATATATATATATATATATATATACATATACATTTAATTTATTTGAGTATTTAAAAATACTAGATAGTGTAGTTGTGTGAATATATATATATATATATATATATATATATATATATATATATATTCTTTTGCCAATATATATTTTATTTATTTTAAATACTTGGCTGTTTGTTTTTGGCAAAGGATAAATTATAATATAAAAAAAAAGGATATTCTAAATAATTGTTGGTAGGGCAAAATCCCTATGGCTGGGTCATAAGGCCATGGTGTAGGAGGGCCTTATTTTGTTGCAGCTTTTAAAAAAAAAGGACAATGGGGGGGGGAATGGATCCCCCCCGTCCGCCCTCAGTGGAGGGTGGGTGGGGAGGCCGCCCACCCCCTTAACCTCTGATTTGGCGTTAAACGCCCTCCTTGCAACTGAGGTTCCAACGCCGACCTCTATTTTTGTGCCGCCAGTTGGCCATTCTTTGCTGCAACCTGTAAACATTATTCCTTTCAAAAGATATATATACTTTTGTCACCTATGTATTCTTTATTATCATTCAAAAAACAAATTCATCTGTAGTTGTTGACTGGTTTTATTTTTAACAGAACAAAATATATATATAATATAAAAAAAAAGAGAAATGGGTAAGCAAATAGGGTTATAAACAATGTGTATACCTCCTCTGTGCAAACATCCATGGCAGCCCCAAACCCTTAACCTGAAACAAAATGTAGAAGGAAGAAAAGAAAGAGAAGGAGATGAGATTAGGGTTAGAAGAAAATAAAATAGAAAATGAGAAGAGAGGATAGGTAAATCTTTTAAGGTTAGGGCTTGGGATGAGTTAATAATATTTTATTCTTTTAGGGTGAGGAAATTTAAAATTATCTTCCCTCTTTCATGCCTTTTAGACTTGACTTAATTATTCTTTTGCCCATGGGGTATATTGTAGATGGGTTTAAATTTGGTATAGGTATTTAAATTTATTGGGTGGGAATATAATTTTATTTATATCTAGGCCTTAATTTTCCTAGGGAATTTTAATTAAATGTTTGGGAAAAGTTTTACAAGTGGGATTAATTATATTTAAACCTTACTTTTGTCTAGGGGATTAAGTTTTTTTTAAGGGTTTAGACGAAAGGTTAGTTAAATACTTCTTTTGCAAACTTTAATAAAAATTTTGTAATGGTATTTAAAAATTATTTTAGACGTTGGGGCTATGCATAATTAATCTATTACTTTATTGATGTAATTAGTTTAATCAATTTAATGTTACCTAGATATTTAAACCTAGATGTTAATGGGAAAATGATTGTATAATCAAGCGTATTTGTTTATATTTTTATATTTAATTATTTTAATTTTCGATTGGCTTGGTAGGAGTGCCTTTTAATTAACTATTTTGCATGTATGTCCAAGAGGCGTTATGCTGCTGGATTTTTCTAGAATTTAGGGTTGACTAGATTAAATATTATATGAGGCATTTATTTAATATTTTAATAGTTGTGTGTTGTAATTATGGTTTTAAAGGAATTTTATATTAATCTAATTTATTCTTTAGTAATAGGGTTTGGATTTCAATGCATGTCGAAATCCCTCCACTTCACTTAGGAATCTTAGGGTTAGCGCTGAATTTCGATTCTAACCCTATTGGCGATACTCCTCGTGTTGCATAACCCCTTAGTCGGCTATCATCACGCAGGGGATTATGGAAGGTATTCGCACTACCCTGAAGATGGATTGGCATGTTTACGCCTTATGCGTATTGCCATCGAGCACACTGATGTGTGCGAGGGGGTTTCTAGGGATACGTGGAGAAGTTTTTGATATTTCGTGTCATGACCACATGACAAATGTGGACATGACACGTGTTGCGTGTCGTGGCCTCATGGGAAATGTGGGCATGACACATCATGATGAATGGTGGATGTGCTCCAATGATGCTTGATAATGATAATTGATATGTATGTTGATTACTCACATTAGCAGCATAACATTAATTGAAACTTGTGTGTTTATGGATCTCTTTCTTCTCATTCCTAGCTAGCTATCTTCTCATTCTAGTTCTCTAGTTCTAGGAGAAATGACTTGGTTGATAGTGATATTTGTGATGAGACTTGAAATTGCCTTTATTTCTTATGCTTATTTCTTGTTTTATAGAACATTTTCCTAAACAATACCTGACACTTTATATTAAATATTTGAAGTATGAAGCACTAAGAACTGATATATAATATTCTGATAAATGATTATGTGATTTGATAATTATTCTAAAAATGTGATAGTATGTTATATTGATTATGGTGATTTTAAGTATGGAAGTATTATGAAATAAATTAGCTAACCCTTCATGCAACAAGATAGTAGGTACTTGCAGCCAAGGTTGCTTGGAACCTACATCCATAGAATTAATCATCTGCAACTGAAGGAGTAGGTACCCATAGCCAAATGAGTAGAATCCTGAATATGAAAGAACTAATTTTGCAGTGACGATCCTACTCACCAATGACTTATTGAGCAACAGTGATGCCTTCCACAGAAAATAAGGAGGAACTCAAAGTATCAATAGATAGTGGCGAAGAATTGGAGCAATCTTTTAGGATTGCATAAGTTACGCCAATTGTTTGCATATCTCTGTTACTTTTGTTTCCTTCATCATTAGTTGAAGAGTTATATTAGGATTGTACTCTTTGAGCAATTTTAGTTGTAAGCAAGTTTTCTCTTTGTGTTTTGCTAGAATAAAACAGTCATCTTCTTATGTTCTAGGGAAGAGTTGACACATGCAGCTAAGTCATTAAGAGTTCAGCTTAGTTAAGAATAGATAGGATGAGTCTATATATTTAGAATATTTTGTGTAACAAATATCTAGAGTTTTTATTATCAGCAGTTTGTATTATGTTTTTCTAAAATCCATTAAGGTACTTTCCAGGTTCAGTCAATGTTGTGCAATAATTAGTTAAGAGATTTAATTAAGATCTTTCTAAGGATACAACTTCACCCAAGCAAGAACCCCCTTGAGGTACATCTATAACTCTTTTGTTAGTAGCTAGTTATTGGTAATTTCAGTAGTTTTGATCATACGCATTTCATATAAATAATGGATTAATGACAATAGAGATAACATGTACCTGTAGCTTAATAGAACTTACAACATTGATAATAGCCCATAGCAATTTATGTACTTTATCAAAGTTTATAATATAGAATTTTCTTTATAAGCAATTATTTTCTATACACAACCTCTTAGGACAACCTTTAGGAATTCTTCAATTGTACATACAATACAGGTACCATCTAAGGAGATACGTCACCTAGTTTGACAGTGTAAATGTAACACATTATAACTAGTGGGTTGCTTGATAAGGGATACCCTAATCCGTTGAGTAGAGTCCATGCTTACACTACATCAAATTTATTGGTTAATAATGGAGTTAGACATTTTTGGCATCATTGCTGGGGATGGTGCTAAGTTTTAGAGTTTCTAGGTTTTTCAATTACTTTTCTTGTTTTCCTAGTATACAAATTTTATTTTTCAGCATTTAGGACTATTAGATATCACACCCAATATCAAATTATCAACTAACATTGTGCAAGAAGAAAATCATTGCTCAAACACCATTGCATGCGGTGGAGAGATCCCCTAGGGAGATTTCTTCCAGCAATTCAGAATTAAGAAGAGGTAACAAGAACATGCGAAGACACAGAAGGAATACACCCAATTGAACCCACAATCTTCAAAGCACAACTACCTGAAGCCCCACCATTATTTATTTTGATTCAAGGATCCAACGAATTTCCTTCTCAAATCCCTCTTTCTTCTTCCTATAGCCTAAGTCAAAATGCCACCATGGGTGATGTAGGAGTTGAACCACTACCAGAAACTACAACCTTCTAATTTCCCATAATTTATCAGACTAGGCATAATGCTATGAAGAATATTTCCCCTTCTACCCTTCCTAATTTCCATGGTCTCATTACAAAGGACCTAGATACTTTTATATTTGAATTTGATGTCCTTTATCAAAGTTATGATTATACAACTGATGGACACCATCTAAAACTATTTTTAGCTACACTCAAGGATGCTACCTTGAGGTGGTTCATGGGACTGGGAAGAGATGTAGTACCTGACTGGAAAAACATGAAAGAAAAATTCCTCAAGAAATACAAGGATTACTGCAAAGGCCAAAACATGAGAGGAGATGATATTTTTAGACTGACACAAAAGGAGGAAGAACTTTTGGAGGACTATGTGGAAAGATTTTTGTTTTGCCTGCAAAAAACTTAGCAGAGTAGACTAATCTCCATATTCTCTCAAGATTATATTCTTGTGAGGTGTCAATGAAGAATGCATGAATGCCTTAGACCTGATTGGAGGCGGTGATATTTCTAGACTTGCATTTGATGAAGTTTATCAGACATGTAGAAACTATCACGCTCAACCATGAATAAGTCATGCAGTTGAGATCAATGACAACTACGAAAGTAGTTGCGGGTGTATCCAGGTTGGATCTTAGTAATCTTCTCAAAGACATGAAGTAGGACATTATTAATCATATGACAACACAATTGGATACATTGAATGCAAAGAAGAAACATGAAGAAGTAGAAGTAGCATTGGTTGAGTTCTGTCCCCACTGTCACCGTAAGAAAATAGAATGCAATTGCAAAAGGGTGTCCAACATTACTGAAGACAGGCAGGAGTGACCAGACTTTAGAACTCTAGAAGATGAAGAAGGTCAGGTATTTTACCTAGCCTAGTGTAAGCATGGCAACAAAGACAAGGTATTCCTCCAGATCCTTTATCTTATAATGCTTCATTTCTAGGTTCTTTTTCAAACACTCCTAGTTGGTATAATGTGCCATGGAATAATGTGCCACCTCAACCTTGATCAACTCTGTCACCACTTGTGTGGGCCCCACAACAAGGAGTATAGACACAACAACCATATCAATCTCAAGCCCATAGCCAACAGTGCTAGCCACCCCAAAACTTATGGCAACAATAATGGAGGGGGAATCAACCTTGGCACAACCCAAACACTGGTTACTCACAGCCATAGTAGGATTTGCCTCGGTAGCCAACTATTATGCCAAACACTACTACATCTGCCCCTAATCCACCAAGAGCAACTCAATTACTTGCCCAACCTGCACCAAATCCAAACAACAAGCATGTTCAACGGGATTATGCTAACGAGACTTTCTAGTACCTGACTTATGTAGTCAAGGTTAGAGATGTTTAGCTACGTTCAGGAAAAATGCTTCCTGGACCAACCTCTCCACTCATCATGAAACTCCCAGACGAGGAACCTTCCAACGATGCTAATATCCATTCACAGAGTGAACACATTGAGCAACCTCCACCAAAAGAAGGGAATATAAACAAAGAACCTCCATTTCCAAAGAGATTGAATACTCAAAAATATGAACCTAAGCCTGAATTTGACTTCCTTGGGTAATTAAAAAATGTATTTGTTAAGATTCCCCTATTCTAGGCTATCAAGGATGTGCCCATTTACATTAGAATTGTGAGAGAGATGTATTTAAAGAAACTAGGAAGGAAGCATAACGACCTATAAACCGTTCAATTGATTGGACAACTAGTTGATATCATGTTGGGCAACATAATTGTCCCAAAGTATGCAGACCCTAGTATTCTAGTGGTACATGTGCATATCAATGGCACCCTTATAAAAAATACTTTAATTTATCTAGGTACTGCCATAAACGTCATAACCAAGGAAACTATGAAAAATTTGCAACTTGTTGATTTAAGACCTACACCTATAGTGCTACAACTAGCAGATAGGTCCATGGTTAAGCTAGAAGGGGTCATCAAAGACCTGGTTATCATGCTTGACTCTTGGGAATACCCTCACTAGTAGAAATATGGCAAATAAATGACCAAGTGACTAAAAGTTTTAGTCGCGTGACAAACTTTTTGCAACACAACTATAAATGACTAAATAAATGACCAATTTGGTCATCGGTTGAAATGACCAAATAAATGACTAAATAAATGACTAATTTGGTCATCGGGCAAAAAACACAACTAAATAATTGGTCAGACAAATAAAAATAACTAAATAAATGACGATTACTCCTCTATTCTTTTTTCTTTCCAATTTGATCATAATCCATGAATTCAAAGACAATACAAGGCAAGACAATTACAAATGTCCGCTTATACCAAAGGAATAAAGGGAGAGAAAGGAATGAACAAAGGGTTAAGAAGAAAAAAGACAAATCATACAATAGGAAATATACAAAAAAAATTGAAAATAAGACAAGAAAATAGACAAACTGGATAGATACAAATAAAATAAAGACAAAATTATTAATTATAAAACTTTTAAATATACTATAATATTGATAAATTATTTAATTTTGCAAGTCTAGTATGCACAAGTATAATTTAAGTTAAATTAATTTAAATTATATAATTTAAGTTAAATATAATTTAATAATATTTCATATTATTTAAATATTATAATAATGAATAATTATATTGTAATATAATTTCATAATTTTATAATTAAAATTATAATATAAGTTTTTGCCTGCATGAGTTTAGTTCACTTTAGTTTTGGAGGGAATTAATGGAGGGAAGGAAGAAAGAAAAAAGATACCTTATTTTGCCGATTCTCATTTTGACCAATGTTGATGTTGGGGTTTTGGGGGGGAATGCTCATGCTCTCGATTTGGGGAAAAAGAAGGGAAGAGAGAGCTAGGGTTTGAAGGGGAAGGTAGGGTGGATGTTGTCAAAGGTCGTGGGTTATGACTTTACTCTGGCTGTTTGCTTTCGCTGGTAAGTGCCTGAAGCCTTTGCAACAAACCCGTTTGTGTACACACTGTAATCAATGTATTCCAAGAGACATCAGTTCTTTGAGGCATTGCATCAAACAATTTATGTGTCTTCTTTATGGTTCCTCTATTTGCATACATGTCTACCGTAGCATTTGCAACTATATTATCTGACAAAAATTCCCCTTCCGTTATACTTTGCTGGATGTCCTTATCCTATTTTAGCACTTTTACAGCACTTTGTCAAAATATACCTTTGTCAACACTTTTACAAGTTCAAGAACTTGTGAAAACCTTGAAATACACTATTGGTTGGTATTTTTGTGGTTCATCGAACTCTTAAATTGTTGAAATACTTTGTTATCACTGAGTTCACGAGTTCAAGAACTTGATGAACCCCCGACATAGTAAAATAATAAGTTTTTCTTCATGTACCATAAAATGGTGAATGGGAAACTAGTTTTATTTCACATTTTTCATGCCCTCCTCCCAACTGCATGAGCATGGTGGTCATTGAACAAATTATGATCATCTTTCAAAGCATAAAAGGTAGAGGAATTTTGATTGAATGTAGTCATGAGTGCTCTGGTAGACATATATGCATATTGTTGAACCATAGTCCAAGTCATACACCCTACAAAATACTTCCAAAAGATGTCATCTTATGATCTACAACACCTCAAAGAGACTTCATCTGATGGCCTACCATGATTGTAGGATATGCACAAAATGGATTTGTTGAGAAGGTGTTAGAAACTTTTGAGAAAATGTAATTGATGGTTGTAAAGCTGAATGCCACTACCCTCTACCAGTGTATACTCTCAACCTACACAAAATGGGAGCTCTTAGAGTAGGGCATATTCATTAATCAAACATAAAGGATTGAAGGATTTAGTTAGATGTTGTAGTTGCAATGCCTTTGCAAAAATGTAGAAGACAAATGTGCAATCCATTTGGTAAAATGCCTCAATGAAACATGCTTCTCATGTATGTCATGACTGTAATAAGGTTTTACAAATGAAGTTAGCATATGAAAAGCCAAATTTCATGACATTTGTCAACGTCTTTCTAGCTTGGACCAAAATGGTAGCCATGGAACAAGATTTCATGGAAAGATGCCTTTGATCAAACTATTTGGGCAACACTTTGGAGGAGCACTCATATAATGCTATATTGAGTTAATCATTGTTTGAGTTATCAATCCATATTTTTGATGTATAGTAGCAAGGCAATTCATTACACAAAGGATGTGAGAAAATTGTGAAGCAAATATATTCCACTAGATTACCATTTCTAGAGGCTATTTGAGCTTAGGAGCAATCCTAAAATTCATGAGTGATCTGACTACTGCAAAATCAAAAGTATTTTCTCTATTGATTCAACTAATGTGTGCTCAATCTAAAGCATATAACAGAGTTGGTTTATTAGGCAATCTTCATTCCAACTAGCAGATTTTCGAGCCTCAAGCCATCCCAAGACAATGTTAATTTATCATTTCTTTGTCAACTATTTGATGCATACATGCTTCTTGACTACAAAGGATGTCTAACAAGTTTAAGTTTCTAGTAAAAATATGAAGGATGGGCTCTGACACAAATCACACACCAAGTATCCTCTAGATATAAGGATTGTGTGATCTTAGTGGTGGCCCCAATTGCTATGAAATTAAAAGCAAGGCCATATTTTAACATGGGTTCATTCCAAGACATCTCATTGTATTGGTTTGTTGGAAAAACACTATGAGAAGCAATGGATAATATTGTGAGTTGGATTGCCATGAGACAAATAGTGGATTGTGTTCCATTTTGTCATGAGGCAAAATGGAATAATTTATGTGTCTTCTTTATGATTCCTCTATTTGCATACACGTCTACCATAGCATTTGCAACTATATTATCTGACAAAAACCCCCCTTCCGTTAGACTTTGTTGGATGTCCTTATCCCGTTTCAACACTTTTACAACACTTTGTCAAAATATACCTTTGACAGCACTAGGCAGACAATGAGGATGCTATCAAGGGTTGTGGACTTGGGCTTAATACCTTTCATAGGCATTTTCTTAAAGGGTTCTAAAGTCTTTTTATGCTTGTGTAAGTTTTTTAGAGAATGCCGTAAGAATTACAAGGGAAATATCTTCCTAGGAAATCATTGACGTAGATGAGCGTCAACTCCAAAAGGTAAAGAGTCTCAGTAGAATGCGTTAGTTTAGTTGGTAGGTTGTTTGTGATAATCTCTGATCTTTTTTCTTTGTCAAGTTCTAAACCATTCTTCACATAACAATCACCAAGCTCAATAAGTAATGCATGCAGACTATTCAAATTTTCATGTCCTAACTTCAAAATATTTCAATCGTCGGGCCTTGTTTAAGCCCTATTTTTGGATGTCCGTATACGTTGTTGTCTAGTACCACTTGATTTTATTGCGGATGGTGCCTACCTAGATGTCTTTTCTTGTAGTGCATACATGTTTTTGTTTCTATTGTCTTTGCATACCTTTATTTCAAGGATCCAATGGTAATAATTAAAATCATTTTGAGAGGTCAAGCAGATTTTTTATTTTATGCATGTCTCTTTTTGGTTATATGTTTTAATCTTTAAATTTTGGCACAACTTTTTGACATAAGATTATTAACATGTATGCCAAGTGCAGAAGCAGGTAGTCACATGTTTCACCAAATGCAATGAGCAGGCCTCCAACCCCATCAGTCCATATTTGCTAGCATACTTGCAGCCTGTGCCAAAATGGGAGCTTTAGAACAAGGTATGGACTTCCATCAAACTATAAAGGATAGAGGAATTTCTTCATATGTCATAGTGGCCACTACCTTAGTAGACATGTATGCAAAATGTAGAAACATGCACAAGGCACATTAACTGTTTTGCATATTTCACATTTGGAAGTTTGTGCAACTTTAAGGAATTCTCAAGAAAATGTGGTCTCATGGAATGTAATGATTGAACAAGATACATGTAAAATGGATTTTTTGAAAAGGTTTTATAAACTTTAAAGAAAATGCAATTGGCAGGCGCAAAACTAGACTCTGCAACCTTAGCCAGCATCCTTGCAGCCTATGTGGAAATGGGATCTTTGGAACATGGTGTAGACATCCATAAAAGCATAATTGAATGGGTTTTTTTGTTAGATGATGTCATTGCAAGTGCCTTGGTGGACATATATGTGAAATGTACAAGCAAAGACAAGGCATGTGATTAATTTGACAAAATGCCTCAAAGAAATGTAGTGTCATGGAATGCCATGATTGTAGGATATGTTCAACATGGCTTTGCTGAAAAGGCCTTAGAAACTTTTAAGTAGGGTATGGGCATCCATCGAAGCATAATTGAAAGTGGATTTGTTAGATGATGTAGTTACAAGTGCCACTTCTGATCAACATGGCCTTTACATGAACTTATGCACAAAAGTTAATAAAGAAGAATTTATGCAAAAATCTCTCTTGAATAATTAAAAATTGTGATTAATTTTCTTTGTGGCTTGTATTGTGTGGATGAGATTTCAAGCTTCTTATAGTTTCCTATGGATTTAGAAACTTTCAAGCAAATGTAATTCACAGGTGTAAAACTGGACTCTACAACCTTTGCCAGCATCTCCAACCTGTGCAAAAATGGGAGCATTGGAACAGGGTATAGATATGCATTAAAGAAAGGGTTTTTTTGTCAGATGTTGTAGGTGTAGGTGCCTTGGTCGACATGCATACAAAATTTAAAAGTATAGACAATGCATGTGAACAGTTTGACAAAATTCCTAAAAGAAATATTGTGAGAACAATTAATTTGCTTTTCCAAGGCATCTATGAGGCCTAAATGAGTAAAAATATCTAGTCTTGTGGTCTTATGCCAAATACAATATCTCGTGTAAGCATATTTTCTAAACATTTAGCAAGGGATGCACATAGATGTTTTTTGTTATAATTTTTACTTTAGTGGAAAGTTGCATTTCATGGAACTATTCCTTGTTGTGTACACTATACTCAGTTGGCACTAGTAACCCACAACATTTATTGCAGTTAATAGCATTTATTACAGTCAAACATTGTAGTTATAACACTACTATTTATTCTAGTCAAAAGCATTGAAATTGAATCAAAGACTGACCCTTCTAATGTCACAGCCCCATTTTGCCTATGTTGGCCTTTTTTATAACACAAAATACATGTACAATGTGATTGTTCATAATCACATCAAGTAGACCTCACCCTACAGATTTGTTGATGTATGATTTGATAATGGCCTTCACTAAAGGAGTTCAAATAGCCAAATAGTGTGATGTTTGAGAGCAATGTCAATTCTTTCATGCAACCCCTAACATAACTGATAAATTATTTTGCAACTTGGACCTTCATTTTTTATAAGTTTGTATGCCACATGAAAATCTTATTCAACTGGTACTAGAGGACTGCTCCTGCATCTTTAGGTAGAGGGTAAATTACTAACTAGCAAGTAGAAGGAAGAAGCTCGCAGGTTGTCTTTAATGAGGGAGCAGTTCCTTGCCTAAAGTGGGGGTTTATCTGATGTTTCAAGGGAGGAACAAATTGCTTCAACACCCAAGAAACCAAAGTATGAGACAAAGAAGAAAAAGCGGGGTCCTACTACTACTGATTCTGTAGCTTCTCAGCAGGCTATGCTAATAGAAGACCATGACATCCAAGATGAAACTCCTCAAGAGGCATATGATAGTAAAGTAAAGGAAGAGGTCAATGCAATGATAATTGAGCCTATTGAGAGTGAGGCTCATATGGATGTGGAGCAGGTGAAAATGGAAACCGAAGAGGAGGAAGATGATTGGGATGCTAAAAGTTGGGATGAAAAAGATGTGGCTTTACATGTTAAAAGTGCTTTTGCTGAAGAGGAAGAGAGTTCTATAAGAAACAAAGTTATCAAGAGTTTTGTTGGGCCTGCATCTAAGTCTGTTGTAGTAAAAAATATAGCTGCATCTATGCCTAAATCAACACCCATGTCGAGTGTAGCAAAACCTGCCCCTCCTGTTAAACCATCTTTGTTTGTAAAGCAGGTTCAACAAGTGCAACCTGAAAGTGAAGAAGACTCTGAAAGTGAAGAAACTAAGAGTGAAGATGAAAACACGGAGGATAACAAGTGACAGACAGCATCAAGGGTGAGGAAGTTAGAAGCACTATAGAAAAGGAATGTGGATGATTTGCACTCACCTATTTGTTGCATTCTTGTTCATGTCGATACCGACAAGACAAAGTTACTTGATTGTATTCGGTGGACATATGTGCAGGAAGGTGAGGTAGGAGGGATCACTCAACAAATTGGAGCGACATATTTTCCAATGGAAAACATACGTGAGAGGACAAAAGAGTTGAAGGCAGATGCTAATTTAAGGGTACCTGGTTTACTAGTAATTGACACTCCCGGGCATGAATCTTTCATAAATTTGAGAGTTTGAGGTTCTAGCTTATGTGATATTGCTATATTGGTTGTTGATATTATGCATGGCTTGGAACCACAAACACTTGAGTCACTAAATCTTTTGAAAATGCGACATACGCCCTTTGTAGTTGCCCTGAATAAGGTAAGTCTGTATGGTAGTTTCAATGTGTATTTAATATCTATCTGCCATTAATTTTCATGAAAAATTTCCTACCTTGAAAATCACTGACACAAAAGGCTTTCACTATGTGCTTGACTTATTAAGGTGGATAGGCTCTATGGTTGGAAGGCTCGTCCAAATGCTCCTATAAGAATGACCTTTAAGCAACAGTCAAAAGATGTTCAAAATGAGTTTGAACACCGGCTCACTCAGGTTTGGCTTTGTACAAGCTTCATTTTTCTAATGGGATCTAGAACATACAATCATAGAATGAAAAAGTCTATCTCTAAGGAAGAGATGAATTGGTGATGTGACGTCTTATTAATAAATGCCATATATTAAGATTTCAAGAAAATTTTCTTCTTATTAATAGGATACAGTTGCTAAAATTGACATTATTATTAAGTAGAGGTGCTCTTCTAGATAATGGCTAAATATTTATGTAAAATAACCAAAGACTAAAATCTTGAAACATAAAGGCTTAGGTTCTCCTGGCAAGATTACTCCTTAAATGACAACAAATACAAACTTTATTCTGGGTTCATTTCTTGTTCAAACTTTTGTATAACTCAAGATAGTCTTTTAACTTTTTAAGTAGAATGCAATCATTATTGTTGGCAAGGTTGCCAACGTGACAACTATGTCATGTGCCTACCAAAGACTGGCCCATTTTGCATGTGTTTGGTATGTCATATCAAACAAAGATCATGTTGAATTAATATTCTATGGATTAAAAACCTATTCCAAGGTACCAAATCTCGAGATGGGAGATGCTAGCCAAGATCCTAGAGTTTGACTTAGCACCTGCCAATTGCATTAACTTAAAACATTAATGGCATTATCAGTAAGCCAAATTTGTGCCAATCAGGCAAAGATTTCAGGTAGTGGAACTACATTTTGATGAAGCACTTGAAACTCAAATGTACCATTTTGTGTACCCTTCATCAATACACCTAAGTCAAACAAACTGCTGCATTCTACAATTTGTCAGAAATTGATTACCCACTTCATCAAGGTCAGCTAGTTTAACTTTACACCTTCACTTTACAAATACTTATAAGGCTATATCAATAATCTCATTTTGTGTCTTCCAGCAAAGATTGTAATCCACCAAACCAAATCATGTTATGCACGATAGGATTAAAGCATAGAAGGCATGTCCTGCCTTACATGGGTTTTTAATGAGAAATACAGCTTGACCCACGTTATCTGGTAGTATGCTTTTAAAGCTTAAACTCTAAAAAAGAGGAAAGGCAATTGAGATGGATCCTACATGAATATCCCCAAGTCAACAAAGAGGCAACTTGTGCCAGGGCCGAATGCCCCAAAATGCAGGTTAAGATAAATATTAAACAACAACCATTTGGAGTGAGGGTTGTGCCCTGGGTGTCAAGGCTGATGGCTTGCAAGGTATTGCAGAAGAAGAAAAGTCTGATCTAGACTCAACCAAAAAAGGGTTGACGACGATGAATACGCGATTGTCGATCCAGTGGTTGACGACAATGGAGATGTTCAAAATGAGTTTAAACACTGGCTCACTCAGGTTTGGCTTTGTACAAGCTTCATTTTTCTAATGGGATCTAGAACATACAATCATAGAATGAAAAAGTCTATCTCTCAAAGTAGGGTTCAAAGATTGGAAATATTTTATTAGGCTTTCACATTGTTCTTCAGTCTGAACAATTTTTTGCAATGAATGCAGGTTATTACAGAGCTCAAAGAATAAGGACTGAATTCTGAGCTGTATTTTAGAAATAAAGAAGTGAAGAAATATGTTAGTATTGTGCCAACTAGCACAATCAGGTATGACTTGAGCTTTTCCAATTTATCAAAATTTACCCAACTTAGCAGTGAAGAAAATTTCAATGTCAAGTTTAATGGTTTTTTTTCAAGTGTGTGTGCACACTACTACATAGGCTTCAAGGACTGGGCATGATGATCATGATCCAGACATTAGGGAACTAGGATTTCTATCACATAAGCATTGTAGCTTCTTATAATATCTTTTTTTTTGTGTTCAAGTCCATATTCAGTTGAGGTTACAATATACTGGATAGAATTATTTTTTAGATTTTTGGCTGTTCAGTTGTATTTAACATTTATTGATTGTGGGTTTCATTGGAGAAGGTGTGCCAGATCTCCTTATGTTACTTGTGTAGTTAACACAAAAAATGATGGAGGAAAAGCTTATGTACATTAGCAAAGTTTAGGTAAGGTTCATTCTAATTATAACCTCTTGAGACTTTGCTAAGATGAATGCATTAGTTTATTCATTTTCAACAGTATCATTGGAAGTATAGCTGATGTATTGCTAGCAATTGATTGTTTGTGGCCTTAGATGTTTGCAGTAGTTTCTCTGCACGACTTTATGTTGGATGGATGTGGGTTTATTTCTTCCTTGTATAATTTTACATGTAAATGTTTATGTAATGTCACTTTAGCCAAGAAATCTTCTTGGCCATACGAGAGGTGTAGATTGAATTGAGTTGTAGATCTAATGTCATCAACATAATATATTCAGAGATTACAACATAGAGGCCAAAATGTTCTTTCTGGGTGCTCTCTCTCTGTGGAGTTCTTTCCCTGCTTCTTCACATACTCCTTGTGTTTTCCCTACTTCCTCATGCAGTATTTAATCTCCATGGCATTACTGGTTGCATGCAAATCATCTTCTTTTCCATTATGCACTACTGGTAGCTCTAAATGTTACATTATGCTTTTAGTATCCACTTAGGCTCCAAATAGATATTCTTTTGAAATGCCAGTTTGTTCTTTATTCACCAATCAATGCGTGCAATCGTGGGTTTGGGTCCCACCGAGGAATAAGAGCTATTTGGATTGACTATTAATCAAAGTTCACCATATCGAAGAGACGGTGTTTGGAGTCATACCAATATAGCATGGTCTTGACAAAAAGAGAATCTAGCATAGAGGACCCCACCATAGAGCACAGATGGATCACTCCAAAGAGTTGGAGTCACACCGAAGTCAGAACTTCGAAGGGACAATAAGACTCCTCACTCTGATGCAGCTTGGTCCTGCCAATAATGGAAATGGTCCCACCATGAGCACAAGTGGCATTCCATGTCACCGCTATGTGAACAAAAGATGACAACACCGTTTCAGATTATCGAAGAGACTAGATCCAAGGTCATAGCGATAACACCATGTCCTACCAACAGTGTTCATTCCAGCCATCGAAGGGACACCAAAGGGACTCCTACCGATGTATAGTTCTCCTGCTGCCTCCAATTCTTTCCCACCAATGGAGCATCAAAGTACACTTGGAATTCAGATAGAGTGAACTCCTTGTCTTTAGTATGCAAATCCAAAACTTTAAGACTGGCACACACCTGTAGATAGCAAAAAGGGGGAGCAGTTTAATAGTGGTAGTGTTACATACTTATCTTTTATGCCCTCTTATTGTTTTGTGAAAATTGTGTTCAGTGTTATGAAATGAGTAAATGGTTCTTTACTAACAGGGCTCTTGCATTATAACTCAGACCTTGCTGTCATGGAAGAATGTTGTCCTGATTGGAACAATCTTAGACAGTGAAGTCAATGTTTATGAATGAATCTTTTGTTGGTATGATCAGTGGTTTTACCATTTGGGGTGTTTATAGTATTCAATTTTCTTGGAATGCTTGACTTTGTATTGATAATAGGTGTATGACAGAGTCATGGTGCTTTGGTTTATTGATAGTTCTTTGACCATGAGATGTGATGATGTATACAATGATCTTTCACAGAGCATTATAATGTATTTTAAAAATGCATGATGCAAAAACAATGGTTGTCTTGTTTATAACATAGTGACAATGAGTGGCCTTCATGCAAAACCAATGAAGGGTACAGTCATCCCTAGTCAGTGACAAACAGTCCATCTACTGCTAATAGTCTCATATTTTTCTTTTGATTAGTCTTGTTGCCATCATGGAAATGTGAGAGAGTTTCTTTAAAAGTTGCAGTTTCAAAAGACAGTCAAAGAAGTTTATCCATCACATTTGCAGGTTTGGTGGATAGTACTTGAACTCAATGACAAGACTTGATGCCAATGAACATGCCTTGAAACAAGGTATGGAGTCTATTACAGTCAGTTGTGGTTGTGCTCCAAGAGATGTGTTACCTATTAACAAGTTTAAGGTGAATGGTGTTGACTTAGAAGGTCATGCATATTGATGCTAATGCTCTTAATTCAAGAAGTCTGTTTGCTTTAATATTGTCTTTACATGCACTGACCATGTCATATGTGCTAGTATAGTGTTGTCTACAGTGTAGTCTGAGGTTTCTGTTGATACTTATATCATCCATGTACTTGAGGACAGGTGTACAAGGTTTTAGAGGCAATGATATAAGCATGAATTATGTTGGTATTGATGACCTATCATGTCTATGATGTAGTCTTCTTGACAGGGGGAGCTTCTTAGCATATTTTTCATCCCTGCTATTATTAGTTGATATGTTTACTTTGATGCATTAATGTGGTCTCATGGAATGCGTTAATTGTAGTCTATGCACAAAATGGTTTTATTGAAAAGGGCTTTCGAAAATGCGTCTATTAATTATTATTTTTTAATATTCTCTTAATGTAAATGTTTAGGGATATTATATAAGTTTTTATTTTATAGCCTTCTTTTATTATGGAAATCATTTCTGATTGTAAGCATTTTGAGTTCATATTACCGTCGTCAGTTGTGAGGAGTCACAAAGGCAAAGTCTTTCCTGGCGTGAGCACCTATAGGTTTGAAAGTATTTATTTGAATACTGTCATTTGCTACTACAGACAGATTAGTAATTACTGGTAAATTTCATATTGATATAGCATTATTTGTGTGAGTCAAACTTGAACATTAGTCCTCAATGTTGTTCAGTTGAAATTGTATATGACTGGGGGTTACCTTTGCATAGATCATATTGTGTTTCAATCAAATATGAATAAATAAACTATGGAGTTTGACTATCAGACTTGTATATGCATTTCTTCTTGAATACTTTCATAATATATGCCTATATTGCTATAAAATTCCTTATCATCCCACTTTGTTTTTCATATTTCAAAGTTTCATAAATCTTTTAAAAATATTAACAAATTTTGAGTTTTTTTATTGTGGACAGGTACAGAGCAAGGAGAAAATGCAAAACTAGTGCCTTCTAGATGCATTTATAACCCACCCCATGTGCAACAATGGCATCACTGAAGACATGCATTCACATTGGTGGCTTTTGAGCTTTAGTTTTAGTTTTTTTCAGTTTTAAAAGCATAATAAATCAGCAGTTTGCATACTGCAGAAAGATTCTGTCTTGAAAAGTCTATATATAGAGTTCTTTGTAACATATTTTATATACAGTTTGAATATACGGTGAATTATTTTCCAGCATTGTTGTTTCAATCCTTTGAGCTCAGATTTGTTGATAAACGAGTTCTTTGTAACATATCTTATATACAGTTTGAATATACAGTGAATTATTTTCCAGCATTGTTGTTTCAATCCTTTGAGCAGATTTGTTGAAGTTTATCAACAAAAAATGGCATAGTTGATGTTTATCATGTACTAGTTGTTTATATATGACCAATTGACAAAAAAATAATGATTAAAATGACCAAATATACTACCAATGGATGAAAATTAGTTAATACAAATGACTAAATATACTACCATGATTACAATGACTAAATAAATGACCAGTTAACAACAATCAATGACTAAATTAATGACTAAATATACTATCAAATTGATGACTAAATATACTACCAAATTACCAAATAGACTACCAAATTGATGACTAAATATACTACCAAATTGATGACTAAATATAATACCAAATTGATGACTAAATATACTACCAAATTAATGATTAAATATACTACCAAATTAATGACTAAAATTTGTTTGGTCATAAATTTGGTCGTGAGATAAATGACCGGTAATAAACTACCAATGGTCACGTGACCAAACTAATGATCACATGACCAATTTTTGGTAGTTTATTTAGTCATTTATTTCTATTTTTCTATTAGTGCTTGTAGATTTTATGGTCTTGTAGCCAAAAGATAACCTTGGGGGATATCCACTCATATTAGGGTGACCATGGTTGGTAACAATTGATGCTTTTATTGGCTGTAGGTCAGGGGACATGATCATTTCCAATGGAAATATTACTAAGAAATTAATTCTTTTTCTGCCAACACAACCCTTTGTTGACTCAGACCAACTTGTCTAGCCAGATCCTGAAGACAACAACCAGTATTCCCTGTAGACATTAATGATAATTGAACGAAGCCCATTGATCCAAACAACTATGGGATGGACCCACAATAGAACAATTGCTTGGTATGCTTATCCTGCCTGCTGCATAATATTCTTCCTGCAACACATACACCAACTTATGCTTCTACTACTTGAATATTTCATCATTTGTTGCCACACAACTGTAGCTTTAACACATCAGCCACCCAAGTGGAAATTTTTCCTGGGAAAACATTCAATATTAACAACCAACTAACCATGTAGCAATAATCGAGGTTAATTTCTATGTTGTAGGCTCACAAGATAGCCTTCACCTGGGATTACCATGATATGAGGCATAGATCCCAATCTCTGTATGCATTGGATATACATTAAGGAAGACTATAGACCTATTAGGAAACTTCAAAGGAGGATGAATCCTGTTGTCCAAGAGATTGTAAAGAATGAATTGCATAAGCTCTTGGATGTTGGATTCATCTATGGACTATATAAGATAGTCAGTGGGTCTCTCCATTGGTTATAATACATAAGAAGGGGGGAAAGTGGCATGTATGTGTAGACTATAGAGAACTTAATGCAACCACTAGGAAAGACCATTTTCCTCTTCCCTTTATTGATCAATTCTTAGACTCCTTGTCTGGAAAGAAAAGCTTTTCTTTTTTGGATGGTTTCAACGGCTATAATTAGATCAAAATAGCACTAGAGGACCAAGATAAAAACAAATTTTACCTATCCTTGGAGAAATTATGCCTATTCAGTCTTTTTGTTTGGATTATGTAATGTCCCTACCACCTTTCAAAGGGCTATGTTGAGCATCTTTTCTGATCTTGTCCATGAATGCATGGAAGTCTGTATGGACAACTTCACAACCTATGGCAATACATATGCAGAGGCATTGGTAAATCTTGAGAAGGTGATACAAAGATGTCAAGATCACAACTTGTCCCTTAGCAATGAGAAATGTTAATATGATGATGGAAGAGGGCGTGCTCTTAGGTCACTATGTGTCACAAAGGGGTATTCAGGTAGACCCTAACAAAATTGATATGATCACAAATCTACCTCTCCCCCCCCAAAAAAATATGTGAGGAGTTTTATTGGCCATGCAGGATATTATTGAAGGTTTATTAAGGATTTTAGTAAAATATCAGCTCCCTTGTTTGTCCTGCTCTCTAAAGAAACTAAATTTGAATGGATGACAACTTGCCAAAAAGCCTTTCAGGCTCTTAAAAACTCCTTGACCACAACACCCATGTTAAGAGGACCAAACTAGACCATTCCTTTCCATATTCATATAGATGCCTTTGATTTTGCTATAGGGGTTGTACTGGGACAAAAAGAAAGCACATTGGAATATACCATTTACTATGTCAACAAAAACCTCCAAGCAGCTGAACTCAGTTATACTATCACTAAGAAATAAATGCTAGCTATAATTTATGTTATCAACAAATTTTGGCATTACATTATAGGTTATTCAATCTTTGTCCACACTGACCACGCAATAATTAAGTACCTAATGAATAAACAAGTGGTTAGTGGGCAGCTTGTTAGATGGTTATTATTGTTACAAGAATTTGACATAACCGTCATGGACAATCCTAACAAAGAAAATGTAGTTGTTGATTTTCTTTCTAGACTAACTATTGCTACATATGGTCCAATTGTTGATGACTCTTTCCCAAATGAGCACTTGTTTGCATTAACTGTGCAAAATCCTTGATATGCGAACATAGCTAACTATTTGGTTGCAAGAAGAACACCTCCACATCTCTCACCAAGAGAAAAACACAACCTGGTGGAGAAAAGCCTTCCTTATTCATGGGTCAACCCACAATAGTGGGTTACACTTTTGTGGACGAATAAAAATTGAAGGTGCCAAAAAAACTATAGTAGGCACCTTTGAACGAAGGTATTTCCTTCGTTCAAAGGTCCTGTCGGCCTTATTAAATCTTAAAATAATAAGTCCTTCATTCGAAGGGGGTCTCCATTTGAAGGTCTTTGGGTGCCAAATTTAAATAATAAAATAATGCCTTCGATCGAAGACCCTCTTCGATTGAAGGTATTATTTTATTATTTTTTAATAAAAAGGTTAAAACTCTCAAATGACAGTTTTTTTGTCATTTGCGAGCACAGAGTGTGAAATGAACGGCGGGCAAAGGCGACAGGGCTGACTGCATGTTCGAAGGAGTCAAAGGAGACAACAAAAAAGGCTATGACAAGGCCCCACATCAGGATTCTAGCATCCACATCAGCATTCCAGCATCCCTCCAGGTGCATACCTCAGTATATATGCTCATATAAGCTTGAATATTTATTGTTTCTCATTTACATATACACCTACATGCATGAAAAAATCCATTGTGTTGTTGAATTCTTGAGTAGTTATTTAGTTCATTGTCAAACCCTAGTTTGCATTGTGTTGTTGAATTCTTGAGTAGTTATTTAGTTCACTGTCAAACCCTAGTTTGCCAAACTAGGGTTTTTTCATGCCACCTTCTCAACCATATAACATGTTCTCTCTATTTGGATAACAGATAATAGAGATCCATGTTATGAAAAAAGAATCTATTTGCCATGAAAACTACTCTTGAGCTCTATGCAACTATGAATGACTATAGCTAAAAGAGAGATTCCATTCAATAGCTCACAACTTTGTAAAAAAAGATCATTTATTATTTATGAAATCATGCCTCTTATATTACTTAACAAATTACAAGAGAATTACTTATATTCATTGCAATGAGACGTCTATAGCCACACAACCAATCTCTCTTTTTGCACCTGAAGGTAAAGAACCAGTTCAAAATTCGTAACTACATGCAGTTTAGATGTATCATGTTCAACTTAATATGTGCAAGGTATCAAAATCCCTTATCTTATTTTAATTATTTCATGTTATATGACAATAGAAATCCATTGGTGGCACTTTCTAAAAATAATTTAAAGATATATATAAATCCATTTCAAAAAAATTCTAATAGCATAGACATGCAATTGAACTATTAATAATGTTATCGACAATAATGATGTTGATGATGTTGGTAAAATCTAATGCTACATTAAAGTGTCTTATGATTTTACTTTGGCTAGGACTAGTGATTGACATATCAATTACCTAGATAGGGTTAACCACTAGAACCTAGTGAACCATACATAAACATATGGTCAAATCATCTCATGATGAAACAAATACTTGTTGAGTGATTAACATCTATATGTTTTAGTAAAAGGTTGCAATGATTAAATAACTTGGAAATGAGTCTTTAGGAATTTGTAAATGTTTGAGAATTAGATCAATCCTCATGACCTCAAGAGTTCTTTAAGTGTGCAACATCGTTATGATTGCAATGAAATGTTAACCTCAACTCAATCATACTAATTGCCTCATAGCACTAAGGGTGACCAATGTGAATTCAATCAATTTTATATAATAATTATCTCATGAGCCAATGTGGGTTCCACGTGCAAGACAAGTCCAAGACTTCAACAAGGCTCATAACAAGTGTAACTCAACCTTTGAGGGCTTTAACCTAAACAACTATTAATTTGGAATGGTTTATCACAACCCAACCACTTGCAATGAGTATTTAAGAAGCAACTCTTCATAAGTCTTTAATTAAATAAAGGCTTGTGACCACACTAAATCACATTTTTATTCTTAAATAATTCATAAACAGGTAGCAACCATATAGCAAGTTTACAAATATCAAACTAAACTTCTCAACAAGAATCCTACTACAATTCTCACTAAAAAACACATTTCTTGCCATTTCAAAACATATATAAGACCTTAAAGTTGTATAATTTATGTATTGACTTTATCCTAATCACCCATTGTTAAAAAAAGTTAAGTTCCTTACCTATAATTATTAAATTCCAAATTCTTTTATTAAATAGACCCACTACATTTAAACACAATATTAATGTTCTATTTATTATTCTTAGGATGATTATTCTTAGTTTCATACTCCTATTCTTTTTATACACAGGTCACATATTATTTATACCTCCTAACTCAATTCAAAATTCATTGAGAGTTTGGGTAGCTTTAATCTATCTACTTACACTTTGCCATATTCTATTTCATCAAAATATATCATTAAATATATTAAGGGAACGACATCAAGGCTGTAATGAAAACCCTTGAATAGATCTCACATGTAGGTAAAGTGGAGTGAGATGCAACTTGCACTAGTTGTGTTCTTCTGAACTATATGTTATCTACTATGTCATCCAAAACTATAACATATAGATAGTTATATATTATATATTATTTTTTATTAGAATAAATTATTATCATATCTTTGGTTTTGTCCTATGAATATCTATGATTATCACCAATCTTTTTATACGTAAATCACATATTATTTATACCTCCTAACTCAATTCAAAATTCATTGAGAGTTTAAGTAGCTTTAATCTATCTACTTACACTTTGCCAAATTGTATTTTGTTAAAACATAGATCATTAAATATAATTAAGGGAACAACAACACTTGGTTTTAGTGAAAACCCTTCAATAGATCTCATGTGTAGGTAAAGTGGATCTTCCTCTCCTTCTATGTCACCATTGATTGCATTTTTGATGAGGAGATTGTATAGAATAAGTATTATGGTCTATTGTACATGCCAAGTATTATGTGAAGAGATATATTGCTACAATTGCACTTGTAACCTTGTTATATATGAAAAGAATTTATCAACCCATATTTGATGTAATCTAGGTTTAAAATTGTGTTTAATTCCAGGTGCATTTATTTATTAGCCTATATTATTTATCTAAAGCATAAATAAAATATATTTATTTCTTTACAACTTTATATTCAACAATAAAATAGAGAACTTATGATCAAGGTATTTTTTATCAAATGTAGTATTATGTGCATGCCTAACATATGCTTTAAGGATAAAAGGTTGGCTTTGAAAGTTCAATGCCTTTTAAGGCTATCCTATATATTACCTGACTTTAATCATCTGATAGGAAAATAAAAAAATGTCTACTAGATTACTACAATGTGTATGAAAATTTTGAAATTTGAAATTTATATTAAAATAATGTCCATTTGTAGTAGCCAAAATAGGTTAATGGGAAGTTGCAAGAAAAATGTATTTTAACAAAAAAATTTCAAAAGAAAATTCATAATTCAAGTTATGAGCTCTTAATCTAATGCAAAATTATGTTGGGTCGTGTCTTTAATGAATACAACTATACATGTATCTTTAATCCTCATAATGAATAAGATCTTAGTGAGAGCCATGAATTTCTCTAAAGAAGTAGTAAAACCTAAGCTAGCTAGTGCAAAAACACAAAAAATAGATACTTCAATTAATTGATTCAACTATATGGACTAAATACATAGCCCTCACTTACTAGATATAACAAAAATGTGAATTTATTGTGCTTACTATTTTTATTGGCACTTGAGAAGATCCAATAGATAGGGAACCTACACATCAACATTTTCTTTGAATAACTGTGTCAAAACCTCTAGATAAGGGTAGCTTCCTCTTGTATTCTACACCTAACACTGAACTAGCTAAATGATATAGAACAAAAAACTACTCTAGCATATAGCCTACCGTGTCTAAGTAGTAAAACAAAAGGGATGAAAGGAAGCTAATGGTTAGGAAGGAGATAGGGTTAGAGAAACATATAAAAAGGGTGGGCAAAGGAGAACCAAAGCAGAGAAACCCATTAACTTCCTCTAGAGTATACAACAACCTCTCCACTATTAACATGTGTATGCCTTTTATGAGGATACCTCAACTTACACTATGTGAACCTACCCATAATAGAATGACATTAACTAACATCTATGTCTAGTGGGAATTCAATGTAAATAGATAATCCACTTTAGCCTAGGGGCATAAGTAGACAAGTACACACATAATCACAATACTAAACTAGGGGCACTCTCTAAGATAAGTAGTAGCAAACATATAAAGTACTAAAACACACTCATATTCCTACATGTTAATAGACCATAACCAATTAACTCCTTAGTACAAAACTTAAAAGAAAATTCTATATTAGAAAGCAGAAATATATCTATAAGAGGGAATAGCCCCTAATTATACAACAATAGGAAGCCTTGCACAATCCCAACCAAAGGAGACCATGAATATTTTATAAAAAAATAAGGAATTCAAGAGAGGGGATATATGCCAAAGGTTTTGCAACATGTGCTAGAGAATATTCAACTACCAAATTTGTTGATAAGAGACAACATACATGAGAAGTTAGAAACCTCAATCACAAATTACTAGAACCATACTGGCTTCCTCTACATGCATGTGGAACCTATTATTTCTAAGAGTAGAGGTCCCATGTGATCTAATAGATAATCAATCCTAGATGACCACAATAAATATCGAGTGGTGGCTTATGATTAATTGCCATTACAAATAGTAGAGTGTGTGTTAGACACCTCTCCCCTACATCCAAGGGTGAGGAGAAGTCTTGAAGCTCAATTTCCTAGGACAAATGAAGGAGAAAGTTTCCCACCTAAGAGTGGTGATTCCCAATCATGATTTAAGATTTGGAAAGTGAGATTTTAGGAGCTCTACAAGGTGTTCATTACACTAGATTTAAGACATGTGATCTCATTAAATAATTTGATTAAAAGGATAAAAAGGTGACATGGAAAGAGGGGTGATGAGTCATGAAAAGGGAAAGAGAAAAATACCTAAGATGAGGAGACAAAAGAAAATAAAAAATTATATTTAAAAAAGTTGATAACAATCTTAAGTATTTAACATACTATGAAAAAAAGTGGGCTTGTCATGTTAGATTAAAAAAAATAGTACATAACCGATTCTGGTCTACAATATCCACAATCACAACAAGCTTGCCATAGTCTAGGTCATAGTTGATAAGGGCAATTCGCCCAATTTCGACATAACGTATGGTTGTGTCCTTTTTCAAGAGATGTATGAAAACTTAACCAAGGCTATAAATGATGACCTTGCAAAGCAGTTTGTAGTGCACAAATCCATTCTTTGTCAAGTCCAAATTTTTGAAGATTTAGAATCAAAAGGATGAACACATAGAAGAGAACAAGGTGACATAGGTAAGCTAGGATAAGGCTAAGGGACGCAAAAAAGAGGGTTGAAAAGGGGGTTAAAACATACGTGTGATTCTAATATTCAAAAACTTGAGTGCAAAATGTGATTAATCATTTAAATTTACATTATGTGTTTTTAAATTTATCTTGGCATGCAATGAATTTGATGGTAGACAACACATCCATTCAAACAAACTTACATACTTGAAGTTGTGATGTATCTATCTAGATATGATACAAATTATTTACAATGTGGTCCTTTAAGTTATTGCACTTGCTTTTCATGTTATCACTTACATTTCAAACATGTATTTAATTTTTTTCACTTAGTGAACTAGAATGTATGTTCAACTTGGATGTTAAATTTAAAAATTAATTTAGATATATAGTACTAGATGTGCACAAATGTACATTGGAATTTAAGTAATTTATTTTTGTGCACAATTCAGGTCGAGATATATCATGGCACATGCACCACCACCTCCTGAACCTTCTATATTTACTTGTACAGATACTGAGATCCAGAGATTGAGAGGTGTTCTTTCTGACCCCAACACAACAAGGGTTTATAGGGACACCTGTCAATCAATTTTATCTAGCTTGTAGCGCAATAGGCAAAGTCTAGGAGGTACCCATGCTTATTCGAGTGATACTCTTGCTGCTATTCTTGCCCAAATGCGACAAGAGGTGACTAGTGATGTTTCTCTTGCTTCTATTCAACTTTGTGTCTCGAAAGAGACCATCAAATCCTAATGTTTTCCATATTATGTTTGTAGGCCTAATGTGTAGGGCTACCAAGTGACTAGATGTGTAGACCCTCTTCTGGCCTTGTTGATATATCCACGTTTTCTTGCTACTCATGGTCGTTATCCTAATAACAACCAAATTCCTTTATATTTTGCACATCAGTTATATGGAGAGGTTCATATGGGCCTCAAGGTCAACTACTTGGATTTGCCAGCATATTTTGGTCAAGGACGAGGTAGGGTTGCTGACAGAGATGCCTATCATTGAGTAGATCAACAAGCTCCAGCTTATAGGGCCTTGGTTGGGGAGAGGATGCCTGCTATCCCCTAGCCCTGGCCCCTATTGCTGATCAGGTTGTCATTGCTTCCCAAAGGGAAGCAGTTGATAGTGTTGGTATTATTGTAGCTGCCACATCTATTATATCTTCTGATCGTGTGGGAAGATATTTGATGAGTCATCCTAGACGATCTAGACTATCAGATCATGCTACTGATCCTTATGCTATCGTGGGTGTCCCTTCAACCATAGACATAGATGGTATTATAGGAGACCATATGCTTCAGACTATAGCGAGTTGTCTTTCTGAGGACCTATTGGAGTCATATGCTTTCACTGCATTAGAGCTTTGTAACCCTTTACATGAGGTTAGAGGACATGTGGGTAGAGCTTGATGTTCACAGACTGGGTCATGATCTAGTCACGCTGCAAGACCTTCTCATCAGGTGCCCGGTAGTACTCCACATCCTGATCCACCCACAGATCATTCAGCTGCTATAGAGGTAGATACACCTACCCCTCCTTCTATGAGTGTTGAGCATCAGACATCCCAGCCCTCCCTAGATTCACTTGAGGAGTTACAGTTGCAAATGGGATCATCAGGTTATGTGGATATGCTTCTACATTCAGGCTCTTCAATGCCAACTCACCTGCATAGTCCACTTCACTCATCATTACTAGAGCTAGCCAAGGAGGCATCAGATACGATCATTGCGGCGGATCCTGCACCACCTGATACATAGGTATGTACATGCGTATGTGCATGCATGCATGATTTAAACTTGAAATTAAATTAAATTAAGTTAAATTACTTTGCTATCTATAGAGTCGTAATGTACACATTTATAATTTAATATATAATTATATATATATATATATTGTAGGGGTTAGCTCATGTTACACCTTGTCTAGGGATGGACCGTGTACGTAGGCGTGATTCAACTGATGCTAGTAATGTTAGTGGACAAGTGAGTTTTAAATTTTTAAATCAAATACTTACATGTTTGCATATAATTTGTACGTGCATGTACATATATATTTAACATTATTCTAATTTAACATAATGTACACTTTTATGTACATGTGTTGTACTATCTCCAGGGCTCAACGCATCCATCGGAGTAGGATGCTCACTTAGAGGGTCACTCAACTCGTAGCCGACATGATGACCAGGCTACCAACACTGCCTAGACATGTTTCTCCAGATATTTCTCTAGATATTTGTTTTCAAACATTTCTATCTACATGTTTGTGGACATTTCTATCTACATTTGCACGTGTTTGTGGACATTTCTACATGTTTGAGGACATTTTTATCTACATGTTTTCAAACATTTCTCTAGATCTACATGTATTCATCTACATTTCTATCTACACATGTTTGTGGACATTTCTACATGTTTGTAGACATTTCTATCTACATTTGCAGCACATGTTTGTGGACATTTCTACATGTTTGTGGACATTTCTATCTACATTTGCACATGTGTTTGATGATTATATATATTTATGTCCACATGTTTGTAGACATTTGCATGTTTGATGATACTTTTGTGGACATGATTTATGTTAAATGATGATACATAATTTAAAATGGAATTGATTACATGTTTGATTCAATACATTTATATGGACATAATTTATTTGTTTGACATGAGATATACTTTGATATGGTTAGAGGGACTATCACATGCTTATTCAATATCTAGTTGTTGAGTGCAATACCATCTTAATTGTTGAACATAACATCTAGTTGTTCATGCAATATCTAGTTGTCAAGTATAGTAGCTATTTGTTGACTTCTATATCTAGTCACTTATGTAGTACAATGTTAGTTGTGTTTGTAGTATCTAGCTACCAATCTAGGTGGTAGATCATTTAATTTTTCTAACAATATTTAGTAGTTGTGTTTATGCTTATTTTGAATGCTTTATGGTTGCTACGTACTTGGATCTTTTTCTTACTAAAAGATTTATTTTTGAACTACCCCTAAGTTGGTTTTCATAAAATATAGTTAAATTTTCTTTCTTTTTTACTTACTAATGTATAGAACAAATTTATTACAAAGATAGAAAACAAAAAGTAAGTAAATCTAATCTAAATAGTAAATTTATGATTTTGGAAATGAAAAGTGTAAATAGATATATGTCACATAAAATAAATTATAAATTGGAGTAGAGTAATTTGATAAATTTATATGTACTTAATGACCATGAAACTTTCACTAGTCACTCACTAAAAATCTATCATTCTTCTCTTATTTGCATATTCTTCATGTTGTGCTCTAGATTTGAGATATTATAAGGTGAATCTAGGGGATAAGAGAAAAAGCGTGTGATGGTGTATTTCAACCTAAACAATAGCACTATAGGAAAAATTGAGTGTCTATAGCCTATTAATGGTGATAGTGGTGGTGTGTGTAGAGATTTGGATATCTACAACACAAACCCTTTTTACTAATGCACGTGTATAAATGCACAAGACCTTTTTACTAAGCCATAATAATAAATTCTTTCAACTCAAGAATGATAGATATTCTATGAACACTCAAATCAAACATTTCAAAAACTAATTAAATACAAGTACAATAAGAGTCAAATAAATGCATGCAAATAAACCTCACACTTTACAAGTTTATTCATGACACATGGATCTAGAATCAACATTAATTCAGATCATGCTTTCATAAGGTTACACAAGGACTTAACTCTGAACTCAAATTGAGTGAGACAAGGTATACAACATAAACACAATTACCCAAATTGACCAGGTCCTGATTAATCACCATTGGGAAACATATGCCTACACACTCAATTAACACATTAGGTGTATTTACACAATACAAGATAGTTGAAGCACAACATATAAAACCCAACCAAACATATAATTAAACAAGGAATTTCTCGATCTTGAAATTGCATCATAATATCAAAATCTGACACCAACCCAACCACATTTAATCATATAACCACATCTTATTAAAAATAATTTACAATAATTTTAAATACTTTCCATTCCCTAAATTTGGGTCTTGGAGGCAAACGGTTGCTTTTGAAGATCCTATGATTATGGAAAAGCCAGAGCTTTTTGAACCTAAATGGGTCTATGAGGATTCGAAAAAAGACAAAATTCCACGAGAGGATCTTGATTCTGTTAATCTTGGGGAAGCATCTTTAAATCATTTGGTCAATTCCTCCAGTCTGAATGAGGGACAAGATTATGTTAATGGTCTAGAAGAGGAATTTTCTTTTGAATTTGATATTGGCAAAAGGGAGGAGTCAGATACTCCTAATTTCTTTCTTAAAGAAAAAGTGAAAAAGAATTTATTTCCAACTTTTAATAAGGAGGAAGATCTTTGAATATCAAATGGCAGTCAACAGGATGCTTCAAGTTTGGTTATTTTTTCTTTTCCTAAGGAGGAAGCGAAAGCTTTTGTTGATAGGACTATTCATAAAGTTGCTTTCGATCTTATTGATAAAATTGCAGATGAGGTAATTGTAGAAGAATCGCATGAAGTTGTAGGTGCGGGTGTCTCTCTTATTAACAACATTTCTGAATCAAACTTGGTAATTGATAATCAGTTAAGTTCAGAGAAATAGGATTGGAAGGTCATGGTAGGTGATGGGATTAGTAATGAGGTTTTTAACTCTGCTCAAAACTTTTCTTTTCCTCAATCCGTCTCTCAGGTTCCTCCTAATGTTAGTGAGATTTTTGATTTTGCTGCTAAATGGTCCATCTCTCAAACTTCTAGTCAGGATTCTCCTAGTAAATCTAGGTCTATATCTCCTTCCAAGAGAGGTCAGAAACCAAAATCATTTAAAACTCAGGAAGAAATTAAGGCTGGGTTGCAGGCTACCCTTGAAACCTGTTTGAAATCAGGGAGAGTGAGAAACTCTCCCTGGGAACAATGAAGATCCTATCATGGAATGGTAGGGGCATTAATGCCCCTAATAAGAGACGCTTAGTTAAGCGTTAGATAGATTCTGCAGGTATGGACATTATCTTGCTTTAGGAGACAAAGTTATCTCAAACTCAAGCTGAAAATATTTTTCCAAATTGGTATAAATGGAAGTTTCACCATTCTCCTTCTCAGGGGGGCATCAGGGGGTTTGGTTATTCTATGGGATAATAAAAGTTGTGATGCAGATCTTATTTGTTCTACTCAAAATTTTTTATTGGTTAAAATAAACTCCCCATCCCTAAACTTCTGGTTATTTAATGTTTATGGGCCAATTTCGACAAGTGACAAAAAATGGCATTGGGATATTCTGACTGCACTTTTGGAAAATTTATCTGGAGAAAAAGTTATCTTAGGAGGAGATTTTAATGCTATCACTTGTTTGTCTGAAAAATCAGGAGGGATTTGCCCTCCTCAGAGGGTAATTGATGATTTTAATGATTTAATTTCTGATAATGCGTTGGTGGATAGCCCTTTATTAAATGGAAATTTCACTTGGTCCAATAGGAGAAAGGATTTTTTAAATATTGCAGAAAGATTGGATAGATTTTTGTTCTCTCTTGATTGGTGTCTTGATACTAAAATATCTGGTACTTCTGTTCTTCCCTTTTTTGCTTCAGATCACTTTCCCATTTCTTTTCACCTGGACATGGATATGACTAAAAAGAAACAAAGATCTTCTTTTAAGTTCTAAGCTATGTGGTTTAGAGATTGTAACTTCTTACCTCTATTGGAAACTTGGTGGAATAATGCCCCTTTTGTGAAAGGTTCTCGCATGTTCTGGCTCAATGAGAAGTTAAAATTCATAAGAAATAAAATTAAGGAATGGAATAAACTTTCTTTTGGTAATATTTTTTTCTCAAAAAGCTACTTTGCAGTCTCAGTTAGAACAGATGAATGAATTCATTATTAAAAATGGCATGGATATTGCTTCTTTTGAATGTGTTAAATCTCTTCAATCTAATTTGGAGGAGGT
The DNA here is from genome assembly GCA_027924645.1 of Cunninghamia lanceolata. NCBI lineage: Eukaryota > Viridiplantae > Streptophyta > Pinopsida > Cupressales > Cupressaceae > Cunninghamia > Cunninghamia lanceolata. Next base: position 3,908,783 of record BSBN01000095.1, on the reverse strand, counting down.
TTTAGCTAGAGAAGAAATTTTTTGGAGACAGAAATCGAGGGAGACTTGGCTTAGAGAAGGAGATCGAAATACAAATTTTTTCCATGTTTCGGCTATGGTAAGAAGACATAAGAATTCTATTTGTGCAATTAAAGACTCTTTGGGGAATATTTTGCAAGATGATGTTCTTATTTAGAAAGGAGTTAGTTTTTTTCAAAAGCTTGTTTCAAAAGAAAATAATAATGTCCCGCCTTTGACTGTTCAAGAAGTTATAAATCATATCCCACCTTTGATTTCACAAGAAGATACTATGGAATTGATGAAACACTTTTTTTTAGAAGAAATTAAGAGAGTGGTTTTTTCTTTAGACCCAGATAAATCTCATGGCCCGGATGGTTTTACCCCACTTTTCTTTCAAAAGTGTTGGGACTTTGTAGGTAAAGATATATGGTTAGCAATAGAAGAAGCTCGTAGAAATCGTACTGTTTTGAAAGAGATTAACTCTACCTTCATTGCCTTAATTCTTAAAGTTGCTACACCTTCTTCCTTTGCTGATGTTAGACCCATTTCTCTTTGTAATACATTGTATAAAATCATTTTTAAAGCAATTACTCTAAGACTTGCTATTTTCATTCCAAAAATTATTTCAGAAGAGCAAGGAGGTTTTGTCCCAGGTAAGGAAACATCTGAAGGTGCATTGGTGGCTCATGAGGTTCTGCATTCAATTCATGATCATAAACTTTCTGCTATGTTGGTTAAATTAGATATGTTAAAAGCTTATGATAGAGTGTCTTGGGATTTTTTGTTTCAAGTTCTCCTTAAGTTTGGTTTCTCATCCAAGTGGTGTAAGTGGATTTCTTCTTGCATTTCTGGTTCAAGCTTTTCAGTTTTGATTAATGGTTCCTAGTCTATTTTCTTCAAATCTTCACAAGGGATAAGGCAAGGTGATCCTTTGTCTCCTTTTCTTTTTATAATAATGGCAGAAGGTTTGAGCAGATTAATTTTGAGGCAAAATTCCTTGGGAAACTAGAAGGGGATTAAAATTCCTAGAGTTCCTTTTGCTATTACTCATCCTCTATTTGTAGATGACACTCTGCTGTTTGGTCAACCTGTGATGTCAGAAGCTAAACACATGAAGGATGTAATTTTAAAGTATTGTTTAGTATCAGGTCATAAAGTAAATTAGGAGAAATCTATTTTTTTTTTCTTTTTTACGTCCTCATTAGTTCAAGAAAGGGTTGCAAAATATCTGGGGTTTAAGGTGGATGTTCTTCCTTCAAGATACTTGGGGATTACTCTTTTCTCAGGTTCAGTCAAAAATATGTTTTGGGATAAACTTATTAAAAGTATCAAGTCCAAAATCTCCTCATGGAAAGGTAAATGGTTAACTTTGGCGGGTAAAATCCTTATGATTAAATCTGTTTTGTTGGTAGTGCCTGTGTATATGCTTTCAGTGCTTATGGTGCTCAAGTCCATCCTTTCTTGCATCATTAATATCTTAAGGAAGTTCATGTGGAATGGATCTAACTTGAATGGAAAAAAGATCCCTCTAATTTCCTAGGATAAAATCTGTATTCTGAAGTAGAAGGGAGGAACTGGGATCCATAACATTGAAGCTTACAATAAGGCTCTTGGAGCCAAGTTGGTTTGGAATTTATATGAAAAGCCAGACTCTAAATGGGGAAAAATTATGCTAGATAAATATCTTGATTCATCTTCACCTGAAAGAATCTTTATTATTCTTAATCCAAAGATGGGTTCTCAGATTTGGAATTTTTTATTAAAATGTAGAGAGGTGATTTCTCCTTTTTTATCTTGGGTTATTCAGGATGGAAATTCGTCCCTTTTTTGGAATGATTCCTGGAATAGTTATCAGCTGTTGTCAAATATTGAAGGTCTTCAAGAAATTAAGTTATTCTTGTGCCAAGTTTGGGGAACAAAAGTTAAAGATTATATTGTGGTTAATTTTGATTTGGTTTTTAATAAAGTTATGTGGAGAAATTTTGACGACTTTTTGATTCCTTTAGAACATAAGGTCTTGCTTAGGAATATCTTGAAGGAGAGAAGAATTTTTATATCAGGAGGAAGGGATAAACTCATTTGGGTCCCCTCAAAGTCTGGTCAGTATACAGTAAAGCAAGGATATCTAAGTATCATTAGTAAGGATTCTAATTCAGCTACTGATTGGCCTTATAAGCTTTGTTGGAGTGGTCCTTACCTGCCTAAAGCAGGGGATTTTGCTTGGTTAGATTTGAATTATAGAATCCTTACTAGTGATAGGTTAGTCAGGCTTGGGGTTGCTAATTCTTTCTTTTGTCCTTTCTATTCTGAAGTTGAGGAAACTATGGATCATTTACTGATAAATTGTCATTTCTCTTCAAAAGTCTAGTACTGGTTAATCTCAAAATTGTGTTGGCAGGGACCCCTTCCTTTCTCTCTCCTTCAAGTTTTTCAAAGCTAGCCTATCTTATTCACAAACTCTACCTTCTCTGCTTTGTGGTTGGTCTCGCTGAGTATTGTGATTTAGATTCTGTGGCTAGAAAGAAATAGCAGAATTTTTAGAAAAATTAATAACTCTGTTGATGCAATTATTGTAAAAATTGAGAAATTGATTTCGGAAGTAGTCTCAGCTTCTCTTCTGTTCAGAAAGGTAGGTTGTCTAGTTTTTACTTCTAGGGATGATCTAATGTTAAAAAGATAGAAATTTTTACTTTTGCCTAACTCAAATTGCTCTAACATGGGAAGTAAGATAGATAGGTCCTCCATTAAGTGGATCCCTCCGCCTATTTCTTTTGTGAAACTAAATTTTGATGGTGCGAGTAGGGGTAATCCCAGCATCTCTAGTGCTGGTTGTGTTTTAAGAGATCATAATGGCTCAGTTTTAAGAGCTTTATCAGTTAAGCTTGGTTTGTGTTCAAACAATGAGGCAGAGGCTTTGGCATTAATAACAGGTCTAAATCTTGCATTAAAATGTGAAATTACTAATATTATTGTGGAAGGGGACTCTTTGAATATCATAAGGGCTTTTACTCTTAAGTCATCACCAAGCTAGAAAATTGATTACATTTTAAAATTTGGAAGGAATCTGCTCGATCATTTTCAATCATTTAAAATAGTCCATACATATAGGGAAGGCAATTTGTTAGCAGATTTTCTAGCTAATTATGCTTTCTGCATTAATGATTCTATGAAAGAGTGGGATTCTAACTCCCTTTTGTTGATCCCCGAAATTAATTGCATTTTAGCTAAGGAAAGTCCAAACTAACTTGTTATGCAAAATATGAAGTATTTAGTGGAAAGATATCTTAATAGAGTATTTTGTTTTAGCTGCTAAAACTAGAATCATCTCTATTCTGCGGCTCCGTTCTGATAGCTGACATCGTCCCTTGGTCTGAGGGTAGTTTCATCTGGTGTGTAGTACTACTGTTTTAATTTTGCACGCAGGGTGGCAGTTCTCGCTTAACGGTATATCTTGTTAGGAATGATTTTATTCATTGTATTTTGAAGGAACTCTCCTTTATATTCTTGTTTTTGGCACGTCATTTGCCATCTCTTTGTAAGCTTTAAAGTTGCTCTGCTTTAGTCTCCTAATCTGTTTTATTTTCAAGATTCAAGAATTTTGTTCTAGTATGGGCTCTGTCTAGCAAAACAAAAGAATTCTCTTGCCAATCTAGAATTGGGAACGACCCTCTTTAGGTCTCCTCAATCCAAATTCCATGCAGGAAGTTTTTAAGACTTACAAAGATGTTGTTGAAAGAGCCATTATTCAGGTTTGTGGTCTGCAAGTTTTACATTTTCCTAGAACTTTATATCCGTCACAAGCAGTGTCGTATTTCCTTTCAAATGCTATGGATTTATTGCAAAGCTTCGATCTGGTAAGGAATCTGGATTTTCTATTTGTCCAAGATGTTCATTTTCTTGTGGATATTTTTAATGAAGTTTTAGAGGATTACGATTTGTATACGGGTTCTGCTCTTGTGGGTGGTTTGTTTGATCGTAGGGATCTTTTCCACCAACCTGCGCTTCATTGTCTCTTTAATGCTATGCTGCATGGACTTCAAAACAATTGTGTTATGTCTTTTCATAATTCTATCCACTACCATAGGAGGGAGCTGGGGAGACAATTGGTAGATGATGCTATAAAGGTGTTTAATGCTCTTTCTTTTTTTCTGCATTACATTCATCCTCCTCCACCTCCTCCCCCTCAGTTGGTAGAAGCAGAGGTCCGGCATCAGTAGGGTTTTATTGCTGAAGGATTGCAAGATGATAACTGAAAGTAATGGTTCTTTTTTGGGTGTTTTTTGTTTTCATTATAATTGGACTGTAGCAGTTGTAAATTTTGTAATAGCATCTTATTGACAAAGATGTCATCCATGTAATGTTTATAGACACAGACTTTTCTTGATCGACTCATCTTTTTGAGTCGGTTTTGTATTAGCTATGTTTTAAAAAAGGCTACAACCGGAGGTTTTCTTCGCCTAATTCTTTCCTGCCGATATGCCTAATTGAATCAGGCTTTCTGTAATTTCTTTTTTAATTAATATAATTTTAGTGGCTATGCCACTTTTTCTAAAAAAAAAAAAAATTTACAATAAACATGATCTAGATATCAAAAGATGTGTATTTAATCAATTTGCATATACTCACTAAATTCAGTCATAAAATTGAACCTGAAACAATAACTTGTAATTCAAACTTAACTTATGAAATTAGTGAAGCTAAAAAAGTTCCATAGGTTCAATCATGAAATAAAAACATAAACTATCAATAAGCATATTCGACATGAGCATGACAATGCTCAAACATTGGACATAGATTGTCCTTCAAGCACTTGTCAACTAGCTTTAAAAAGTGATCTAACCCAAGAAATACCATAGGACCTGGACAAGGAAATGGTTAACATAGGTGGGGAATTACACAAGGGTGATCCTAAATGGCTAGGGTGATTTTCACTAGTAAAAGGCATGATCCTGAGATAGTTGACACTACCTGACCTTTTTTGGAAATTTTTTCTAAGAGTTTTCCATAGGGGTTTTAATTCATGAGAGAAGGTGATTGTGGTATAGTACCCAATCACCATTGTTAGAGGTAACTCTACCCTCTTGTATGGCCATTATGGTGAGGTCATCACATGACATGTTGATACTTTCACTTGTGTAGTGATAATTTGTGCATTGATGTTGAAAACTTTGATTTTAATTTAATTTATATTGTGACATCTCTAGTGCGTATGTATGTATTGTAGCATGTTCAAAGAGCATATAGCATTAAATAAAAGCATTCAAAAATTATCATATCACATGCTTGAATAAGAGTCTAGGGCATTCTCTACATGACTTCTAATAGAGAGATCATTTACATTAAGAACCACATGTTGAAATTAAAATTTGTTCAACGAAAGAACTATTAATTTAACTTGCATAAATTGTAAAACAATTAATACATGAAAATAGATCTAGATAGTGAATTTAGGTCTTCAAAACATTAAAAATTGTAAATTCTTCATCCATATTTTTTATACCACATCAAGTGGTTCAACCCACTCTTCAATGACATCTAATATTCTCTGATGATCATCACTATCTAGTCTCTACTTACGACGTCCACGTGAATGTGAAACTGTATGAAGAGATAGGCTAGTAGCAATTACTAGGTGGCTATACTGATATACCTTGTTCTCAGGTTGATAATCAATAAAGTGAATACCATGTTGAACAATCTTGACTTGTTTGAGATATGTCCCTTGCACTACAACTGAACCTGTGGGAAACAACATTCCACGGTAAGACATAACATTTTCAAGGTAAATGTAACCTACATAGTTCATGTATAGCATTTTCATTGCTCGGTAAGACATAATATAAATTATAATATAAATTGAATGTTTAAATCACTCAAGGTACTTGACATGTACATATGTAACAAATTCAAAATTATTTAAAAATATATTAAATAAAGTGAAACCTGTGGGAAACAACATTCCATCACTTGTTTATGGCTTTATTATCTTTTGTCTCTCTTCTGTGCAACACAATAAATAATAACTAACGTATTCTATATTTCCAGCCTCTGCTATGACTACAAAAACATCTCCTGCACCAAATTTACATGTCCAAAATTTGTAACTTAAAAAATTTAGAGATACCTTATATAATTTATATATATGTACACATACCTTTTTTAATCAATCTTGAAATATGGTTATAATCAATTGAAATCAAAGGAATGTCTTCAAAGCTTTCATCCTCATCTTCTTTGTATGTGTTGGTAACAACTAGTAGCACGTTTTTCCATTCACTGACATATCCACATTATTGGTTCTTACAATTTTCACAATCTCACAACATGCACTCATAACAAAAACACGAGTAATCCCTAGTGCACAATGTCCATGTCTAGCTATCTATACTCATGACACAATGCAAAGATCTTGTTTTCTATACCCTCTTGCATCCATGCATTGATCTTCTATCCACACCTACCAATTTATTATATTATACATTATGAATATAATAGAAATAATTAAATTCAAACTAAAATAAACAAACTCATGTACACATATCATATATGAATATATATTTAAAGTATTAATTTTTCAAACAATACATACCTGATATCTCCCAAAACACTCTATGTGGAATGTATCAGTTTGTAGAACTTGAAGATGTGCCGACCTCATTTGATGCAAAGTGTGTCTTACACCATTCAATAACATCATGTGCATCATTTATATGATCTCCCTCATAATTCATTTGATGTTTTCTTAGAGCACGTTTGATGCAAGCTCCTGTGCCATCATGTTCACCCTTTCCATGCCCACTCTCAAAGAAACTCCAAACATGTGGTATATTATCATCTCAATGATATCTACATAGTGCATAAAATGGCCTTGATGATTTGAATTGTGACGCACATCCATCTGACCATACAAAATGCTTTTCAATTTTTACACCCCTGCTTGCCAAATATCCAAAAAAATTCTTAAAGTAATGTTCTACAAAATGTGTGTCATGCTCTTTATCATCACTAATATAAAAGTGATATTCTTTCTTAATGACTCATGCTTTAAATGTACTGTCAACACCGTCCAAATCCAATTGTGCATGCCGATAACACACATGCACCATAATAGTGATCTGCTCTGAAAACTAATATTGTGATTGAATATCTTTTTGATGTACAAAAGAGTAAGTTTCTACAAAGTCGACTACTGATAAAACTATTCCAGGTGGGAAAGTATCTCTTAATGTTTGAAACTGTTGTGCTTGCCACTTAGCAAAAAAAGCATGATGTATGTATGGTTGTATCAATTTATGAAAAATTTCCATAAATTTTCCAATAGGTATCTCCTCTTCTACATAATCCAACCTTGTGGATTCTTTCCCCTTTTTTGTTTGAAACTTTATGTACTTGTAACTCTTGCAATTTACCAACTTCATTGGGTCGATATCTTCATTTCTCAAAGGCATTTTAGCTAAATTTCCACATGTTTCACAAAGACCTTTTATGCAGTTTATTTGACTAGTTCCATTATCATCATCTGATTTATCACATAAGATGGATGCTATGAACTGACTTGCCCATTTAGGAGGTGCATTTACAAAACCATCATTGTCTTCTCTAATCTTTCGAAACACCTGGTAGTAGAGATAAAATTCAATATGATAACGACAACAATTTTCAAAAACCTTGTTTATCTTCATATAATATGGCCTTAACCTTTCAAACATTGTTTTCCCAATCTTTATATGAAGATTTGAATTAAAAAACTTCACATACATCTCATGTTGTGTTATGTCTAGCCAATGTTTTGTATGTAGTTCATGACTATTGGACCCAATTCTGTGTTTGATAACATCTCTACTATTTGATGAAGCATGAGTATTATCATTCCAAAAGGTTGAGATCAAGTTCCTAACAACATCTTGAACCCTGTCAGATCGAGGAGCTCTACACATAATTGCCCAATTGCCTTCCGAGGTACTATCATCCAATAATTTTCTCCTTTTCAAATATTGTGTTAGTGTCTTTCTACTAAAACCAATCTCAATTGAAATTGAAGACAATTGTCTTTTTTTGGAATTTTTTTCACTTAAAATACCTATCAACATCACTCTTCTTGAAATGGACTTATCCGCAGATCGAGATTGTTTCCCAATGGAAGCCAAACCTTATTTAACATTTTCAACAATATCTTTTTCTAGGTGTGAACCTTTCCACTTTTTCAATGACAAATCTACACCCAACAATTGTAATGGCTCATTTATCTCTTTACTAAGAAGTACAATTGATAACAATTGGGTTCGCCCAAGTGTATCAAGATTATCGAAATGAGCAATTATTTCCTTTGCAGTTTTATTCATTGACCTCCTATTAGTATGTCTAGGTTATCCAACATAATGTTTCAATTTCTCAATATCCATTTCAAGTAAATGATCTAAATTTCTATAAGAAATTTTTCTCTTCACCTCTTTAGCTAGATTAATATGCTCATCCATACCAGTCAAAGGAAGCGATCCTGACCCCTCTCTAACATCCATTGTTTGCACTTGGGCCTCCTCTGGGCTAACATCAACCATGTATTCTTCAGCCTCGTTTGATCTAGTATCTAAATTTAGGTCAACTTTAATTTCTGTATCACACATTAAGGAAATACATATTAAAGAAAACTTATAATTTAATTCCAAGTCTCGATATATTTTAAAGAGCCTCCATATCAAATTACCATAAAAATTAATATATGTACATGTAATAACTAATATTTATGACCACAAGTGATACATATGTACTCATGCACACAAGTGACAAACATGAGTACAAGATACATAGGTAGTTATACTATTTAGGATAAGTGTGTAAGCGTGCACAAATATTCAAGTAAGATGTACAATTTTCAATATATATGAAATCTCCTATACATATGGTAAGATAGCTCTTAAAGCCTTGAATGATTTAACAAAGCATGCATCCCTTTGTTGGAATATATTTAAGATCAAAATGAAATAAGAATACTTGTAAAGAAAAGATAGGGCTTATATAAGTAGCAACATAATGTAGCAAAATAGGCCTAAGATTAAAGAGAAGAGAAACCCCACCATGGATTCAAGGTAGTGAAGTTCATTAAGCTCAATTTGAATTCAAGGAAAATCAAATGAGATAAAAGAAATAGATCTCTCCAAGTTAGTGCAACAAGTACTATCATCTCCATTCAAGATGAGCATAAGAAGAAAATTTTCCTAGACAATTTTTCTAGAGAGCTAACTAATGAAAAGAAGGATGAGACTAGAATTTTAAGGACTAACCTTTGGCTCTAAATGGAGTTCTAGTTTACAAGATAATTAATCTAGTAGCTAAGTTAAAGAGGTTAAACTATAAAATATGGTGAGAAAATCTAAGCTACCACAAGCAAAAGGTTCCTGATGAGGGTCGAAGTAGTGTTTGTTAATGCATCATCATTTAATTTTATCAATTCGGAGGTGTCTGGAGCGATCTGCGATAAGACTGTTTGGTATGGGGGGATTTGGTTGAATGGTTTGTGGATGGAACTTGGTTCGTTGATCTTACGGAAATGAAAGGTCATACAGAAATGATAATCTATCTATTTGCTTCAGAAATAAACACACATGCAAAGAAAGAAACTATTTTAGTTTGCTGGAAAATAAACACACTTGCATTGAAAGAAATTATTCTAGCTTGCTGGAAAATAAACACACTTGCAGTGAAAGAAACTATTCTAGCTTGCTGGAAAATAAACACACTTGCTGGAAAAGTAAACAAAAATAAACTGCCTCTACTTGTTAAGCTACAACAATGAAACACTCTGAATATGACAGTGCTGTCGAATAACAAATCTATTTTAGAACTTATAAAATAATCCTGCAGGGAACAACTTAACTAACAATCACACAAAAGTGAAACACACATCACATGAACACAAGTACAAGGCTAACTAAATAGAAGATATAACAGAACTGAACAAACATAAAAATACTGAGAGATCTCCTCCAAAGTGGGGAAGTGGGCCCTACTTTCCTAGCTGGAGATGATCCTCTTTGCTCAACTAACTCTTTCAGAAGAATTCCCCCTTCATTTGCATTCAATCATAGTCCAAAGAATGGATGAAAGTACATGCCTAAAAACAAGGAGTTTTCCTACTGCTGGAAACACAATCTGGTGAACAACTTATCTAAGAAAAACTAGAACTAACTTAGAGAGATGATTTGCTCCTATTTATACATTCGAGCTTTATTGAGAGGAAATAACTAACACGATTCTAACTACAACGAACTAGACTTGAAACTAGTTGCTAATTTATTACATTGATGATTCCTCTGTGGGTTACTGAAGATCAAGGATTTGCATCGACTTGGCTATTGGTGAACTTGAGTGATTTCCTGAAATGGCGTGGTGTTTGGTGGCATCAACTTCAGTTAGAACTGACACCAATTAGCAGCTACTTCGGTTAGTCACTGAAATGGAGTGACATGGAGATTTAGATTATAACAACTGCCTTAATTGGGGTGTGGGTCATGTTTGCATTGCTGGGCCTTTTGGGTAGCCCTAGGATCGGCTGGTAACAATCATCGACTTGAGGGGAGGATGACTCTATTGGAGGGTAATGACATCTGAAGTCATCTGGAGTTTAGGTTCTTTGCAGAAAAAAAGGGGGGGTCTCTGGAGGGATTCAGAGACCACTGGAAGTCTTACTAGCGTAATCCTCATGCAAACACAAACCACTTGTATCGCAATTCATAAGATATGCATTTTGAAAATGTAATTCAAGCAAATAAGTTAAGAGATTTCATCAAAGGAAATAAAAATCAAATGTGCATAATCCATCTAAAAGACAAGCATAATTATAATAATATGTAAATATATGCCATAGTGTTTTGTTAAAGTCTTTCAGAAGAGGAAATAGAATGAAATAGATGAGTCATATATTTGACTCATCAGTTCCTTTTTGTAATGTTTGGAAATTAGAAGCATGACACATTTCCTAGGTTTACTAACACATAACCCACTTGTTAAAGATAGAGGTGAGAAAAATAGTATAAAAGGAAGAAGAAAGAGAAGGTTGGAGAGAGGGAGAGGGATATGGAGAGTTAGAGAGGGAGAGAGATAGATAGGGAGGCCCCAGTGAGGGAGAGGTAGAGGTAAAGAGAGAGAGAGTGGTGGACAGAGAGAGAGGTAGGTAGTTATCTCTAGGTAGAGGGGTGGGGATTATAGCCAAGAATGAAGAATGACTTAAACTAAATGACATCCTAGCTACATGAAATCAATGTGTATATATTTAAGCATAAATCAAGTGACCTAGATTAAATGACATCCTACTACATGATTCATCAATACATGTATATATTTAAGAATAAATAAAATGACCTAGATTAAAAATAGAAAAGAAAATATATGCATACCTTGTCTTTGTTTATAATATTTTTGCAATCTTTCTTCATTTAATCTTTCTATAGTTTCTGCGGAATACTTTTGTGTAGTCTAGTTATTTTATCTTGTCTTTTTGTTTCCCATCTCCTTCTTTGTAACATATGACTTGAAAATTCTTCTCTCAAAGATTTTCTCCTCCCTTGAAGAACAAAAATGTGAATTTATCTTGTTACATGGATTTGTAAAAATGAAAAAAAAAGCATCCTATTTATATGCAATACGAAAAAAATTAAAACATTTAAAAAAACAAGTCGGCAGCGCCTTCGAACGAAGGTCGGCGGTTAAAAAATTTAATTATTTTTTAATGCAAAGAACCTTCATTCAAATGTGGTCATTATGGGGATGTATGCGCCATGTTTGGACCTTTGTTTGAAGGTATCTATACTTCGAATGAAGGACGTCACCCACCTTCGTTAGAAGGGGTCTTCGAACAAAGACCCCCACTAGACACCTTCCCTCTTTCCCTTCCTTTTTCTTCTGCAAAATTTTGGCTTTCAAAGCCCAGTTGAAGGTCTAAATGGATTCACCTTGCCAAACCAAATTGGAGGATCACAGTCCTCGAAACAAGCTTTCCAATGAGTATAGTTTTGATATATTTTGATTTTATTATGATTATTTTTTAGTTTTACTAAACATAGGTTTTTCATCGAACATCAAGTTCTCTGTTCTACACACATGGAAAATTAGTAAATTAGTGAAAAAAAATCTAAAAAATAGGTATGCGCTAGGTATTAATGTCCTTGTTTCAACAATTTTTTGTTTTGAATTTCGATACATATAGAAAAAGTTGTGTTTTATGGAATACGCTTATGTCTAAATTATAATTGGTTTGACTTCAAAACTTAATTAAAAAAAAATATTCAACAAAACATTATGAAATCAAATCCATGCCATAGATATCGGTGTTACCAATCTAAATTCAAAAGAATCAGAATTTTATCCTTTGTAGAAAAAAAGTTGTGTTATGGAATACACATCACTTTAAAAAAATGTTGTTTACTATTAAAACTAGTTATCAAAGGAGACGCAAATTTTTTTACAATTTAACTCCAAATTTTTTTTAAAAAATATTTTTAGAATCTATAGATAAAATCTCACAAATCACTAGTTTGCATCATCTTCAAATTCCTAATGGTTTAGCGGCTATAGGTATCAGAAAGTGAAGATTTAGTTCAAAATGTTGATTTCAATGTCAAGTTTGGCCAAAAAGTGTAATAGGTTTTCTCTTCTACATAGGACTTGATAATGTGATGCATAGGTGTATACTAGAAGATGAAGTTTTTGACATACTTTAAGCCTACCATGATGAGCTCTGTGGAGGGCACTTTGTAGCCAAAAGAACAACACTCAAGATCTTGACAACTAGTTATTACTGGCTAACATTACACAAAGATGTAGTCTAGTATACAAGAAGATGTGATCAATGTTAGTGGATGGGTCGTCCAACAAAGAGTGATGAAATGCCTCTGCAGCCTCAGATGGTGTTGACACCTTTTGACAAATGGGGCATTGACTTTATTGGCCTAATAGATCTCCCTTCAAACCAAAAGGAATACATACTGGTATGTATAAATTATTTGATAAAATGAGTTGAAGTTAAAGCTTTACAGTATATAGGAGATAGCAAGGTTTCCACCTTTCTGTATGAGGATATCTTCACATGCTATGGGGTACCTAGAGAAATTGTCACTGACCAAGGTCCGCAATTTACATCTAAATTGATTGCCACTTCAATCAAGGAATACAAAGTTTGGCACAGGAAATCAAGTCCTTACCACTCACAATCCAATGGTCAAGTTAAGGTTACAAACATAGAAATTGAGGCTATATTGACAAAGACTATAGCATTACACTGCAAAGACTTGGTAGCTCATTTAACTAAAGCAATCTGGGCATATCGAACAACATGGAAAACAACAATAGGGTTTATGCCCTATAAATTAGTCTATGGAAAAAAGGTTGTACTTCCCATTGAATTTGAGTACAAAACTTTGAGGACAATAGTCCAACTTGGGATGGATATTTCTACATCACAACAAGAATGACTCATGCAACTTAATGCTTTGGACAAATTAAGACAAGAAGCAGTTCACCATACAAAGATTATCCAAAAGTAAAGGATCAAATGGCATGATAATTTCATAAAAAATAAGCAGTTTCAAAAAGGTGACTGGGCCTTATTGTATGATTCTAGATACAAGGATTATAAGGGAAAGCTACAAACATGATGGTTGGGCCCCTATAAAATTGAAGAAGCTTATTCCAATGGTGCGGTTAAATTGACCACGATTGATCCTGTCTGGTTTTCATTAATGGTCAATGGACACCACCTAAATTTATACAGAAGTGATTGGATAAAGATGATTTCCTTCAGTAATTACTACAAATTAATGGGCCAACACCTGCAGCATTTGTACCTGCAACCATTGTTGGGTGTCCTACAACATCTACACTTGCAGCAATTGTTAGGGGTCCTGTAGCATCTCTACCTATAGCTACTATTGAAAGTTCTATTGCAGGATCATTATTTTCACATTCATCATAAAATTCTCTATCTACGACATCAATGGATGATCCAATAGGGTCAAACATTGATGACCCACATGTATGATTCTAATCTCTTTTCCTTTCAGTAAAAAAACAAAAAATAGAAACAAAAACCAATAGTGAAAACCCTAGGACATTGTTGGCCAATAAAAAATAAAATTGCAATAAAGCATCTCTACGCACAACTCTCTGAGGGACTTGTAGCATCTATGCCCACAACCACTCTCTGAGGGACTTGTAGCATATGTGTTCGCATCCACTCTCTGAGGGACGTAACACATCTATGCTCGCAACCATTCTCAACAGGACTAGTTGTATTTATTGCTACACGTCTTCACTTCCATATGTCTTCATTAATAAAGCCATTCCATGTCACATCATTTCAACTTTGTTGCATGTTCAACAATCATTTAGTATCATCATCTTTCCAACCATTCGACATGCGTCACCTAACTTATCACCTCCAATCTTTTTAGTACTTCTATTATAATCCCATAACTCATATTAATTGCTATAACTTTTTGTTTTTAATTATCATCACATGGCATTTATTGACTATTATTATTATTTATAGTGCTTTTATAACCTTTAAATATATTTTCCCTTGTCGTACTACTTTCCTAATTTGTCATTTGAGGACAACTAACACATTAAGTTGGGGGGAAACAAAAATGATTATTTTTAAAATTCACTGTCGTCTTTTAAATCACTTCATATGTGGCGAATGTAAAATAAATCTATCCTTTGTGTACTTTCTACTAATATCCTTGATTGCCTTCATTTGCATGACTATCAATAAACAACTCATGTAGCAACAAAAAAATAGCAACAGAAAAGAAAATTGGTTGTATAATATGCAAAGCAGAGATTGTTCTACGCAAGGGATTGACAGAAAGAAATTTTCTCAGAAAAAGAATTATCTACATTACCACGAAATGGTGGGAGAACCAATTCGCAAGGAACATGTTGAGCACACTATGATACTAAATGACAAGATTGTACAATATGCCAATATTCCAGCAAGCAGGGTGGTTTGATTATTCCATGCATCTGATTGAATGGAATGAGGAAATAACACAACAATTCTCCCAAACACTATAAAATAATGAATCCACTATTAAGGGATTGCATGTGGATGCATCTGAAGTAGTAATTGTAGAAGTGTTGGGGTTACTTGCAGCAAGGGAAGAATTCCTAGTACAAGAAGACTCCATAATAGCTAGGAGCAAGTTTGTGCAACCAAGGGAGCAATTCGATTTGTCATCACAAGGTACTAAGTGCCTCTCATTACCTAGGTTATGGGAATCAGTTGTTGTCTATATTATCAAATATTTAACTTGTGAAGGAAGACAATCCCTCCTGTATATTGTCCATTTTAAGTTGCTTAGTCATCTCCACCATAATTAGCTAGTAAATGTCTCAAATTTTTTGTTCCATTTGCTGAAGAGAATTTTAATAGAGTATAGAAAGAAGGGTATACCATCTACCTTGTCACACCATTGTTTAATTACACTATTGATAAAACAAAGCTTGCATGCTCAATTCCTAGACCTATCTTGGGAGGGTTTTCTTGAAATAATAATATAAGGAACTAACCAGATGTTGACCCTCATGGAAGACCCCTAAGGTTCAGGCAATCTAAGGAGACTAGGGTTTAGGAGGAAGAACAAATAGGAGAATATGAAGAGGAAGGATAAACAAAATAAAGGGAGGAGATTCATGCAACCTCCTCCCAACATGCTTCACTGCACATGTAGCCTCACCTGCCCATAGCCCAATAGTTGAACATGCACCCCAAGCTTCACCACATGTAGCAAAATCCATCCATGCAACCTCTCCTGAGCATGAAGTGTCTTCGGGAAATGAAGCTACACCTACTCATAGCCCTATCAAGCAACATGCAACACAAGACACATAGCCCACAACATCTAAAATTCCTTCTCTAATACTATGGTAGCATGTGGTACAAGATATACCATCTCCCTTGCAAATAGCCAAGAAGTGAAGAACAACTCCATCATCCTCTAGGGCACAAAAGAAGCAGAAAACCCCCATTACTCCTCAAAAGTTCTCACACCGCCTTAAGGAAAAAGGGGCTATAGTAGGCAAGACTCCTGCCAAGGCAAGGAGGGTGGTTTTTCTTGAGTCTGCTATAGACTTAGAGAGGGAGGAGTTGTTTGTAAAAAGGGGACACTCAGAGTCTCCTAGTACCACTGGGGATCATGAGAGGTCACCTTCCTCTTTAGATTCAAAAGGAAAAGAATTGCTAGAAGAGACTAAGGAAGAGATTGATGAGTTGTAGGAAGCTATAAATAAAATGTTGGTGTCAAGCACCTCTCAGGAGCACAACCTACAGGATAAACCTTCACAATATGAGAGAAGCAAAGATATTTCACCAGAATGATGAAAAATATTAATGAGATGCAAATAATGTACATATGCCTTGCTTATAAATGCAAGGTGAAAGCCAGTAAAAATATAACTAACAATGACTACCGAATAATAAACTAATATGCACCTAATAATGCATTATGATGCCCAAGTAAAACTTAAGCAAAGTAAATGGTAAAAACCCATTTACTCCAACACCCCCCCTTAAGTGCAACTTAGGGAGTAGATTATTATGTAATATGAGCAAGATGCAATATGGGTCCCAGCTACACAACCATGTTAGGTACCCATTTACAATGCAAATTCAATGCAATCTCTCACAAGCGGAGAAAAGGAGAAAACCCTGTGGGAAAAAACTCCTCTCCAAAAGAGAGAAAATAAAACAAGATGATGCATGGTGAACTCACTAGTACCCCCCAAGGACTACATACATCATGTATATACAATCAATGATCCCCCCATAGGAAGGAAAAAGAGAGAAATGATATCCTCCTGATAATGAAGAAGCTCTAATGCTAATGAAGTATGCCTGGAAACAAAAGATGATCCAATGCCTACAAGAAACAGCTCTCCCCTTAGGAAGAAACAAGTCCACCGAATAATGAAGAAGCCACTACATGTCCAACTGAAAGAAGGAGGAAGGAAGTCTCCAAATAGAAGTCTCTGAAGACTGAGTAGGAGTATCCAAGCATGAATAATCCACCACATAATCACGATAAAAAATAACCAAGAAATGTGATAAATCAAGTGAAGGAGAAAACTCGTCAATGTCAATCTCCCAAAAAGATGTAGATGTATCAATAGCCATGCTGGAACTGTCATCAAAGAGGAGAGAAATCCCCTCAAATATGTCTCCCAAATCTACAAGATGAGACTCTACAAACAAGTCTAAAATACCTGCCAAATACTCATCCAATAAATCAAGATTTAAAACACTATAATCAACCTACTCAAGAGTAGGACCCAAATCTAAAGAAGCAGGAGATGGAGGAGGAGGAATCTCAACACTAGTCTCAAGAACACCAAGATTCAAGTGACCAAACTTCTCCTCACAAACATGATTCACCCTTGATGGAAGGGTATAAATGTCAGTCAAAGGAATATCATCATCAGGAGCAAAATGAGAAAAAGAATACAAGCGAGATGCATGATCCACCACACCTGTAGCAATGATCTCTCTAGTCTTCATGTCTCTAATGTAAACATAATCAAGAGTGAACTCAACTGTCTTACCTTGTGCACCATGAGTAATTTGATAAACTGAAAGGAGATTAGTGGTCAAGGAGAGTACACAAAGAACATCATTAAAACATCCTTCACCCATATCAATATAACCTTTCCCACAAACCTTCATGTATGTATTGTTACCCATCAAAATATTAGATGAACTACAAGGTTCAAAAGAAAAGAACATATGCAAAGAAGATGCCATATGATGAGATGCATCTGAATCAAGAAGCCATCTCCCATTTTTAGGAATAGTGGAAGCCAAGGGTACTTTACCTTTCATCCCATTAGCAAATCCTGCATTCCCTAATTGTGTAGATGAAGATGCTGCCGAATGAAAAGCAGAAGAAGGAGACTCTGATGAGGGCAATGAGATGTTGTTTTTCCGAAGATGGTGAGTAAGCTCATCAATCTTCTTAGTATAACATCTATGCTCATCATGTCCATATTTCTTGCAATAAGCACATTTGATCTTCTTCTATTGTGATGGTTCCTCTTTAGAAGAGGTCTTGGTCTCAGGAGTAGGCTGTGAAGGAGGATCCTTAACTTTCTCTTTAGACTTAGAATCCTTATTCTTCTTCTTGTCCTTGCCACTTGAAGCCTTAGGATATGTTGCAAGAAGTGCTTGAGCCTTTATAAGTGTCAATGTGCCCATTTGTGCCAACTTTGCTTGTTCCCTTGTGAGTTGCGCTGCAAAACCATCAAGAGAAGGCATTTTGTGTGCACTACCTAGAGCATCCATGGTAGAGTAAAATGCAGAAACAAATACAGAATAATTAGGACCTAACTTAGAGAGAGTAGATAGAATCAACTGCTCATCATCCTTTTTAACCCCACAGTCAGACAACTACAATATGAGAGAATTAAGCTTGGTGAAAAATGTCATGCCCACATTTCCCATGTGGTCACGACACACAACACACGTGTCATGTCCACATTTGTCATGTGGTCATGACACGAAATACGAAAAACTTTTCTACCTATCCCTATGAACCCCCTCACACGCGTTTGCGTGCTCGGTGGCAATACACATAAGGTGTAAACATGTCAACATAATTTGGGGAAGTGCGTTGTTCTACGCAGTCCCCTGCGTGATGATAGCCGTCTAGGGGGTATGTGACATGAAGCGTGCCACTTTTAGGGTTAGAATGATTTTAATCCGAACCTTAAGTTTCCTAGGTGAGAAGGAGATTTCGTCAGATTCGAAACCAAACCCTAACTCTGAAACAAAATGAAATCGAATAAATAGATATGAGATAATGGCATAATGGACGCATGATAAAATGGAGTGATAAAAAGAAAGTCAATAAAATGACGTAAAATTAAAACCCTAAAATCTAGGAAAAATTCAACAGCATAACACGTTTTCAATAATCGAATTAAAAATTTGAAAACAAAAACTCCATCAAGAATTCAAGTAAAATTTAAAAATAAAAATAAAATAATAATTAAACTTAAAGAAAATTAAATTAAAAAATAAAAATTAAATACTTTGCCAAGGCCAACTAAATCGACCTTGTAATAAAATATTAAAATTCGAAAATAATATAATAAAATAATTACATGACACCAAAAATAAATTTCAAAATTAAGTCCGAGAATAAATATAATTTTGACATTATATTTATTATCCAACTCGATAATAATAGATAAAAGGGAAAGATTAAAATACCTCTCCCCGTAAAATAATAATAAAATCGATCGAATTAAAAGGCTAAACGCACTAGGGAGAAAGAAATAAATGACCCGGTTAAATCATTTATAAAAAGGGAACACACTTCCCATCTAAAACAATTTAACCCTCTCCCCTAAAAAAAATACATTTCCACAAGCACAAAAATTCAAAACCCAAAATTAAATTTAAACAAATTAAATGAAGCACAAGGAAATTAAAAAATGCAAAAGTAAAATAGAGAATTTAAAATAAATGATAAAACAAATTCCTCACATCTCCACTCAACTCTAACTAATATTCTATTGTTTTCTTTGAGAAGCCCTAATATTATTTTATAGTTTCCTTATGGAAACCCTACTCCCTCTTTGGTTTTGCCTCTCTCATTTTGTTTTGTTTCTCCATTCTTGTTTTCTTTTCCTTCATTCTTGTTTGCAGGTTGAAAGTAGGAGGCAACCATTGATGGAAGTTTTCTATGAAGGTATACTCATTACGTATACCCCGTAGGGTTTGTGTAATGCCTCTACTCTTTTTTTTGATATATATATATATATATTTACTCATATATATGTATACATTTTGCATATATAACTATATATAACTATATATAACTATATAATTATATATTTACCAAGAGTAAATCTGTATGTGTTAAAAATAAGTAGTATTATTAAAAAGAACAGTGATATATATATATATATATATATATTTAAATATTAAAGTGCAGGGTAAGAAGCGACCAAAGCAAAGGCCAAAAGACAGAGATAGGGCGACGGGTTAGGAGTTGCCACCACCGCCAAAGGAGGGTCTGCATCTAGTTTAACAATGGTAAAAGCAGTGAAAGGGGGGATGTGGGGAGGGGGCCGAGCCCCCACCCACACCCCGTTGACAGTCAAACAAATAGTGTGGTGGGCAGCGGCCATGGCCGCTGTCCCCCACACTATTTTTTTTTTGGTTTACATTCTTTTCTCTAACAAAAAATAGACCTAAGGTAAAAAGGGTTTGTCCATGATTTCTTAGATTTAATTAATTTAAAAAGTTTCAGTTTATATTGCTTAAAATGTATAACTCTTTAATGCAGTTTGATAATACATTCAGAGATATATATATATACACACACACAGTGGTATATATACATACTGTGTTTTTTTTTTTATAAATCACAGTGAGTTAAATACTCAAATAACCAGAATCAAATATATGTGATTAATGTATACATAGGCATATATATATATATATATATATATATCCCTAACAAGTATTTCCATTATCAAAATAAACTGATAGGGCAACGCATTTCATACAATTACCAGATATAATATATATATATATATATATATATATATATATATATATATATATATATTTGCATCATTATTGTATATTTTTCTTTGTAGGAAATAATCCAACAACTAATTTTCTTCTCTTTTTTTTGCAATAAGTAACAACTTACAACTATCTCTCTTTCTTTTTTTTTTTCTCTGTTTTTAAAACAAATACAGCAACCATATAAAAATATAAATGCAAAAACAGTAAACTAACATTTTCCTTTTTGTTTAAAAGAAAGTTATTCTAGTAGAACCGTTTCATTTTCTCTTCTATTTAACGTATAGCTATTTCAGAATACCACAAATATAATTTCATTGATGGAAGTAAATTAAACAGCAAAATAAAATTTCTTGAACCAAATTCTCAAATAACAATAGACACAACAACAAACTTTAAGCAACAAGTTTTGAATAAATTTGGAAAAATACTCTTAAGTCATTTTCTTACAACTTCTAACACAAAGGGTAGTAAATAAATTGATCAACATTACAATAAGGAATACTTCATATATACATTCTCTACAACAACATAAACAATGGTTCACAATAATTGTCAACATTGCACTAAGGCCTCCAAGGCCATGGCTCACAATAGCCAACAAGAATAATATTGCAAAAGAGGTGAAATTGAGCTTCTCCAAGCTCCATTTCTTCCACTAAAAACCTACAATAAAAACACAACAAAAGGGGAACCAAGCCACAATGAAATGCCCTCCTCCCTACCGTAGACCCGCAAGTGGGTCACCCCCGAGCTAGAGAGGTAGGAAACACATAGTTGCACACACACACACACACCCCACAACAATCACACAAAAAACATCTCAACCAAAACCCATGGATTAACACAAAACAAAACTCATGAAAATGAGTTTGATGGGGGTAGGGAATGGACCCCTTTACTCCAAAGGCCACACCAAAAATATCGAACACCAAGTCTCATGGCCTCAAGCCAAAACCTCCAAAAACACATATCTCCAAATATCTCAAAAAACTGTCATGGCACTCTTGCCATCAAAATGATCTCAACACCAAGTAAAAGCCCTCAAGGCTATAAGTAGCACAAATATGGGGGTGACCTCAAGGAGGTTCACTTTCCCGTACCCCAAACAAGTTGAGCCTTACCTCCAAATGGAGGTGCTCTCACCAAACTCCCAACCCACATAAAAAATGAAAACAACAAACAACAAAATCCACGAACGCAACATAAAGAAATATGCAAGGGTAATGAACAAATCATGGAGCTTACCTTCAAAAGCTATAATAATGGAAACATGTTTGGTGAAGAGCTCCAAGCTTCTCCAAATCTTCCAATCTCCAAACTTTTCTCCAACTCCCCAAAGGAAACTCCAAAAATAGAAAGAAAATCCCAAAATGCAAGAACCCCACACTCCTCAACAAGAGGAGGCAATATAGGCCTTCTAAATTGGCCTTGAGGAATGAGAAGGTGACACTTGTCACCTTCTCCTTCCTCTTCCTATGCCACTTGTAAGGGAGAGGAAGTGTGAGGGTGACAAGTGTCACCCTCCAATTCCATCCCAATCCTCACCTTATCCACTTGTACTCTCACACATGTGTGAGAGAACAAGTGGTGAGGTGGCAATCCCTTTCAAGCCTCCATGAGGATAAGGGATGCCATATGGCATCCTCTTATTCTCCAAGAGAGCCATCTCCCTCCAAGATGCTCTCACATGTGTGTGAGAGCCTTGGAGGAAGATCCCACACATTTGGGAGTCTTGGAGACCTCCCAAGTCTTCTTAGTGAAGGGATCCCCAAACTTTGGGAAGGGAGATGAGTCTTTCCCAAAGCATGACTCATCTCCCACCCTTATCCATTTCAAAATTCGTCACTTTGACTAAATCTGAGTTTAGAGTGACCAAAAGTGAGTTACCCCAAGGTTTAGTTAGTCAAAATTGACCCTAGACCCATGGGTAACCACCTAAGGTAAGTTTTGGGACACTAAGGTTCACCTAGGGAGTCATAAATCCACCTTAAATGGCCTCAAAAATAAAACAATACCAAGTGGTATAAGACAATAAAAATTATACAACACATGATATAATTGATTTAAACAAAGGGGTACTAGGCTAAAATGATAAAATAAACAAGCACTTAATCAACACTCAAATCAAACGTGATCCTCATCCCTCATGGGAATGGATCAGTTTCACAGGGAATAACATATGTGTGAATACTACCTCTAATTTCCCGTGGCCTGGGAATATAATCCTGCACATCTAGATCAAGTGTCAATCATATCATGAATAATCATAGCTGAAGAAACTGGAATTAAATTCATGCCATTGAATACAACATTAATCATCTACAACATATTTCAAGATTAAACTACACTTTCTATCTAATGTCGCATAATCATCATCACAAAAGAACTAGAAATCACATCAGAAAACATCATCTAATATATCTTGCATGTCTAGTCTCAACATAGCATCAAAATATGATCAAATCGAATCACCATATGTCTAATCAATGTTATATCAAAATTAGGAGCTATAATCAAATCAGCATAATGGAACCATAGTCTCTAAAAGTATGATAATGTCATCAACTAAAATGTAAAACGATCAAAATGAGGAAGGAAAATAATCAGCCTCACATCCTCCCTCCTAAGACTAAACTTCCTCCTGGAATTCGTCAAAAAGGTGAGGATAGAGTACCCTCAAACTAGCTGCATCCTCCCAAGTCACTGTGACCTCATCATAATGATCCCACTGGACCCTAACCTGGTCCAGCTCTCAACCTCGAAGGCCCAGTGTCCGACGAGCCAATATGCGAATTGGTTCTAAAGCCATCTGCCCGTCCGCCTCTACCTGTAGAGCACTCCAGTCCAATACATGAGATAAATTAGAAATATATTGCCTCAATACATAAATATGAAAGACATCGTGGATACATGACAGGCTAGGTGGTAATGCTAGACGATAGACAACAGGTCCTATCCGCCCCAAGATTTCAAAAGGTCCTACAAACTGTGGTGCAAGCTTAGAGCCCTTTCCATAACGGATTGGACTCTTGTGTGGCCGCATTCTAAGGAATACCCTGTCACCCATTGAGAAGCTTCAATCAGTTCTCTTAGCATCGGCATACTTCTTCTATTTATCCTGTGCCTCCTGAAGTCTCTGCCTAATCAGTGTTACCTGCTGCTCCATATCTTGAACTAACTCTAGACCAATGGCAACCCTGTTCCTCTATTCAATCCCAACTCAATGGTGTCCTGCATGGTTTGCCATATAAAGCCTGAAAAAGAGGCATACCTAACGAGCTATGATGCCCATTATTGTAGGCAAACTCAAACAGATACAGATACTACTCCCATCTAGATTGATGGTCCATAACATACATACGAAGCATGTCCTCCAACACTTGATTCACCCACTCTGTCTGTCTATCTGTCTTGGGATGATAAGCGGAGCTAAAGTTGAGATGTGTGCCCAATGCCTACTGCAAAGCTCTCCAAAAGGCTAAAGTGAACACTGAATCCCCATCAGAAATGATGCGGCGAGGTACTCCATGTAATCTCACAATATCGTCTAAGAATACTCTCGCCACTACTGGTGCATTGTATGTTGTGCGTACAGGTGAGAAATGCGTCACCTTGGTCAACTTGTCGACTATCACCATGATGACATCATGGCGACGCGAAGACATAGGAAGACCAACAATGAAATCCATGGAAATGGTGTCCCATTTCCACTCAGGTATCTCATGAGGGTATAAAAGACCTACTGGATGCTGATGCTCGGCCTTGACCCTTTGGCACTCAAGGCAACAAGCAACAAACTCTACAATATCCCGTCTCATACCCGCCCAATGGTACAATTGTTGTAGGTCGGCATGCATCTTCTTCACCCCTGGATGTGCCACATATGGTGCTCTGTGAGCCTCCGATAACACTACAGTACGTAGGTCACCTATGCGGGGTACATAGATACATTGTCGATGATGAAGTAACCCATCTGCCTCAAGTGAATACCCTGCAAACTTGCCCACAAGGGCCCTCTGTGAACTAATCTCCTGCTCAACCTCAAGAAACCACTCATCCTCAGGCAAATGCTGAATAATGCGTCCTCCCAAGTCCATACTCAGAGTCAAGGTCAAGATCTCGTGGCGCCTCTGACTCAATGCGTCAGCAACCACATTCTCCTTCCCTTTGATGTAGTGGACATCAAAGTCATCCTCGCAGAGAAACTCCATCCAATGCTGCTGATGGGCATTTAGATTCAGCTGTGTAAATATATATTGAAGACTGTGGTGATCTGAATGAAACTCAAAGCAATGACCCAATAAGAAATGTCTCCAATGAACTAGAGCATGAACCACTGCCGCTAACTCCAAATCATGAGTGGGGTAGTTCAGCTCATGGGTCTTAAGCTTTCATGACTCATAGGCGATCGCTCTACCACCCTGCATAAGTATGGCTCCCAAACCCTCAAGTGATGCATCCGTGCAAACCATAAAATCTGCTGCAGGATCAGGAACCGCTAAAATGGGAGCGCTGGTAAGACGCTCCTTGAGGACCCCAAAGGCCCTCTCACACTGCTCAGTCCATAGAAAGCTCTTCCCTTTTTGTTGAAGGGAAGTAATGGGGTGTGCTATCTGAGAAAAACCCTCAACAAATCTACGGTAATAACCAGCTAACCCCATCAAACTCCTGACCTCTATCACACTGGTGGGTGCTGGCCAATCCCTGATAGCCCTGATCTTCGATGGATCTACTGAGATTCCATCACCAGATAGGATATGCCCCAAATACTGTACCTCTGTCCTGAAAAATGCACACTTTGCCAAGTTCCCATAAAGAATCTGCTCCCTTAAACACTGTAGAACCTGACGTAGGTGCTCCTCATGCTCCTCCTCGATCCGCAAATAGATCAAAATGTCATCGAGGCAAATAATCACGAACCGATCCAAGTAGGTACGGAACACCCCATTCATGAGACTCATGAACACTGCAGGGCATTTGTCAAACTGAAGGGGACCACAGTGAACTCATAGTGGCCATAACGAGTCTGGAAGGCATTCTTATGGATGTCCGCCTCTGTGATACGCAACTAATGGTAACCGGACTTCAGGTCAATCTTAGAGAACACCCTGGCTCCCTGCATCTGATTGAAGAGATCGTCAATCCTGGGCAGAGGATAACGGTTCTTCACAGTCACCTTATTCAACTGCCTATAATCCATGCATAACTGAAGAGACCCATCCTTCTTCTTCACGAAGATGACAGGAGTGTCCCAAGGTGAAATGCTTGGTCGGATGTGCCCCTTCTCGAGCATGTCCTCAAGCTGTAACTTGAGCTCTATGAGCTCATGAGTGGTCATCCTGTAGGGTGCACGAGGCACTGGCTTGGCACTCGGCACTAAGTCAATATGAAAGTCTACCTCATGACGGGGTGGCATCCCTGGTAACTCTGCTGGAAACACATCGGCAAACTCTCTTAAGATGGGATGATCATCCAAAGATACCTCAGGCTCATCATTTGATCTGTCACTCACTATGATAGCGAACATCTGGCATCCCTTCCACATGTAGCACTTAAGCTGCTGAGCGAATATCATATGCACTGCTGTGGGCTTCTGAATGCCCACTATCTCAACTGATGTACCATGATTGTCTAAGCAGCTAATTGCCTTTCGGAGACAATCTAGCTTGGCTCGATAAGTCGCAAGCCATCCATACGCAAAACCACATCGTAGGATCCTAATGCCATAACTCTAAGGTCACATACTGTGGCAAAGGGTCCCAAAGAAATCTCATAGTTGTGGAGTAGGGCATCTACTGTCATCTTGGCCCTTGAGGCCAACTCAACCACCCACCTATCACCCTGCCTAGAGGCCACCAGCCTGCAACGCTCCACTAACAATGGAGATATGGAAGAGTTAGTAGCACCAGAGTCAAAAATAATAGAAATGGGGACACCCCCTATTATGCCTGACGTCTCAATAACTGATGCCTGAAAATCAGCCTGGCGGTTATCAACAACTGGGAACATACGGTGGGACCTACCCACATCTCCAACCGTCTACTCTGATCCTCCTGCACGAGGCTGCCCCCTGTTGTAAAGCCCTGTGGACACTCTCTAGCTAGATGTCTTGCTCCACCACACACATAACATGGGTCCCTAGCCTATACCTGTCTAGTCTAAGTCCTACTCAACTGCTACTATCCAGATCTGCCTGTGGACCCTTGTGAACCCCTGTATGACTGCTGCGACCTCGTGGGTCCTACAGGTGGTCCCTGCTACCTCTAATCTCTGCATGGGCCCTGCTGCTACCAACCTCGATTATGCCCCCATGTGCCCTCTTTTGTGGCCTGGGTCTTTGCTACTGCTGCGACTGCTGTTGTGGGGGCCTAGGAGGTAAGGATGTAGAACTAAATCCTCCTCTCTGAGGTGGCGGTGGTGGTTTGCGGTAA
Source organism: Cunninghamia lanceolata (assembly GCA_027924645.1). Taxonomy (NCBI): domain Eukaryota; kingdom Viridiplantae; phylum Streptophyta; class Pinopsida; order Cupressales; family Cupressaceae; genus Cunninghamia; species Cunninghamia lanceolata. Next base: position 3,881,765 of record BSBN01000095.1, on the reverse strand, counting down.
CTCTACTGATGTTGATGCTGCTGCTGCCCACAATCTTGAAACTGAGGGCATGAACTCTGCCCTCGTCCCTGTATCTCCTCAGCTATGTATGCCTTCTCGATAGCGTCACTCAATGTTTGGGGGTCTACCATGCGAACAGGCCCTGCTATGCTATGGTTCAATCCTCTGATAAACTTATGAATCAGGAGTTTCTCGTCATGGAGATACTCCGCATATCGGGACAACTCAGTAAATCTACCCTCATACTGAGCAACTGTAAGTCCTCTCTGCTAAAGGTCGTGAAAATCATCTATGCAACGCTTTCTGTAGTGATCTGATAAGTACCGCGTATTGAAGCGCTCAATGAAGGTCTCCCATATGAGTGTGTCTAATGATAGATGGCGCTTGTACTCCTTAGTGCGCCACCAAGTAGCTACTGCATCTTGCAACAAGTGGACTGCCACACAAGCCTTCGTGTTGCTCTCGTAAGGACTCAACGTGAAGCATTTGTCTAAGTTGATGAGCCAGGCCTCTGCCTCAACTCCCTCTGTGGTCCCAATGAAAGTAGGAGGGTTCAGCCTCAACAAATCCCTGATGGGATCTCCTCTGTCTCTGTGCCCTCTGATAGGCTCATCCACATAATAATCATAAGGCCTGTGAACAATATGCTCCACTCTCACTACCTCCTCACACCTAGCATGACGTGGAGGGCTCCTGCTACGGGCCCTATCAGCTGATCCAACCTCCTCTGCCGTCGTATCTGGTACCTAAACATATGGCTCCACACGTGGTCCTCTCGCAGCTCAACTTGGGGCTCGACACGTGGCTCGACGCATGACTCTACTCATGGCTCCACGCATGGCTCCTCTCGCGGATCATCACGGGGCTCAACACATGGCTCCATGCGCGGTTCAACTACAGCTGGTGGAAGCCTATCTAACACTGCCTGTAGTGCCTGTAATGTCTGTGACCCAATATCTGGTATAGGTAGGGCTGGTGGTGCCTGTCCCTTAGCTGAAGAATCACTGTGCACCTCAACAGATGCAGTGTGGCAGGATTGCGCTCGCTGAACTCATCGAGGAGGCATCCTACAAAAAATGAGGTAACCACAAATTAAGCAAAGTTGCGGAAATAGTAATGTGCCCTAAACAAGCCCAGTGTTTAAACCAGGCTCTGATACCAAATGTCATGCCCACATTTCCCATGTGGTCACGACACACAACACATATGTCATGTCCGCATTTGTCATGTGGCCATGACACGAAATATGAAAAACTTTTCTACCTATCCCTAGGAACCCCCTCGCACGTGTCTGCGTGCTCGATGGCAATACGCATAAGGCGTAAACATGTCAACATAATTCAGGGAAGTGCGTTGTGCTACGCAGTCCCCTACATGATGATAGCCGTCTAGGGGGTATGCGATGTGAAGTGTGCCGCTTTTAGGGTTAGAACAATTTTAATCCGAACCCTAAGTTTCCTAGGTGAGAAGGAGATTTCGTCAGATTCGAAACTAAACCCTAACTCTAAAACAAAATGAAATCAAATAAATAGATATGAGATAATGGCATAATGGACACATGATAAAATGGAGTGATAAAAAGAAAGTCAATAAAATGACGTAAAATTAAAACCCTAAAATCTAGGAAAAATTTGATAGCATAATGTGTTTTCAATAATCGAATTAAAATTTTGAAAACAAAAACTCCATCAAGAATTCAAGTAAAATTTAAAAATAAAAATAAAATAATAAATAAACTTAAAGAAAATTAAATTAAAAAATAAAAATTAAATACTTTGCCAAGACCAACTAAATCAACCTTGCAATAAAATATTAAAATTTGAAAATAATATAATAAAATAATTACATGACACCAAAAATAAATTTCAAAATTAAGTCTGATAATAAATATAATTTTGACATTATATTTATTAGCCAACTCGATAATAATAGAGAAAAGGGAAAGATTAAAATACCTCTCCCCGTAAAATAATAATAAAATTGACCGAATTAAAAGGCTAAACGCACTAGGGAGAAAGAAATAAATGACCCGATTAAATAATTTATAAAATGGGAAAACACTTCCCATCTAAAACAATTTAACCCTCTCCCCTTAAAAAAATACATTTCCACAAGTACAAAAATTCAAAACCCCCAATTAAATTTAAACAAATTAAATGAAGCACAAGGAAATTCAAAAATGCAAAAGCAAAATAGAGAATTTAAAATAAATGATAAAACAAATTCCTCACATCTCCACTCAACCCTAAACAATATTCTATTGTTTTCTTTGAGAAGCCCTAATATTATTTTATAGTTTCCTTATGGAAACCCTACTCCCTCTTTGGTTTTGCCTCTCTCATTTTGTTTTGTTTCTCCATTCTTGTTTTCTTTTCCTTCATTCTTGTTTGCAGGTTGAAAGTAGGAGGCAGCCATGGATGGAAGTTTTCTATGGAGGTATACTCATTACGTATACCCCGTAGGGTTTGTGTAATGCCTCTACTCTTTTTTTTGATACATATATATATATATATATTTATTTATTTACTCATATATATGTATACATTTCATAGATATACATATATATAACTATAACTATATATATATATATATATATATATATATATATATATATATATATATATATATATATATATATATATATATATATAAAGTAGGAGGTAGCCATGGATGGAAGTTTTCTATGGAGGTATACTCATTACATATACCCCGTAGGGTTTGTGTAATGCCTCTACTCTTTTTTTTGATATATATATATATTTACTCATATATATGTATACATTTCATATATATATATATATACCAAGAGTAAATCTGTATGTGTTAAAAATAAGTAGCATTATTAAGAGTAAATCTGTATGTGTTAAAAATAAGTAGTATTATTAAAAAGAACAGTGATATATATATATATTTAATATTAAAGTGCAGGGTAAGAAGCGGCCAAAGCAAAGGCCGAAAGACAGAGATAGGGCAACGGGTTAGGAGTTGCCTCCGCTGTCGAAGAAGGGTCTGCATCTAGTTTAACGGTGGTAAAGGTAGTGAAAGGAGGGATGTGGGGAGGGGGTCGAGCCCCCTCCACTCACCCTGCCGACAGTCAAACAAACAGTGTGGTGGGTAGCGGCCATGGCCATCGTCCCCCACACTATTTTTTTTGGTTTACATTCTTTTCTCTAACAAAAAATAGACCCTAAGGTAAATAGGGTTTGGCCATGATTTCTCAGATTTAATTACTTTAAAAAGTTTTAGTTTATATTGCTTAAAATGTATAACTCTTTAATGCAGTTTGATAATACATTCAGAAATATATATATATATTTCTGAATGTATTATCAAACTGTCATGGCACTCTTGCCATCAAAATGATCTCAACACCAAGTAAAAGCCCTCAAGGCTATAAGTAGCACAAATATGGGGGTGATCTCGAGGAGGTTCACTTTCCCCTACCCTAAACAAGTTGAGCCTTACCTCCAAATGGAGGTGCTCTCACCAAACTCCCAACCCACATAAAAAATGAAAACAACAAACAACAAAATCCACAAACACAACATAAAGAAATATGCAAGGGTAATGAACAAGTCATGGAGCTTACCTTCAAAAGCCCTAATAATGGAAGCACGTTTGGTGAAGAGCTCCAAGCTTCTCCAAATCTTCCAATCTCCAAACTTTTCTCCAACTCCCCAAAGGAAACTCCGAAAATAGAAAGAAAATCCCAAAATGCAAGAACCCCACACTCCTCAACAAGAGGAGGTAATATAGGCCTTCTAAATTGGCCTTGAGGAATGAGAAGGTGACATTTGTCACCTTCTCCTTCCTCTTCCTATGCCACTTGCAAGGGAGAGGAAGTGTGAGGGTGATAAGTGTCACCCTCCAATTCCATCCCAATCCTCACCTTATCCACTTGTGCTCTCACAGATGTGGGAGAGAATAAGTGGTGAGGTGGCAATCCCCTTCAAGCCTCCATGAGGATAAGGGATGCCATATGGAATCCTCTTATTCTCCAAGAGAGCCATCTCCCTCCAAGATGCTCTCACACGTGTGTGAGAGCCTTGGAGGAAGATCCCACACACTTGGGAGTCTTGGAGACCTCCCAAGTCTTCTTAGTGAAGGGATCCCCAAACTTTGGGAAGGGAGATGAGTCTTTCCCAAAGCATGACTCATCTCCCACCCTTATCCATTTCAAAATTCGTCACTTTGACTAAACCTGAGTTTAGAGTGACCAAAATTGATCCTAGACCCATGGTTAACCACCTAGGGTAAGTTTTGGGACACTAAGGTTCACCTAGGAGTCATAAATCCACTTTAAATGGCCTCAAAAATAAAACAATACCAAGTGGTATAAGACAATAAAAATTATACAACACATGATATAATTAATTTAAACAAAGGGGTACTAGGCCAAAATGATAAAATAAACAAGCACTTAATCAACACTCAAATCAAACGTGATCCTCATCCCTCATGGGAATGGATTAGTTTCACAGGGAATAACATATGTGTGAATACTACCTCTAATTTCCCGTGGCCTAGGAATATAATCCTGCACATCTAGATCAAGTGTCAATCATATCATGAATAATCATAGCTGAAGCAACTGGAATTAAATTCATGCCATTGAATACAACATTAATCATCTACAACATATTTCAAGATTAAACTGCACTTTCTATCTAATGTCGCATAATCATCATCACAAAAGAACTAGAAATCACATCAGAAAACATCATCTAATATATCTTGCATGTCTAGTCTCAACATAGCATCAAAATATGATCAAATCGAATCACCATATGTCTAATCAATGTCATATCAAAATTAGGAGCTATAATCAAATCAGCATAATGGAACCATAGTCTCTAAAAGTATGATAATGTCATCAACTGAAATGTAAAACGATCAAAATGAGGAAGGAAAATAATCAGCCTCACAAAAAAGTCTTGGATATTGTCAAAATGTCTAGGATCTAGATTCATTAGTTCATTCTCCAAATGAAATTTCCACATCTTATCTGGCTTACCAAAAAGATTCTCTAAGGTAGTCCAAATATCATTAGGATGCTTACAAGATAACACATGATATCTCAAATTAGGAGAAATGGACATAATGAGAGTACCAAGAGCTTCATCTCTTCAATCAAACCATTTCCTTTCTTCTACAACACTAGTGGGTTCAGGATCTTGGTCAAAAGTAATCCTTTGCAACTTCAACTTCAACAAAATCTCCATATTAGATTTCCACTTAAGATAATTTGTTGTAGTTAGAAGTTCTACTTTAGGCAAATCCATGATGAAACAAGAGAATGCAACAAATGTTCCTCACAATGTAAACAATCAACCCCTTATGTTCACAATAATTGAGAAAAACCAATATCAAATTTCAACAGAGTAAAAGCACTATCAAATAGAAAAATAAGTGAGAAATACCTCAACCACTACAACGGTGATGAAAATACCTTTCCGTTGATATCTGGAACTCGAAACTCGGCCTCTGTTTGCAAAAGTTATGCAAAAATGAAAAAAAGGCCTATAAAGACACTTTGGAGGCAACAACAAGCACCTGAGGGCTCAATTCTAGTCGCCCATGTGACCACCATGAGCACGGGGGCAAAAAATTTGGGCCTCTAGGGCTGAGTGAATCTCGATATTCAAAATATGTGGCGGGTTCCCACACCACATGAAAGCCAAGTCAGCCAAGCCAAATCACCACTTGCACAAGCCGAGCATACAAGTTAGTAACATACAAGTCTCCAATCACCATGCGCAAGAGAGAGACAAAACAGAGACTTGTGAGCCTCTTCTCACACTATGATAAGGGCCGCTGAGCTATATTAATAGATAAAAATTACTCCTCACCACCAATGTGGGACAAAAGGTCCCTGCCTACTTCAAAACAACGCCTAAACAATCTACAGACGGGCCCACTTTCGTTGCCTCATGCACAACAATGAAGAAACCCTAAATTGATATTTATTGCAAGACTTTAGTAATGCATAAAGTTTGATCAATAGAATTGGCCAACCAGTGGATGTTGCTGCGAATGGTGTAGTAACAGCGGCTACGAAATATCTCCAATGACCTCCTCTGGTGTGGGCAACGCTTTCCAAGTGCCTCAAAAAACCTGTGTGAGCGTCATGTTGGACCAGGATGTATGTAGGCCTTGTACACAACACCAAATCCACCCTCTCCTCATGGAAATTTTTGGTTGCAGATGCTAATGTGTCAAAATTAAATGTTATTTGATGATGCAGACTGAATGGCCAGTCTTCTTTGATAGGCCAGTTTTCTCGGTATCTATTCTTCCCAGATATTGCATACTTAAATCTTCTTCGCACTATAAACATGAACCCTCAAAATGTGCATATGAATCATGTAGTATGTCATAACATATGTAGAAAGGAGGCGCAGAATGAAACTCAATGACAACTAATGTAAAGAGATGAATGACGACTTGGAGAAATAAGAGTCGCCAATTGTGCTCTGCAAATTTAAAAAATGCCACAAAATCGGCCTCCTTTGTGATATAGGCAAGTGAAAACCCACGAAATCTCCAACGAAATAGTAGGTGAAATAGAAATTTAAAAAAAAATTCAAACGCCAAATAAAATATTGTTCCACCAAAAAAAATTGCAGGATATAAAATCTCGATCTCACCAAAATCTTGATCTCACGAAAATCTGATGAAAACTCTCCAAATGGAAGGAAACACAAATAGTCCGCTCTGATACCATGTTGGTGTCAAACAACTCCTAGGAGCACAACCTGCAGGATAAACCTTCACAATATGAGAGAAGCAAAGCTATTTCACTAGAATGATGAAAAATATTAATGAGATGCAAATAATGTACATATGCCTTGCTTATAAATGCAAGGTGAAAACTAGAAAAAATATAACCGACAACAACTACCAAATAATAAACTAATATGCACCTAATAATGCATTATGATGCCTAAGTAAAACTTAAGCAAAGTAAACGGTAAAAACCCATTTATTCCAATAGAAAATTGAGGAATTGGAGAAGCAACTACGAGATTTTCAACAGAAAGAAATTGGGTTGGATAAGCTAGCCCAAATGATCATCATAGAAATAGGTAGAAGTGATTCAAAGCTTGAACAATAGGCTAGTTCTCATGCAATGGCACCTCAACTAACTTGACTATCTCTTGGCCTTATGTTGTGGGAGAGAACAAAAGAGATGATGAAAATGAAGAAGAATTGGCCAGAAGATTAGGAAGAAATACAAAAGAACTTTGTAAAGGAAATAGAAAAAGCACATAGAAATAAATAAGCTAAAAGGGAAAGTAGACCAAATGGCTGAAATTACAAATCAAATCATAAGGTGTAGACCTTCGGCTAGGGTATATGCTCTGTTTCTTTAGGAACAATTTTTAAGTTTCCAATTTATGCAATTATATTGTGACCACCCCAATACTATCACAACACCCAAGGAGTTTTTAACAGTCTATCAAAAATCTACTACATAATTTTAGAATTAGCTTTGTGAGTTTTATTTACATGATTTGGTAGTCCCATATGATACAAAATGGAATCCATCGATGTATGTAGGCGATGTCCATATTAAAGCCCTGGCATCCTTCATTCAGAATGAGCACAACAGATGTACTCAGCTGCAACAATATCATGAACAAAAAAAGTCAATTCCTTTAAAAGTCAGGGGTGAACCAAAAGACCCCAACCAAGTAGTATTGGACTAGATTACATTAATAGAAAAACCTGGGGTAGAGGATAAGATTTTGGAATACAGAGCGACAAATTATGAAAAGTTTAAAACATTATAAGCCACCTAGACTAGCAAGGAAGCATTGGAATTTTCAAAGATTAGGTGGAATGAGTTAACCAAGGAATTGAGGAAAAAGGAACCACAGTTTGTAAGTAACTACCCGATGGCCATTAATAGGGCACACATATATATCAGGTCAGCCAGTAGAAATGAGATTACTTGGTTACCTCTTGTATACCAACCTCCCCTTCTTTGGTTCCTAATACCATATTGATAGGGACATAGACCTCTGTAAGAAGCTGTTGAAAGAGATACGTTGGAATGCCTAGATGCTTAGAAAAGATTTTATCTCAAGCAGTAGGAAGGAATCACATAGGCAATAGACTTCAGGATGGTGGCACTACAATATAATCAAAATCCATAAGGTACTTGGGGACAAGCAAAATGGTAAACTATGGGGGAAATGATGGGACCTGAAATTGCCTCTATTTCTTATGTTTATTTCTTATTTAATAGAACATTTCCTTGAATAATCATTGACACTTATAATGAATATTTGAAGTATGAAGCACTAAGAACTGATATATAATATTTTGATAAATGATTATGTGTTTTAATAATTATTTTCAAAATGTGATAGTATGTTATATTGATTATGGTGATTTTAAGTATGGAAGTATTATGAAATAAAGCTAACCCTTCATGTAGCAAGACAACAGGTACCTGCAACCAAGGTTGCTAGGAACCTGTAGTTGAAGGAGAAGGTAGCCGTAGCCAAAGGAGTAGAAGCCTGAATATGAAGGAACCGATTTTGTAGTGATGATCCCACTCGCCAATGACTTATCTAGTAGCAGTGATATCTTCCACAAAAAATAAGGAGGAACTCAAAGTATCAATAGATAGTGGTGAAGAACTGGAGCAATCTTTCATTTAGGATTGCATAACTTACACCAATTATCTGCATATCTCCATTACTTTTTTTTCCTCCATCATTAGTTGAAGAGTTATATTAGAATTGTACTCTTTAAGCAGTTTTAATGGTAAGCAAGTTTCCTATTTGTGTTTTGCTAGAATAAAATAGTCCTCTTTCTATGTTCTAAGGAAGAGTTGACACATGTAGTTGAGTCATTAAGAGTCCAACTTAGTTAAGAATAGATATGATGAGTCTACATGTTCAAAAGATTTTGTGTAACAAATATCTAGAGGTTTTATTATCAGTAGTTTGTATTATGTTTTCTGAAATCAATTAAGATACTTTCCAGATTTAGTCAATGTTGTGCAACAGTTAGTTAAGAGATTTAATTAAGATCTAGTGAGGATACATCTTCACCCAAGCAAGGGCCCACTCAAGGTACGGTTGTAACTCTTTTGTTAGTAGCTAGTTATTGGTAATTTTAGTAGTTTTGATCATACACATTTCATATAAATAATTGATTAATGACAATAGAGATAACATGTACCTATAGCTTAATAGAAATTACAACATTGATAGTAGCTCGTATTAATTTCTATACTTGATCACAGTTTATAATATAGATTTATGTTTATAAGCAATTATTTTCAATACACAACCTTTAGGAATTCTGTAACTATACATACAATATAGGTACCATCTAATAAGATGCGTCCCCTAGTTTGACATTGTAAATGTAACACATTATAACTAGTGGGTTTCTTGATAAGGGATACCCTGATCTATTGAGTAGAGTGCATGCTTACGCTGCATTAGGTTTACTAGTTAATAATGGAGTTAGACAATTTATATGATCTTGGATGATAGGATGAATGGCTAGGATTAGATTAGAGATGGATGGCTAGGATTAAATGAGACATGGATCAAGGATGAATGGATTAAATTATGTGTGAATGGATGGACAAGATTAAATGAGAAGACATTATGGGAAGGATATGACATATTCTCATGTGGTCGACTAAGACTGTTGTGCAAGTGGATAAGGATTAGAATAAGTGAAAAATAATTAATTAAATAATAAAATTATTTAATTAATTATGGGACAAGGTGGAAGAAATTAAATAAATAAATAAATAAAATTTATTTAATTAATGTGGCTAAAGGGAAGAATGGATTAAATTAATTAATTAAATATAATTTATTTAATTAATTAGCTAATGAAAGGGGGAACGAAAGGGTCCTAGGATGAAAGTGTAGCAAGGTGGGTGTCTAGGTGATGTCAAAAGTGAATGTTTAGGATGTGATTAGGACATGGTCAATTTTAGTTGTCTACAATTTTAATTTATTTTATGTTATATTTGTTGAATATATTTTAGATCTAAGAATATTTACAAATGTTTGGATAAGGACATTACATAACAGTTGAGAAATGATTGGCAGACAACATGCAAGTGATCCAAATGATGATTTTTATGCAAGTGTTGATTCCTTTTAAAGATCCAAATTATAATATTCTTATTGAATGCTCCTTGAAAGTTTGGATTTTTATTGATGATCAAATGATTCTTGAATGTGTTTAAATTCTCAAATGGATGTCTTTAAATACAAGGACATTGCACAAACATGTACGAAGTTGGCTTCTAATGGCTATGAGAAAAGAGTGCGAGCCAACAATTTAAATTTAAAATTTTTGATTTTTGGGACAAATTTGTATCATCCAAGAATGATTATGCTTGCATGGAAATGACCTAAGACAAGGGATGTGAAATCTAGGGATCAAGGATAAATGTATAGAAATTTGGGGCAATGAATGATGTAAATACATGTGAATAAGTGCAAATAGGGTAGGGATAAGGACATATGTATGGGAATGTGTGTATGGAAGTGTCGGTGAGGGTGGTCAGTGATCAGAAAAAGAGTCAAACTTAACAAAAAAGTGTCACATGTCACTATGTAATCATATCAAGACAACCTCTCAAAATTAGCCTAAAGCTAAATTGGAATTGGCACGGGTATGCAAATTTCTCTATTACACATTTGTAAGATTCAATTAATTCTTTTCACTATGTGAAGTATTCATAGTCAATAAAATTTCTTCTTTTATTGACAAATTGTTATGAGTAAAGGATTACAATTAGATCACAACCATCAAGCCAAAAACTTCAAGGAATGCATAAAATAGTCTCAATTATCAACAAGGCTTTATAAAATAATTTCTCAATTTATATGAGTGGGGCAATCGACATGCATTTAAATACTATCCTTTGTATTATCATGTGCCCACACAGTGTAAGGTGTTTTGATTGATCTTGCCTTTGCTATGTAGCATGGAACCATGGTGGCCATAGAGGAGGTTTCAATGATGATGGAATCAATATATTTGGTGAGGCCTTCTTGAGTAGCTTCTATATTATAGAATTGACCTTATATCTAATCCATCTCCTTTGCAAGGTCTTAGATGATCTTGAAAGCATCCTGTAGAAAATCTGACAATATGGCCATCTAGAAAAGGATGTAAGTAAAGATTATGAACAATAACTTCAAGAGGAGAGCATGAGTGATTTTAAACACAACAGTACAATGCTATTTTTAGATACGAGTAATTATAATTTATCTTTAATTGATTAAAAAATCACATTCATAGTGGCTCCAATTTCCAATAGAGCAGCTTTCTATTGAAGAGAGTCATAAAAAGTGGTTGGGAGATCACAAAAGATTAACATGCCAAAGGGAATGGGCAAATGCACATTCTCAGAAGACGTGTTTGACATGCTTAAGGAGAGTGTAAAATGGATGGGCCATGGGCTAGAGTTGAAGGAACTAGAGTCTATTACTAATTGGGAGTTTAAAATATAGAAGTTTTCATGCAAGAATTTGGGATTTGAGATCACCTTTGGAGTTTAATAAGTGGGAACTCAATTTAGACCAATAGGCATTATTGAACCAGTAGTTCCATTTAACATCAAGGAGTGGAACAAGAGGGAGTTGGGAAGGATTTTGAGGTAGATATATTTAAGTGGGAAGAGGGATAAGTGTGAAAAAGAGATTCAATGCTAGTATTTAAAAAAGTTACAGGGAGCTCTAGGGTAGAAAACTTAATACTCAACTCAATAGAGACAAGAGCCATGACATGCAAGATGATAGGTTTATCTTTAGAGGTTAGGTGAAATTAAGATTAAGATTTATATTAGGAGAGCTAATTAAGGGAAACATAATCCCATAAGTTGATGAAGGTACAAATTATTTTATTAAAGATGAAGGAAGGTTAGGGTGAAAGGGAGATGGCTAGAGATTTATTGTTGCATTGTATCGATCTATTCCACCAAATAGAAAAATTGGATAAATTGAGTTCAAGTCTAAGGGAGGAATCTTTCCAATTTAGAAATTTGGACACAATTTTCCAAGCCTTCCACATACTAACTAGATAAAACGAGGCCCAAATACTAATAATGGTGTAAGGAGGAATTTGTCTTGTTAGTGAACCTTGAGCCACTTCCCATTAGCACTAGATAAATCCACTCAATGTATAACCATAACTTTCCAAGGTTCTTCCCCTCTAATATAATGAGTGATCCATTTAGAGATAAGATAGATTCATTAGGTTTTGGGATCAATAATACCCAAAATCACCTTTGGTTTAGGGTTGAATATAGTGAAGCCATGATGTGTCTCTAAAACTCAAGTTAGAGTCCCACTTAAAACATAGCAATATCTTGATAAGTTTGGTGAGTTCCTTATTGCACTAGTTAGATGGCACCCAATAGGATGAGAAATAGACATGGGTTGTGAGGAAGATTTTGTTGGCCACCTACACCTTTCCTACAAAGCAAGGGAACTTATTACTCCAATTCACGAGTTTGGTTTTGAGATAGTTTAGTAATGATTTTCACATGTCATTCAAGGAAACTCCCAAACAAAAGGGGATCCCAAGGTATCAATTGATCACACCATGTTTGATGTGTGTCCACTCATATGGGATCCATGGAGGAGGAGGAGAAAACACTAGATAGCTTTGAAACTTAAGTTACCATCCCACTTAGACCATAGAAATCTTTAGATATGTTTGGTAAGTCCCCTATAACATTGGTTAAGTGTAGCGATAACTTTAAGGAAACCCCCCCTAAAAAAACCTATAAAATCCTGGTGAATCCTAGCTAAGTGCTATAATTTTCCTAGCGAATCTTTCCTTTTTTTCAAAAAAACTATTAATTTTCTTGGCGAATCTATCCACATTATTAAAAAATTTAAAAATTTATGGCGAATCCTAGTGAAAAATCACTAAAAAAAAAAATCCAATGGCGATTATTAGAAAATGATTACCAAGGAAATTAATTATAATGGCAAATCCTTCCTTTAAAAAATGCATATTTGGTTGACGCAATCGCCCATATATTCTTTTATTTTTTGTTTAATTTTGAAGCAGGGGCCTGGGGGTAGCAGCCACCGGTGGGGTCAAGGGGCAACGCCCCTTGTGGGGGTCAAGGGGCAACGCCCCCTTGTGGGGGTCGAGGGGGCAGCACCCCCTTGCGAGGTCTGGGGACAATGGCCCTAGCACAAATGCACTATCCAAAATGCATCGGATTAAGTATTTTTTAAATATTTTGCTTTAAACAAGACTAAAATAAAACTAAATTCTTGCCATTGATTATCATTTTGATTAGACAGATGTGGTTGAATTCTGCGACCCCTTTAACATGTGCATTTTGAAAATCTTACTAGGCCCGATATTTGTTTTGAGCCACAAGATCATAATCTAATCGTGTGGCCCAAAACAAATTTCGGGCCCCAGCAAGCCTTTTAAAAGGCACATGTTAAAAGAGTCGTGAAATTCAACCACAACCATTTGATTAAAGTGATAATCAATGATAATGAATGAAAGGCATATTCAAAGCGAAATTAGCCCTAAAGTATAGGATAATGTATTATTATAATGGCGATATTACCTCGAAAGTAATGAAAATAATATAGTAGTAATGGTGAATCCAATTAAGATTTATAAATTTATTATAAACTATTGGCGAATCAGATCTAATGACACATAATTTACTTAGTGAAACAATTTAATTTATTGGTTTACAAAAATAATTCTCTGGCGATTTAACCAAGAAAAAATAAATTTTCGTAAAAATCAGGCGATTTCCCCTCGCTAGTTGCAATATTTGCCAAATTTGCATTTCTAGATTCGAACTATTCACCAATTGGCGAAGATTCACCACTAAAAAAATCCCTGGTTAGGTGGCATCTAATAGGAGGATAAATAGACATGGGTGGTGAGGAAAGTTTTGTTAGCCACAAACACCCTACCCACAAAGGAGAGGAACTTATTGCTTCAATTCATGAGTTTGGTTTTAAGATGATTTATAAACCATTTCCAAATCTCATTCAAGTAAACTCCTAAACCAAAAGTGATCCCAAGGTATCATATGATCATCCCATGTTTGATATGTGTCCATCATATGTGATTCATGGGGGAGAGGGAGGAGGAGGCCTTGTTAACATAATTTTGGCTTTTACATAAAGAGATGAGATCTTGAGGTAGTACAATGCAATTAAAGCACTTCCATAGCATTAGTTGCCTCTTTAGGAGGTGGTCACCTACAAAGTGCGAGTTAAGCACAAATGATTTGTTGGGCAAGGAAGTCCTTGAGAGTAGCCCAATGTCATTGGAATGATAAGGAGATAGCTCAATGCATCAACTATAAGGACATAGAGGAAAGGTGCAAGGGGGAAATATTGGTGCATTGAGTCTTCATGATTAAAGGATGTAGTGAAGGGGCCGTTAAAAGCAAGATAGGCATTGACATCAACAAATGAAAATTAAATATGAGAGATCAAGTGGGGACTAAATCCAAGACAACAAAGCATTTTAATGATGAATGTAGTGCTCCTCAATTTCACACTTTATTAAATAACTAATTAAGTATAATTTTTATTTAAATATTTAATTAATTTCTTAGAATAATTAATTGATTAGGGTAAAGAGATTAATTAGGATTTTTATCTATTAGAGATAAATTATTAAATTTAAAATTAGGTGCAAAAATTAAATATATTCTAATTAAAATTATTAAGTTGAATTCTAAAGATGATTTGGTAAAAATATAAATTCAAGATTTAATTTTATTTTAAAAAATTATTTTGGTGTTAGCTTTAATTTCATGTGCAAATATAGAATTGATGCAAAATTATAATTTAATATTAAATAATAATATTCAATTGGAGGATGTCACAATGAGGAGTGATTCAAGGTAGATTTTGGTGGGAGTTTTTTGGCAATCAATAAGGAGTTCTTTTGGAGAGAAAAAATGGTAGTGGCCAAGCATAGGTGGTGAAAGCTGCAAATGTGATTCCTTTGGGTTTTTCCAAGAGAGCTATACAAGTGAATGCTTTGGTAGGATAGATCTTAGAAGGAATAGTTCTCAAAATTGACTTGTCTAATATGACGATTGGCTTAAAGAAGAATTCCCTCAAAATTCTGGCACTAATTGGAAAATTTTGAATCTCTAGAATATGAGGAAAAGACTAGAGAGATGTGTTAGGTCCCAAAATGACATCTCCACAATCCTAGAGTATCAATCTAAGGCCAAGGATTTGTCTTCATGAAGATGGATCAAGAACTCATCAACAAAGTGTGGATGATTAAAGGCCAATTTCTGAGAGTGGGTATTATCTCCTTCACATCAGGCTCAACTAGATCCAAGATGGTGTTCCTAGATGTATCCTTAATATGATTTATAATGAATAATGATGAGCCAAATTAAACCTTTACAATTGTACCTAATATATGATCAACCCCAAGATTTGTCACTAGGCTAAAGACTAACTAGTTGCATATAAAACATCTTCTTAAGTTGATATTGACATCATTGCACATATGCAAGATGTAAACATATGACATGATTCTTCAAGATAAATGATAATTACAGCTCACTTAGAATATCTCCCTAGGTTCTATAGCTGAATCATGAAAACATGAAAAAAACTAATTGAACCCCAACCTATTGGTGAGGTTTGATTTTATGATTAGTAAGGTGATTGATCATAAAATTCCAAGATTAGTGCCTATTTTGATAGGTAACATAGTCCTATACTACCAAGGAGAATGAGACATGACTGTAAATCACAACTAAAACTAGATTCGTGCATATGAACATATCAAATATATCATTCCATATAACTAAACATACTTAATAATCCATAACAATACTGTAAAAACCCATATGAAACAAAGGAATGACCATTACAAAAAAACTCTGCAATGATTTGGAATGTTGTCACATTTATCAAACCCATGTTACATTGACATTAGCAAATGTAGGAAGAGGAAACCCATGACTAGGTTCGGGGGTTCCCTTGAGAATTTACAAACCACCATGGAGACATTTAACTTTATAAATATCCTTGTCTTATGAAACCCTTTTTATAATTTTCAAGGCATGTTGTTTTTCTAATTAATTGAACATGTAGAAATTGAAAACCCTATACAACTCTTTGGCACTCATGCGTTTCTTGGAGAAACAAAGATCAACAACCTTTTTAATAGCTTGCATCCTTGTATTTATACATTTTAAAAATTGTGCCACTTGCATCCCATCAAGATACAAGATCATTTATAAATTGCGACATTAAACATGAGCAAGCACACAAATCCCTTAAAATCAACCTCGAGTTGAGTCCAAGGTGAGCTAGTATGTGAAAAACATGTTTCTTGCCTGAAATAGGTAGCCTAGCACATGCATGTGGACTAGCAACAACTAGGTTCTCAACTGCAATATTATTGGTAATTGATTCATCTTCTTCATCCTCTATTAAAATATACTCCCTAGACTTGGAAATTTTTTAAAGTTTTATGACCTTTGACACATGAACAAAATATAATGGAAGGAAAAGAAAAAGATCAAGTACATTTTTTGACCAAAGGGGGCCCATTAAAGATTTCTCAAATCACTTATAAATGATAGGCAGAATGGGGCTAAGGCAAAAAAGGAGCACCTACCTTAGGCAAATTTGTAAATTTTAAGGCTTGTGAAAATAAGTCACAACATTGGCTCTGGTTAGGGACATGTGCCTTTAGAAGGTATAGTGAGAATCTAACTAATCTCTAGGGGAAGACCACAATGTCAAAGTGGACAACATGACAACATAAAATAATTATCAAAAAGGAGCAAAAGGAAAAACCCAGGACCAACACACTTCACTATAACCAATAGGGATCATAGTTGCACAAAGGCAACAAACACAGATAAAATATTATGTACAAGCAAAAATACTTCATCACTCAGGAGAAGTAATGCTTAAGGTATTGGTTGTGAACTAGCAACTCTGTGAGATCTCCATTTAAGCTCCTAAGATGATAAGCATTGTGAACACACCCATCTGTAACTTCACACAATCCAAGGATCAAACTTCCCATGTTTTCCTTTGCCTTTTGATCTAGCATTCCACATGAGGACCAAATCTCCTACCTAAAAGCCTCTCCGAAGTGATTTCTTGTCAAACAAGTGTTTCACCTTCTGCTATTGTGATAGGACCCTGTCATGTGCAATTATTGTATCCTCATCCAACTCTATTATCTCAAGAATTCTTTGACAAAATTACATCATTTTCATCTCCCAAACTCATGTAGCAGCTTGTACACTGGAAACTCTAGGCTGATCAACATCTTGGCATCCATGCCATAAACTAACTCAATTGGGCTCTTGCCAATAACTCTCTTGTATGTTATTCTATCATCCCATAATACATATTTTAACTTGTCATCCCGCCTCTTTTTATTCACATCTAACGTCCTTTTAATGATTTTCATGAGGGTTTTGTTGCTAGATTCAGCCCATCCATTACCTTGGAGATGGTCAGGAGATGAGTGGATCACATTGATCCCTTATTTAGAACACAAATTTAAATTTTCATGGGACCTAAAACACATTGCATTATCAATAATAATCCTTTAAGGAACATCAAATCTAGTTATCATATTGTTTAGCAAGAAATCAACTACCATAGGTATGATGTAGAATTAGAGGGGAAAGAGTTGAAACAACTTTGAATAATCAAGACTAGCTACATCTGGTGCATGCTTGAGTACTTCCTTTATTTATGAGAACAAATCAATTGTCTCCATATTCCATGTGACAAATTGCTCCTTTTTCATTATTATAGAGATTACCTTAGTCTTCTCAACCAAGTTAGGAATAAACCTCCTAAAAAAAATTAATTGTCCAAAGAAAGATTGCATTACCTTAATTATTTTGGGTTGAGGAATGAGATCTATTATCTTCACTCTTTTTAGATCTATTCTCACCCCATCTTTTGACATGATGTGCCCTGACAATTTTCCTTCTTCAACACAAAATATACATTTTTTGGATTTAAAGAAATCCCATACTTAGGGCTGAAAATTAGCTCCAAATGCTTGTAATAGTCTCTCTTAGCTTCGGAGTAAACTGTGAGGTCATCTTGGTACACTGACATGATTTCATCAATGAGAATTGCAAAAGCAACATCCATTTCCCATTAAAAAGTGGCACTTTCATTTTTTAGTCCAAAAGGAATTCTCACATATACATAGGTGCCCCAAGGAGTGGTAAATGCAATCTTGTGTTATTTAGACTCCTTGACCACCACCTAGCTATAGCTGAAGAATCCATCCATCATGGACATCAACTTTGATCCTGTCACCTCTTGTGGCAAGTGGTCCGTGCTTGGAAGTGGGTAGTTATCCTTGAAGGAATTGATTTTTAGATTCCTAAAGTCCACACACGACCTTATCTCTCCATTCTTCTTCCTGACTGAGACAAGGTTAGATACCCATTTAGGGTATATGATAGATTTGATGATACCCCCTTCCTTCAACTTCATTAATTCCTTTTGCATTTGGGGGATAACATTGGATTTATTTTCCCTTGCTTCTATTGGAAGGGTTTAGCAAAACATTTCTTGAACCTTTTTAGCAGTGCAATAAGCATCTTCTTCTTTGCCAATTTTAATCTTTTGCCATTGTAAACCATTTTTGGTGCAATATCAGTCCCAAGTTTTACACCTTCATTCACTAGCCTACCTCTAGCCTTATAGCAATCAACACCATTAAATGCTCTTTCCAGTGCTATTAAACCTCTAGTAATGGTGTTGGTTTTCAAATGTGCTACCTCATTCCTAAAAAGCATTTCCTTGTCATGTCTCCTATTTCAACCATAAGCTACCAATCAATCAACTGACTGTCAAACTCATCCATTCAATTCAAGAACTTGTAAATTTGTTGATCATCATTAAACTCCAACCAATTGTATATGTTATTCAATATGGTAGGCCTCGTGAGGACTTCAACATTATATGTGCACTAAGCTGAAGCCAATCCCAAGTTAATTTTAGATTCTTCAACTACCAATGCATTAGGCACAACATTCTCCAACCTATCAACCCATTCAATACCAACTACATCAAATAATTCAATGGTGTCCCAAATAGCATTGCGATACATCTTTAACCTCTTATCCTTTGTTGTATATGCCCCTTTCACTTGTAGAACAACTAACTTTGAATCTTCGTAAATCCTTAAGCATATGACTTTATGCTTATGAGAAATATTTAGTCCCAATCTAAAGGCCTCATACTCCACAATGTTATTGGTACACTCAAAAGTTAATTTGAATGAAAACTTGAAATGTTGATCCTAGGAAGAAATTTGAACAATACCATCACCTACACCATCCTTTGAACATGCACCATCAAAGAACATGGTCCATAAGCTATCCTCATCAAGAATGGGAGAAGAAAAAGAAGCAAGATCAACAACTCTATGGTCTTATTCATCATAATATCTAATGAGATGATCTGGACTAGCATATAAATAGAACACTTCATTGGTGATCTTATAATGGTCCTCAATAGTGTGCAACATTTTCTTTTCCCTATGTAATCTAACTTATTCTCCATGCAAGGGATTGATAGAATAAGACAAGCCCATCTGTATACTACTACCAATTGACATTGCCCACTTTCTAGATAGCAACACACCCCATTTGGTAGCACAATCAATAATGATTATATCAATTAGGAATGATTTGCTAGGATATGCAGCAAGTTGAACCTCTACACCATTCACAACTCCAATGACATTTACTTCCCGAGAATCCATGGTAAAGCACTTACTATAGGACTTGGAAACCTATAAACCTAGCTCATTCATAATTTGAAGAGGCACAAAATTACTTGAGGTTTCAAAATCTAACATGTAATTTGGAACTAGCCATCTATTAATCAACAAAGTTGTGTAAAAAGGGTGAACATTCAATTGACTATTAACTAGGGAGGTTCCTAGGTAGATTTTTACAATGTCTTGGGTACCTTTTTCAACTTTAGTATCATTGAGGATAATGGCAGGTTGGATTGATTCATTCACCACAATGATGTATGACAAAACTCTCTCCCTATGCTTAGGAATTCTAAGGAGTTCTCCTATTGGCACTAAAATTTTGACTAGGCTCATGACATAAGATACATCAATGGGATTGTAATTAGGTAGAGTGGACTTGGGATTGTTAAATCACTTTCATTAGGAATGAATGACATAACTTGACCACAAGAAGTAACATCCTTACCTTTTGGTTCTTTTCTCCTTTCTCTATCCCTACTTTGTTCTTTCTGTAGCAGGGTTTGAACTTGCCTTCCCTCATCATCTAAATTCTTCTTCTTGAGAACATATACAGTACTTGATGGCACAACAACCTCATGAATTTTGGGCACATATTTATTTTGTACGACTGGTTGTTGCACTAAATTTCTTTTTTTCTATTGCCTTCTTTATGGTGCCATTATCCTTGGTATTGATACTCACCCTTTATTTCTCCTTTTCAACATTTATGTCAGTTATATTTGATCTGGCAACAACAACATCATTTTTAGTAGGCACCCGCCTATTTCTCAATGGGTAGCCACTTTGAACTTGCATTATTGTTGTATGAGTGAGAGCCTTTATATCTTCATTTGATGGTTTGTCTCTCTTATAATACTGATGCATGAGCTCCCTAAGGTGTTCAAAATCATGAGCAGGTAATTCATACTACTTTGGACTATAATCATGATCAGACTAAAAAATTAACCTATTGTAGCTTACACAACATACACAACTTCTTCATCCACAATCCTATCTTCAAATGCATCAAGCTGATCAATATCATCTTCATAATATTTTGCACCACCCTCCTCATTAGGGAATTATCTCTCCTTAACCACCATAAGGGAAATAACACACTTCATTGGATCATGTGAAAGGTAGCATGCTTCACACCATGGTGAATCTTCTTGAAGGTCCACATGGTCTTTTCATAAAGGGATTTAGAGTTTCTTTGTCTTGTTGTTAGAAATTTCCTTGTCTAAGAGCCACCTAATAGGACTCTGATAAATTTTCCTGGTTCTTGCATTTGGCCTTACTTCAAACATCAAGTTTGAGAGTCCTTTGCTAGGGTTTAGTATCCAAAGTATTGAAAAATCTTGTCCTTAATTCTAAAACCCTAAAACCTAGAGGTTTTTGCAAGCATTGAATTACCTTCAGATATATTTTACAGTTGACCACTTGTCGCCTGTTGCCATTTTTTAGTCACTACCTAATGACTAGGACATCAACCTTTTTATTGACCCCTTCCTTTGCATCACTACTTACTGCCTATGCACAAGTTTTAATCTATGTGCCTAAGGTTTTGTCAAGCCCCTTAATGAAGTTATGGCCCCTCTTTACCTAGTAGAGTGAATGTTGTTTTGAAAGCATGTGCTTCTCACTTCATATCTTTCAGCAAACCGCAGATCACTCCACATGTCGACAGGGCGCATTTTCAATAGCTATCAAGAACAAAGCTTTTTGCAATTGCCCCATCACTCCATGTGTCAGTACGACACAACTTCTATCAAAAGAAAAGGCGAGACTCTCTCTGAATTGCACCATCACTCCATGTGTCCAACCAGCCTTCTGTTAAGGAAGGGATGTTTGTTCTATTTTTGCGGCACATGGAGGCAGTGGAGCGTGCCATGTGTCCTTTGTCAAGTATACCAGGGATGTGCGTTGACCATAGTAATCCATGGTACATTATTTATGATACAAAGGATGTTTTAAAAGGAGGTTTATTCTATGCCACGTGGCATAATCTGGGTGGTTTCTGCCATTCTGCAGATCTTCATCTACAACTTGATTTCATACTTGTGGAAGTGGATGATGTTGATTGTTCTTCTCAACAGCGTGTCTGAGGTGGCAATCTAAGTGGTACTCTCTTATTGGTTCGTGCCCCTTTTTACATGGATGACACAAATCTTCATCTCATTGAACATATCTCAGCCATTGATTCAGATGACTTGTTTTGTAATCAATGTCTCATTTTCAAAAGAAAAATAGTAGAGTGGCGGTGCGTAGTAAATGATGAACCTATGTAGGAATGTCTCTTTCAAGCATGTGCTGAGATTTCCTCACCGCCATTGTACAAGGGATGAACTCAAATGGAGATTGGTAGGATAGAAAATCAACCCTTGGGGTTTGTGTACAGGCCTGATGGAATTTTCCACTTGACATCGTGGCAAAATCTGTTAGGGTTTATTGTTTAAAATGGATAAAGTACTATGACTGAGGAACCTAATTTGGCAACCATCATTGTGGGAATTGACATTTGCAGGTGCTTTGAGTTCCATGACGTCGCTATGGTGATGAAGTACTGCCTCCTTTTCTTTTTCTGGTAGCATTGGTAGATCATTAAGGGATTTACATTTATGACCAATGTGCCATGGTACTGATTGAACCGAATTGATTAGAAAAGTACCAAGGGTGTGGGAGCCTTTGCAATTCTTCTATAAATAGTTGTCTCTGTTACTATTTGCACACATCTTTTTTTCTCTGCGGATAAAATGGGTAGTCTTCTTTGTGGTATGTTGTCCTTACTGCCCTATTCTTTAGGAAGTTTGTCTCTCTTTTCTTGGCTGGTATTGCTTGCCTACATAGTTAAGGAACTAGAGATGTCTTTTTTGAGGAATAGGGGGTATTGGAAAAATTTAGAGGGCAAAGTGGAAAGCATTGAACTCTTGTCATACCCTGGTTTCCCCTTGTTTTCATCCTGATGAGGGATTGGGTTCCCTGTTTGTTGACTCCTATAACTTCCTGTTATTGTGAGTTTACAGATTGGGATCTGAGGAAGAGAGGCATCATTGGTCCCTCTTCCCCTCCCTCAGGATGATGGGTTTTAACAAACCAACAATTGCAATTGAAGGAGTATTTCTCATCGGGATGAAACATTTGGAAGTGGAAGGGAAAAATTAAGTTGACGAGAATGGTTAGTTCTTTATCAAACTTACATATACGAATGTTGTTGTTTCCTCTTTGACTGGGATTTTGGCATTGCCAGAGTCAACTATATGTGGCTTCCTTATGCTTCTTGAGATTTGAGGTTGTTGGAAACTTCCTCTCGAAAGATGAGGAGTCACATTCCTATGCTTGGAGCGTGACATAATGAGAGGGACTCTTGTCTTTGGGGGTTCCTTGTTCATGTGTTCCTGGAACGCACTCTTATTTCTTTGTGTGCGGTTGGGGAGGCAAAGCAGAGGATTCTTGTTTTATGAACATGTATCTGTTTCTAAAGGGTATCTAAGCTGAAAGAACATCTAACAAATTGCCATTACTGCTTGCCCCCGTGCCAAGAATAAGGAAACATACAAGACAAAGACAGTTATCCCTGTCTGCTGGAGGAGATAATTTGTTACAGAGGCATGCCTGATTGGTTAAAGGTGGTTATATTTGCATCCCATTGATGTAATGTTTGTCAAATGAATATGTGACACATGTCATAAGGCCCGAGGCTTGTTTTACTCCCTTGTTTCTATAAAAGGGAATTCAGGGCCTTTGACAAGAGATCTTGGAGAATTTTTATCATAGTATACATAGCAATAGAATGGGTTTTCCTTAGTTTAGGTGTTATTTGAGTATAGAATATAATGTACTTGCAGAATCTTGTATAAATAGTACCAGTTCATAACATAAATATATTGTCAAAGTTTGTGACTATACTATCTCCTACATTTGCAGGCTTCACTTCATTTATGAATAAAATTTGATCAAGAATCATTCTATTCATCTTCATAGTCTTTCCTATGACTGAATGTTCATCTTATTGCTTCTACTTGTAGACACCCAAAAATGACCATGTCTTCGAATCACTTGCATTGTCATCAAATCTGTCTAATCACCTGCATTTCAACGTTAATTAAATAATCTAATTATTTAAGTAATTTCATCAAGATCATCAATTTCTTCCAAAAACTCCTAAATTCAACATTAATTGAATAAATTCACTTTATTTAATTAATTTAATCAAAGTCAACTTTATTCTTCCAAAATTAAATAATTTTAATTATTTAATTAAATCATTATTCCTCCAAAATTCAAATCTACATCAATTGAATTAATTAATTAATTAATTAATTAATTTATCTTCAAAATCCTCTTATCTACAATTAAATAATTTCTAAATTATTTAATTGAATCAATTGTTCCTCCAAATTTAAATAAATCAATCAACTTTATTTAAATTATCTCAATCCCTAAAAATAAATAAAATCAAATATTTTATTTATATTAATCTATCATGCAAAATAAATTAAATGAATTTATTTGTTTAATTTATTTAAATCTTCAAATCTAATCTATTTCTTCTATCATGCATAAACAATTAAATAAATTTATTTATTTAATTTGCTTTTTTATCTTCCAATTCCTCTAAAAATAAATCTTGTTCATCATGCACACAAAATTAAATAATTTATTATTTAATTTATCTCAAATCATGCAAAAAACAAATCTAAAGTTGAGTTAATTAACTTAATCAATATTGTTTTGATCACCAACTCATAAATTAGAAAAGCATTTCTATTTTTATGAAATTTAAATTTATCTCATGTTTATTCGATGTCTTTGCTAAATCAAGCAATTAAATCAAACAAAAATAACTTTTTGTGTGACACATGTCAGGTGCACATTCATCATGAATTCTAGATTTATCTCATCCATTGATTCCATTGAATTATCTGGACAGTTGATCGATCTTTATTGAAGCCTATATAAACCCCCCTCATCTCCATAACAAATCCTCTTCGATCATTTATTCACAGGCATTCTAGCACATTGAACATACATTACATTGTTGAGCACACTTCTAGCTTTTGAGCACAAACACAATCTACATCCACTTGTTGCAAACATGGTTTCACAATTTATGAAGCAATCCACATTCAACCAAAAGATCCAAACAATCTAGGTGATAGCTTCTTTGTTCGTAATTTGATTTATTCATTGATTTGGTTATTGCTTAGATAGATCTTTTGATGTTATGGGTAATTGAGTTGTTATTATCATTACTTGTGATCTTATCATTCAACCTCTCAATTTTTCCTATACACATTTTGGCACGCGCGGTGGGACCCACTAATCGCTCTTTTTCTTTAAGAAATTGATTTTTTTGAAGTACAGTATGGAACAATGTACGTCAACATAGAAAAGCGCCTTTGGCAGTACAATGTAACGCCTCTGGTATAACAGTACAATGCCTTTGGGCGATACTGTAGCGCCTCTGCTAGCACAGTACCATGCTTTTGGTATCATAGTGCAGCGCACTTGGCATAACAATAAAGTGCTTCTGGTCTATTACGATTTCTGGTTTTGTTTTATGATTTGCAGGGTTTTTAACTCATCATACTTATCATTCATTGACTGATAAGCTGATTTATTTGTCTTTCAATTATCATTTATACTGCCTAAGCTGACGTATTTAGGAGTGTTATGATTTTTTGAGTTAACCTTTCTTTTCATGGTATCTTGTGAGTTGTTCTTGATTCTAGGTTACAGATCTTATCATCTATTAACATCCCAGATCATCCATTCAACCATGAAATCATCTTTAGATCTATCTTTGTTGACAAAATATGACTTTTTTAAGATCTGGCGCAGCAAAGCGCTTTTGGTAGTACAGTAACTCGCTTTTGGTAGCAAAGTACCATGCTTCCAATAACACAGTGGATCGCTTTTGGTTCTGCCATAACTCGCCTTCGGTAGCACAGTCCAATGCTTTTGGTAATACAATAAGTCACCTTTGGTAACATAGTAGAGCGCTTTTGGTCAATTAAGTTGTTTTTTGCTAACTCTTGAGTTTGTGTGGAACTAATCAAATTGTTGCAGCTTCTTATCACTCAAACAGAGAAAATGGGTTTCTCTAATATGTTCATGCAGGATGAGCTTTGAAGAAATCACCAAATCTATCGCACTAAGTCTTAGAAACATATTTCTTTCTTAAGGGACAATTGAACAAATCATCTTTTTGCAAATCTAAGTCTTATGAACATATTGCTTTCTTAAGGGACAATGGACATGCATACTAAAAACACTTCAATTTCATAAGGGACAATTGACAACTACAATCGTGTGTGTGCCTAATCTAGTTGCACCTTATTTTTATTATAATGGGACAATTGAATCTTTGTTTGACGTGCTTGATCTTACTTTTCAGTTATTCCTTTAGAAGGGCCTGCTTTTGGATTGTGCTTCATCCAAAAGGGATGAACCTAAGCGGATTTTTCCTTTGAACCGCTATATAAAAGGGATAAGGTGAAAGCCAAGTCCTAACCAACATTAGCCTTACCTTGTGGTGCCAAATTGAAAAGAGGTGTACTAGCTCTTTGTGAAAGTGATTTCACATTGTGCGAAGTGTTTGATACTCTTAGTAGGATTGGTCAAAGCTTTTAGTAGCTTGTCACATTGCTCATAAGGCATTGGTCTCTCAAAGCAACTAAGAACCATATAGATAGTGACTACTCGATCGACCTCAGAATGTTGCAATAAATTTTAGTGCAAGGGCATAGCTAGTTTTTTCCCCAAGATACTCACCATTGCCTCCCTTGAGAAGAGATAGTATTCCCTCGGCTAGCATAAGCACTTGTGACCTACTTGTGGCTTTTTGAGGGGATGGTAAGATATCCCTACCTATTGTCTCTCGCAAAGATGCAAATGTATGACACCTATATGGAATGACATTTGGTCAACAAAGATTTTACGTTGTGGGCTGAACTATCACAATGAAAGCTTGTCTCTAGGGATAAAAGTGCTTGAAATTGTTTGCAAATTGTCTTAAACCTTTGGAAACATTGGGCTTTTTCATGAGCCTTAAACATACACTATCTGTTGTGTCAGTCCTTTTTGCCACTTTGTTTGATGTGTTTTCTCTTGCCAAAGCAAATCCAACCAAAATCAAATCCAAATCTATCAAAATTTGCCTTATAAACATCACTGGCATCCACTCAGCACTTTTGGTATAACAGTAGCTCGCCTTTGGTAGTGCAGTCCAGCGCCTTTGACATAATAGTTCAGTGCCTCTAGCAACATATTCCAACTCCTTTGCTAACACAGTAGATCACTTTTGGTAACACAGTCCCGTGCCTTTGGTAAAATAGTCCAGCACCTTTGGTCGAGAAAAACTGTTCATCAAACTACCTCAGCAAAATCTCAAACATATTATCCTAGTGCATCCCATGGTAACCATAGACTCTAGCAATTTATTAAGGCCAAGCAAGTTGCCCCAAGGAAGTGCAAATCGCCTCCTCATATGCCTCAACCAAGCCAATCCAACATGACTCCAAAGGGTACTCCAAAAACACCAATGGAATTACCAACCAATTTTCAAAACAGGCCGCAACATGACCAACCAACCAATCCTCAAGAAGGTAATGTCCCTTTGGTAGATGTAACTCAATTCACTACCGGCATGCCTCATGATTTTGCTACACCTGATTATACCATGGTTCAAGTCCCATCTCAAGAAGAACGACACTTTGAAGAAGGTCAATCCTCTCAAGAAGATAGACAAGACCTTGATGAAATTATGCAAGATCCTAGACCCATAGCCGTGTTTGACAAAATCCTTCGTGAGAACCAAAATCATTTCTTTTACTTACTAGTAGAACAAGGAGCACAATTACCTCAAGATTTTGATTTATCCAATCTTAAAAATCCAAACAAAACCCATGACGCCATAACTGCGGTCCAAACCATGCCAACCGTGACCACTCCTATAACTGAACAAAGCTCACAAGGGAGAATGCCTACACCTTTTGCCGCTCAATATGAGAATCCTCTTTATCAAAATCTAATAGCGGAAAGACCCATATCACCCCTCCTGACTCCTATGGAGATCTATACACACCAACAAGAGACTCTACAATGCCAAGTTGAATTAGAGAAACAAGCCACTCTAGCTAGGTCAAACACACAACAATCTCCTATCATATCTCAAATGCATACATCAAATGTAAATGCAACATTGGCTACCCCATCACGAGAAGGTTTCCCACAAAATTACAATACGAGAAACACCTTTGTAGCCATGCAACAAGGGCCGCAACCAAAACCACCCCCAACATTATCCAATCTCTGTATCATTAAACCAAGCAATGTCATGCAACCCCAATCATCACAAAAAGTCAACACAACCTATGTCCCTCCACCACAACATTCTTCTACACTCAATCTTAATCAACCCAAACCAGCACAAAACCCATCTACCTATGTCCCTCCACCACAACGATCATCTACACTAAACTTTTTCAACTCATATCTCAATCAACCCCAACCATCACAAAACCCATCTACCTATGTCCCTCCACCACAACGATCTCCCACTCTCAACCTAACCCACACCTATCTCAACCCTCAAAACTCTCAAAACCAAACTTCCTATGGCTATACTCCACCATCACAACCAAACCCAACAAACTTTAGCTTTCCTCCACATAATTCTTTCTTCACACCACCTCCACAATTCCAACGATAGAACTCTTATCAACAACCATCACAAAGCCTACATTCTTACCTGGCACTATCCCCACCTCCCCAAAATCAAAACACCCAAAACCAACCCAATCCAAACCCAACATACAACACATACGACCCTAACCAATCATATGACCCTTATAACACCAATGCCCATGGATTCCACTACAATCTTCCATATGGGCAACAACAACCACCACTAGGACAACAGGAGATGTTTCCAACCCCTCCCACAACTATGGAGCTAAAACTTGCGGAGGTTCAACAACAACTATCTGATCTTACGTTTAGCCACACCAAGAAAACCTTCTCTTTGGAAGAAGTTTGTCCTTATCCATTTGATCGGTCATTACCCATGATCCCTTTTCCTCACAATTTCACTATTCCCAAATTTGATAAATACAAAGGAAAAGGAGACCCAAAAGACCATCTTAGAGAATTCTATCTCGCTTGCTTCGAGGTCTCACATAATTATACATATCTCATGTGCCTTTTTCCTCGCAGTCTTGGAGGTCAAGCTATAGAATGGTTCTCACATCTACCTACGAGTATCAAATCTTTTAACGAGCTTGCGGAGAAATTTGCCACCCATTTCTCCTACAACACAGAACATGAAGTCTCCATGACCGATTTATGTAACAACAAACAAAAAAATGGGGAAACTCTTATCTCCTTCCTTCAAAGATGGAGACACATGGCTAGAAAATTCCCATTCAAAATACCTGAAAAGCAGCTTGTTAGCATATTTGTGCAGAACCTTAACCAAGAATTGGGTTTTCATTTGCAAATCCTTAGTGCTACAACCTTCGATGAAATTACCTACAAGGGCATCAACATTGAAAAGGCCCTCATCGCTAAAGGCGTGGTAAAAATCTTCAAAGAAACTAAAGACAATGCTCCTCAACAACAAACAAATGATAAGCCCAAGTTTTGGAACAAAAATAAAAATGTGGTCAATGATGGTGTGGTAGATTCCAAACATGTCCAAACACTATAAACACCCCTACATCTTTCATCAAAACCAAGTCAACCTCTGCCTCAATAAAACCAACAACAACAAATACAACCAAAGCAAAACCAAAAACAACGACAACAAGAGCAACCTCAACAAGATTACCCTCCGTGATGTCAATTCACTCCCTTAGGAGAGCCTATATAGTCTGTTCTACAAAAACTTATACACAATGGACTCCTCACCTTACCAGATGCTCCCCCATATGGTGAACCTGTTTACAAAACCGTATAGTACAAAGATAATGAATTTTGTGAGTACCATAGAACTAAAGGACACCAAACCATTTCATGCATGAAACTCAAACACCTAATCCAAAACATTATCGACAGACAACAAATCACTTTTGATGATGAACCACCAACTCAAAACACCAATAAAGATCTCAACATGTACAAGGAGCCATTCCCTAACCATGGTCGAGGTCAAAATCCTGATAAAGGTAAAGGTGTTAATAAAGCTTCTACTTCTTATGACTCTATTGTAGGATGTTTTGAAGAAAGTCGTGTATCTACCCTCACTATCAAAGGCAAATCTACGGATTGCGCCATCACAATGCGTCATGGTCATGTCACCCTTCGTGGTCCTAGACCAAGTCTCCCAACCCAATCTGATTACAATCTTGTCTAACATCTAGGGAAAACCCCTACACGGATCAAAATCTTGGACCTTCTACGGTCATCACCTACACATAAAGCTGTGCTAGAAAAAGCCCTACAAGAGTCCTCAGTTCCTAATAACATAGCGGTCACAGATTTCCAAGCTATAATAGGTAACATTGCCTCACCTTACAATGTGGTCTTTTCTGAAAAGGACCTCCCATCCCATGATCCATGTCACAATGATGTCCTTCACATTGAATTTTTCATCTATAAACAAAAGATCAAACACATACTCATAGATGGTGGTGCTGGTATCAATATTTGTTCTCTCAAGTTACTTAAATAGTTGAGATACTCTGAGGATCATGTTAACATTGATTAAATCATTACAATCAAGGGGTATGATGATGCTGAGTGCCGTTCAGAAGGTGTTATCCATTGCCTATACAAGTAGGCTCCATCATGCTTGAAACTAGGTGCCAAGTCCTCGACATTGAGATACCTTATAACATTATCTTAGGACGCCCATGAATCCATGCCATGAAAGCTATTCCCTCCATGTACCATCAGTCTCTCAATTTCCCATTCAATGGTACGAAGATCACTATCCCAGGAGACCCTAATCCTTTTGAATTCTGTTGTACCTTGCAAGGCAGTTATAAGAATAGAAACCAAGTTCCAAACAATGACAAAGCCTATGAATCCCCATTGTATGTCAACCCTGAAAATATGAAAAAAGCCTCCGAAGTTGAACCTAATCCCAATCCTATTCCCAAAATCAAAGCTCACATCCGTGATATAGGCTTTGGAGAATACGATATCTCAAAATCTTGTTGTGTATGGAGGATGCCCTTATCCCCTAAGTCCTACGGCCAACCACCCATAGCCAAA
Organism: Cunninghamia lanceolata; assembly: GCA_027924645.1. Classification (NCBI taxonomy): domain Eukaryota; kingdom Viridiplantae; phylum Streptophyta; class Pinopsida; order Cupressales; family Cupressaceae; genus Cunninghamia; species Cunninghamia lanceolata. The sequence continues at coordinate 3,850,769 of BSBN01000095.1, read as the reverse complement.
GCAACTAAAAAAATAGCTATCCCTCCCCTAGCATCTCTAACCCAATTCCAAGAGGGAAAATTATTGGTAGAGGAAACTATTGAAGACATCTCATCTTGTCTCTAGAATGAGAAAGAACTAGTCACCATACCAGTCAAACAATATGGCAATGGCCTCCGAATTGTGAAGAACATGGACTACAAAGGCAAAGGTGGCCTTGGGAAAAATAATCAAGGTGAAATGGAACCCATTATTGTGAAGAAGAAACTAGACAAGAAGGGGTTAGGATTTGGTAGGAAGGTACCACGCACCTTGGACATTGAGGGTATTCTCAACGAGGTAGCACAAACTTCTCTCACAGATTTGATGTCTAAAGAGGATATCATTGATGACTCTTACCTCCATATGATTGACCTATTCACTGAATCCTCCATATTTATGCTATCATCTGTATCCTTAACATCCACCACCAACACCCAGATTGTAATACTGGTCTACCCTGAACTTATCGATTAGGACCAACAAGGGGCCCCTATTCTAGATGTATTTCAGAAGGGCCCTATTCTAGATGTATTTCAGAATGATTAAGCTATTGCTGAGTTCATGGGACTTTGGGATGGTATCCCTCTTGGCGATCACAAAGTTGGTTTTGTAATGGAACTAGAGCAAACTGCTTATTTTGGTGAGAATACCAAATCCTCCAGTCACAAAAGTAAAAATAAAGAAAGATCTCTAGGTGAAAACCACACTGTGGCACCTTTCGATCACAAAATAGAAAGAACAAAGGACGTATCTAAAGGTGAAAACCCAACTGTGGCACCTGAAGATGGAGGATTTGACCTTCCCCTACCGTATAAGTATCAAGAGAAATTAGCTCTCCTAGTAGAAGATTCTATAGAGATAAATCTTGGCACAAAGAAAAATCCTAAAACAACATTCCTTGCAGCATCATTATCAGAACAAGAGCATAAGGATCTGACCAACTTCTTCTTGCATTGCACCATCAACTTTGCGTGGACCTATGCCGATATGCTAGGGTTAGACCCTTTGCTAGTAGTACACTATCTCACAGTTGATCCAAAAGCCAAACCAGTCAAGCAAAAACCAAGGAAGATGCATCCACAGATAGCTCTCTTGGTGAAAGTGGAAATACAGAAGTTGTTAGATGCAAAGTTTATCAAACCTATTGATATTCCAGAATGGGTCTCAAACATTGTACCTATGGCTAAACCCAATGGGGGCATCTGCATGTGTTCTGACTTCAAAGATCTTAACAAAGCATGTCCCAAAGATGACTTCCCACTGCCAAACATTGATCTCATAGTAGACTTGACTGTTGGTCATGAAATGCTTTCTCTAATGGATGGATTTTCTAGCTACAATTAGATAATGATAGCAAAAGAAGATCAATATAAAACTACTTTCACTTGTCCGTGGGGTACCTATTGTTGGTGCATCATGCCATTTGGTCTTAAGAATGCAGGAGCAACCTATCAAAGAGCACTAATAGTGATATTCCATGATCTCTTTCACCACATCATGGAGGACTATGTGGATGATATACTTGCAAAGTCTTCTAGGGCAGATCACGTATAGGTTCTAGGGAAAATCTTTGATAGACTCAAAAAATATCAAGTAAGACTCAATCCAAAGAAGTGTGTCTTCGGGGTAACCTCAGGAAAATTGTTGGGATACATTGTATCTTGCAGAGGCATTGAAGTAGATCCAACAAAAGTCAAAGCTATAGTAGAGATGCCTCCACCAAAGAATCTGAAAGCACTAAGGAGCCTACAAGGAAGGTTACAATCCATTAGGTGATTTATCTCACATCTAGCAGATAAATGTCAACCTTTTCAACACTTGCTCCAAAAGGATGTCTCATTTCGATGGGATGATAAGTGTCAAGCAACATTTGATCAGCTTAAATAATATCTAGCTACACCTCCTATCTTGGTACCACTAGTCACCGATAGGCCTTTGATCTTGTACATCTCAACTACAACTGCAGCCCTAGGGGCTCTTCTAGCACAACATGATGAGTCAGGAAAAGAGCATGCAATCTATTATATTAGTCAAACCTTGGTGGGCTATGAACTTAATTATTCACCTATGGAAAGAGCTTGTTTAGCATTTGTGTTCGCTTCCCAAAAGTTACGGCATTACATGCTAAACCAACACACAAATCTAATAGCCAAAATTGATCCATTAAAGTATTTCCTAGCAAAAGAAGCTCTCATAGGCAGACTAGCTAAATGGGTCATGATCCTTAGTGAGTTTGATATTGACTATGTGGATCATAAGGCAATCAAGGGACAAACCCTAGTAGATCAACTAGTAGAAGCACCTATGACAGATGTACATCCTATGGTATCTAACTTTCTAGATAAAAATCTCTTCACTCTTTCTACCTCAGTAATGTGGAAATTGTATTTTGATGGTTCCTACACACAACATGGATCAGGGGCTGACATCCTTTTTATCACACCACAAAATGACTATATCCCAAAGTCATATCGGCTTGCATTTCCTTGCACCAACAACATAGCTGAGTATGAAGCACTCCTCATAGGTCTCCATACAGTAGTTCAATGGGACATCAAAGAACTACAGGTATATGGAGACTCACAACTAGTCATTGGACAAGTCACTGATGAGTATCAAATAAAAGATGAAAAGTTGGTCCCTTACAAGCAATTAGTGGATGCCTACAAACCAAACTTTTCTAGCATCACATTTGAGCAAATTCCAAGAGAGCATAACAAAGCTACAAATTCTATGGCTTCTATGGGGTCACTTATAGACATGCCTACAAACACACAGAAATGTGAGTTCTTGATTGAGCAATTGTTGATACCAGCTGTCGATGTTCCACCTACTGAAATCATCTGTGAACTTGTTGGTCCCAATTCCCCATGGTATGAATATATCTATGAATACCTTAAACACGGTACCTTTCCCTTTGAGCTATCTGCAACCCAACGCAAAACCTTTATCCGTTGATCCTCCCGTTAGACTATTCTGGGTGATACACTTTATTGCCATAGTCTCGATGGTATCCTCTTACGATGTCTTAATGCGGAAGAAGACGATGCTACCTTACGAGACATACACGAAGGTGTCTATGGCGCACATTCTACTAGTCCTAATCTCGCTAAGAAGATACTCAGAACAGGTTATTACTGGCCTACAATAGAACAAGATGCTTTACAGTTTGCTAAGAAGTGTCTACAATGCCAATAGCATGGAGATTTGATTCATGCACCAGCTCATGAACTACAACTTGTGACTACTCCATGGACTTTTTCACAATGGGGTCTCGACCTCATAGGACAAATCCACCCATCCTCATCCAATGGCCATAAATTTATCATTACCACCACTGAGTACTTCACGAAGTGGGTCGAATCCATTCCTATGACCTATATCACCGGTAAGCAAATAGCCAAGTTTATCCTTAACTACCTCATTTGCCTGTATGGTATCCCCCAAGCCATTGTCACTGATAATGGGAGACCATTCAAGAATCAAGATGTCCGTGCCTTATGCACACAATACAATATCCAACATCACTTTTCAACTCCCTACTATCCATAGAGTAACGACCAAGCCAAGGCTTCCAACAAAACCATTCTAAAAATCCTCAAGAAAACGGTCAATGAAGTTGGTCGTGATTGGCACCTGCAACTCAATCCCACCCTATGGGCCTACCGCACTAGTATTAGAACACCAACTGGTGCCACACCCAAAGCCTTGGTCTATGGCTCTAAAGCCATCCTACCTATAGAGGTCAAGATCCCATCCCTCAGAGTAGCCATGCAGAACCTGATTGATGGAGAGAAGTATTGCTCTTCCAGATTAGATGAGCTAGAACTACTAGATGAGAGGTGCCTTACCATGCTTAATCATCTCCATGTTTATCAAAACTGCCTCTGGTGCAACTATAACAAGAAGATCAAAGAAAGACAGTTTCAATTTGGTGATCTTGTCCTCAAAGAAAATTAGAGAAATTAAGCAGATCGAGAAAAGAAGGGCAAGTTTGAGCCTAACTGGTTAGGGCCCTTTGTTATCACAACAACATATGGATCAAGAGCTTATACTTTAGCAACACCTGAAGGCATTCCTCTAGATGAGCCACTCAATAGTGTTCATCTCAAGAAGTTCTTTGCCTGATCCTTAGAGTCTCCATGTCAAAAAAAAAAACACAACAAACACAAAAACAAAAACAAAAATAAAATAATCCATCCTCTGGTGAAAACCTGGTAAATAGGCACCTTGGATAAATACCATAGTGAAAACCTGGCAAACCGGCTCTATGTGTAGAGTCAGCATCCATCATCTATCGAGTCTTGTTCATTCCATGTTCATTTCATAATAAACTTCATTCATCCATCCATAATAAAATCATTGACCTTCTTTGCATTTCCATCGCCCTATCTAAAATAGCTTGGAAATTTGTCAATGTTCATCATCGTCATCCCATGTCAGTTATCACTTATCTTACATCAATTATCCTATGTCAAGTTATCTATGTCTTCCTCTACTAGAATGGGGGCAACTCTTTCCTTAACCTAGGTCTAGGAATAAATCCTTGTTCGTGGTTCACAAAAAAACACAAACACTTCAAAGACTTCCAAAACTTCAAACCTTCAAACACAAACAAAAAAACATCAACAATCAAAACAAAAACACAAGCACTTCAACCATCTCACCAAAACTAAAACACTTCAATACTATCCTACATCATCAAACAAAAGCTAGAACTACATATTATCTCATCTCAGTCTTAAGGTACCTTGATCCCATGGATATGGGTATGTAGGCAGTTTGGAATACGAAGGACGTATCCAGTACTCAGGTACATAAGATATCATCATTTCCCCAATCTAAGCTCAAACACCTTGACCCACTCATCATTCTACCCAAAACTACATATTATCATTTTTCATCTTTCACTATAATGTGCCTTGATCCCGTGGATACAGGGTATGTAGGCAGTCTGGAATACGAAGGAAGTATCCAGTACTCAGGCACATATGATTCATCATTCTTCACCCACCTCAATCCATTAACATGTCATCTTTCTAGTCTTTTGTTTATCACAATCCATTCACCTCAACTTCACTAACTCAAGTAGCAACCCAACAAACAAACACATCCTTTCAAAGCAAAAGTCCTTAAACAAACTTGAAGCAAAGCAACTTAGAGAGCCCTATGCTGTCCTACATATCGATTGCCAACATCTTCTACATCAATCTAAACCAAGCAACATATCAACAAACTTGTCTTATACAGGATGCTCCATGATCGAAACTAGACCAGGCGTCTTATACGACACGTTGCATTTCTTGAAACCAGACATTATTCTTTCAACAGATCAACACCCTTTAACGGATATATCATTCCTACAATAAGGTTGTTATCTATCTCAACCAATCCAATCTTTCTTGAGCAACCTCTTTGGCAAGAGAATATGTTAACTATATGTTTACTTTGTAAGTCAGTCAATTTGCTTTTTGGTTTATCTTTTTGTTCCTTTCCTATTACCTATTCAAGACTACCTAGATTTATCTATATCTTGGTATGTTGCAGTGCAGTACGGATTGGGGGCATAGTCATTGCTTTTGTGTGCCGTGTTTGAGGAATGAGCTTTAGTATCTTTCTTAGTAGCATATTTATCTTGTGTGAGTGTTACAACCTAGCATCTTACATATTAATATTCTTCTTGCATTTATGTATTGAAGTTTATTTTATGTTCAAAACTATAGCTCATTCACATATCAAACAAGGTTATATGATGTCTAAGGGATCTAAGTTCAAACCACTTGCTTGTAGAGTCAACATCCTTGCACTCGGATATCACAGCACCTTGGTCATTTATACCTTGGTGGCAAACTATCCATGTGCTATATCAAAATAAGGATTGCTCTTTATAAACATTTGTGAAACCATTGCAACAATCTCATCCAGTTAAACCATCCATTTATCCATGTCATTATATAGTTTTTCAAGCAAAGATCAATCAACAGTCTTTCTCTCATGTTCTCTTCTATCTCCATCACCATCTGGTACATATCTGCAAAAACCACATGTTAGATATCGCACATCATATCATTATCATATCATCTGTCATAGCATCTATATCATCATATCATTATCATATCATCATGTCATCATTTGTCATACATCTATAAGCATCACATAAGCATATACATCATCACATAAATCCATAATCATAAATACATGTCATCACATCCATGTCATAATGAAATGCATAAATAAAAAGCATGAACAGAAGTGAGCATAATATGTCATCATATATCATCATGTGAAGGTCATCAAAATACAAGTGTCCGTGTCTACATCAACAATCTGTATGTATGCATCCAAATATACATCAATAAGTACATCATGGCTATCAAGAGCCCGCAAAATATATATCAGATGCACGTAGGCATCAATCAAAATATACAATGTCCATCATGATACAAAACTGATACAATATATACAAACATACATGCTCTAGAGTCAGCTAGTGGGTAGAGCTGCCCTCCTGCTGTGATCCTTGTCCTCTGCCTGTACTCGGTGTAGGTCCCCCTCCATCTGGCTGCACAAATGGTCCCCTAACTGATGACACTAATCACCTCGTCCTGCGTGACAAGGAGGCCCTTGATCTGCTATGCTCTTGGAAGCTAGGCTCCTACTGATCTGTCGGCACAACACCAAAATAGAGACCTCTGTAATACTCAACATCTCTACCCACTGTGAACAACTCTCCCTGTACTTGGGTGAGCTCGCTCAATAAAGTTCACTGATCAAAGCCCATTGCGCGGCGTGCCTCATCTCTCTCTCGCCTAACCCTCTGTAGGGTAGCCTCTGCAGTCAAACGTAGCTGTACTGTTGTGTCCCTCTCCAATGTCAACTAGGCAATCTGCCCATCATCTACTGCTGGTGCTGGCACTTCTTGTGCCGCTGCCAAATCTATCTGTGCAACAGCTGCTGCCTATGCGTGTGCTTGGGTCTGGGCCTTGGCCCGTCTAGCCTCTGCCCTCACCGCATCTCTATCCCTCCTCAACCTCACCATCCAGAGCTCCAAGCGAGTCCTCTACGTAATCTCCTCCTATAGAAGCCACTGTATCTATTGTAGCTTAGTCTTTACCACCGGTATCACTGGCTCTAGACTCTCCACCTCTGCCATCTATACATCGGCCTACTGGCCTTTGTCTTCACCACTAGCTTGCTATCTAGCTTGCTCTCTGGCCCCCTGCCTGGCCCTCGCCTCTCCACCTAGTACCAACACCTCTCGTACTACTCCTACCACCCCTAGTGTGGTTAGTCTCATTGGCCTTTGTGTCTGCCAATACCTGTCATAAGCTGATAGTGTTGCTGGATTAGCCAATCCTGAATCCCAATCCCACCTAACTGGGGCAAGTCCCCGCAACTCTCCCAAAGCTGTGGCCACTAGAATCTCAGTATCCCAATCCCCAACCTCCCACCACGTTTGCACATGTGTTGCCTCTCCAACAGGTTCCCCCTGTGGTAAACCAAACTGTCTCAATACCCGCTCTGGAAAGTATCTCTCAATGGTCTCGACTCATCGACCAAACAGATATCAGGCCTGTCTACAATACATCAGCTGCTTATGATCATCCTCCCATGCCTCCCACATTAGCCATGGTCTCCAAATGAAGATATCCATCTTGTCAATTTGCCACCTCTAGAAGCTCACAGAACCAAGCCGCCTGTGTGTGATCACACCCTCATATAGAAACACATACGGCTCCCCCTCTCACGACGATGCTGGGTCATCGGTCTGATAAATAGGATGTGCTCCCAAGCCCATACCTATAGCAATGTCACACCAATTGATAAGCTTCATCCTCTCCGGTAGACACAGTGATGTAAGTCTTGGTATAGCTAACCCAACACACATGGGCCCCATGCATAACAGATGCCATGCATAAACATCCCTGACATCATAGTGCCCCATCCAATAGATAACCCTCGAGATCACTTGTCTGGGTAGAGGAAGCCACCAACCAGAGAAGCCACAATCCATCTGATCCTGTCACACAGTCTTGGAACATTGGCCCAACGGATCTCATGATCATCTATTTGGAGGTCGTCAGTGCAAAATACCTCTCTCATGCTAGCCTCGCCTCGCTCTGGGTCATAGTCAACTCTCTCCCCATCAATCAGGATCTTGAGGATGTGATACACATCCTCAAGTGTCACAGTAGCCTCCCCTATTGGAAAGTGGAAAGAGTAGGTCTCACTGTGATATCTCTCCACAATAGCGGTCAAAAGTGCAAGATTCACCCTAATGTGTGTCAAATGTGCCACATGCCATAGTCCCATATAATCCAAGAATGCATCCTCCTCCCAATTTATCTATACCACCTCATCTGCAATGACGTGGTGTCACTCCCTCGACATTAGAGGAGGAAGAACTCTCTACATCCACAAAACCACTTGTCAGACATTTTGCAAATTTTCTAAGTCTACTCAAGTCAATAATGACATCAACAGGCACAACACTGTGACACAACTCCTAGGTCAACCCTACACATCTCTAACCTAAATAGGTCAACTCTTAGGTCAACCCTAGATGCACATGTTCAAATCCACCTAGGTCAAATTAACTAAAAAGCCAAAAGCGCCTTGATTTTCCCAAGTGCGCTTCACTGTTCTACCCTACATGCTTTACTGTTTGCACATAAGCACTTTACTGTCAACACCAAGAGTGACTTGATTTACACAAGTGCACTTCACTACTATATCAATTGTGCCTTACTACATTGCAAGTGCAACTCATTTTTTGTAAAATCTCAACCAAAAGTGCCTAGCTACCCGATTGATAGCACTTTACTGCACTACCAACAGTGCTTTACCGACCTACAATCCACACTACGGTGCACACTCTAAATACCAAGTGCGCTGAGTTTTGACCAACCGCGCTGTACTGACCTACCAAGTGCGCTTTGGCGTGCCAAAAGTGCTTTGTCCGACCGCCAAATGCGCGTTGCCATTGCACAATGCTTTTGGCTGACATAATGCAAAACCTAGAAAAAACCCTAGCAATGACCTATAAACTTTCCAAATAGTAGGTTATCAAACACTTACCACTACCAGTGCTCCTACTGGTCTCCCATTGGTCCGCACCCACTCCGCCTGATGCTTATGCACAGGAATCGACATCTCTATAAGCTATGCAATCTCTTAACTCCAACCTCTCAAACTAAGCAAGGAGGCTACAAGCTCTAACTTTTGACAACTCTAAGTGTGCAAATGAGGTGTGTTGACCCCTTGGGACCTATTTATAGTGTCCCTACCCTTTTTATTCCAACCCCATGTCCCGTTTTTCCTCATGTCTTCTATTTTCTACATCGTGTCAACCTCTGTCTACCCAACCTCGCCTATCTCCAACACAATCTTCTAGTCAAACGTCAACCCAGTTCTTATGTTGCTTCCCTATCTTTCCTCTCGAGGGGGCATCCTACACTAGCTACACTGGGGCATCAAAATTGTATCATGACTTCAACAATCGTTTTCTTTGAAACAATGCTATAAACTACATTGCATCAAAGATGGGCAAAATGTAGACACCCAAAAATGACCATGTCTTCGAATCACCATTTTCATCAAATCTATCTAATCACCTGCATTTCAATGTTAATTAAATAATCTAATTATTTAATTAATTTCATCAAGATCATCAATTTCTTCCAAAAACTCCTAAATTCGACATTAATTGAATAAATTCACTTTATTTAATTAATTTCATCAAAGTCAACTTTATTCTTCCAAAATTAAATAATTTTAATTATTTAATTAAATCATTATTCTTCCAAAATTCAAATCTACATCAATTGAATAAATTAATTAATAATTAATTAATTAATCTTCAAAATACTCTTATCTACAATTAAATAATTTCTAAATTATTTAATTGAATCAATTATTCCTCCAAATTTAAATAAATCAATCAACTTTATTTAAATTATCTCAATCCCTAAAAATAAATAAAATCAAATATTTTATTTATATTCATATATCATGCAAAATAAATTAAATGAATTTATTTGTTTAATTTATTTAAATCTTCAAATCTATCTATTTCTTCTATCATGCATAAACAATTAAATAAATTTATTTATTTAATTTGCTTTTTTATCTTCCAATTCCTCTAAAAATAAGAGCTACATAGCAACAGGAGTCCATGCCAAATGCTACCAACATAGAGTTGAAGCTATGGATTTTGCTACAACAATTTTTAGTGATAAAACAGGGACTTTCACCTTGAATCAGGTTAGTCATAGTTACTAATTCGTCAACATCAACAAGCTTGATTCGTTAAGCTGAAGATCCTTGTTGTCATGTGATGCATACTTCTTATTATTAGCTATATCTAAGCCTTACCTAGCAAAGCACACTTGATTTGCATAAGCTGGCCTTGTGTTTACTAGCAATCAACTTGTAAACTTCAGAGATCTACCTGCACATCTCCAACAAGATAATCTTATCAGCGGGGTATCTTGGCAGCTTGTAGGGGGCCTTATCAAATTGTTGCACAGTTGTTGCTTTGAGGTGTGGTCTTGAGGCAAAGAGAATGGGTATAGCTATGGCTTATATGTGTACTCCCAGCGGGCTAGAATTAGGGGTTGAATTTGGGTCTCATTTATATAAGCAAACCCAAAAACTAATTACCCTCCAGCTGAGGATTTCTGCGGGGCAAATTGTTGCAGAAACAACTATATTCTAATGTTTGTGCTTTGTTCTGTGCCTTCTGAATTGTGATACAAATTAAAGCTTTTTTGGTCCGAATCCACGAAAAGCATTTTTCTTAGATATAGAAATGAGTAGTGGGAGAATTTAGTTAATAATTGTGATTCTCTTCAGGTAGTTTTTATCTTTTGTAACTCTGACACAAATTAAAGCTTTTTTGGTCTGAATCTACAAAAAGCATTTTTATTAGATATAGAAATGAGTAGCGGGAGAATTCAATTAATAATTGTGTTTCTCTTTCGGTAGTTGGGTTGTGTTACTAGGAGTCTAGGATTTCTTGGATGTTTGAATTTCCGAGTAGTGGTTTGGAGAGACATAGATTAGCTAGCTATAGTAATGCTTTAAAAGCACGAAGTTCCAACTTTTCATGTATTTAGACAAAATTATAGTTATACAAATAAGAAACATAAAAACATTTATAGTGTTGATGCTTTGAAAGCACAAAGCTTACTTTTTTCGTGCATTTAGACCAAGAATAAAAGTAAAACAAACAAGAAACACAAAAATATATCAATGCAGAAAAGGTGAACACTAATTATCTGATCAAACTTCGAAAGTATAAACACATAATATATTATCAAGTTTCCATCTAACTCATTCACTTATATCATATATGATCTATTTCTGCAATATGAACAGGTCCAAAAACATGTTCCAGATGTTTTGGACCTTTAACTAAGCCCTTTGCTCACCAACGCAGTTTGTTATCACAACAAGAAGGTACCAACAAGACCTGCCTTTTTCAAATTGATTTCTTAAGTTGTGTCTTTTCCCAAGGTGGACAGCCTAGCCAAGACTTCATTCCATCGTACGCAAGAAAGCCAATAACCACTAAAGGGACAATCTGCAAAGAATCAACAAGATAATTTGTTATCTAAAAAATAAATAAAATGAGACTACTAGTATCAAACTTGAAAGCTGAAACAGTAATCTAATATAAAATTTACAAATATATAAGCGTAGTGGCAATGCACTGTGCAGCAATTTCAGAAAGTAATTTCTAATAATTGAGACCAAAAATAAGATTAACTTCAAGTAGTTGATCATTCCAATAATGGTAGCTAGTACTTTCATTATTCCATTAATTTGGGGTTCTGCTAACTAAAGAGAAGTTGTATGCCTTTGACTAACTGGTATTCTCTGTACCTGAGCACAACCTAACAAAATAATTGTGATAATGAAGTGATCCACAATGGATATAAATCTTTTGACTCAAGAAAATGAACACAAGAATGATTCTAAATGCCCACTAGAATTATTCAAGAAATTTGAAGACAAATCATTCAAATGCTTTACACGGAGAAATCAGATACAATCATAAAAACTTACCTGCATTTGCCGTCTGACAACATCCACTGGATAGGTAAATGTCTGTCCCAATAACCCTCTAAGACACCACAAGCAAGCTTCATTGCAACAGAGGTTTGATGTTCCATGGGAACGTGCCTCTCGAGCCCCTCATACACACATAATTTTAGCCCTATATAAGGAAGGATTCCAAACAGTGTTGGACCTAAAAACAAAAGAGTTTTTTGGTTAATACTCTAAATCTGCTAACTAAAACAACATAAATGCATTTGGCTGTCTCATATTTCTACATTTCTAACCTGCTTAAAGAAATTTATATGACTTGAAAAGAAAATGATAAAATGTATAGAAAATATTCCTTCTTGTCTCTATTATCTTCAAAAAAACACAAGTAAAGGGTTAGTAGGCATGAGTTTTCCACAGTCCGTTAGATTAGTGCAAAAAGTGATTCTTGATTTAATTGTGTTTTTGCATCAACATGACATATTTACCTAAAATTGAGTTGAAATGTACAAGAAATTATTTCCAATGGTGGAAGTTACCCTATTGTAAAAACATCAGAAAAAATTGTTAGATAGACTCCACACCTGGGTAGGAAACCTAATAGCCATGCTGATCAAGCTATCATTGTCGGCACCCAAAGCAAAGCTAGCAGACAATGCAACAGGATTCCAGCTGGCTCCTCCCATGGCTACTCCCAAAGAAGAAAAGACAAAAACTAGCACAACCAACAAGCTAGTGGTTATAACCAACTTCCATGCCCCATCCACATCTAAATATGAGGCTATCACTGAAGTTACTGCCCCCAAAGATGATGCCAAAAACACCCACAAAAATGTTATCACTGCATCCTCAACCCCTAGCATCACCATCCCCATTTTCTTGTGACTAAGAATTATTGGTCAGAGAGGATTTGAACTCATGACCTTCCTCACAAACATGTGTGGGGTTTTGTGGCAATTGGTATTGGCTCAAAACCAAAAAAAATCTTTTCTTTTTTTCCAAAGTTTAGCCTATAGACAAAAGAGTAAAATTTCCACAATCATTTCACTATATTTTGGGCATCAACGCAGTGGATTGAAAATTGGCATTTCTTGCTTGCCTTTGCAATCGTATACGGTGTAGAATGAACCAACAACCCCCCTCCTCTTCCTCCTATACGCGTAGTTCGTCCTCCTTGCTGCCTCAAAAACTGCTGCTGCTGCTGTCGCCCCTGCCCCTTCCATGAAAGGAAGGCTTATTGTGACAAAACACACTAACTTTTTGATCTGGTTAATTGCCTTGTCCATACAGATGCAAATACAACATTTTACAACAAACTAGATTGTTGTTTGCTTCAAGTTCTATGTGAGGGACAAAAGATTAGATTATAAGTCTTTAAGACATTGTTGTAAGCTTAATCTTCCATTCACATCAAGTCTAAGCCTGTAATTTGACATTTTCAAGAAACCATAGGTGGATCCTATCAACTAGGTAAGCATTTAGTTCCATAATCATTCACCATTATCTCCAAAATTCAAGAAATTGTGCATTTATTTATAGGCAGCATATTCGATCACTCTAAAACAGCCTTATGTTAGCATACAATCTCTTTCTTTTTTCTCCCTACCAATTATGAAAGACCATCAGCCCATAAAAAATTTCAACTTGATTGGTTAAATACAACATGCCAACAATCTTATATATCGAACTGGCAGTAGCCTACAATCTTATGTATATTACAGAATAGCAGCCTAAAATTTTATCTATTGTTTCTTATGCTTTTCATAGTTCGTAGGTGATGCAAAACATAACCAGAGTGATGATAGGCTTAGCATCATGATAATTGCAAAATGCTAATGTCCATATAAGAAAAGTCATTAAAATGCAACTTTACCAAAAAAAACTAAAAAAATATAATCCTATCAACAATGCGATTTGAAGAAAAATGCTCAACTGTCATCTTCAAAAATCTGAGAGCTGCAACATTCAACTTTACCACCAAACATTAATCTTGGTGAGGGGATATGAGAGAAAGCATGATAAGCAAGTTTAGCACAAAACATGAATTAATGAGATGATGATGGAGATAGACATAGAATCAACAAGACTCACATTAGGGTTTGGTTCCACATTTGGGAGTCTACAAACGTAGCAGAATCCAACAAGCTGGAAGAATCTGCAAGCTGCTCACCACCCACATTGGCGAAAAGATTGGTAATGGCCAAAGTGGCGGCGTTTTCTACATTGCCAGCGAAATTTGGAGTGACATCCCAACCCCAACTAAAATTCCTCATTTCAGCAGAAACATTTTGCGAATCGACACTTGTCTACAGAAACATAGAAGTCCATGCCTGGATTCACCAACGCTCCACAAATTGCCACCTGAGACACCTACCATCTTTAAAGACTCTGCAATCACTCTGTGTCGTTCTACTCTACACACAAAAACACATGCAAAATTGTGGCCAACATTCTCTAATGACACTCATTACCTTAATCAGACTCTTGATGTGCTGGTGACCTGCTAGGACATTGGAAAAATTAATGGTGCCCTAATTCCAACGTTGGCCTTGGCCTTTCTTTAGATATCCCTCTACTATGTGCCCTTACCAAAAACAAGTTCTGCCAGGTGGATTTTCAGTGCCATGTACAAATGCTATGTGGAGGTGTTTTAAACAATGAAATGAAACTTTTGAAATGGATTAAATTTTCATCCACACGCCCAAGACATGCAAAACCTTAGAAACCAAGCTAAATTTTTTCTAGCCCATTTTTCATTGGTTCAAATTAATATTCTCTCTCCTTTAAAATAACTGAGGTATATTCATGGGCCAATCAAATCAACTGCAGGCGAAAGAAAACCTTTCAAAACTATGTGATATCTGTTTAATTTTTTGGGGGGCATGAAAACTGAGATGAACTATTGAAAAAAGAGAGGTGAAAACAATAGTCCCCCCCTTCAAGCAGGGACTAATAAATCTTGTTCATCATGCACAAAAAATTAAATAATTTATTATTTAATTTATCTCAAATCATGCAAAAAGCAAATCTAAAGTTGAGTTAATTGACTTAATCAATATTTGTTTATCACCAACTCATAAATTAGAAAAAATATTTCTATTTTTATGAAATGTAAATTTATCTCATGTCTATTCCATGTCTTTGCTAAATCTAGCAATTAAGTCAAACAAAAATAACTTTTTGTGTGACACATGTCAGGTGCACATTCATCATGAATTCTAGATTTATCTCATCCATTGATTCCATTGAATTATCTGGACCATTGATCAATATTTATTGAAGCCTATATAAACCCCCCTCATCTCCATAACAAATCCTCTTCGATCATTTATTCACAGGCATTCTAGCGCATTGAGCATACATCGCATCATTGAGCACACTTCTACCTTTTGAGCACAAACACAATCTACATCCGCTTGTTGCAAACATGGTTTCACAATTTATGAAGCAATCCACATTTGACCAAAAGATCCAAACAATCTAGGTGATAGCTTCTTTGTTCGTAATTTGATTTATTCATTGATTTGGTTATTGCTTAGATAGATCTTTTGATGTTATGGGTAATTGAGTTGTTATTATCATTACTTGTGATCTTATCATTCAACCTCTTGATTTTTCCTATACACACTACTCAAAGAGTAAATTCAATGCTTTAAGAGAATATTGAATATTGTAAGTGTTTACAAGGATTCCTAAGTAGAGTTAATATGGAAATTGATTAAAGTATAGTAATGTAATGCATTATTGTATTGTTTACATGAGCTGGGAATAATACTGTTGTATTAAGTTTTGTTTACATTTGTTTTGACTCTGTAACCCAGGATCTAGGCACTGATCCCTTTAGAACTATTGTTTGATACAACTCCCTGATAATCTATATTGAAAATTAATGATGAATTTCCATTTCTATCATAAGATATGAGTATTAAGTTATCCCAATGTTCTCCTACAAAGAATTTTGTTAAAGCTTGAGAATCTAGCCCATTATTCTACTATATCAGTAATTCTTTAAGAATTTTAGAGAGAACATATCTATTAAGTAAAATATTTGAAAGAATAACAAAGATCTAAATAAAATACTGTAAGGATCACCCTCCTAGGTTTTGTAGAGCCTGAAGTGTAGAGGAAAAGGTTTAAATCCACTTTTCTTGTTCGTTGGCCAATCCCTCAAGGCAAATCAACCATTAGAATTGGCTATTCTTTAGATTGCCCTTTTAAGATCAGGTTGGGAATTTAAAACAACCAACACCACCTTCTTATCATTTTGTGGTGGCCTCTTTGACTAGTCAATGTTATAAGGCCTATTATGCAGATGTTGACCTTCATTGAAATGTGTTGCAACATTATTTGGTGGTAGCCCTTTCTTGTTTCTTGCCACCTTATATGACAAGTCCTTCATGACACCCATCAACTTATCTAGTTTATCCTCAATAGTAAGGGGCTTGTTTGAGATTCCTCTATTTGGTTGCGAAATCTTCACATCTGACCTTTTGACATGCTTGCCCAATGCTCTCATGTTGTCCTCAATGTTTATTGCAATGACATAAGCTTCTCTCAAATTTTGTGGATTCTTGTCTTAGAGACAATATCCTATCTTATCATCAAAAGTGCCATAGTAAAGGACCATAAACTTCAATTCATTTCATCTAATATTTTGTGGCCCCTTCCTCATTATCATGATAAACCTATTGTTAAAATCCACCACTATTTCATTTATCCCTATCTTTATGGTTGTAAGTTCATGTATTACATAGCAAATTTGGGATCTATCTCATCTCCATATTGTAATATAAGTACTCTCATAAACTCCTCCCAAGAATCAACATTGTTGTTTGGAAGGCTTTTGCACCACACTCTCACACTCTTTTTCAAAGGATGCACAAGAAACTTCATCATCGCATCCTCGTGATCAATTTCATAGTCACCAACAATATTGATGAAGTGTCTCATATGTTCTTCTCCTGTGACTTCCTTGTTACATTGAAAATTTAGTATATTTCCTTTTATATCATTTGGAATTGCATTAGGGTAATATGGAATCCAAAAGAAATCCATTTTCTTGTATGTTTCCACTCCCAAAGGTTGCCTAGCGGGTGGGAATCTCTAATCTTGTCTCTGAAATACAAGCATTGCATTTGGAACATTGACAAACTACTAGTTATGCTATTGATGTATTAATTTTTGATTTAGGATGTTGAGGCCATAATTTTGGTTTTGTAGCTAGGTTACTTGTGTTTGTATTTGGGCATGTTGGTAAATTTGATCTTGTTGTCTCTCTTCCTATTCTTGACATTCTCGTTGCCTCTATCTAAGGTGGTCAAGTAAATCTAACTCTTGATCAATAATCCTTTTCTCTATGCTCAATATTTGAATGTGTGGGCTCACTAGCATAATGGAGTGTAGTGGCATTTTCAATTGCATTCCTTTGTGATAGAGTAGGAGATGTGGGGCATTGACCAACAAACTGGTTTACACATTTTGATCTTGCATACCAAGAATTTGCACTTATGCATTATGAAGTCTATCCATATTTCTTCTATTAATGAGCATGTTATTTCTTTACACATCATAGTCATGTCTATGCATTCTTCTACGACTTTTGACTATGTTATCTATTGAGTTCTTAGAAGTGTATTGGTAATGATCTATTAAATCAATAAATACATTATCTCTACCAAAAGGACCAACATCAATTTTCTAAAGAGAAAGTCTACTAGGCATACCTATATTTTTAGCTCTCCAAGAAGTACATTGTCTTCTTATTTGTGTTTCCATATCTTCAAGATCTTAGAAATCTCTTGAATTTTCTGTTGTTTCCATTTCCAACTCTTATCAAGATCTTTCGTGATAACAAAGATTCTCCCCAAAATTCCAATGATAAGTCTCGCTTTTGGAACAAGAACAAGAATGTTGTCAATGACGGTATTGTTGATACAAAGAATATCCAAACTATGAGAGCTCCTATCAACATTCAAGCAGCCTCTCCACCAAGACAATCTTTTCCACAACGACGAAACCAACGCCAAACTTCTAATCCACGCCGACAATTTACACCATTAGTGGAACCCATGGAAGTTATTCTTCGAAAGCTGCTTCAAGCTGGAGATGTTATTTTACCCGATGCACCACCAAATGGCGAACCACTCTTTCGAGCTCCTTGGTACAAAGAGAATGAGTATTGTGATTACCATCGAGTTAAAGGACACAAAACAAATGGTTGTATGCGCTTAAAACATGTTATCCAAGACTGCATTGATCAAGGTCTAATCAACGTCACACCTTCAACACCTCAACCTGCTCAACAATCCACATCAAACTATGATCTAGAGACTTTCAAGAATCCACTTCCATCTCATGATCAGACAAATAACCTTCAAGCTGGAAATGCTATTCCCTATAGCTATGCATCATCTACCATTGGCCGCATTGACCATGCTCGCATTTCTACCATTACCATCCAAGGAGCACCTGATTGTGCCGTAACCACGTGAAGAGGTCGCGTTACCGTTCAAGGAGCACCTCCTCATCCTCCTCGACCTCTTTCTAACTATAACCTCTTGGATCACCTTGGCAAAACACCCGCACACATATCTATCCTTGAGCTGCTCCGCATATCCCCCGCACATAAAGCTATCCTTGATAAGGCCTTGCAAGAATCTTCGGTGCCTAATAATATTAATATCACACAATTTCAATCCATGGTCGCTAGCATTGTAGCCCCTTGTCATTTAACCTTTTCTGACAAAGATCTTCAACCCTCCATGCATCCGTCACACAATGAGGCCCTCCATATTGAAGTATTTGTTAACCAACGCCGTATCAAACGAGTCTTGATAGATGGGGGAGCCGGTCTAAATATATGTTCTTTGAAACTTATCAAACAATTGGGATATTTTGAGAAAAATGTTGACACCTCCAAGGTTATAACTATCAGAGCATATGATGACGCTGAAAGAGATACTGAAGGGATCATCTTATTGCCTATTCAAGTTGGACCGGTTATTACAGAAACTCGCTGTCAAGTCCTTGATATTGATCTGCCTTACAACATCATCCTCGGTCGCCCTTGGATCCATACCCTTAAAGCAGTTCCATCTACATATCACCAATGCCTTAAATTTCCGTATAAGGGTGTTGAAGTTACCATTCAAGCTGATCCTAATCCATTTGAGTTTTGCCGTGCTTTTCAAGCTAAATATCAGAGTCCAAACCGTATCCCTCTCAACACCGAGGCATATCCATCATCCTCCTATGTTGACCCATCCGATCTCCTCAAGCCCTCATCTAGCAAAGCCGCTTCCAACCTCCATATCAAATATACCGACCATGGCCCTGGTGAGTACAAATTGCAGGAATCCTGTTGTGTTGGCACCCTTCCGTTATCTCCTAAATCCCACGGTAAGCTTTCTATATCTAAGCCCACTTCATCCTCCGCTGTTATCAGAGCTCCCCCTACCGTATTCATTAAAGGTGGTTTCTTGGATGACGAAGACATTGAGGACATAAACTCTTGGATATTCTTTGATGAAAATGACCAAGTCCAACTTGAAGTAGAGCGATACAACAACGGGTTTCGTATCATAAAGAACATGGGCTATAAAGGACATGGCGGCTTGGGATCACAGGAACAAGGACCTATTGAGCCCCTTATTGTGTCTAAGAAGTTTAATAAGCAAGGCCTTGGTTACCAACCGGAGGTACCGCGATCCAAAGACATTAAGTGTATTTCTGATATTGACGTTGGACCTTCTTCGGTAGGAGAGACTTCTAACTCGGATACCATCGACGACTCCTCCCTTCATATCACCGACCTCTTTCAAGAACATTCCATCTTCATGTTTTCCGCAATCTCTTCTAGCCATCACGATCCCTCCATTAGCCTCTCACTCGTATATCCTGACCTCATCGATTGGGACCAATAGGGGGCACCGATATTAGATACATTTGAAAATGATGAAGCCATTGCAGAATTCATGGGTTTGAGACAAGGTATCCCATTGGGTGATCACAAAGCAGGTTTCATGATGGAATTACCTAAACTAGCATATTTTGGCGGAAGTATCAAATCCTTCAGTCGCAAAAGTGAAATAAACAAAATTCAACAAAATAGGTCACTAGGTGAAAACCGCAAGGCGCCTCTTGACCGTGAAAAAGTAAAAATAAAGGACGTATCCGAAGGTGAAAACCTCTCTGAGGCACCTGAGGATGAGGGATTTGATCTTCCTGTCACCACTGATTACCATGAGAAATCAACTGTGCTAGTTGAAAAATCACAAGACATGAACTTGGGAACAGAACAAAATCCGAAGATCACCTTTTTGGCAGCATCACTATCAGAGCAAGAACGAAAGAACTTCACAGCATTTTTCCTGAGACGAGCTATAAATTTTGCATGGACTTATGCAGACATGCCAGGACTAGATCCTTCACTTGTGGTACATCATTTAGCAGTATTCCCTGATGCAAAGCCTGTCAAACAAAAATTGCACAAAATGCATCCACAAGTTGCCTTATTGGTTAAAGCAGAAATTCAGAAACTATTAGAAGCAAAGTTCATAAAGCCTATTGATTATCCAGAATGGGTTTCAAACTTGGTACCTGTAGCAAAACCAGATGGACGAGTTCGCTGCTGCACGGACTTTAGAGATCTTAACAAAGCATGTCCTAAAGACGATTTTCCATTACCAAGCATAGACAACATTGTTGATCTTACAGCAGGACATGAAATGCTATCTTTGATGGATGGATTTTCTGGTTATAATCAAATCAGAATAGCAGAGGAAGATCAAGATAAAACGTCTTTTATTTGTCCATGGGGCACATATTGCTGGGTTGTAATGCCTTTTGGTCTCAAAAACGCTGGAGCTACCTATCAACGAGCCATGACAGTTATTTTTCATGACCTTTTTCATACTATCATGGAAGACTATGTTGATGACATCCTGGGAAAATCTAAGACAAGGGAAGGACATCTACAAGTATTGGCACAAATTTTTGATCGATTAGAGAAATACCAAGTCAGACTAAATCCAAAGAAGTGTGTATTTGGTGTAACATCAGGAAAACTATTGGGATATATTGTGTCTCGACGAGGCATAGAAGTGGACCCAGCTAAGGTAAAAGCTATCATAGAAATGCCTCCACCAACGAATCTCAAACAGCTCCGCAGTTTACAGGGTAGGCTACAATCTATCCGCAGGTTTATCTCACAACTCGCAGATAAATGTCATCCTTTCCAGCATCTTCTTCACAAGGGTGAACCTTTTAAGTGGGATGAAAAGTGTCAACAGGCTTTTGATAAGATAAAGGAATACTTGGCAACACCTCCTGTGTTAATACCTCCTGTACTTGATCGTCCATTACTGCTTTATATATCATCAACAACCGCAGCATTAGGTGCACTTCTAGCTCAACATGATGATTCAGGAAAAGAACAAGCCATCTATTACATTAGCAGAACTCTTGTGGGATATGAACTTAATTACTCATTCATGGAAAAAGCTTGTTTAGCATTAGTGTTTGCTTCCCAAAAGTTGCGACATTATATGTTGAACCAAACAACAAAGCTCATCTCTAATGTGGATCCCCTTAAGTATCTCCTTTCAAAAGCACTTCTCACAGGGAGATTAGCAAAATGGGTTATGATCTTGAGTGAATTTGACATACAATATGTGAACCGTAAAGCTATCAAAGGACAAGTCATTGCTGATCAATTAGCTGCAGCACCTATCACAGACATTCAGCCAATATATCCCGAATTCCCTGATGAAGGATTGTTTACTTTCAGCTTTCCAGCACGATGGCAGCTATACTTTGATGGATCATACACTCAACACGGATCTGGAGCAGGTATCTTATTTGTCACTCCCCAAGGAGACTGCATACCTAAATCATACAGAATAGCATTCCCATGTACCAATAACATAGCAGAGTATGAAGCTTTAATCACAGGTCTGCGCATGGCAGTACAATGGGCTATCAAACAGTTACGAGTCTTTGGTGATTCTCAGCTAGTTATCAAACAGGTCTTAGATGAATATCAAACAAAAGACGAGAAGCTTCTTCCATACAAACTAATGGTGGATGATTTCAAGCAATATTTCGAGGACATTACCTTTGAGCAAATTCCAAGACTACAAAACAGAGCAGCTGATGCCATGGCTATGATTGGATCTCTTTTAGACATGCCATCTAACACCCATAAATGTGAATTCTTGGTCGAACAGCTTTGGATCCCCGCATTTGAAGTTCCACAGTCTGAGCTCATCTGTGAGATTGTTGGTCCCAACTCGTTGTGGTACAAAGATATATACGAGTATCTCCGTAATCACACCTTGCCTCTTCAACTATCCAACACCCAACGTAAAACTTTTATCCGTCGAGCCTCTCGTTACACTATCTTAGGAGACACCCTTTATCGCCGGAGTCTTGATGGTATCCTTCTTAGATGTCTTGATTCTGAGGAAGCAAAAACGGCCCTACGTGACGTACATGAAGGTGTCTGCGGTTCGCATTCCGCTGGCCCTGGCCTTGTTAAGAAACTTCTGCGAGCAGGATACTATTGGCCAACTATGGAAAAAGATGCCCAACAATTTGCAAAGCGATGTCTACAATGTCAGAAACATGGAGATCTAATACATGCACCAGCACATGAGCTTCAGCCTATTGTCACTCCATGGCCTTTTTCGCAATGGGGACTTGATCTTGTGGGTAAAATCCATCCTACTTCATCAAATGGTCATAAGTTTATTATCACTGCCACTGAGTATTTCACAAAGTGGGTAGAAGCCATACCAATGACCTACATCACAGGTAAACAAATAGCTAAATTCATCCTACATTACATCATCTGCCGTTATGGAGTTCCTCAAGCTATTGTCACAGATAATGGCCGGCCTTTCAAGAACCAAGAGGTTAGAGATCTTTGCAATAAGTTTCATATTCAACATAGGTTCTCTACGCCTTATTATCCTCAGAGCAATGGTCAAGCTGAAGCCTCTAATAAGACAATCATCAAGATCCTTAAAAAGACTGTTAACGAAACTGGTCGAGATTGGCATCTACAACTGCATCCTGCTTTATGGGCATATAGAACAAGTGTTAG
This sequence comes from Cunninghamia lanceolata, assembly GCA_027924645.1. Classification (NCBI taxonomy): domain Eukaryota; kingdom Viridiplantae; phylum Streptophyta; class Pinopsida; order Cupressales; family Cupressaceae; genus Cunninghamia; species Cunninghamia lanceolata. The sequence continues at coordinate 3,827,593 of BSBN01000095.1, read as the reverse complement.
AACTCCTACTGGTGCCACACCCTATGCTCTAGTCTATGGCACTGAAGCTATTTTGCCTATCGAGGTTGAGATCCCCTCTTTGCGCATATCCTTGCAACATACTATCTCAGATGAAGAATATCGAGTCTCCCGACTCCATGATCTTGAGCTCTTAGATGAACGCCGCCTCACAGCATTGAACCATCTTCAAGTCTATCAAAACCGGCTACGTCGCAGCTACAACAAAAAGATCAGAGAACGCAGATTTCAGGTTGGCGACCTTGTCCTTAAAGAAAACCAAAGGAATCAACAACATCGAGAGAAACAGGGCAAGTTTGAACCAAATTGGCTTGGTCCTTTCATTATCACAGCAGTTTATGGATCTGGTGCATACACTTTGTCAACACCTGAAGGCATTCCCTTGGATGAACCCGTCAACAGCGTTCATCTCAAGAAGTTTTATCCATGAATCTCAGCTATCCCACAAAAACACCAAAAAAATCAAAATATGTCAAAAAAAAAAAAAAATCAAAAAAGTAAAGAGAAATCCCTTCGTCCAATGGTGAAAACCTGGTAAACAGGCGCCTTGGATAAGTACCATGATGAAAACCTGGCAAACAGGCGTCATGTGTAGGTTGATCTTCTATGTCACTTACACTTGGGGGCACATTGTCTCATCCAACCTATACATCCCATTATATCATTTTCCATCCTATCATGTCCTACCATTACCATACCATCATACCATCCTTAGCCATTACATAAACATGACTATCCTATTGAACCCATTTATCCATCCTCTCGCCTTTTGATCTTGATGAAGACATAGGGGAAAATTTTTGAAACATGTTTGGATATTTCTTGACATACCTTCTTTCCAAACAATCCTATCATTATCCACCTATCATAAGCCATCTTATTCAAACCAATCTATCATGTCATCCCTTGGTCATGAACTTTGTCATGTAAAAATCCTAAGCATTACCACCTAGAATGGGGCAAGTTATTCTTCCTATGTGACATAGCCTTTGAAGATCACATCCTAGCTCCCTTATGATCCATCCACTATGGCATATCCTTATCATAAGCTTTCCATCTTATAGCTAATCCCCATCCATTTATCATGACCTTTCCACTATAGCCTACCTATTTGTTTATCATGAGGCATGCATCCATCCCTTTTATGGCCTATCTTTTTATCCATCCATATATCATGAGCCTTCCATCCCTTGTTGCCCATCCTTTTATCCATCCAATCCCATTCATCCATCTTTGCACCTAGACTTGGTTTTCCCTTGTCATTGGTATCTAGCACAACAGCTACCTAAATTGTAAATCCATTGACATCCCAAAATATTTCAAAAACTACAAAAAAAAATCAAATATGTCAAAAAATCCAAAAAAATCAAATATCCAACAAAAAATCCAAGCAATAAGATCAATTCAATCATCATCCAAAACAATCCACTCCATCAATAGCAATTAAAATCAAAATCATCATCATCAATTCTTCTTATCAATAACATTCATTCATCCATTTCAATCAATCACTTCTTCCAGTCATATCAATCAAATCAGTCTAAGCAATGATCTTAAATCCATGTCACACTAATCCATATCAAGCAAGCTAATGAATCAAGGAACATTATCCAATCAAATCAACAGGTTTTGATCCTAATCTTGTCATGAGCCCAATCAATCATCATCAATCATCATCAATGGGATATATCGTTCCCACATCCTTGTGTTGATCTAGGGATATAGCTTTCCCCACAATGACAACCCTATCTATCTTTATCAATGAAACAATCAATCATTGGTTTATGACTTGACAAGGGCAATACCTTGTTTATTTTATATCCTTTGTGCACACTAAGAACACTTGCTTATACTTAGATTGAGTGGACACTCTTATCATCACACCATCACTATCATCATTCTAAACAAATCCAATCATCAAAACAATCAACCCAGCAATAGCAACCATCACAACCAAAGCACATCAAGCCAACCATCAAAACAAATCCTATCAATCATCAACATTAACACTAAAGCAAATCAACTCAAGCACATCAATCTAGCCATCAAAACAAATCCAATCACTTCAGCAAGTCCAAAGAAGCTCAATCCACCACAAATCATCCATCCTTCATCAAATCAATCTAATCAACATTTCATCATCTTCCAACCATTCCAAACAAAGATCCAAATGCAAGCCCATCCTTAATCCATACCAATCATGTTAATTAATCAAGCCAAGTTATCCAAACGCAATCCATGGTCTTGATCCTAGCCTTGTTGTAAGCCAAATCAATCAATCAACTAGCCAACCAACTCAGCAAACAACCTTGTGTTGATCTAGGGATATAGCTTTCCCTGCAATGACAACACTCTCAACTATCAACAATCAGCAATTAATCATTGGTTTACAACTTGACAGGGGCAATACCTTGTTTGTTTTTGAATCATTTGTGCTTGCTTGCTTTCTTTCTTGCTTGTGTGTGTAATCTTTTTATCTTGCATTTGTATCACATCTATATCATTCCAGCTAATATTCATATCTTGTGTATGTTGGAATAGCTTTTTGCACTATCCTTTGCATCTAAGGTCATATCATACCTTTTGTGTAGTAGGACTTCAATGCTCTAAGTTTTCTTCCTCATATGTTAGACAAGGTTGTATTACGCTGGGGCACAAGACACATCGTCACCCTGGTCCTTATACCTTGGTGCATAACGTCTAGTGCTATATCAAACATCATGGTTGCTCACCTTCATTGCAGCATAACGCATCATCATTTCTTCTATCTATCCCCTTATCTTTCTTTTTGCAGCCAAGCCATTTCTTTTCGAGAGCCTACCCGTGTTTGTCCAACCCGCCTAACCTCTCGAGGGGGCATCATCATCCCATTTCATCCTATCTTTCTACCATCATCATCCTCATCATATCTTTCCATCATCACTATCATTTTCCTCTACCCATACCTTGGCTTCTTTGAAATGATGTTACTCGACACAAATCTTATCATCTCGAACATCATCTCAAAGAGGGGCAAAATGTAGACACCCAAATTTGTCCCAACTTTGTGTATGTCTTGCAACACCTTGTTAAAACATTATCCTAAACATCATAAGCCATTTTTGTCCTAAATCCCACTCTTAATCCCATTTATCCATTAAGCCAATTAATTAAATAAATTTTATTTATTTAATTAAAATCTCCATCTTTATCCTACTTAGCCAATTAATTAAATAAATTTTATTTATTTAATTAATTTCACATGCATAATCCCACTTTCCAATTAATTAAATAAATCTTATTTATTTAATTAATTTTCAACTCCTATCCCAACTAATTCAAATATTTTATTTGAATTAAGTCCTTCATATCTTATCTCATCCTATTCAACTTCTCAATTAATTAAATAAATTTTATTTATTTAATTAATATCCAACTCATATCCAAACTAATTCAAATATTTTATTTGAATTCAACACTCATCTTTCATCACATTCCAACACTTGTCTAGTCAATTATGTGTTACAACTTTTATCTTTCACATGCACAACTAATGGGACCTAATTTTAGTATTTATCTACACAAGCACACCTAAGCCTCATCCTCCTTTGCCACATGTCATATGACTACAATTTCTTGATGTGCAAGGAAACCTAACTTAATCCTATCCATCCATTTCACCTAAAGCCCTAATTGATCCTAGCCATCCATTGGAACCAAGTCTTTCCTATAAATCAACCCCCTCACAAGCCATTAGCATGCATTGAGCCTTAAGCACCCTTATTCTGTCAAATTTTCTAAAAGGGCATTGATCCTCAAGTATCCACATGCTATTGAAATATCATTAGAGCATTTGCATCCATCATCTATCTCCTTATCAACGTTATGCTGCGGAATCGAGCAATCAACACAACAAAGCAATCAATCAATCAAGCTCATTTTGCATCTTCGAGGTATTGAATTATTTGGGTTTAGGTTATGCATTTCAATTGTTTGATCATTTCCATTTATAAATCCAAATTTTTCGATATACAGTTTCAATAGAGTTGCCACCCTTCTTTTGAAAGAGAGATTACCTTCTTTATTAGCAAGGGTCTTTACAATACAAGTCTGAATTCTATAGTCCCTAGTAGTGGTGCCATTCTATTAGGTCCCAAAATCACATATCCACAATCCTAGGGTATCAATCTATCTTCAAGGCTAGGGATTTGTCTTTGTGAAGATGGATCAAGAACTCATCAACAAAGTGTGGATGATTAAAGACCATTTATGAGAGTGGGTATTCTCTCCTTTGATTTGGGCTCAACTAGACTTAGGAGGGTGTTCCTAGAGGTATCCTTTATAGGATTTATAATAAATAATGATGATCCAAATTAAACCTTCACAACTATACCCAATGTGTGCTTAGCCCCAAGATTTGTCACTAGGCTAAAGACAAACTAGCTATATATAAAATCTCTTCTTAAGCTGATATTGAAATAATTTCCCATATGCAAGATGTACACATATAAGACATGATTCTTCAAGATAAATGACTATTATAGTTCACTTATAATATCTTCCTGGATTATACAATTGAAACATGACAACATGCAAAAAACTAATGAAATCCCAACCTGTTGGTGAAGTTTGATTTTATTATTAGTGAGGTGATTGATCATCAACTTCCAAGATCAGTGCCTATTCTAATGGGTAACAGAGTCCAAGATTTCCAAGTTGAATAAGACAAGGCTATAAATTACTACTAAAGCTAGATTCATGCATATACACATATCAAATATATCATGCCTATAACTCAACATACTTAATAATCCATTTAACAATACTGCAAAAACCCATATGAAACAAAAGAATGACCATTACAAGATAACTTTGCAATGATTTAGAATGATATCACATTTATCAAATTCCTGTTACATTCATGCTATGTAACAGGAATGTAATAGCATGAATGTAACTCTACTTTGGCTAAACTTGTATAATTTTCCTATAGCATAAATATAACTCTACTTTGGCTAAACTTGTATAATTTTCCTTTTGAATACTGGGACCTTTCAGCCCTTGTAGAGATTGGAAACTCATAGGGTAAATTTCTAAGTGTAGACAATAACATTTTGCATGGTCACTAGGGTATTTATGCTCATGCATGTGTTAAGGTTGATATATCCAAGCCTTTTTTGAAGTTTATTAATTTAGAATTAGAGGTATGGATGTGGAAACAAAGGATGGAAATTGAAGGTCCCAATCCAAAATGCTTTCACTACAAAAATAGATGCACCTTAAATAATTTTACCCTAGTTTGAAAGAAAAATGGATTTGGAAGAAGATGGTAAGGCTGAGGAGAGAACTTCACCCAAAAATCAAGGAAGTTAGGAATACCTGACTTTAAATATCTCCATTTTCACCCTCCAAAAGGAAGGTCATTCTAAAGAAGAACCCCTTATTTAATAGGTGGAGTGTTTGTTATTTGGTGACCATCCTTCTATTCCTCTTGAGCAAACTATAGAGGTTGTTATGCATAAGTCTTCTTAGGGATCAGATCCACATTCCCTTTTGTTTGAGGATTTGATTGAAGAATGCTAAGATGAGGTTAACCTTGAGGCTTAGAAGGAGGGTTTGAAGGATGAAAGATATTTGATTACAATTGAGATACTCATTATTTCTCAAACTCAATCCCAAAAATAAAGGTAAATTATAATTCCAAAGAAAAAAGGGGAGGGAATCAAGAAAAGAATATTGCAGGAAGAATTGCTCTCAAAAAAATATAAAGCATTAAGTTCCTTTGTCTTTCAATGACCTAGGAGGGTGAAATCCATTCCACAAGTGCAATAAAAATCTTCTCTTGGAAGGTTAGGGGCATGAATTCCCCAAACAAAAGATAATTGGTCAAGCAATAATTATAATTACAAATTTAGTTGAGATCATTTTAATTCAAGAAAAACATAAAAAATGAAGACTATTTAAACAATTGAAATAGGTAGCATTGGGAGTTTGTTAGTGTAGAAGGAGCATTTGGAGGCTTGGGTGTGTTGTGGTCTCCCCTCATGGTAGAAGTTAAAGTGATGGGGGTGGGCCAAATTTGGCAATTTTGCAAAATCAAAAGCTTCTCCACTTACTTTTATTCCTTTTTAACATCTATGGACCCATTGGTCATTTACTCAAAAAGTGGGTTTGGGATTAAATTATGGTGTTGCTTACTTTGATTCAAGGAGAACTCATAATTCTAGGTGATGATTTAAAAATGCACGTTTATCCTCCATAGACAAAAGAGGTGGTGTTTCCTAAGCCACCTAATCATAATTGGACTTCTCTACTTCTGGTTGTCGTTAAAATTTGGTTGACATGGAACCAAAGTTAGGGTCCTTCACCTAGACATATATAAGATTGGTTTCAACAAGATTGAAAATAGATTGGATAGAATTCACCTTGCCCCTCTTAGTTTAACAAAGATTGGTTAGTGGAAAGCCAAATTCTACCAATTTTCAAGTCTGATAATTTCCCCTTTAGAAATCATTGGAGACTAGTCGTTAGTGAAGTGTCCCTTCAAGTTTAAAAATATACAATTTAGGGAGCCAAGTTTCATGGAGTGTTTAAAATACTAGAGGAATGATGCCCCCTATGATAAAAGGCTAGAGATGTTTGTGTTGGAGACAAATTCACATAAAAGGGTGTCTCAAGAATTGAAATGTAAATGTTTTCAAGAACATTTTTTAAGAGAAAAAGGAAGATAGAGGTAGCACTAGAAACCTTGAATAAAATTGTTTTAGTTGTAGGAATGGATCAACATTCTTACCTCAAAGAAAAATCTTTAATGAAAAACCTTTTTAAAATTCAAGAAATGGAGGAAATAGTTTGGAGACAAAATTCAAGGGAACTATGGTAAAAAGGAGATAGAAATACAAAATTCTTCCATAACTCCACTTGCATTCAAAGGAAGTAGTTAGAGTTTTCTAGACACTAGTCTTAGGGATGATCAAGGTACAACTAAGAGAGAATCAGTGACAACTAGCCAAGTCCAACTAGGGCGGGAAGTTTAAATATAAATCAACTAGCATTCTAGTAGAGTAGTTATTCATTCTTATCTTGTAAAAGAAGACTACCCAGTCAAAAGTGGCCTCCAAAGATTTAAGTTCATTTTGATGGTAGGAGTCTATCATTAATAAAGTAAGGAGGGAAATATATGTGGTTAAGAGAATGCAAGGGAAGTAAAGGATACATGTGCAACCATGAGACAATGGTAGAAGAGCTAGATGCTATAGCAAAAGAGAATGCTCTTCATGTAAGAATTGTGATGGAATATTCAAATGGAATTAGAATACATGTAGAGGAAGAAACAACCCAAAAACTAAATTTTATGATATTCAACACTGTATTGAAGGTGTTTATGCAACTCTAAAGAGAATTTGTGGTTGTACCTGTCTATCCACCCTATGCAACTAGAAGAAGAGATTAGTATGTCTCTTATTTTTGTAACTATTTTGAAGAAAATTTTAGTAACAAGAAAATAACCACCACACTTGAGATGTGATGCAAAGAAGACAAGTGTTAATCATCCATGGAGATGAGACTTGCCTTATTTTTACAAATTGAGGTTATTCTCTTGAGTAAAGTATTTCTTTTTCATCTTGCTACCTTCATGTGTCAAAGTGTCCAAGATAGTTCTTAGGCACCGAACTTGTTTATTTTATTTTAGAGTTTATCTTGATAGAGTCTATCTGGTGCAGTCATGGTGAGGAGGGTCCACAAAGTGAACTGTCTAGGCCATGTAGCTAGAGTAAACACAATGGAAACAACTCAAAGGTATAAAGCAAATGCAGATTCAGTCACTTAGTATATCATAGAATTCAAATACAAATTGGCCGGCAACATGCGGGCTTACAATTAGGGTTCACAGACCTATTTTCACAGTTACAGAATATGCACAAGATATAGCTTTTAGGCTCCTTTATAGGAAATTCTAACTATCAGACTTAGAACTATCAATCACTACTTTCCTAGGCATCTATTACATAAATATATATCATCTCCAAAACATAAGATTCCTCCGCGTCGGCCAAGGAAGATCACAAACTCCAATGAAGAGTTGTAACATGTGTACATGGATAGGTCGGACCTAATTACATAGAACTCCTCCGAAAGTGAATGGAATAGCACGTGGATCTCAAGGAAGGTCAGCCATAGTCCAAAGTGCCTTGAATGATGTGTCTTTTAACTTCACAAGTCATGGAAGTGCTCTGCAAGTCTTCTCCTTTAGCTAATTATTTGAGACTATCAGGATGCTCTGTTATGAGAAAATAATCGATCTTCTGGTAGTGATATCTTTCCGATACCTAATCCAAATGATCTAAATTTTGGATATGATGTGCATGAATGTGTCTAAATGCTAAGTCCAGCTCTACAAGTTCTGAAATGAAACTACGGTAGAATGTAGACCAAAATACTGAACTACTACTGACTAAACTAAACTGGAAAATGAAAAGAAAACAAACTGAAATGTAAATGTTTTTGGTTGATACAAGATTTCTCTTGAACCAGGGATGCTCCTACATCAGACATCTGGGGTTATTGAAAAAGTGAGTCCCTCACTTTGCTGGGGCTAGAGGAAAACCAAGACGGTCCACCTTAGCTTGAGAAATCCAAGATGAGTCTTCTTCTGGTCTGCCCTTCCACTTCACTAGATATTCCTTGTATTGCTTTCCTCTAGTGTTGCATCCAATTCTGTTGTCTAAAATGTCTTCAATTTGCTTCGGTGCTTGCTATGGTAACTACTTCTTCAAGTTTTCTCCAATGCTGTCACTGAATCCTACTTCATGATACTGATATAGGTTTGCAATGTTAAAAATAGGTGATATACCCAATGTTTCTGGTAACTCCACTTCATATGCATTTCCTGAATCAAACGTTCTGAGTATCTTACATGGTCCAAACTTCTTCATTTTCAGTTTGTTATATGTCCCAACTGGAAATCTCTCTTTTCTCAAATACACCATCACTTCATCTCCACCTGCAAATTCTTTGTGTCTTCTCTTCTCATCTGCTTGCTCTTTATATTTACTGTTCATCTCCTCCAAATGCTTCCTCACCTGATTATGTACCATATCCATGTGATCTGCAAATTCTTCTACTTCTGCACTCCTTTTATCTTCCATACTAATATCTCTCAACTTTGCAACTCCTCTAGGGTTTACTTCGGTTACAATCTCAAAAGGTGTTCTTCGGTACACCTATTCACTAAATTATTGTATGCAAACTCCGCTTGTGATAGAATCAAATCCCAGCTTCTTGCCTTTTCTCCAACCAAACATCTCAACAAATTTCCCAAACTCCTATTTACCGCGTCTATCCATCCATCTATCTGTGGATGAAATGTTGAACTGAACTTCAAGTCTATCTTCATCTTCTTCCAAAGTGTCTTCCAAAAGTAACCAATGAATCTTGTATCTCTATCTAAAATTATGCTCTTAGGTAATCCATGCAATCTCACAATCTCCTTGAAAAATAGGTTAGCTACATGTACTGCATCAGCTGTCTTCTTACAAGGTATGAAATGTGCCATCTTTGAGAATATGTCTACCACTACAAATATAGAATCATGTCCTCTCTATGTCTTCAACAATCCCAATATAAAGTCCATACTTATGTCTTCCCAAGGTCTTTGGTATTGTCAAAGATTTGTACAAACTAGTATTCTAACTACTCCCTTTTGCAACTTGACAAACTCTACAACTTTGCACAAACTTCCTAACATCCTTATATATCTAAGGCCAAAAGCAATTTTCACTTACCAAAGCCACTGTCTTATCAATTCCAAAATGTCTTGCTAATCCACCACTGTGCTTCTCTTTTATCAAATTGTCTCTCATTGAACTCCTAGGTATGCACAACTAACTTCCTTTGAACAACATATCTTCCTGAATGAAATAATCCAACCACTTACTTCTATCTATCATAACAGGTTCCTTACAGGCTTTCTAAGGTTCTACAAAATCAAGATCTTCCTCATACATGTTCTTCAATTATTCAAATCCTAATACTTCAATCATCTATGTCAGCAAGTTCCTTCTCCTACTTAATGCATCCACAACTTTGTTTGATTTTCCACTCTTATGCTTCAATACAAAAGTGTAACTTTGCATGAACTCTACCCATTTCATATGTCTCTGATTCAACTTTCCTTGACTATTCAGATACTGCAAATCTTGATGATCTATATACAACACAAACTCCTTAGGCAACAAATAATGTCTCCACTTCTTCAAGGCTTGAATTATGGCATAGAACTCCTGATCATAAATTGAATATCTTCTCCTTGCATCATTCAACTTCTCACTGAAATATGCTACAAGTCTACCTTCTTGACTTAACACTGCTCCTATTGCATTTCCACTTGTATCACAGTCTACTTGAAATACCTTATTGAAATCTGGTAATGCCAGCACAAGTTGCTCTATCACTTTCTACTTCAACAATTCAAAACTTTTATCTACTCCTGATGTCCACTTAAAGTCCTTTCTATCACCTCTCATTGTCTCTATCATAGGGTTACATACTGAACTAAAATTTCTGATGAACTTCTGGTAGATACTAGCTAATCCATGAAATGATCTGACTTGTCCAATGCTCTCAGGTATAGGCCATTCAATAGTTGCTCTCACTTTCTCAACGTCCATCTTCAATCCTTCGACAGAAATCACAAATCCCAAGTATACTAATTCTTCCTTCATGAAACTACACTTCTTGATGTTTATCGATAATTTTTCTTCTCTTAGTCTCTGCAATACTTGTCTCAGGTGCCACAAATGCTCTTCCTTTGTCTTACTAAAAATTAGAATATCATCCAATATACAATAACAAAACTACCCAAGAATTTCTTCAAAACTCCATTCATCAACCTTATGAAAGTACTCGGTGCATTTGTCAATCCAAAAGGCATCACTAACCACTCATACAATCCTTCATTTGTCTTAAAAGCAGTCTTCCATTTATCTCCTTCTTTGATTTTGATATGATGGTATCCACTCTTCAAGTCTATCTTTGTAAAATATTTTTCTCCACTCAAACAATCCATAATGTCATCCATCTTAGGCAAAGGGAATCTATACTTAACTGTGATCTTGTTGATTGTTCTAGAGTCCGTACACATTCTCCATTCTCCATCCTTCTTTGGTGTTAGCACTGTAGGTACTACACAAGGGCTTAAACTCTCTCCGATCAAACCTTTCCTCAACAACTCATGTTTCTATCTTTTCAATTCTTCATTCTTTGCCAGTATCATTTTGTGTGCTGCTTTGTTTGGCAAACTAGCTCTAGGTATAAGATCCATGTGATGACTAATACTCCTGATTAGTGGCAATCCTTCAGGTACATTGTCTGATATGATGTCTTCATACTCTGTCAGCAACTTCGTTATCTCCTCCTATTGTGATTCTTCAGTCTTTAGATTTTTGGGCTTCTTAGGAATCAAGGCATAACACATATTCTCATGTCTCAAACCATCTAGAAATTTCCTTCCATCTACCAAACATATTCTAGCATTCCTACATACTTCACTCTTAGGTTCATCTTCCAAAGGAATCAAAGTAATTATCTTTCCATTTGATGTTATAGTATATGTATTCTTTCTCCCATCATGTACAACTTTTCTAGCATACTGCCAAGGTCTACCCAACAAGATATGACATACATCCATAAGCATAATATCACACAATACTTCATCATGATAGGATCCAATATGAAATTTTACCAAACATTGTTCACTCACCAGTACCTTATGATCATCCTGAATCCATGCTATCTGATATGGCTTAGGGTGTTTCAATCTTTCCAACTTCAGCTTAGTCACCATCTCCTCTGAAACTAAATTATCTGAACTACCACTATCAATTACAAGCTTACAACATTTACCTCTTGATTTGCATCTAGTCCGGAACAAACTTTTCCTCTGTGGTGGTTCCTCATTTGTCTTTGCTTGAAATAGTTCTCTCCTCATGACAAGTGATTCTCCTTTCTCAGGTTTACCAACTGAACTAGGTGATCCAACAGGTTCTTCTTCCACATAGGCTGCTCTTCCACTGTTCTCTATCTTCTTTCTTGTATTTCCTTGATTACATTCAAATGCTCTATTTCCTTCACCTCCACACTTAGAACAGGTTCCTCTGAATGTTCTCCTACATGTCCTCTTCCTTCTCTTTTGTATCCTTCACTCCGGTAAGCATTAGGGTTTCCTCTGCAGAAGAATGTTCTATCATCTCTCTGGTATGCATTGTTATCTCTATCTTCCTTCTTGAATGGGCTATCTTGTCTGTTCTGCTCTGCAAATGATCTTTCTCCTCTAGAAAATATTCTACCTCTTTGAAATTTACCTCCTCTATCTCTATGTCTATGCTCATGCTTCTTATTCAACTTTTCCTCAACTTTTAGGGCAAACTGGTATGCTTCTTCCAATGTTGTCATTCTTACCAAACTTAGTTCTTCTTGAATGTTCAATCTCAGTCCATTGATGTATCTAGCCACTTTCTCTTTTCTTGCTTCACTATGTCCTATCCTTATGATCATCTTATGAAATTCTTCAGTATACTCCTTCATAGATTTCTCCTTTTGTCTCAAGTTTTGCAATCTTTCCAACAGTTCCAACTCATAGTCAGCAGGTATAAATTGATTCTTCAACTTTGTCACCATTCTGTCCCACTTTGTAATCTTCTCTTTTCCTCTTCTATTTCTATCCAACTAAACTTCTTTCCACCATATACTAGCATGTCCTTTCAACTTAGTCTTTGCAAATTTCACCTTCTCTGGATCTTCAATTTCTTCATATTTAAAGTATTCTTCTAGATCATTTATCCAATCATTCAGCTCTTCAAGATTCAAATTACCAATATAGTTCAACACATCAACTCTAGGTCTCTTTCTAATCTTTAAAATAGCTCTCAACATCTTCACTTGATCTGATTCTTCTTCTTCATCTCCTAGGGTCACTTCATTTTGATCAATGGATTGAAATTCTTCATCATCATCACTTTCAACATTAGGTTGAGGTGTTACTGATCTTCTTCAATCTTCTTCAACAACATCCAAGCGAACTCACATTGTCTTCATCATTTCCATCATCTCATCCATTATTCCAGCCATCGTACCAACAATAGGTATTCTCCTCGGTGGCATCTCTTCCTAGGATCAAGTGTAAACTACCTCAAGTTCGACGATCAGGCTACAGGGTGACAACTACCTCACAATCGGTGATCGGTTGACCAACACAAGTAGGCTGCCTCAGATTCGGTGATATGTCCACAATAGGATCTTATGGAATGCCTTCACAAACTTCACTCCCAAAGGATTCAAACTTCACTCTGATACCACTTGGTGCAGTCACTGTGAGGAGGGTCCACAAAGGGAATTGCCCAGGCCGTGTAGCTAGAGTAAACATAATAGAAACAGCTCAAAGGTATAGAGCAAATGTAGATTTAGTCATTCAGTATATCATAGAACTCAAATACAAATTGACTGGCAACATGCAGGCTTACAATTAGGGCTCAAAGGCTTGTTTTCACAGTTACAAAATATGCACAAGATATAGCTTTTAAGCTCCTTTGCAGGAAATTCTAAGTATCAAACTTAGAACTATCAATCACTACTTTCCTAGGCATCTATTACATCAATATATATCATCTCTAGAACATAAGATTCCTCTGTGTCAGCCAAGGAAGATCACAAAGTCCAATGAAGAGCTGTAACGTGTGTACACAGATAGGTCAGACCTAATTACATAGAACTCCTCCGCAAGTGAATGGAATAGTGTGTGGATCTCAGGGAAGGTCAGCCATAGTCTAAAGTACCTTGAATGATGTGTCGTTTATCTCCACAAGTCATGGAATTGCTCCACAAGTCTTCTCCTTTAGTTGATTGTCTGAGACTATTAGGATGCTCTATTATGAGAAAACAATCGATCTTCTGATAGTGATATCTTTCCGGTACTTGATCCAAATGATCCAAATTTTGGATATGATGTGCATGAATGTGTCTAAATGCTAAGTCTAGGTTCGCAAGGTCTGAAATGAAACTACAACAAAATGCAGACCAAAATACTAAAACTACTATTGATTGAATTGAACTGGAAAATGAAAAGAAAACAAACTGAAATGCAAATGTTTTTGGTTGATGCAAGATTGCTCTTGAACTAGGGATGCTCCTGCATCACTATCAAGGCTTTTAAGAATTATATTTTGGAAAATAAGATGATTTACAAAAATTTCTCCATTAATAGTATAGTGTTTTAGGAGATTGATTTATCACTAAGGCCACATTTGTTTGTTTGTTAATGTAGTTGATTAACTTTTAGGAAAGTATCAAATGTAAAAAAACTTTTTAATGCAATGTATAGAACATTCTAGATCATAGAAAAATAATTAGGGATCTGAATGCTTCACTACAATCTTAGATATCTGCTACTACACACTTCTTGTATTTAAATATAATGAATAGAAAACACTTCAAAAATTGAGTTATCAAAATCTACAAGGATAAATTATAATTGTGATTCCCAAATTATATAATGGATTGACAAGTGTTAGACTATCAATAAAGCTTATAAAAATGGTGCCTCATGTAAATCTATGAACCATTGCATAAAGATAAGGACCACTAGATAAAGCTAAGGATCCTTGCATAAAGTTGTGGATATTGTGTAATGTTATAGATTCCATAGTCTTGTGTAATGCAATTGAGGAAAGCCACACATTCCATAGTATTATATAATGCAATTAAGGTTTGAGGATATGTATTTAATATCAAATTTTATTAAGTGCTATACCAATATTAAATACATAATTAGTAATGGAAATAATGGGTAATGTGTGTGTACTATAGGTAATAAAATGTCAAATACATCAAGTAATAGTTGCACCAATGTGTAATGTATTTGTAGTTATACTAGTCATAATAAAAGAGATTATGCATTCTGACGAAAATGACTATTCCAAGTTCCAATTATATTTATGTCACTCTTATTCATGAGGGTAATTGTACTTGTACTATGTTATGTGTAACAAGACAATAACTTCAATAATTGAGAATAATTATTGTGTCTTTGCTAAGTTTTAAAAAGGTATTGTTATTACAGAGTTTAAAATAGGTCATTGTAAAATTGATTAAGTTGAAGACTAAAGTGTCATTAATATTAGGGTAAACTGAAAGTGGTGATTCCCATAGTAAATTTTCTAGTAGATTGTTAGGTTTTCTAGAGAATTGAAAGGGTAATCTTTTGAGATAAGTATATCTCGCAATCACAATCAAATCTTGAAGGAAATGTCTAATACGGTTGAAGCAACAACTAAAGGATTCCAAAACTTAAATAATTTAGGAGCAAATTTCATGAAAATGAAACCAAAAAATAAAGAAGCATTCAAAATCATTTTTAGCTTAAAGTGCTAAATGGTAAGTTAAATAATAATGTATACTTGTGGAAAAGGCAAATAATCTCTAGTTTATACAAGAAGTTGATGAAAGTGGAAAAAGGGTTTGGAAGAATAAATTTCTAAAATACAATAATATAACAATTCATCAACTCATGGTCATTCCCTATTTTAGAGAGCATTTGAAGCTCATGTAAATAGAGTTGAGGAGATGGTGTGAGTATGACAAACCTATCAATCTTGCCCATGATTGTGTTATCAAAATTAAAGTAGACGGGGTAGCTAAAGCTAGTAGCTTAGCTAATGGAGGAACATCAATAATGGTGTATAAGGCTACGAGCCCTCCTATCAACTTTGATATCAAGAAAATGTATGGGTGTGAAAGAAAATATAAAGGGACATCATTAGATCAAATCTCTGATGGAGTGATACAACTAGTTGTAGCAAGGGGTTACAAAAATTATCACTAGGATTCTTGATATTGCAAACAAAATTGTCCACCATGACCAATACTTCAATTGGTCATGGTTTCCTTCATTCAACCCTTTGACAGAATATCTCAACATCATGTCATTTTGGGTGAGGTTGACCAATCTCCCTCTCCAATTCTAGGACGACTCCTATTTTGAGAATAGTGGCAATGTTATTGGTCAACTCCTAAAGGATGATTCAACCATGTCCAACATTGACTGCTCTACTTACATCTATATTTTGGTGGAAATCAACATCTCCAAGTCTCTTCATTGAGATATCATCTTGCTGGTGGAGAATAGGAAATGGAATTAGTTGCTTGATTACAAGGGTATTATGTTTCATTGTAGATGATGCTTCACTACCAAACACCTTGCTTCTAATTCTCCCCATTCCCACTACAGGAACATAGGCTTGACTTTGTGGTGGAAGAATGCCCTCCTTGTATACTTAACTATGGAGGATCCTATTGCTTATAACTCTTAGAATGGTGAGTCCTCTAGTCCTATTCCCTCGGTAGTGGGTCACACTCTTGAGGTGGCTTCCCCTAAGACTAGCATGATTTAAGTGATATCCTCGATCCCTTTTAGGACTTCTTCTTTGGGCCCAATTTAGGAACCTCCTTAGTTCCCATTGCCCTCTTTGTAGGTTGTGTTGGGACTCTTGCTCTAGCTCTATCAATAGATCCTATGCAACATTTGGCATCTTCGGTTAGACATTCTCCCTCTTCGTGCGAGGTGTCTTTGGTTGAGGTGAGAACAAAGGATTTCCCTCTCCTTTCTCCTTGATTAGAGGATTCATATAGTTGTTTTTCTTGGATGATTTTTCAAAAAGGAAGAGAGGTCTTCCCAAGTTAGTTTTAGAATCCCATCCCCAAGTTAAGGGGGTGTGTACTACAAGGTTAGGGTCAGACATTGGTTATAGTTCTTTAATGGAATCTTGGCTACAATTGTTTTGTAGAATACTTTTTTGGTAACTATTTCTCTAC
The DNA here is from genome assembly GCA_027924645.1 of Cunninghamia lanceolata. Lineage (NCBI taxonomy): Eukaryota > Viridiplantae > Streptophyta > Pinopsida > Cupressales > Cupressaceae > Cunninghamia > Cunninghamia lanceolata. The sequence goes on along the minus strand of BSBN01000095.1, from coordinate 3,810,730 downwards.
TATTGTAAAAGGTTTCAAGACCTTTCAAAACCTATTTTGTACCCTTAATAACAAACACTTCAATTGGACCAAGTATCTTGCTAATGAGCTTAATGTTAACTTGGCAAATATTTTTACAAATACAAGCAAAGGTAAATACTTTCAATACCATTTTTTTAAAATTTTGTTGTAGTTTACATAATGGAAGATGGAGTGGAAGTAGTTTATCATACCTACTGGCCTAATGTTACCTTTATAAAATAGATACATAGAACACTAGTAATACAAATAATCAATGAGTACAAATTTATAGATCTGTTTACAAAAATAAAGAATATAATCACTAACAATTCTAGGGTTCCATTAAATTTAGTGCATGCTATGGCTCATGTAACAACCATGAGCTATCACCATGGTGGAACACAAGTAAAAAAATGATGGAAGAACATTTGAACCACAAAAATTTCTATTTTTTATAGATCAAGAGTTTTTCATAATACATTGGCTATATAACAAGGGAACAAAGACACTTTTGTAGAAACCTTGAAACCATTCATACTTAATAGCTCTATGACAATCATTGAGCCTAAATGAAAAAAAATCTAGAATAACACAAGGAGGTGCAAGTGAGTCTAGCTCTAGAAATACAACTAGAAAAAGGAAATCCATAAATCCACCTATGGAGATGTAGGAGGAACCAAAGGTTTAGGTAGATGTGGAGTTGCATGAATAACCTAACTGAAATGATAAAGTTAAATATAAAAGTACCCACACTCACAAATTGACCAGATTATTCGTAGAGCTAGATTACAATGAGATGGGATTGGACCTTTTTACTTTGAAGAAAATGATTTTGAAAGATATGGGGTCATTGAATCTGAATGAAATAAGAAGTAATGGTTCTTGTGGAAACCAATTTGAACCTTGTAGATTCTATGGGAAGGAAAGATGATTTAGATGTAGTACCACAAGTGCCCAAGAAACTAGCTAAGGTGGTTGAGTTAAGACAATTAAGAAAAAAGATAAACTCTTAGAAGTAGAACTCAATCTACTCTTTTAGTTCCACTTCCAATTCAATTTGGTCTAGAGGATTAGATGAAGAAGACTAGAATAAAAAAATAATTCAAATTACTCAGTAGGAAGAAGAGTTCAACTTGTTTGAATTCATAGTCAAAAGGACTTTCCTTATCCTATCTATCATGAAAGCTCTGAACATAAGTATGCCTTTGCAGGAAAGCCCATCAATGGAAATCAAACAACAAAAACTATATATATTAGCTCTGTTATGAAGAAGAAATTATTTAGTGCATTCCACTGACTTATCAACCTAAACCACGGTAACCACTCATCATTTCCAAATTGCCTCAGGTTTTTGTTGCCATGGAATATGATCCACAATTAGAACTGGAATTACATGAACCATAAATTTGGGAGGAGAATTTGCTTAATTATCCTCAACCAAAACCTAAGCACCATCTGAGACTAGGTTTGGAACAAATTACTCTACCCAAAGACACTAAAGAGTGTAGTAATGTTTTGAGTTCAAATACAAAAAATGTATGTATTATTGGTGCACAATTTCTAGAGGTGACTCTCAATGCTAATACCTCCCCCAATTCAGGTTGTGAATGCCAATGAACTAGGGGGATTGGAAATGAAGAAATAGAGGGGGGATTGGAAATGAAGAAATAGAGGAAAGGAAATCCAACACTGATGTGCAAGGCTAACAATATGGAATGAACAAATATAAATGTGTAAAAGTAACAAAGTCACCTATAAGAATCCCACTAAAGTGAAAGCCCTTCTATTTCTAATCAACCAAATATAGAGACATTTTTCTATTTATTGGATGAGGCCTTAATTTTTGAATTTGAGGCCTTATCTATTCCATGGGGCTATGCTATGTAGTACATCTATTAGGGTACATTACAACAATGGAACAAATCCATTACAAACATGCAAAGACATTGAAGGATCAAATGATATAATTGAAAAAGATGAAGGTTGTGGAAAACGAGTAAAGGATGGAAGTGAGGCAATAGACACATACAAAGGAATAGGAGCAAAGGATCCAATCAATAAAGAAAATATGATCTAGAAAAATAAGGTCAACAAGAAATAGAGGATGATGATACCTGGTTACTAGATGGTCACGTCACAAAATGGATGAGAACCATATTGTTTATCCCCTTAGAATAGATTTTTGTATATACACAAGAACAACTTCACCTAGATCCTATAATGTGTTTGGTTAATATACCAAAACCTCACTCTTGATCCCTTAAAGTTGCCAATGAGTTATAAATATAGGATTTGAGTGTCTTTCAACAAGGGCTTCACCAGAAATATTAGGAATCTAACCAACACAACATACAAGTAAAGGACACAATTAAACATACTAATATTGTGATTAAAAATAAATATCCCTAGTTGGTGAATGGGATAGTGGGTGGCCAAATCAAGTTTGACAAATTACAACTAACCTCACTTGTTTCTAAATTAAGAGAGTCTTGGAATATAGAGATGAAGTTGCATGAACAAAAGAAGAAAGGACTCAACCTTAGGGATGAAATAGAGTTAACAATTTTGTGTTTATAAGACTACAAAAATATCTTGATAAATGCTTTGAATCAATGATGAGGTATAAACAACCTCATTTTTTATAACATGCCATATCACCCTTATTGTCCTAACCAATCACCTTAGCCATGCCAATTTGTTTATTTTTAGAAGCAATATTTATCTATTTTTGATAAAATGATGTATAAATATTTATTTTAAAATTGATTGGAATTAGCCACTAATGTTGACTTAATTATTGTAGAGCTTGTGTAATTATGTAGGGTTACAAGTATTACCTAACGAAAGGAGTGGACTTCAAAGTGGTTGGAGTCAGAGTGCCATAAATTCAAGGCGCCAGAAATTTAGGCATACACCGTAGACTCTGTTAAAGCAATTCTGTAATTTTCTATTGAACACACTTAAGACTTTATGACTCCACCCAGAGCCTTTACTGTGTTTTAATTCAAAGACATCCAGTTAGTTGTAATTCTGTTTAAGACTTGTTCAATGGCATTTACCCGTCATCTACAAATTAGGATTTTGTAGTAGTGCAGTATATATATGTAGTTGCTCAAAACAAGGATACGTTGTTATGATATATTCTGAATACTGTTCAGTTATATTCTCTGTACTACTATACTTTTATGACATGAATGAATGAATACTTCCAGTCTTGTTCTGAGTAATTTGTTTTGAGTAATGGAAGTTTTATGAATGGGATTTGCTATGGAGTTATTGAAACACTAAATGTGATTTGAACCTTTAGTAGGAACGCCCAAGAGCTGGCCACTCGAGGGATTATAGAGTAGATAAGTATTCTCATTGTTAATGTTGTCATTTTTGTTCTGTGCATGTTATGTTTAGATAAATATTACTTTGTGTTTAGCTCTATTATGTGTTCCTGCAAGTTGTGTTTTTAAGTTAATGAACTCTAAATTTTATTTACTTGAAATTTTTGGAGCATCCACTTTGTTCATAAAACTGTTGTTATCTATTGATTAAAAGATGTTAGGTGTACTTTCAGTTAGAAGTAGTTGTTTTTGTTTTGCATTCATAGTTAAACTGCAAAGGGTTTATTTTTAGATAAGTTTACATGCTTTCTAGAGTAATAATTCAAATGCTTTCTAGCTTAAGGATTTCATGCTTTCTAGTTTAAATTCTATTTCAAGCTTTTCAAAAATTTAGAAAATCTTACTAATAGAGATGGCCAAAAATATCTCCTATTGCATATAGCCTTGGACACTGCCTGGTCAACATAATTAACATATTTTTAACTAAAGTGTTAGGACCTTGCAACAACTTGTCACTTTTTGGCACTGTTTCCAAGGAAGATTCTTTTCTAAGTGTTAATAGGAGACTGCTTGGATACTTCTTTTAGGAAAAAATAATAGTTGTCAAACTTCTTTTTCTGCATGGTCAAGAAACAAGGTCCACATGAAAGATTCATACCAAGAACCCCCCCAATAGTAATTCCAACCATAAAAAGGGAGGTAGAAGTCTCAGCTAAAGAACTTAGTTATGAATTGATCAAGCAAGATCAACCTGAGACCTCCCAAAATACCCCAGAAGTTCAACCTTCATACCAAACCTTTGAAGAGGAGATCATTCAGCCAACAGACCCAATCTTCGAGGAGGAGAACATTCCTTTTGACATCATGGCTGATAATCACAATAATGACCCTTTCAATGGGAGAGCAAACATAGGAGATGGTGATAACCCAAGACAAGTGGCACGAACATTTACCTATTCTATTGCCCTCAACGTAGATGACAATGCACCCATGAAAAAAATTTCACCATCCACTTTCCCTACTTTCAGAGGATTATCCTCTGAAGACCCTAACCAATTATTCTTCGAGTTTAAAGTCTTGTGTCTAAAATATGACTACAAAAATGATAACCAAAAACTTAAACTCTTCCCCTCCACTCTGAGGGACGCTGGAATGTGTTGGTTCATGGGATTAGTTTCAGGTTCAATAACCAAGTGGGATGAAATGGAAATCATTTTTTTAGACAAATGTCAGAGTTACTGCAAAGTTAGTGATAGGAAAGAAGAATTATTCAAACTAAGGCAAAAAGAAGATGAGAGCCTAGAAGATTACCTAGATAGGTTCATGTTTTTAACCAAACGATGTGGTGAAGAAGCCATAAGCCCAAAAATTTTGAAGACCATATTTCTCAAAGGACTTGATGAGGATGCTAGGAGAAGTCTAGATTTAATGGGAAAGGGAGATGTGTCCCAAATTAAACTCAGTGATATCGCTGAGTTATGCCAGAATTTCTCCCATACTCGAGGAGATATCTGTAAATCTAGTCTTTTAAGAGGTTCAAATGAAATAGGTAAATTGTGAGAGGAAATAGCAAATCTAAAAAACTAACATTATTGTTTAGCTAAACACCACTCTGGATGGAATATAGGCCAAAACACGTAATCCTGAGACCTTATCCATCTACTGCCCTAGGTGTTGAAACAAACATCTGTTAAGAGAGTGCCCTTTGGATAAAGCTAACAATTGCCAAATTTGTGAAGAGTCATGCCACTGATCAATGTGAGATCTTGAATGTAATAAAAATTCCAAGAAAAGGACATCTCACACTAAGGAGGAGATCAATTTTGTGAATCAAAGACCTGGAGGGAATTTCTCTTACAGCTAGAATTCAAATCCCTCATGGCAACCTCCAAATAATTGGAATAATAGTCAATGGATGACACCTTGGCCTCAAGCACCACCTAATTGGGGACCTTAACCTTGGGGGCCACTTGAATGGACGAAACAATCCTGGAGAAACCCTCAATGGCCAAACCAAACTCAACAACAATGGTATCCTCAAAATATGATGCCTTAATGGAATCAGGCTCCAAATCAGTTCTATCATGGAAAAAGAAGGATGCCTAATCCATAGCAAAACCTTTTGCCAGCTCCCCAAAACCCTCAACAAAACTAGCAGGTCAACCAACCACAACTTCCAGCACAACTTGTCCCTAATCCAAATAATAATCATCAAACTACCATAGTGTATTCCACAGAGAAGGAAAACATGGCTAGAGTTAAACGCTATCTATTGTGGAAACCTGCAGTTGAGGTCAGGGAAAACACTCCAGTAGCCTACCATAGTTGAGATCCTTGACGAACCAAATGCAAAATCTACTGAAGGAATTGAGACACCTTCCATACCTTCAGATAAAACCCATTGAGCAACCAAGAAAAGCCTCTTCTACAGTCCTCACCTAAAACTTCTGAGTTATCACAAGAAGAAGTTGGCCAATGTTCAACAGATCTTTTAAAGAAGGATCCCACCTTGAAAAAGAGATCTCAAGCACATTTTCCTAAGCGTCTCAAGGAAACTCCTTTGAATAACTCTTTGGAAATGACCTTACCTACTGAAATCACATTAATCCAAGAAATTAAATGACTCCATATCGAGATTCCCTTGTTACAGGCGATTAAAGAAATTTCTAAACTAAACCAACTAGTTAAATAGTTATGCATAAAAATACCAGGAAGGAAACTTAAACAGATTAATACTGTACACATCATTGGATATCTAGCTGACCTTCTGGTTGGAAAAACCTCAACCCCAAAATATGGTGACCCGGGCAGTCCACTCATAACAGTGACAATCAACGAGGTAGTAATACCTAATGTACTAGTGGACTTGGGAGCAACCATTAACATCATGATGGTGGATGTTATGGAAAAACTAGGACTCACTGATTTGCATCCCACAACTACCATATTGCAAATGGCAAATCAATCCATAGCTATTCCCAAGGGTGTCCTAGAAAATGTTCCTGTCAAGGTTGACAATTGGAAATATCCAGTAGATTTCTAAATAATCCAGTCCCTCACATCCAAGGACAATTACTCGATAATATTTGGTAGATCGTGGTTAGCTACAGTTGCAGCTAAGATTGACTGCAAAGCAGGAGGAATGACCATTTCACATGGTCCCAATAGCAAACACTTATTCCTGTATCCCCCCATTCAACCTACTGAGCATAACCAAGTTTGGGTTGATGAACCAGATGGTTCTGACAAACAAGAGGATCTAGCCTCACTTGCTATGGTAGTCATTAAACAACATGGTGAAGAGTTGGAAGATGAATTGCAAAACAACATGTAAGATCTTACCGTAGACTCAGGTGATGAAATTTTAGCAGTGGAAGAAATTTTAGGACATCCGATCCACATCGATGACAACGAACATGATTACACCAACATCACAACATTACCTTGTCCCCTGGCTAATATCATTATGAAAATAGATCACTTCTTTGAAGATATTGCCAGACTTCACAGAACTATACCGCATGGCTATCTGTTGTTATATGGAGCCTAATCAGACTTGAAGGTTATATTTACCCCACTTTTATCGGTGCGGTTTCCCCCCAAATTCCTACGGGGTCAAGGGGCAGCGCCCCTTGCGGGGGTTTGGGGGCAGCACCCCCAAGACGGGGTCAAGGGGCAGCGCCCCTTGCGGGGTCCAGGGGCAGCGCCCCTGGCGCGTTCCCTGTCGCGATACAGGGTGGGGTCGAGGGGCAGCGCCCCCGAAACCTCACATGGTTTTTTATTATTTTATAATGCACCGGGAGTTAATTTTTTATTGACCGACATAAGAAAACCCTATTTTGTAACTGACAAAAAGCTTGATAAAAAGCGGCTAAGGGTTAGGGTTTTGATATTGTATTGTAGCATTTTGCAGCGGTATTGAGTTGCAGGGATTGCTGATTGTAATCGATTTGATTTACTGGATAATAATATTGGACTCTTTGTTTGGTGGATGTAGCCCGAGTTTGGGTGAACCACATTAAATCTTGTCTCTCGCTGTTATTAATTCTGTGTATTTCCATTTCTCTGTTTAATCTTTATTTGCATTTAATTGATATCTTCTGCCGGCTAACCCTAACAAGTGGTATCAGAGTGGGTTGTGTTCGATTATCGTCTGCAGGAAAGTCTCAGGTTGAGTGGGAGCAATGGCAGACGAGGGTAAAATGAAGGTTGATAAATGCAATGGGTAGAACTATCAGTTATGGAAGATGCAGATGGAGGATTACCTCTATCAAAAGGATTTATGGAGGCCGTTGGAAGGAGTAGCCAAGAAACCGGCAACAATGTCTGATGAGGATTGGAATCTTCTTGACAGAAAGGCACTAAGAACCATTCGGTTGTGCCTGGCACCGTCGGTGGCATTCAATATAACAGAAGCGAAGACAACAGATGGTCTGATGAAAGCTTTGGCAAAATTGTATGAAAAACCCTCAGCCTCAAATAAGGTATTTCTCATGAAGCAGTTGTTTAATTTGAAAATGGTTGAAGGTGGATCTGTGACAGGGCATTTAAATGAATTTAATACGATTGTCAGTCAATTGACTTCTGTAAATGTAAAATTTGATGAAGAAGTTAGAGCTCTCTTGATATTATGTTCATTGCCTGAAAGCTTGGATAGTTTGGTAATGGCGGTTAGTAACTCTGTTGTTGGTTCAAATACCCTAAAATTTGATGATGTTGTTGGTGTTATTTTGAGTGAGGAAATTCGTAAGAAAAGCTCAGGTGGATCCAAATCAGGCAGTGTTTTGAGTGCAGAAAGTAGGGGCAGATCAAAGGAGAGAGGAAAAGGTTCTGGAGGTCATGGGAAGTCATGAGGAAAATCAAAGGACAAAAGATCCCAAACCAGAGGACAGAAGGATTGCTGGTACTGTGGAAAACCAGGTCATCTAAAGAAAGATTGCTGGTCTCGGAAGAATAAAGAAGGAGACAAACAAGAAGGCAATAAGGAAGCAAATGTGGTAAGCAATAAGTCTGAAGATGATGCTTTGATTCTTTCCCTAGACAATGCTGATGATTCATGGGTTTTAGATTCAGGGGCCTCATTTCATGCTACGCCCCATAGAAGTTATTTCCTTGATTATGTCCAAGGGGATTTTGGGCTAGTTTATTTGGGAGATAACGAACCCTGTCAGATTTTTGGAAAGGGAAGAATCAAGATTAAGTTGCAGAATGGGAATCATTGGCTACTACAAGAGGTAAGGCATGTTCCAAGGCTCAGTAGGAATTTAATTTCAGCGGGGCAGCTAACTGAACAAGGTTGCACTGTTACATTTACTGATAAAAATTGGAAGGTTTCAAAAGGTGCCTTAGTAGTAGCAAAAGGTGTGAAAGTAGGCACCTTATATCTTTGTACAGGTCATACTGTTCCTTCTACTTTAGCTGTTACAGAGAAAAAACAAATAGGTTTAGGAACAGTTGCTGCAGGTTTGCAGGAAGAGACTGGAAAAGTTGCTGCAGGTTCTGAGACAACACTGTGGCATAACAGACTTGGGCATATGAGTGAAAAAGGTATGAAGGTACTTCATTCTAAGAAAGTTTTACCAGGTCTGAAATGTATTAATATGGATTTCTGTGAAAGTTGTGTGTATGGAAAACAAAAGAGAGTCAGTTTTCTCAAGGATGGGAAGCAAAAGAAAAATGAAAAATTGGAGCTTGTGCATACAGATGTATGGGGACCAGCTCAGGTATCTTCTCTCGGTGGCTCTCGGTATTATGTTACATTCATAGATGATGCAACTAGGAAGGTCTGGATTTATTTCCTTAGACAGAAATCTGATGTATTTGAAACATTTAAGAAATGGAGAAGCTTGGTTGAGAATGAGACGGGTAAAAGATTAAAATGTCTCAGATCTGATAATGGCGGTGAGTATTGCAGCAAAGAATTTGAAGATTATTGTTCCCTTAATGGAATTCGCAGGCAGAAAATGGTTCCAGGGACTCCACAGGAAAATGGAGTGGCTGAATGCATGAATAGGACAATAATGGAGCGTGCAAGGACCATGAGATTGCATGCTGGGCTACCTTTAAACATGTGGGCAGAGGCTGTCAACACTGCTGTATATTTAATTAACAGAGGTCCTTCAGTTCCTTTAGGCTGTGGTATTCCAGAGGAAGCATGGACAGGCAAGAAGGTGAGTTATTCTTTTCTGAAAACCTTCGGCTGTGAAGCATTTGCACATATAGATTCTGAAAATAGAACCAAGCTGGATGCGAAATCAAAGAAATGTACCTTCGTTGGATATGGCATTGATGAATTTGGTTATAGGCTTTGGGATTTTGAAAATCAGAAAATTGTGAGAAGCAGGGATGTTATATTCAATGAGAAGGTGTTGTACAAAGATCAGTTGCAGCAGCATGAGAAGAAAGAAAAGGATTATATGGTGCTGGACGATACTCCAAATAGTGATGTTCCAGTGGTTCCTCATGCTCCGCAACAGCAACCAGAAATACCACAAACTCCAGTGAATGTTAGACGGTCAACAAGGATCAGCAGACCTCCTGAAAGGTTTTCTCCCTCTTTGTATTCTATTTTGTTAACAGATGCTGGTGAACCCGAAGGGTATGATGAAGCTATGCAGGTGGATACACAGGTTCAGTGGGAGCTTGCAATGAAAGGAGAAATGGACTCCTTGCTGAAAAATCAGACTTGGGAATTATGTACGTTACCTATAGGTAAAAAGGCTTTACCAAATAAATGGGTTTACAGGCTGAAAGAGGAAGATGGAGGTAAGAAAAGATTTAAGGCCAGGTTAGTTGTAAAAGGATTTGCACAGAAAAAGGGCATTGATTTTGATGAGATATTTTCTCCGGTTGTCAAGATGACTTCTATTCATACTGTTTTAAGTATTGTGGCTGCTGAAGATTTACATTTGGAATAGCTAGATGTTAAAACTACCTTTCTCCATGGTGATTTGGAGGAGGAGATCTATATGGAACAGCCCCAAGGATTTGAGGTCAAAGGTAAGGAGAAACTAGTGTGCAGATTGAAGAAGAGTTTGTATGGCCTGAAACAAGCACCTTGGCAATGGTATTTGAAATTTGACAGTTTTATGGCTGAGCAAGGCTACAGTAGGTGTAATTCTTACCATTGTGTTTATTTTAAGAGGTTAGATAATGACAACTACATTATTTTATGTTTATATGTTGATGACATGCTTGTAGCTGGGTCTAACATGGATCACATAAGAGAGTTAAAACAGCTGTTGGCACAATCATTTGATATGAAGGATTTGGGGGCAGCAAAACAAATCCTTGGTATGAAAATTTGCAGAGATAGGCTGAACAGAAAATTGACTCTATCTCAGGCTGCTTATGTTGAAAAGGTGTTGCAGAGATTCCACATGGAGAATGCAAAAGCTGTCAGCACACCTTTGCCTAGTCATTTGAAATTGACTAAGGACATGTGTCCTAAGACACAAGAGGAGGAAGAGAAAATGTCCAAGGTACCATATGCTTCAGCTGTAGGTAGTTTAATGTATGCCATGGTATGCACGAGACCAGATATTGCACATGCTGTAGGAGTCGTTAGCAGGTATATGAGTCATCCCGGATTAGAGCATTGGAATGCGATAAAATGGATTCTCAGGTATTTGAGAGGTACATCCAATAAACACTTATGTTTTGGGGGCTCTAATACTGATTTAGCAGGTTATGTGCTCTTGTACAAGATGAATTCCCAGATGAAAATTTTGTCCCTAAGTTAGAGGCCATGCATGAGGCCATAACAGAAGCTCAAATCACAGCCTAGACAAATGATCCGGCAGATCTAAAAAGGGCAGATGCATTTGCATTCCTGTTGAGTGGGCATATCTCAATTTTGGACAGGATGAAGCAGAGTTGGGCGACAGAAGTTGTACAGTTAAAGACAACTTTTGTAGACATACTTAAGTATATGTAAGTATGCCATATGTATATACTTATGCGGCTAAGTATAGTAAAATTTTTGAAAATTTTGGTATGCAGACCCTACCCTTTGCCATTGATGTCAAAGGGGGAGTGAAGAGCAGTGAAAAATGAGGAATCCAACTAAGGGGGAGCTCCGAAAATATATATAAAAATAGAGCATCAGTCAAGGGGGAGCATAGTGTATACACTTAGTCATTTTTCACTAAGTGTTGCCATCAATGCCAAAGGGGGAGATTGTTGGCAAGAGACACTATATGGATTCATGATTGTTGTCATTGATGGCAACAAAGTTCATCCCACACATCCGCAGGACATGGTGTGTCTCTACCGGAAGTCAGAATGAAGATTGTTGTGGTCCGGTAAACAAGAACAGAGCATGTGGCAAGGTTCGATAGACAAGTCCGGATCTCTCAGAAGAAGTATCTTGGTCAAGTGTGGATTTGGGAAAGTCAAGAGGGCTACCTTGAGTAATAGATTCCAAGGATTTAGCCTCTGGTGATGGAAAAGGAAAAAGATATGAACAGTTGAGTACCGAATTCCTGAGTGACAGTGTGAACAGAGGAAGAACTGACTGACAGAACATCAGACTACTTTCCAGATGTATTACTGATGGTGTTAAAGGTTATGAATGCATGAATCATGTTTGGCCGACATGATTAATGATTTATACAAGCTTACACTTGATCCGCATTACTTGATGTGCAAGGATTCAGCTGACAGAATAGAGTTTGTGATAAGATTAACTGTTCTGGGTGCCGACTAAGAAGAGATTGAAATCACTTATGCAGATATATATATAGGATGGATTAAGTAATGAGAAGTGAAGTGGTGATATAGGTGATATGTGAAGAATAGCAGAGCAGAGTAGAAACAGTAAGGAAGGTCCGGTATGTGAAAGGAAAGCAGCATAAGAGAAGAGGAAAGATGAAGTGCAGCAGATCAGTGTACTGAGCCTAACCGGAACTAAACTCTAGCATATATGGATGCTTCCAATCAGTTCAAGTGTTGTTTAACATTCTTTTGTAGATAGTGTGTCTCCTTGTAGGCAGTGTGCCTTCTTTGTGAGCAGTGTGCTCGGGCAGTGAGCCCTAATTGGCAAGTGCCATTTTTGTATTTCCTTATTCTTCTAACAGAGAATAATCTTTGGGTTAATCACCCCGTGGTTTTCTCCCTTAACAAGGTTTCCACGTCAAAAAAACTGTGTCATGTGTTTTTCATTTCATGGTAATGTTTTCTATTTGAATTAATGTTGCATTGATTAATAAGAAAGTACAGAAAGAAGAAATAATTAGGACAACTGATTCACCCCCCTCTCAGTTATCAACAAATTTATTTTCCATCTCCATTAAAACCCCCTGGTTTGTAGACATCGCCAACTATCTTGCTACTTCCGAGCTACCACCAAACTTTACGTCAAAACAAAAGAAACACCTCATTCAGGAAAGTGCTCAGTTCAAATGGATTAATGGGATGCTATTTCGATGTGGCCATGATCTGGTTTAATTACGACATTGTGTCAGATCAAATGAAACATACAACACCCTCAGAGCTTGCCATGATGTTTCCTCTAGGGGTCATTACTCCACCAAGAGAACGTCCCATAAAATCTTAGGTGTAGGATATTACTGGCCCTCGATGCATAAAGATGTGAAAAACTATGTTCGCCATTGTGATGAATGCCAACATGTAGGAAGACCCACGACATCTAATGAAATGCCTCTACAACCGTAGGTAGTTTTTGAACCATTTGAAAAGTGGGGATTGGATTTTTGGTCCCATAGACCTCCCTTCACAAGGCAAAGTATACATTTTGGTCTGTACTGACTATTTGACTAAGTGGGCAGAAGTCCAAGCCTTGAGAGTTGCTAGGGAAGAACAAGTTGCTGACTTCCTGTATAACAAGATTTTTCTCAGATTTGGAGCCCCTAGATCTATTGTCATAGATCAAGGACCCTAGTTTATGTCTAAAGTATTGCTAGCCTTTATTGATCATTTCTAGGTAAGCCATAAAAAGTCATCGCCTTATCACCCACAAGCAAATGGTCAAGTAGAAGTCACTAATAGGGAACTTGAAAACATTTTGACAAAAATAGTTTCATCAGGAAGAAGAGACTGGGCCAGAAAATCACCAGAAGCTGTTTGGGCCTATAATACGACCTGGAAGTCAACTACCAGTCTTACTCCTTACGAGTTAGTCTTTGGGAAGAAACCTCTCTTACCCATTGAATTTGAACTTCAAACACTTAGAATAACAATGGAGGTAGGCCTCGACCTTGATTGAGCCCAGGTTGAAAGAGTCTTGCAACTTAGTGAGTTAGATGAACTCCAACTGGAAGCTATTCACTAGACTGAGTTAGCTCAACAACAACAACGAAAGGCCTAGCATGATAAACATATAAAAGAAAGAGAGTTCCATAGAGGGGATGGGCGCTATTATTTGATTCCAGATACAAAGATCAGAAAGGCCAACTTAGAATTCATTGGCTGGGTCCATATGAGATTTTTGAAGTATTTCCAAATGGAGCAGAGTAGCTTAAACCCATAGATGGTGACACTCAAACTCTCTTAGTCAACAATCATCGATTATGAATCTACCACAAACCTATCAACAAAGAAGAATTTACAAGAATGGTAGAAATGAAAGGAGAAACCCAATGTATTGACTCTACTACGGCAGAGCTAGTATAATTTTCAGCTAAATGAGTTAAAAAAATAAATAAATAAAAATAAAAAAAATAATGGTGATGAAAGTATGTACTCATGACTTAATTTGGAGCATCTTATTGTGTTTTCATCTTCAAACTTGTCTAAAATTCATTATTGTTTTGCAAGACTTCATCTTTGTTCGAGAACCACATTCAGGCGCATCTTTCAGTGATGCTCTGGAACTTTGTTCCTATATTCCGGCTGCATCTTTCAGCGATGCTCCAGAATTTGTTCCTTTGTTGTTCCTATATTCTGGTGCATCTTTCAGCGATGCTCCGGAACTTTGTTCCTGCATTCTAGCTGCATCTCTCAGTGATGCTTCAAAACTTTGTTCCTGCATTCTGGTTGCATCTTTTAGCGATGCTTTGGAATTTGTTCCTTTGTTGTTCATGTATTCAGACGCATCTTTCAGTGATGCTCTAGAACTTTGTTCCTGCATTCTGGTTACATCTCTCAGTGATGCTTTGGAACTTTATTCTTGTATTTTGGCTGCATCTCTTAGCGATGCTCTAGAAATTTCTTCCTGCATTCCAGCTGCATCTTTCAGTGATGCTCTGGAATTTGTTCCTTTGTTGTTCTTGTATTTCGGTGCATCTTTCAGCAATGCTCCAAAACTTTGTTCCTACATTCTGGCTGCATCTCTCAGTGATGCTTCAAAACTTTGTTTCTGCATTTCAGATGCATCTTTCAGTGATGCTCTAGAATTTGTTCCTTTATTGTTCTTGTATTCTGGCTGCATCTTTCAACGATGCTCTGGAACTTGTTCGTTTGTTGTTCATGCATTCTGGCTGCATCTTTCAACGATGCTCTGAAACTTCATTCTTCATTCCGGCTGCATCTTTCAGCGATGCTCCAGAACTTCATTCTTCATTCTTGCTACGTCTTTCAATGATGCTTCAGAACGTCGTTCTTCATTCTAGCTACATCTTTCAGCAATGCTCCAGAACTTTGTTCTTTATTCCAGCTGCATCTTTCAACAATGCTCTGGAACTTCATTCTTCATTCTGGATGCATCTTTCAGCGATGCTCTAAAACTTGTTCATTTTTTGTTCCTACATTCCAGCGCATCTTTCAGTGATGCTCCAGAATGCTGTTCCTCATTTTGGCTACATCTTTCAACGATGCTCCAAAATTCATTCTTGTGTTGTTCCTATATTCTTGCGCATCTTTTAGCGGTGCTCCGAAATTGTTCCTATACTCCAGTTGCATCTTTCAGCGATGCTCTGAAATTGTTCCTATACTCCGGTTGCATCTTTCAGTGATGCTTTGGAATTTTGTGATTTTCCTTTCTTCAAAAATTCTCTGACATCCTCAGCAACATACCCATTTCCATCATTAAATTTTTCCATACTGCTACCACCTCAGAAATTTATGCCCTATATTGCCATCTCTTACCATAATAAATAAAATTATTATGACAACCTAACATCATAATAATTAAAACACTTTTTTTTAGCCACCCCATCTTCAATCATAATAAATCCATTACCATCTTTACCATCCCATCCAAATTTAATTACACCGCCACCCATGATGCATTACGCCAGCATACATGAGACAACTTTCAAATCAATGATGAAATGTAAGGTATGTACATCTTTTATCTTAAGTAGGTAAATTATTGTGAATAAAATTAAATGAATTGGCACGTTCCCCATCCTTTCCAAATTTAGTAAATTATGCAAACTGTACCTTCACTGGAAGAGGTGGCGGCTCACTCATCCCATCCCATGTAAGGTAATGATTAGAAATAGAGTAGCTAAACACCATGAATTAATTCATGTCTTATCAGGCATTATCAGACTATAAGTGGCCATAAAGATTGAGTTTTGCTTAAATTTCATAACAATTGTCTGAAATAGTTTTCATCTTAGTGTACCACAAATTTCAGTAGACACTTAGTAGAGTTGCCAGCAAAGGGTAGAATGGGAGGAGCAAAGCGCAAATCAGAGCTGATTCTGCAGATAAGTTATTAGAACTCAATGCTATTTCAGAACTATTTCAGAGAGTGGGATGGTTAGAATTTATGAAAAAGTTTGAGGGATATAATTCATAGCTGGTTCAAGAATTTGTCGAGAACTTCTCAGATGGGCAGATGATTGTATGTGGCAAGAAATTTAAGGTGAGTCCCTAAGCTATTTCTAATTTATCTGGCATTAAAAATGAGGGGTTAAATCTATCAGAAACTACGAACATCTCTTACCAAAAACTGATAGAACTTTTCATAAGGGAAGGGGAACCTCAACCATTACTAGTTGTAAATACCTGAGGACAAAACAAGGGGTTCCAAAAAATGTCTATTGCAGAGTTGTGGAGAATGGCGGTAGCCTGGATAATCAAGTATTTTACATGTGAAGGACAATTTTCTACCATAGTTGGTCCTCCTTTCGTCTACTCATTCACCTTCTCCATGGCATCGAAACCCCTGAATTAAGGGTTAACCTTTCTGCTTTCCTCAGTGATTCCCTTGTTAATATGATAGAGAGGTTTAAAATTGGGTCAGGGCCATTGAAACACCACGGCCTTATTTCTTTTCTTTGCAAACACCAAGTCCTTAAGAAGAAGAAAATAGACGAAAAATGGAAGAAATTTCTCAGGAAATTTGAAAACCCTACACCTTCTAAACATTTTGAGGAAGGAGAGTCATCCGGTTTGGTGGCACAGAACCTAAGAGAACCTTCCCCTGTATCGTAAAATGCCACAACTCCCGCGGTGAAGTGACAAAAAATTTGTCAAACCCTCCAAACCCTGAAGTACAACCCCAGCCATATAGTGTGCCAGAGACTCCTGAAAAGTAGGAAGATGTGGATTTAGTAAACTCTGAGGATAAAAATAGTCAGCCTAGTAAGAAAGAAAAGAGGCCTAAAATGAAATTGCAGAGGCCTCCCCCTTTGAGAAGAAGTAAAAGATTGGCTCCTGATTTTAGTTGTGCTGCGGTTTGTGACCAACTGCATGTACCTAAGAAGAAAAGACAGAATAGGAAACCAAGTGAGAACCCAGTCCAGTCAAATGAATGTCAAACCATGGGAAGTGATGATGTCCTTGCATCTAAGAAAGAGAGTGATCCACTGAAAAGGATCAAGAAGAAGTAAGAGAACAAATCCTAAATTACGTCCTTGTTGAAGAAGAAGAGGCTCGCGAGAATGAGCCCATGGAAATATTTTCTCCTCATAAGCCACCAGAAGAGCACAGAGTTGACACAGTTCCCCCTCTTGTTAATGAGTCAGAAGCTTTTGTTCCCTCTTTTGCCAATGATTCAGAAAATTTTGTTTCCTCTTTTGTTAATAACACAAAAATTGTTGTTTCCCTTCCTGCCAATTATATAGAAAGTGAAAAATGTGATTCCTTAAAAGTGGAATTAAAAGGATTAAGGGAGGAAATAACACAGTTGAAAAATAAATTCCAACAAAATGAACAACAGACAGACAAACAACAGTAGGAAATGGGTATACAGATAAAACTTGTGCAGCAGAAAGAACAACAAATCAAAACCCTAGGAACTCAATTGGAACAAAAAGGTAAAGTCATTGAGGAGTTGCAGCCAGAGATGAAGCAGATTGAGGAAAAAGATAAGGAACATAAAATTAGTTTATCAGAGAAGGATGAACAAATTAAAAATTTGACTAACAATCTAGAGAAATTCCTTATATCATTTGTAGAAAAATAGGAGAAATAGGAATTAGAACTTAACTCAACTCTTAGTAAAACTATAGAGCTAGAATAAGAATTGTAGGAGGTTAGTATTAATCCGACTATGGAATCCAAAGAAATACAAATTGAATCAACTAAAATGGAATGGTTTCAAATTCACATTCCTCCAATGTTGGCCAAATGGATGGAGAGATGCTATTTCTTAAGGAAAGCAGGGGTAGAAAATGCCAAACTTAAGCAATAAATAGTGTTATTAAAAGAATCCTATGACAAACTCTACCAGGCTAAAACTGATGCATGTTAGATTGGAGAATTGTTACTAGCCTGTAGAAAGCCATCCATATTATATTCCATGTTTCTCAATGAATAGTTATTAAGATGGAAACTTTTGAGAATCTCTTGCAATTTACCCCATGACCCAGATGATAAATAGTTCCTAAAAGCATTCAAAGAGGTACCACCTGTTCAACAAAATTTGCTATGTGAATTTTTCATACATAATCTGTTTTTGGAAAAATACACTGATTTCTTCATTAACCTTTTTGTTGGAGAGGTACAACTTAGAGCCTTCATGTCTAATATGCAGAATCAAATCCATTGGCAAGATAGAACTAGGGAGTATTTGCAAGTAGAGAGAACTATAGGAATCCAAATGAGATACCCTAACCGAAAGCCCTTTGCCTTCAAGGCTCAATTCTAAAGGATTAAAAGTTATGAAGCCATGAAGAATAAATATAATGAATGTATCATGATTTGTTTTGAAAATTTCAAAGTTAATGTGCCACAATTAATAGAAAGGGCATGGAGTGCATGTGAGGAGTGGTATACTCCCCTACCTATGTATCTCAAATGGAGGGAGATGATTTCTCCAACCAATATTAGATGGTCTTATAAAAGAGCAGAGGCATTAACATAAATATTATAGGAGCTCAAGACCAACTGGATAGGGATGCGATATAGACCTCCATTGCTCCTTCAGCCACCCCCTACAGTTTTGGTCACTACAAAGCAAAATCCTGGGGACTTATATACATGGCAGATGAGGATTAAATTCAACAAAGGTTTTCTTAAGCACCCTTATCATTTGGATGAAGAGGTAGAAGACATGTATGATCTTAGCTCCAAATATGATGAACTAAATAGGAAAAGGGATGTAGAGAGGTAGAGGGCTCATCGAAGAGCAAGAGGACTTGCTCAGGATTAGAAAGGGGAGAGTGATGATGTTGGAGTACAAGACCACTGAAGGGGGGGTGAATCAATGGTCTAAAAACCTAAACAATTTTTTGCACCTTTTAATTCACTTAGACAAAAATTGAAAGAGACTTGAGCAATTCATCAAACACATTTACACATGTATATTAATGAGCATAATGTTCAGGATCTTGATCAAGTATAAGACATGAAGGCACAAACATAGAGACAATTGACAGAGACCATAACACATAATTTATGAGTGGAAAACCCTCATAGGGATGAAAAACCACTCAGAAAATGCCTCACTGGCTTAATCAAAACTCACTGATTACAAAGCCTCATTGGCTATAATGTATCTAGGAGCACCAACTCCAATAACAAACAAGAGCACCAACTCCAATATCAATAGGAGCACCCACTCCCTGACACAGCGTCACTAGGTACACAATAGGTCTCACTGACCAAGCAAGCCTCACTGACTATCTTTTAGGGCACCAACCCTAGCACATTTAGGAGCACCAACTCCAAGGGCACCAACCCAAATACAAGAATATGAAAACATACAGAGGAAAACTCTATTTCTCTACATATCACTATTCTTCCTGTCAATATCTACCTTTAACCTCTGTTATGCATATCTCTAACAACCAAAACAAGTCTCTGTCTCTTTTAAAATATGGTAAACATTCCAATACTATTTATAAACATCATCTTTTCATCAGGATTCACTCATCTATTTTTCTTGATCCACTTTATGCATTGAATATCTCTCTAGATCACTTCCATCCAAGTCTCATCCTTGTGTATCTATATTCACTCATAGCCTCTATATCCTCTGTTTCACAGGCACATCTTCTTCTAACAGTCAGATATCAAACATTATTCATAAACCTCACCAAATCATGCAATCCATATATGGACGTGTAGATCTATCTTTTCTTAACACATATCATCAACTTGTATCAACACATACCTCTTGCAGAGTGAATTATCAATTATACTGGCCCTCATAGTCGGTTAGAATTCTGTTGCAAACAATTAGCACATCTTCTTTGAAAACCAACTGTCAAATTAAATAATAGAGAGTATTCGTTGAAGTTTGAAAACTATTTGAAAGTCCACGGTTTGATCTTCTGCTCGCGTCCTTTGAATTTTTTAATCTGAGCCATAGATTCCTTTTTGGCGCTCAAAACATTATATGACTCTGAATGTGGCTGATTGCCCTAGGTTAAGGAGCTGGTCCACCTATGATTAAAACCCCTTCATCTGGTGACCTTAAGTGGCATTGCCCTCCAATACTAGGTCAACATAAAAATATAACAAAAAGAAATATTCTATAGTGACAGGTAGAACCTTAGGGTTTTCTTGAGTCTTTTAGGGTTTAAAGACTTATTATTAGGACTTGAGAGACATAGGACTTAGGTCTGCAACCCTAAACCACACCTTACTAAGCCACTATGTTTTGATCTCTGCCATTTACTAATGCAAACACATGAAAGACTCTAAGCTAGGAAGAAACTTGGCTTTAGAAAGAATAAACCATTGCCACTCACTTTTAGGTCTTCAAAACAATTTGACAACACCCTTATCTTTATTACATCAGACTGAATACTCTTTGACACTTTGGTATCAACTCCTTGACTTTATCAAACATCAAACTTTAACTTGCAAGAACTGAATTCCATCACCTAAATCATGAATTCCATATTGATACTCAAGGCACTAACTTCTAAACAAACACTACCAACATGAACAACACATTGCCTATGATCAATATCTTGAGACCCTGTTCCACAAAGCATGGAGCATCATCCTAAAGCTTATCAATGATAAAAATAGCTTATAATGACAAACTCATCTTACATCCTTGAAGCATCATCCTTTGCTACCTCAACACATGATTTTTGAAACACTTTTTCTATATCAACATATGATCATTGGAGCACCTTGCATTAATCAATATCCTGAAGAAACTCTTGATGTCTTGTCCCAAGTTTGGCAGGATGAAAGCTTGCTGCAACATAACCTTTAAGCCATGAATACTATAAGGTGACCCTGTATGAGTAATCAATATTTGACATCGCATCAACACCACTGTGAACATCCTACAACAATGACAAACATGATAAACAAATATGAACCATGAAGAAACTCCTAATCTCCATATGAAATTCTGATACACCATTTACACCATGGTTCTTTGACATCAATGACAAACAATTTACCCTCATTTTTTATAACAGGCCATATAACCCTTATTGTCCTAACCAATCACCTTAGCCATGCCAATTTGTTATTTTTTAGAAGCAATATTTATCTATTTTCGATAAAATGATGTATAAATCTTTATTTTCAAATTGATTGGAATTAGCCACTAATGTTGACTTAATTGTTGTAGAGCTTGTGTAATCATGCAGGGTTACAGGTATTGCCTAAGAAAAGGAGTGGACTTCAAAGTGGTTGGAGTCAAAGCATCAAAAATTTAGGGCACCAGAAATTTAGGCATACACCGTAGACTCTGTTAAAGCAATTATGTTATTTTCTGTTGAACATACTTAAGACTTTATGACTCCACCCAGAGCCTTTACTGTGTTTTAATTCAAAGACATCCAGTTAGTTGTAATTTTGTTTAAGACTTTTTCAATGGCATTTACCTGCCATCTACAAATTAGGATTTTGTAGTAGTGCAGTATATATATATGTAGTTGCTCAAAACAAGGATTTGTTGTTATGATATATTCTGAATACTATTCAGTTATGTTCTCTATACTGTTATATGTTTATGACATGAATGAATGAATACCACCAATCTTGTTCTAAGTAATGGAAGTTTTATGAATGTCATTTGTTGTGGAGTTATTGAAGCACTAAATGTGATTTGAACCTTTAGTAGGAATGCCCAAGAGCTGGCCACTTGAGGGATTATAGAGTAGATAAGTATTCTCATTGTTAATGTTGTCATTTCTATTCTATGCATGTTATGTTTAGATAAATTTTACTTTGTGCTTAGCTCTGTTATGTGTTCCTGCATGTTGTATTTTTAAGTTAATGATCTTTGAATTTTATTTACTTGAAATTTTTGGAGCATCCACTTTGTTCATAAAACTGTTGTTAGCTATTGATTAAAAGATGTTAGGTGTACTTTCAATTAGAAGTAGTTGTTTTTGTTTTGCATTCATAGTTAAACTACAAAGTGTTTATTTTTAGATAAGTTTACATGCTTTCTAGAGTAAGAATTCAAATGCTTTCTAGCTTAAGGATTTCATGCTTTCTAGTTTAAATTCTATTTTAAGCTTTTCAAAAATTTAGAAAATCTTACTAAGAGAGATGGCCAAAAATATCTCCTATTGAATAGAGCCTTGGACACTACCCGGTCGACATAATTGACATATTTTTAACTAAAGTGTTAGGACCTTATGATAGCCTGTCAATCAAGTTAAGCAAATTAGGGAACTTCACATGATGCGGTAAAAGGTGAATCCATTAAGAAGAATATGGAGGGCTAAAAGGTTGTTGAAACCCAATCTAAAAAAAATGAAATTACCTAAGTTCTTTCTCATTTTACCCTAATTTTTCCTTAGTTTTGTTTTTGGTCATTTCCTAAGTCTTCCTCATCTGTTGAAGGTTGCAATGATCAAGAAAATTCCTAAGTTTTGAAGGTCCTTAGTTGTTTTCTTATAGTTCTAGTCATTTGTAGGATTTTCCTCTCCTTCCAGATTTATAACATTCTCCCCACATTTGGTTCCGTCATCCTTTTCCACCTATTTTCCCTGCAAACCTCATTTCCTTTGTTTTCTTCTATTTCCTTCATATTCCATGTATGTGAAAACTCGATTTGCTACCGGATCATTCTTCCTTGTATCCCATCCTGTATCTGGTTAAACTTCTGCATGAATATTCTACAAATCCTTTTTTTTACCTTAGTCTTTTCGCATTTCCTTCTCCCTCTAGTTTATATGATCCCAATCTAATCCTACATTTCCTTCCTTTTCCCTAAGATCTAGTTCAAGGTTGAATTCCTTATCTATCCCCTTGGACCATTTTTCTTAGTTCTCCTTTGCAAACTCCCATGGACTTCAAGATCTCTTCCCTTCACCACACATTTGGTTCCCTGTTCCAAGTCCACATATCTTCCTTTTCTAATTCCTCTATGTTGTGAGACTTCTAAGTCCTTCTAGATTGGGTAATCTTTCTGCATCTGGTCCTCCATCTCCTTTCCACCTCTAATTTCCCTTTCCT
Source organism: Cunninghamia lanceolata (assembly GCA_027924645.1). Lineage (NCBI taxonomy): Eukaryota > Viridiplantae > Streptophyta > Pinopsida > Cupressales > Cupressaceae > Cunninghamia > Cunninghamia lanceolata. Next base: position 3,787,664 of record BSBN01000095.1, on the reverse strand, counting down.
TTCGTATGAAAATTTTCATTCACTTTCTTCCCATCACTCTGATACGTGGCATGTACCTATTGCATCTCATGCACCCTTTACCTTGTAGTTTCTATGGTGGGCCTCGATTCTAAAGTTGCACCTGGGCCATGGGATTTCTCTGCCTCCCTTTAAACATCCCACGTCTAGTTTTTCCACACTTTCTCATATTTCTTCATTCACATTGCACAAAACTCCCTTGTCCTACAAGACATCTTCCATCCACTAATATCCTATTCTAACATGCCATCCCACATCGAATCTAAACAAATTTCTAAATCTACACCAAAACACTTTGTGACACTCCAACAACTCCCTAGATCAACATTAATGATCTGATTCAACCCATGAACTTCTCAAAGGCATTTTCCCACCCAAGTAACATTGTTCAATCTCATAGGTACAATTCTAGATGAAATCTTCAGCGATAGATGATGGTCTCCATGAATGCGATAGGTGAATCCTAGGTATCAGTCTCCTCTACATGAACTCCTTGCATTCCATTCTAAGAGAAATAATTTTGCATTCATTACACTGACCTCTAGTTGTGCATTGATTTCCCATAATCAACCTAGCACACAAAATTTCAAATGCTATAAAGACAAGTTTGTTCATCATTCAAAAGGTTGGTCATTGATCCAATTTTCAACTACAAGTGCTTCAAGGTGATTTTAGGGCATCAAGTAATGTTTGTCTAGTTTGTAAGGGTCGAGAATACATCTTGTAAATCATTGTAAGGGTTTCTGATGCACATCTCTTGTAATGGTTAAGGAGGCATCGTCAAACCTTGTACTTTAATAAATTGTTATGTTGTCAACTCGGGTGGTGTCCGATGGCTATATGCAATAGGCAATCAAATATCTCATTCTAATGATCTTTTTAAAGCTACAAAATAGAAGAAATGCTTATGTGAAAACAAAATATAAACTATGGAAACATTCAAAATCTAAACTAAGAAAATATTCAAATCTAGACTATAGAAACATTCAAAAGTTATCACAGAATTGAAACAAAGTACTCAACTATTTGACTATTTTGAGAAAGCAAATCTACACTACTAAATTATTCAAGACAATTTTGATAAATGAACTTCTAAAGTAAAACTACTTACTAATTTTATAGAACATATCTCTTCAGTACACTATGAATACACTGAACAATACACATAACATTGAGCAATACAAATAATACTAGGAACAACACTTAACGAATTATCCTGTAGGTAAAGACTAAAGAAATTTATTTCATCTGGAATAGTTATTTCAACAAAAATAAAGTAACTCACATTAACATCACTTCAACAAAAACATATTAATTCACAATAACATCAAGAATTAAAAACACTTATCTATGAATCATTGTTCTTCTTCCTTGATCAAGTGGCCAACTCTCTAGAGATTGGAACTCTAGGAACTCACAATATTATAATACACACAGATTGCCAAATTTGCTTGAAAGTAAAAAAGATCTATATCTCCTCTTACATTCATTCAAAAATTGTTTATATAGAAAATGAACATCACAACACTATATATTATTTCTCCTATATACTAGGTTCTCTAATAATACCTATAATTCAACATCATGTAGTCCATGCACGATTGCTATTAAAGTTTTTAATAGAAATCATAAATGCTAAAAGAGTTTGTTTCTTCATCAACAAAGAAATTGATAAATCGATGAAATAGACTTTCATTAGGAGTCTTCTTCTTATAGGGCTTTCTACACCATTTATGAATCATATTGCAATATATCTCCAACAATTTGACAAACAGGGGACAAGTGCGATAAACAGGGTATAATTTCCTATTACCATAATTTCTCTAGAACTACCTTTGGGACACAAGAATTCCAGAGCTTTGAACATTTTGGAGCTTCTTATGAAATACAAGCATCCATTTCTACTTCCTATGGAGTCTATCTTTTGGATCCGGATTAACTCTATCAGCTTCTATTACCCTATTTTATAAAAAATGAATCTTTTTCACCAATATATGTTAGCATTAGAATCCCTCTTAACATAGAATAGAAAAAATAAATACATACATCATTATTAATTAGGATAACCAATAATTAAATAATATATAATTAGATTAATAATAGCATGACATGGTTTTTAGGTAATAAAGGAAGGCACTTTATTCCAAATATGATGAGGCCAATGTCTACCTCATCACTCCTCCACACCTAAGGCTGTGTAGGTCCTCCTACTTGGTGTTGTGTAGGTCCCCCTGTTTGTTGTTATCTTTCTGCCTGTTGTCTATTTGCCTCTCTTTTTTACAATACTCTTCAAATTTTAGGCTATTGCCATAAAATAAACATGAAGAAGTATCCAATTCTCTAGGATCAATGATAAATCCTTTGCCATCTTCTACCTTATTATATCACATTTGAAATTCCCATCAAATCATTCATTGTTGACATGTGCTGGGGATACTGGTTGAAGAAGTAAGGGAGGTTTGAACCTCATGCCAATCCATTCCCCTCTTAGCTGATGTATCATTTTGCTAGTGCCTTAGCCCGTCGAAAGGACCACATAATATTACCCAGAGAAATTATTTCACATCTTTTAAGATGTATTGGTAGAGAATTGTACCTATCTTCACAAGATACAAATCCAACTTTAGACAATTGGGGAATGATACTCTATAAGGCTTAGTAACAATGCTTCAAGCTGTTGATGTATGTTTCTATTATCATAGGATATTGGACTATTCTCCTAAATTCATCTTGAAATGCTTCTGGTTTATGATGTTGATGTCTCATCAGTAATCCAATAGGTTTCTCTACTTGATAATACTCTCTTGTCCTTTCTTGCCAAGCCACTTGATTGTGCATGGTAGAGATGAAAGACCTCAATTGCACTTCCCCAACAAAAAGATTGATATAGAAATATGTATGCCTTTCAACCAACATATTATGTGTAAAGAATTCACATAATAGATTTTGTTTTTCTGGAGGAGCAATCTTGTAAGATTCTAGGAATTTTTTTATCATCAAGGTCATGCAATAGATTATAGGCAATCCTTAATAACTTCCACCTTAGTACTTGTTCATTTAAAAATATACTATACATACATGAGGGTTTCCTACACGTAAGAAGTTCTTCTATCTTGCAAGCTTCCATTTTTGCTTCATATATTGATCATATTTGTGTTACAAAATTGCCAGTTGTGCCTTCAATCTATTGATTTAGAAGCCTGTATGTCTGAGAAAGTGGAAATGAGCTACCCAGGTTCGGAACACTTTAGGAATATGAACTTACAACCATTCCACAAAAATTGGTTCAGTTTGAATTTCTTTATCTTCCATTGGCAGTTTCATCTAGAATTCCTGTAGTTCTTCTTCTATTTCAACAATTTGACTTGTGGCAGCTACCAGCTCTACCTGATCTTCTTGGCTCTTCTTTAGGAAAGTTGTCAGGGCATTTGCTAAATTCTTCATGAGAATTTCAATTTTCTTATCTTTTTCTAGCAAAATTCTTAGAGATCTTCATCTTGAGTCTGCCCTATTGATATTTCTAGTGGTTTGTTTACATGTTCCTATAAATATAAAATTTCATCTTTTTTCTGCCAACAATGATTTTAACTTTTGAATTTCTTGTCGCTACTAAAAAATTGTTTACTCGGCCTTTGAAAATTCAATTGCTTATATTTGTTGCATTTCATTTTGAATTTTATCTTCATCATTGTCTAGAGTCATGATAGGAGTCTTTCCTGTAGTTGGGCTCTGCTGGAGAGGAATACCAAATTTGTCTACATTTTTAAGTATAGTTTTCTCCTCCAAAATTGTCTTACTTTCATGTTCAAGTGGTTCAATTCTAAGACACCATGCAATTCCAGAGGAAATCTAATAGAATTATCTTCTGTATCAAGCATTGCATCCTTCGGAGGTAATTCCTTGCTAAGTTCTTTTGAAAAATGGGATTCCAAATCTTGCATTTCCATTGTTATATCTCCTAGAGGAGATGTCACCTATGATGTCGACCCTTTTGGAGTTAAAGAAGACAAATTTCATTGTGTCGAGGCTTGCTCTATTTGTCTTATATCTGGAAACTTTGTTTGCGTTGTCTTTACAATGTTTCCTTGGGCTGGAGCTTCTGAAGTTGTAGAGAATTCCATTTGAACATATGTTGATGGAGTTGTGTATATGGAAAAATAGATTAAATTTAAACTAAATAAAACCAAAGAACCCAATAACATAAAGAAAACGAATTTAAATAAAAGCTATGACGAATAATCAATGCAATAAAGACTTTTACCGAAATCTGTGTTGTTTCCTTTGGATTGAATGTGGATTGCTCAATGAAGTTGCGAAGCCATAGCTGCAACAAGCAAGTAGTGTGCTCAAGAGATCAATGTCAAAAGATCGTAAGGGTTGCGCCAAGATCAATGTTAAAAGATCGTAAAGTGGCTCAAGAAGATCAATGTCAAAAGATCGTAAGGGTTGCGCCAAGATCAATGTTAAAAGATCGTAAAGTGGCTCAAGAAGATCAATGTCAAAAGATTGTAAGGGTTGCGCCAAGATCAATATTAAAAGATCGTAAAGTGGCTCAAGAAGATCAATGTCAAAAGATCGTAAGAGTGCTCAATCGAATCATTGTATGCTCAAAGCGCTATTAAGTATGCCTGAGAATAAAATCGAAGAGAGAGGGCTAATGAAGGAGATGAGGGGGGTTTATATAGATTTCAAGGAAAATTGATCAACGGTCCAGATAATTCAGAAGAATCAACGGAGGAGATAAGTTGAGGAATGTGCAACGAATGAAAAGCAGACATGTGTCTTGCTTTCTTTTGCATGAGAGGAGTTTATCAAGAATAGAAGAATGAGTTAACTGAAGAGATAAATCAATTAAAAGAATAAAGCAATCAGTTAAGTGATTTAAAACAAGAAGAAGAGATTTGCATGAGAAAAGAAGATATTTTGCTTTATTAAATATAGAAATATTTAATTGATGAGCAAGAAAGCTTGAGTTATTTTAGAGATAACTCAAATTAGAAGAAAAAGCAATTTAAATAAATAATTGATTTATTTAAATTTAGAGAAGATATTTTTTGAAGAAGTAATTAAATAATTGGAATTATTTAATTTAGAAGATTTAAAAGCAAATTAAATAAATAAATTTATTTAATTGTTGTGCATGATTTTGGAAGAACAGAAGATTATAAATAAAATATTTGATTTTATTTATTTTTAGAGGATTGAGATAATTTAAATAAAATTGATTTGATTTATTTAAATTTAGAAGAACAATTGATTTAATTAAATAATGTAAATTATTTAATTGTAGATAAGATAGAATTGTGATGAATTAATTAAATAATGGGATATATTTAATTAATGTGGACTTAATTTTTGGAAAGAGGATAATGATCAAATTAAATAATTAAAATTATTTAATTGTGGAAGAATATAGAGGAATTTAATTTAATTAATTAAATAAAGAGGATTTATTTAATTAATGTTGAATTTAGGAGATTTAGAAGAATTTGATGATAATTAATTAAATAATTAGATTATTTAATTAATGTTGAAATGCAGGTGATTAGACAGATTATGAAATGCAAGTAGCATGACAAGTTGGTCATTTTAGGGTGTCTACATTTTGCCCCTCTTTGATGCAATGCAGCATGTAGCGTTGCGTCAAAGAAATTAATTGTCGAAGACGTGATACAATTTTTGATGCCCCAGTGTAGGTAGTTGCCCCAGCATAGCTGGCGTAGGGTGCCCCCTCGAGAGGAAAGATAGGGAAGCGACAGAAGAACTGTGTTGACGCTCGACTAGAAGATTTGTTGGAGATAGGCGAGGTTTGAATAGAAGAAAGTGGAGATAGGAGAGAACATAAGAGAAAGACTGTTGATCGATCCTTGCTGGAAAACTATATAAGGCCATGGATGAATGGATGGGTAGATGGATGAGCTTGTTGCAATGGTTTCACATTTGTTTATAAAGAGCAATCCTTATTTTTGATATAGCACGTGGATAGTTTGCCACCAAGGTATAAAAGACCAAGGTGCAGTAATATCCGAGTGCGTGGACGTTGACTCTGCAAACAAGCGGTTTGAACTTAGATCCCCTTAGACATAATATAACCTTGTTGGAACATGTGAATGAGCCATAGTCTTGAACATAAAATAAACTTCAATACATGTAAATGCAAGAAGAATTATTAATATGTAAGATGCTAGGTCCTAACACACACAAGATAAATAGAATGCCAAGAAAGATACTAAAGATCATTCCTCAAACACAGCACATAGAAAGCAATGACTATGCCCCCAATCCGTACTGCATCGCAACATACCAAGATTATAGATAAATCAAGGTAGTCTTGAATAGGTATAGGAATAGGGAACAAAAGATAAACCATAACACAAATTGACTGACTTACAAAGTAAACATACAGCCAACATATTCTCTTGCCAAAGAGGTTGCTCAGGATAGATTGGATAGGAAAGATAACAGCCTTATCGTAGGAACTCTATGTCCGTTAAAGGGGGCTATCTACCTAAAAAGACAATATCTCGCTGCAGGAAATGCCACATGTCGTAGGAGACGCATGTGTTGGTCTCGACAATGGAACACTTCGTAGAAGACAAGCTTGTTGATCTAGGGCTTGGTTAAGCGATACTTAGTTGATGTTGGCAATCGGTATGCAGGACAGTAGATGACTCTGGAAGTAGGCCTCTTTGCTTCAAGTTTGTTAAGGACTTTTGCTTTGAAAGGATGTGCTAGCTTGCGGCTTGAGTTAGTCAAGTCGAGGCGAACTGGATTTTGGCAAATGGAAGACTAGAAGGATGGAATGCTAATGGATTGGGACGGGTGGAGAATGATGGATCGTGTGTGCCTGAGTACTGGATACATCCTTCATATTCCAGACTGCCTACATACCCTGTATCCACGGGATCAAGGCACACTTACGATGGAAGATGAACGTGATAAATATGTAGTTCTGGATAGAGTGATGAATGGGTCAAGGTGAAAGGGGGAGATCTTATGTACCTGAGTACTGGATACTTCCTTCGTATTCCAGACTGCCTACATACCCATATCCATGGGATCAAGGTACTTTAAGATTGAGAAGAGATGATATGTAGTTCTGGGTGGTGTGATGATGTGGGAAAAGAGCGGAGAAGAGGTGATCTTATGTACCTGAGTACTGGAAACGTCCTTCGTATTCCAGACTGCCTACATACCCATATCCATGGGATCAAGGTACCTTAAGATTGAAAAGATGATATGTAGTTCTGGTTAGTGTGATGATGTAGAACAAGTGTTGAGAAGATAACAGCCTTATCATAGGAGCGAAGTGTCCGTTAAAGGGTGTTACCTGTGGAAATGAGACAAGATTGAAGTACGCGCTGCGAACCACGAACAAGGAACCAATCCTAGACTGAAGCTAAGGAAAGAGTTGCCCCCATTCTGGTAGAGGAAACTGTAGGGGTGACCGCCGAAGAAGACACCGAAAGACTTGACCTAGGACAAGACAGTGTTAACTGTAGACACAGATCAAGACATGGGATGACGATGAGGGACACTGACAAATTTCCAAGCTATACTAGGTAGGGAGATGGAAATGCAAACAAAGTCAATGGTTTTATTATGGGTGGATGGATGAAGCGGGTTGCGAACTGGGCAAGGAGTGGACAGGACTTGATAGACGATGGATGCTGACACTACGCATAGCGCCTGTTTGCCAGGTTTTCACTATGGTACTTATCCAAGGCGCCTGTTTGCCAAGTTTTCACCAGAGGATGAATGTTTTTTTGTATTTTTATATTTTTGATTTTTTTGATTTTTGATTTTTTGTGGGAATACTCTAAGGATCAGGCATAGAACTTCTTGAGATGGACACTGTTAAGTGGCTCATCTAGAGGAATGCCGTCAGGTGTAGCTAAAGTATAAGCTCCCGATCTATATGCTGCTGTGACAATGAAGGGACCTAACCAGTTAGGCTCAAACTTGCCCTTCTTCTCTCGATCTGCTTGATTTCTCTGATTCTCCTTAAGTACAAGATCACCAACTTGAAACCGTCTTTCTTTGATCTTTTTGTTGTAATTACGCCGGAGGCGGTTTTGATAGACATGGAGATGATTAAGTGCGGCAAGACGCCTCTCATCTAGTAGTTCAAGCTCAGCTAATCTGGAAGTGCGATACTCATCTCCGCCGATCAGGTCTTGCATGGATACTCTAAGTGATGGGATCTCGACCTCTATAGGTAGGATGGCTTCAGAACCAAAGACCAAGGCATATGGTGTGGCACCAGTTGGTGTTCTGATACTAGTGCGGTAGGCCCATAGGGCGGGATTGAGTTGCAAGTGCCAATCACGACCAGCTTCATTGACTGTTTTCTTGAGGATTTTGAGAATGGTTTTATTGGAAGCCTCAGCTTGGCCGTTACTCTGCGGATAGTAGGGAGTTGAAAAGCGATGTTGGATATTGTATTGTATGCATAAGGCACGGACATCTTGGTTCTTGAATGGTCTCCCATTATCAGTGACAATGGCTTGGGGAATACCATACCGGCATATGAGGTAGTTTAGGATAAACTTGGCTATTTGCTTACCGGTGATATAGGTCATAGGAATGGCTTCCACCCACTTCGTGAAATACTCAGTGGCAGTAATGATAAACTTGTGGCCATTTGAGGAGGAAGGGTGGATTTGTCCTACGAGGTCGAGACCCCATTGAGAAAAAGGCCATGGAGTTGTCACAGGTTGTAACTCATGAGCGGGTGCGTGAATCAAATCTCCATGTTGCTGACATTGTAGACACTGCTTAGCAAATTGTGCAGCATCTTGCTCTATTGTAGGCCAGTAATAACCTGTTCTGAGTATCTTCTTAGCAAGATTAGGACCGGTAGAATGTGCGCCACAGACACCTCCGTGTATGTCTTGTAAGGTAACTTCGGCTTCTTCCGCGTTAAGACATCGTAAGAGGATACCATCGAGACTCCGGCGATATGGTGTATCACCCAGAATGATGTAACGAGAGGATCGACGGATAAAGGTTTTACGTTGAGTGGATGATAGGTCAGGGGGAAAGGTTTTGTTCTTGAGGTATTCATAGATATCTTCGTACCATGGGGAATTGGGACCAACAAGTTCGCAGATGATTTCAATAACAGGAACATCGACGGCTGGTATCAACAATTGCTCGATCAAGAATTCACACTTCTGTGTATTTGCAGGCATGTCAATCAGTGACCCTACAGAAGCCATAGAATCTGCAGCTTTATTATGCTCTCTTGGAATTTGCTCAAATGTGATGGTAGAAAAATGTGGTTTGTAGGCATCCACTAGTTGTTTGTAGGGGACCAACTTTTCATCCTTTGTTTGATATTCATCTGTGACTTGGCGAATGACTAGCTGTGAGTCTCCATATACTTGTAATTCTGTGATGTCCCATTGAACTGCTGTGTTGAGACCTATGAGGAGTGCTTCATACTCGGCTATGTTGTTGGTGCAAGGGAATGCGAGCCGATATGACTTTGGAATGTAGTCATTCTGAGGTGTAACAAATAAGATGCCAGCTCCTGAGCCATGCTGTGTGTAAGAACCGTCAAAGTACAACTTCCACATTATGGAGTTGGAAAGAGTGAAGAGATTCTCATCAGGAAAGTCTGCTACCATAGGATGTGTATCTCTCATAGGTGCTTCTGCCAGTTGATCCGCGAGGGCTTGTCCTTTAATTGCCTTACGATCTGTGTACTCAATGTCGAACTCACTAAAGATCATAACCCATTTAGCTAGTCTGCCTGTGAGAGCTGCTTTTGCTAATAGATATTTCAAGGGATCAATCTTGGCTATCAGATTTGTGTGTTGGTTCAGCATGTAATGTCGCAACTTTTGGGAGGCGAACACTACTGCTACACAAGCCCTTTCCATTGGTGAATAATTGAGCTCGTATCCCACCAAGGTTCTACTGATATAGTAAATTGCGTGCTCTCTGCCTGAGTCATCATTTTGTGCTAGCAGGGCCCCTAGGGCCGAATTTGTAGTGGAGATGTACAATATCAAGGGTTTGTCCACCACTGGTGGAACCAATACAGGAGGTGTAGCTAGATACTCCTTAAGTTGATCAAACGCTGCCTGACACTTGTTGTCCCATCGAAACGAGACATCCTTTCGGAGCAAGTGCTGAAAGGGTTGACATTTATCTGCTAGCTGTGATATGAAATGCCTGATGGACTGTAACCTTCCTTGGAGGCTCCTTAATGCTTTAAGGTTCTTTGGTGGAGGCATCTCCACTATAGCCTTTACTTTTGCTGGATCTACTTCGATGCCCCTACGAGATACTATGTATCCCAACAGCTTCCCTGATGTGACACCGAAGACACACTTCTTAGGATTGAGTCTTACTTGGTATTTTTCAAGCCTGTCGAAGATCTGTCCTAGGACTTGTATATGTTCTGCTCTAGAAGATTTAGCCAATATATCATCCACATAGTCTTCCATGATGTGATGGAATAGATCGTGGAAGATCACTGTCATAGCTCGTTGATAGGTTGCTCCTGCATTCTTCAGACCAAACGGCATAACACACCAATAGTAATTGCCCCAAGGACAAGTAAAGGTTGTTTTATGTTGGTCTTCTTCAGCGATCCTTATCTGATTGTAACCCGAGAATCCGTCCATGAGAGAAAGCATCTCGTGACCTGCTGTCAAGTCCACTATAATGTCAATGTTTGGTAGTGGAAAATCATCTTTGGGACATGCCTTGTTGAGATCTCTGAAATCATTACACATGCGGATGCGCCCATTAGGTTTAGACACAGGTACAATGTTTGAGACCCAATCTGAATAGTCAATGGGTCATATAAACTTTGCATCTAACAGCTTCTGTATTTCTACTTTCACTAGGAGAGTGATCTGTGGGTGCATCTTTCTCAACTTCTGTTTGACTGGTTTCACTTTGGGATCAACTGTGAGATAATGAACTACCAGCTTAGGGTCGAGCCCTAGCATATCCGCATAGGTCCATGCAAAGTTGATGGTTCGTTGTAAGAAGAAGTTGTTAAGGTTTCTGTGCTCTGTATTAGATAATGATGCTGCTAGAAATGTTGTCTTTGGATTCAGTTCTGTACCTAGGTTGATCTCTGTAGAATCTTCCACTAGTAGAGCTGATTTCTCTTGATACTTAGAAGGTAAGGGAAGGTCAAATCCTCCATCCTCAGGTGCCACAGTTGGGTTTTCACCTTTGGATACGTCCTTTATTTTTACTATTTTATGATCAAGAGGTGCCACAGTGTGGTTTTCACCTAGAGATCTTTCTTTATGTGCACTTTTGCGACTAGAGGATTTGGCATTCTCACCAAAATAAGCCGTGGGCTCAAGTTCCATTACAAAACCTGCCTTGTGATCGCCAAGAGGGATACCTTCTCAAAGTCCCATGAATTCAGCTAAAGCTTCGTCATTCTGAAAGACATCTATAATGGGGGCCCCTTGTTGGTCCCAATCGATAAGTTCAGGGTAGACAAGCGTGACATTCTGGGTGCTGGTGGTGGAAGTTAAGGATACGGAGGATAGTGTAAAAATGGAGGATTCTGCGAATAGATTGGTTATGTGGAGGGAAGAGTCATCGATGATATCCTCTGTAGATGTCGAATCGGCGGGAAACTTGTCAGCTACCTCGTCGAGGATATACTCGATGTCCGAGGTGCGTGGTACCTTCTTACCAAATCCTAATCCTTTCCTGTCTAGCTTCTTTGTTACCACAATGGGCTCCATAGTGCCTTGATTCTGTTTCCCAAGGCCACCTTTGCCTTTATAGCCCATGTTTTTCACTATCCTTAAGCCATTGCCATACTGCTTGACTGGTATCGTGACTGGTTCTTTCTCCTTGTAGAGCCAAGAAGAGATGTCCTCAATAGTTTCCTCTTCCAATAACCGTCCATGTTGGAATTGGGTTAGGAATGTTGGGGGAGGAATAGCTGCTTTTTTGGTAACTTTAGCAATGGGTGGTTGGCCGTAAGATTTTGGAGATAGAGGCATCCGCCCTACACAACAAGATTCGGAGATATCATAAGTGCCAAACCCTATATCTCAGACACGAGCTGTGATTTTGGGGAGGGGTGTAGGCTCACTGGTAGAGGCTTGTGTGAGAGTTTCAGGATCAACATAGAGAGGGGATTCAAGGGCTTTGTCATTTTTAGGCACTTGGTTGCAATTCTTATAGCTTCCTTGCAAGACACGGCAAAATTCAAAAGGATTAGGGTCTCCTGGGATGGTGATCTCCATACCATTGTATGGGAACTTGAGGGACTGATGGTACGTGGAGGGAACAGCTTTCATTGCATGGATCCATGGGCGGCCTAGAATAATGTTGTAAGGCAGCTCAATATCAAGGACTTGACACCTGGTTTCAAGCATGACCGGGCCCAGTTGTATAGGCAAGTGAATAACACCCTCTGAACGGCGTTCTGCATCATCATACCCCTTGATTGTAATACTATGCTCAGTGTTGACGTGATCCTTAGAGTATCCCAATTGCTTTAGTAACTTTAAAGAACAGATGTTGAGACCAGCACCACCATCTATGAGGATGCGTTTGATTTTGCGCTTATGGATGAGCACTTCAATAGGGAGGGCATCGTTGTGACAAGGATCATGGGAGGGAAGGTCTTTCTCAGAGAAGACCACAGTGTAAGGTGAAGCAATATTACCCACTATAGCTTGGAAATCTGCGACAGCTATGTTGTTAGGAACGGACGACTCTTGGAGGGCTTTTTCTAGCACCACTCTATGTGCAGGTGATGACCGTAGAAGGTCCAAAGTAGAGATCTGTGCTGGTGTTCTCCCTAGATGTTCGACAAGGTTATAATCAGACTGAACTGGAAGCCTAGGTGTAGGTGCACGAATGGTGACATGACCTCGACGGGTAGTAACAGCACAATCCGTAGATTTGCCTTTGATGGTGAGGGTAGACACTCGACTCTCTTCAAAACGACCTACAATGGAATCGAAAGACGTGGCAGCATGATTGATACCTTTACCTCTATCCTGAGGAGGAGGTGGACCGTGATGAGGGAATGGTTCCTTGTACATATCGAGATCCTTGTTCGTGTGTTGCGCTGGTGATTCATTCTCAAAAGTGATTTGATTAGCTTCGATGAGGTTTTGGATGAGGTGCTTAAGCTTCATGCAAGATGCAGTTCGATGACCTTTGCTCCTATGGAACTCACAATACTCATTGTCTCTGTAACGTGCAGTTTTGTAGATAGGTTCTCCATAAGGAGGAGCATCAGGTAAGGTTATGAGCCTTTTCTGCAAAGCTTGCTGTAAGACCGATTCGATGGGCACTCCCAAAGGAGTAAATTGACGTCGCGGAGGGTAATCTTGTTGAGGCCACTCTTGTTGTCATTGCTGTTGGTTGGGATAAGGCTGCCTTTGTTGCTGCTGTTGTTGAGGTGGAGCTTGACTTGGTTTGGAGAGTTGCAGCGGTGTTTGCAATGTTTGGACGTGCTTAGTATCGACCACCCTATTGTTGACCACGTTTTTGTTCTTGTTCCAATATTTGGGTTTATCGTTCGATTGTTGATGAGAAGAGCTATCTTTCGTCTCTTTAAAGATTTTGACCACACCTTTAGCAATGAGGGCCTTCTCAATGTTGATGCCCTTGTATGTGATTTCATCGAAGGTTGTAGCACTAAGGATTTGCAAATGGAAACCTAACTCTTGGTTGAGGTTCTGCACAAAGATGCTAACAAGCTGTTTCTCTGGAATCTTGAAAGGGAATTTACTAGCCATTTGTCTCCATCGTTGGAGGAAAGAAATGAAAGTTTCACCATTTTTCTGTTTATTGTTGCATAGGTCCATCATGGAAATCTCATGCTCTGCGTTGTAAGAAAAATGGGTGGCAAACTTATCTGCTAGCTCGTTGAAAGACTTGATACCCATCGATAAGTGTGAGAACCATTCTATTGCTTGTCCTCCAAGACTGCGAGGAAAAAGACGCATAAGATATGTGTCGTTGTGAGAGACCTCGAAGCAAGCAAGATAGAATTCCCTAAGATGGTCTTTTGGGTCACCTTTTAGTTTGTACTTATCGAACTTGGGAATAGTGAAATTTTGAGGAAAAGGGATCATTGGTAACGACCGATCAAAAGGATAAGGGCACACTTCCTCCAAGGAGAAGGTCTTTTTGGTGTGGCCAAACGTAAGATCAGATAGCTGTTGTTGCACCTCCGCAATCTTTAGTTCCATAGTCGTGGGAGGGGTTGGTAACGTCTCCTGTTGTCCACAAAGCGGTTGGTGTTGCCCGTATGGAAGATTATAGTGTGAGCCATGCGTACTAGTATTGTAAGGGTCGTAAGATTGATTGGGATTGTATGGATTGTATGATTGGTTCAGATTGGGTTGGAATTGGAGGCCTTGATTAGGCAGAGGTGGAGGTGGCACTAGGTAAGAATGTTGGCTTTGCGATGGTTGAAGAAACGTATTGGGGGGAGGAAAGCTAAAGTGCGTTTGATTAGGTTGTGATGGTGGCACATAGCTTTGGGAAACCTGATGTTGGGAATGTTGAGAGTGGCTAGGCAATGTATGAAAGAAGTTGAGCATGGATGAACGTTGTGGAGGAGGAACATAGGTAGAAGTGATTTGCGACGGTGGGGGTTGATTGAAGATGAGAGTAGAAGAATGTTGTGGTGGCGGAACATAGGTAGAAGTGATTTGCGACGGTTGGGGTTGCTTGAGGATGAGAGTAGAAGAATGTTGTGGTTGGGGCTGCGTGACTCCAATTGGTTGAGAGACATGCAGGTGTGATGATATAGGAGGTGGCATTTGTTGAGACCCTTGTTGCATGGCTACATAAGTGTTCCCCGGATTGTAATTAGGTGGGAAACCTACGCGTGATGGGGTAACCAAGATTCCACTTGCGCTTGGGGTGGACACTTTAGGAGGTGGTTGCACATTCGACCGAGCTAAGGTGGCTTGCTTAGCTAACTCTGCTTGACGTTGGAGAGTTTCTTGTTGGTTTTGATAGATCTCCATAGGAGTCAAAAGTGGTGATATGGGCCTCTCCCCTGTTGGATTTTGAAAAAGGGGATTCCTATACTGCGAACCTTGAGTAGGTAAGGGCGTAGTTGCCGTGGACATGGTTTGCACTGCTTGTATGGTTTCTTGGGTGTTGGTGCTCTCCTTGAGAGTGGACACATCAAAATCTGGAGGTAACTTGGCACCTTGCTTTGCAAGCAAGTGAAAGAAATGATCCTGGTTCTCACTAAGGATTTTATCAAAGGCAGCTATAGCTCTAGGATCTTGTATAAATTCATCAAGATCTTGCCCATCTTCTTGAGAGGATTGACCTATTTCAAAGTGTCGCTCTTCTTGAGATGGGGTTTGATCTACGATATAACCTTGTGGGACAAAATCCGGAGGCAAGCCTGTGGTATACTGCGGTGCATTTAGCAAAGGGGTTCTATCCTCATGAGGATTACTTGGTTTATCTATGTGTGGCATGTTTGGAGAGCTGATTGGTTTTGCCGCGGGTGTATTAGGAGTCACCTTGGGAGTAATGTTGAGACGACCTGATTGTGGTGTGCGAGGGGGTGACTTGTGCTTCTTAGGGACAACTTGCCTAGACTTCATAGTTTGCTATAGCCTAGTGGTGACCATGGGGTATGCCTGGGCAAAATGTAATGCTGGGAATCTGTGAGATGCTTTGAAGAAATGGACAAACTCTGATGCACAAAGTACTGGACCAAAGGCGCTATACTGTTTGACCAGAGGCGCAGGACTGTGCTACCAAAAGCGTGCTACTGTGGGCCAGAGGCGACGGACTGAGCTGCCAATAGCGAGTTACTGCTATGCCAAAGGCGAGCTACAGTGACCAAAAGCGAGCTACTGTTATACCAAGGGCGCTGAAGTAGAGTTTTGCCAGAGGCGGGTTACTACTGACCAAAGGCGATCTACTGTATTACCAAAGGCGAGCTGCTGTAATACCAGGGGCGCTGAAGTAGTGTCGGATGTTTTTCAAAGGCAAGATTTTTCTGTTTCTGATTGGATTGGTTTGGCAAGAGAAAACACAGCAAACAAGTGGTCAAAAAAGGCACTAGGACTGACACAACAGATAGTGTATGTTCAAGGCTCCAAACAAGCCCAATGTTTCCACAGGTCTAATACAGTTGCAATCAATAACAAGCACTTTTTATCCCTAGAGACAAGGTTTCATTGCAGTAGATCAGCTCACAGCTTAATACTCCGTCGATAAAAATATCATTCCATAAAGGTGTCGGATATTTAGTATCTTTGCGAGAGACGATAGGTAGGGATATCTCACCCTCCCCTTGGAAAGCTCAAGTAGGTCACAAGAGCTTTATGTCCGAGGGAATACTATCTCTTCTCAAGGGAGCCAATGGTGAGTGTCTTAAGGGTTTAAATCGATTTCCCTTGCACTGATGATTACCGCAATGTTCGGAGGTAGGTCGGGTAGTCTCTATCTAGATTGGTTCTTAGTGACTTTGAGGGACCAACGCCTTACGAGCAATGCGACAAGCTACTAAAAGCTTTAACCAATCCTACTAAGAGTTTCAAACACTTCGCTCAATGTGAAAATCGTTTCCACAAAGGGCTAGTACACCTCTTTTCAGTTTGGCATCACAAGGTAAGGCTGACGTCGGTTAGGACTTGGCTTTCGCCTTATCCCTTTTATATAGCGGTTCAAAGGAAAACTCCGCTTAGGGTCGTCCCTTTTGGATGAAACGCAATCCAAAAGCAGGCCCTTCTAAAGGAAGTACAAAAAATGTAAAATCAAGCACGTCACACAAAGGTTCAATTGTCCCGTTATAAGAAAAATAAGGTGCAACTAAGCTATGCACACACACGATTGTAGTTGTAAATTGTCCCTTATGAAATGAAGTGTTTGGCATTCATGTCCATTGTCCTTTAGAAAATTGAGGTGTTTGTTCATACATGTCCATTGTCCCTTAAGAAAAGCAGTATGTTCCTAAGACTTAGATTGCAAGAAAAGATTTGTTCAATTATCCTTTTAAGCATGCAATGTGTTTCTAAGACTTAGTGAGATAGATCAAGAGGTCTTCAATGCTCATCCTGCATGAACATGTTAAAAACACCTATTTGCTCTGTATGAGTAATAAGAAGCTGCAACAAGTGATATTAGGTCCACACAAACTCAAAAGTTAGCAAGTGCTTGAAGTCAGAGATTGAGAATAGGCCAATGAGTGGTCTTAAAAAATAGATCTCAGAAAATCTTTGAAAAAATATTACCACTGTGTAGAGGACAGAAAAATACCAACTTTCAAAAAAAACATCACCTGAATCCGAGTCCGTTTGTGAAAGTTATGAAGCTTGAAAAGTCAAAAAACTGTGACGAGACAAAGACAGCAGTGAGAAAATCAATTTTCTGAAAAATCAGAGAATCTTGAGAAAAAACCAATTTCACCACGATGTAGATCATGAAATTCTAGCCTATTTAAAAAAAAAAAGCACTGAAATACGTGTCCGTATGACCAAGATAATGAGGTTTGAAAATCGCCTATTCATTTAAAAAGCTCAATGAAGAGGGGTCTGTCTTAGCCCCCTGTGACTGGCTCCTGGTCACTGATGTGACCTGCTGCTGGGCTGAAGGTGCTTTATTTTTTTTCAAAAAATAAAAAGAAAAAAGAAAAAAGATTCTCTTTACTTTGTTTTACTTTCTAAAAGAAATAAAAACTAAAAACACTTCATTTTTTATTTGTTTTATTTGTTTTTTTTTTGGTTTTTTGTTTTTGCTTTTTTATTTTTGGATTTTTTTTGCTTTTTCTTTTTGCTTTTTTTTTTTTTTTTTTTTTGAATTTTTTTTTGAAAAAAGAATTTTTTTTTTTTTTTTTTTTTTTTACCGTACCTCACAGTGATTGTATGGCCTCGGGTTGCGTGCCAGAGGTGAAAAAATTTTACCTTCACCGAAATAGGTCAAATTTTATATTTTTCTTCGTCCCTCGACCCTTCCGAACACAACTGTGACCTCCGTTTTTGCCCAGCAAGCTTCCTTTAAATTTTTTTTTTTTTTTTTCGAATCTCTCCAAAAAAAGAGTTAAAAAACCTGTGAAATCAAACTAAAAATTCCACAAATTTGATATTAAATCAGGACCAATGGGTCCCACCGGGCGTGCCAGAATGTGTATATGGAAAAATGGATTAAATTTAAACTAAATAAAACCAAAGAACCCAATAACATAAAGAAAACGAATTTAAATAAAAGCTATGACGAATAATCAATGCAATAAAGACTTTTACCGAAATCTGTGTTGTTTCCTTTGGATTGAATGTGGATTTCTCAATGAAGTTGCGAAGCCATAGCTGCAACAAGCAAGTAGTGTGCTCAAGAGATCAATGTCAAAAGATCGTAAGGGTTGCGCCAAGATCAATGTTAAAAGATCGTAAAGTGGCTCAAGAAGATCAATGTCAAAAGATCGTAAGGGTTGCGCCAAGATCAATGTTAAAAGATCGTAAAGTGGCTCAAGAAGATCAATGTCAAAAGATCGTAAGGGTTGCGCCAAGATCAATATTAAAAGATCGTAAAGTGGCTCAAGAAGATCAATGTCAAAAGATCGTAAGAGTGCTCAATCGAATCATTGTATGCTCAAAGCGCTGTTAAGTATGCCTGAGAATAAAATCGAAGAGAGAGGGCTAATGAAGGAGATGAGGGGGGTTTATATAGATTTCAAGGAAAATTGATCAACGGTCTAGATAATTCAGAAGAATCAACGGAGGAGATAAGTTGAGGAATGTGCAATGAATGAAAAGCAGACATGTGTCTTGCTTTCTTTTGCATGAGAGGAGTTTATCAAGAATAGAAGAATGAGTTAACTGAAGAGATAAATCAATTAAAAGAATAAAGCAATCAGTTAAGTGATTTAAAACAAGAAGAAGAGATTTGCATGAGAAAAGAAGATATTTTGCTTTATTAAATATAGAAATATTTAATTGATGAGCAAGAAAGCTTGAGTTATTTTAGAGATAACTCAAATTAGAAGAAAAAGCAATTTAAATAAATAATTGATTTATTTAAATTTAGAGAAGATATTTTTTGAAGAAGTAATTAAATAATTGGAATTATTAAATTTAGAAGATTTAAAAGCAAATTAAATAAATAAATTTATTTAATTGTTGTGCATGATTTTGGAAGAACAGAAGATTATAAATAAAATATTTGATTTTATTTATTTTTAGAGGATTGAGATAATTTAAATAAAATTGATTTGATTTATTTAAATTTAGAAGAACAATTGATTTAATTAAATAATGTAAATTATTTAATTGTAGATAAGATAGAATTGTGATGAATTAATTAAATAATGGGATATATTTAATTAATGTGGACTTAATTTTTGGAAAGAGGATAATGATCAAATTAAATAATTAAAATTATTTAATTGTGGAAGAATATAGAGGAATTTAATTTAATTAATTAAATAAAGAGGATTTATTTAATTAATGTTGAATTTAGGAGATTTAGAAGAATTTGATGATAATTAATTAAATAATTAGATTATTTAATTAATGTTGAAATGCAGGTGATTAGACAGATTATGAAATGCAAGTAGCATGACAAGTTGGTCATTTTAGGGTGTCTACAGGAGTGTCCCACTTCTATAAATCTTCCTTAATTTGGAGGTGTTCCTCCTAAGGAGGAGGAACAAACCCTTCTACAATTTCAATATTGGGTTCTGTTAGAAATGAAGGTAAACAACTACAGAATGGAAATTTGATTAAGACTGTTATAGATATTAATCCAGTGTAGAATGAAATGGAGATTATAGGAAATCAAATCAATAATACAAAGAAATAAAGGAACAAAAGAACTAAACACATAAAATGGTGTTTGCATGGAGAAACCCTTTCAAGAAAAAACTCCACACAAGAAGAGATGCACTAGTCTATATTAACTTCAAAAGAGTTTATAATACAACACTATCAACCTCATCTTCTATCTTCAATCCAGTAGTGCCTGTTTTTCTAGTCTCAACTCTCTCCACTTCTCATCCATAGCTATAATACATAAAGGGGTTGCCTTCTAGGGAAAGAAAAGCCAACATAACCTCTACCATTAGATCTATGACCTAATGATGAATGGTCTAGATTTATAATGAGAAAATATTTTTTAAATGTGGATTTTGGGTGTGCTACCCCCGAACCCCCATCTAGGGGATGGTCCCCTCAAACTCCGTAGGGGGTACCCCCCCTACACCCCTATGGAATGAAATGTGCTCCATAACCAACATCCGTCAAGTACTAGGATCAAACGTGTGGCTGAAACATGATCGCTACTTGGTGAAACCTTTCATCCCTTATGGGTCATTTACAAACAATAATAGGACTAATAAATTACATATGATTTACAAGGTTGATGGCAGCTTAATTCTAACATTCTCCCACTTGACATCATACATTGTAAATACACCCATAGAAAACATAAAGCAACTAAGTACTAGGAATGCCTTCCTACACCACATGTAAACTTTTATGTGCTCACAGGTTAAGTAAGTGAATTTGCAACATTCTCCCAAGTGTCAACCTTCTTCGAATCAATCTAACCATTAGAAATCATTTTAAGAACAAAATGGTATTAAACATTCACATTCTTAGTTCGTGCATGATACATGGGGTTCTTGGCCAAACATATTACACTTTGTCTATCACAACAAATCTGAATAATACTACAATCACAACCAATACCTGTACACAATCATCATAACCAAACTACCTCCTTAGAGACATGAGTAGAAACCATATACTCTAGTTCTATGGTGGATAAATCAACGGTGGGCTGCCTTTCACTCATCCAACTCACAGCTCCTCCAAACAAAGTAAACACAGAGCAACTAGTGGACCTTCGACTATCTAAGTCACTTTGCCAATTTGTGTCAACAAAACCCTATATGTCCAATATCTTATCCATACTGTTAGTACTAGAATAAACCAAATAGTAATCAAAAGTACCATACAAATATCTTAACACCCTCTTTGCATAATTCTAATGTGGTCTACTAGGGTTAGACATAAACATGCTCAAAACTCCCACTTCTTGGGCAATATCTGGTCTAGTGCAAACCATTGCATACACCAAAATTCCTACAACACTAGCATATGGCACATCATACATATCCTCTAAATTATCTTCATTCTTAGGAAATATATCTAATGAAAGATTAGTACTAATAAGTAAAGGAATTCTAATTGGATTGCAATCCTGCATGCTAAATCTATGCAAAATAGTATTCACATACTTACTTTGTGATAACCAAAGATTCCTGTTACCTTGATCCCTTTTGATCTCCATTCCCAGAATATACCAGGCTACCCCTAGATCCTTCATGTCAAATACACCTAAAATTTGAGCTTTCAACTCAATGATCATACCCTTGGTGTTACTAAAAAAATAACATATCATCCACATATAAGGCAATAATCAGAATTGTTATCACCGAGATTGTACCCTCTTGTTGAATGTGATTCAACAAGACCCGTGATACAATGGGAATAGCTTCTAGGTGTGGGACCTTGCAAAACTTGAAGCTAAACCTCCAGATAAAGGGCTGGTTCCCTTGGCTTTCTCACCTAAACTACTATTGTTCACAGAGGAAAAGGGTAGGAAATGACATAAAAGAAGCCTAAATCCTAATGGAAGGTGATGCACCAAACATTTGTGACCTATAATAATGTTTAACATACACAATGCAACTAATAAACTTCACTACAGTACACAAAACTCAGATTTAACATGTCTTACATGAGTATTTCATAGAGAGGCCTTGGAGTTTACCACAAACACTCAGGAGGAACAACATATGACCTTCTTGGAAGCTCAAATGACTGATTTCACAGTTGAACCTTGTATGAAACTAATAGGATACTAACTATGACCTACAAGATACATGTACTTTTGCATAAAGGCAATGAATATTTAGATTAAAACTAAGGACAAACACTATTATCACAAGGAAAGATCAATAATCCCATAGTATCACACAATATACAATATTGAGAAGGTAAAAAAAAACTATTTTATTGATTGAAAGGTATCATAAACTACTGTACAAGTCTATTTTTTTTGTATGTTTTCCAAAAACCTAAAATTACATTACTGTTCTTGAGCTTATAGAGCCTCAAAACATGAAAGAACAAGTGAAAAACTGTGTCTAAGGGTCCTATATCTCATCACAAACATTGGAGAGAATATAGGAACTACCTTTTACAAAAAATGAATGCTCAAAAGTTGGTCAACCTACTTTGGACGCCCAAGAAGAGTCCTAGTTTGATGTTGACTCCTTCATGCTCCTAGATGCTTGGAAAAAGTCTTCCAACTATCCCATGTGTCTCCAAACTATTCCTATATGCTTGGAAAATGGTCAAAACTACCCCTAGATGCCCTCAAATTGCCCACAAATTGCTCCAGTCGCTGTCCTTGTCACCCATCTTCTCATAAAAGACTTCAAACTACCCACAACTTCCACTTCGCACAACAATAGGGCATATGGAAAGAGTTGGGCTACTTTT
The DNA here is from genome assembly GCA_027924645.1 of Cunninghamia lanceolata. Lineage (NCBI taxonomy): Eukaryota > Viridiplantae > Streptophyta > Pinopsida > Cupressales > Cupressaceae > Cunninghamia > Cunninghamia lanceolata. The sequence continues at coordinate 3,765,150 of BSBN01000095.1, read as the reverse complement.
GGAGGCTTCTAACTGCTTGAAACTGCTCATTTATGGCTTAAAAACACCTGTCACTTCACCCACTACCCTTGCTGGGTCTTCTTCAAGGTTAAAACTACCTCTTGGTTCCCTCAAACTGAGTTTGTAGCATTTTGGAAATGACAAGAAACTCCATTTTCATGTTGATGTTTCAGGTGTTGATCTCTTATTTTGGTTATACTCTCTGTTGGAGTAGTATTTGTTGTCTTCCAGGCCTATACCTTACTGTGTATTCCTTTGTTTGCATTATGAAAACCAACTCTACCTTTGCAGGTATGTTTGGTCCTCACATACCTCTAGAGCTCAAGTTTTTGAATAGTCCTTATACTAACTATTATCATGCTAATTGTTCCTTTGTTTCAACTTGACTGTTCTGCTAGCTCTCTTAGGACTATTTTCTTGTTGCTATTATGACTATTATAACAGTCATCTTTAGTGACTGCTCCTTGTTGTTAATGCTCATAGATGATTGCTCATAATCCTATGACTGCCCCTTCACATTAGCTAACTATTCTTGAATACTATCCTCTCTTATAATTCAAATAAACTTCAAAATCCTACATTTGTTGACAGACCTTTCACTATGCTATTTACATCACAATATCATAGTCATGCCTTACTATCCTATTCACTATTTTTGACATACCTTGCCAATAGATAATTATGAGGTTCATGTTCATCAAGTTTCAATTCAAACACCCTTACCTTGACTGTGTCTTCAAAACTCTTGCATCTTTGTAAGCTATAGGTCTCTGCATCTTCAACATTTCTCACTATCCATTAGGTCATTTGCTTCTTCTTCACTGTAGTTATCTCCAAAATCACCAATACTCTTGAAAAAATACAATGCATCCTCTCTCATATCTTTGAGAATTGCTATCCCTGTTATCCCTTTTGACACCTTTCATATGACTGTCATTTCCTTGATTTTTGACAGTCATTGATATGACTGTCATTCCTTGAGCCTTTGACAGTCTTTATTGATTGTTTGACATTGTTGTGATAGTCATTACTGTTGCTCTTTTTCATTATTGACAGTCTACCTTTTGACAATCAATATGACTATTTCTTGTTGTTATGATAGTCAACATAGGACTGTTCCTCTGTTAACTGCTATGATAGTCTTTTTCTGAGTTTCATGACTATTATCTTTTGATTGTCATGACTATCTTTGCATGGTTCCTTCACTCTTGGTGACTAGAACACAAACCATTACCTCTTACCCCAAGGTCTGCTACCCTATTAACTGCCATGGCATCATTCACTAGCTATTGAAAGAGTATAAGAACTAATGTAGGCCCATTGACAACCTCTAATCATTGACTTACAACACCTTTTTAGAGGAATTCAATAGGTTTTGAATTGATTATTCCATTGTTTTCATATGATTATTGGGAATTAGGGTTTATGGTTACATATTTATAGATCTTATGACTCTAACCCTTTAAATGCCCTAGTCATATATCCCTAGTCACTTTAACTACACAAAACCCTCAAATGATTTAGTTTCCTGCATCGTACACTAGATGTTATGATGTTGTAGACCTCATCTATTGGTGCTTAGGGTCTTTATGATAGAATCTTGCTTCACCTTGACCCTTGAAAAGCTATTGTCAACTTAACATTTCTTATAATAGATCCCTGCCTCAGTAAATGTATGAAAGCAACTAAATCTCCAACCTATTTCTATAAGATCATGGTGGCAGTGATATCTCTGTTTCTGACATCTTGAGACCCTATCTTTATTGTTTGATCTCCTCCTCCTGTTTCTTACTGTCTTCTATCTACTTGCATGCTTCTCAAAGGTATATGACAGTGATGAATGAGGAGTGAAAAAGAAACAAAATCTCTTGCATACCTCTGCACCTGTTTATGCATTTACCACTATTTCTATTGTCACCTGTGACTTCTTCTTGAGTGTTTGGAACCTTCTAGCATCTTGCATGTGTAGATCTCTTCATCCCATCAACACTCCATACAACTGTTAGTGTATTTTTGTCTTCAATCTCACCATATCCCAACCTTCCATTGTAATACCCTTGAGATGAATACCCATGTATGTAAGGACTGTGATAATGAGATCTTTCCTTGCACAGAGAACTGTTTCTTGACATGTCTAATGACTATCTTCTACCTCTTCATGACTTTCTTTATATTAGTCCCTGTTGATGACTGCTATACTAAATCTAGTTTTTCTTGGCTATTGCTATCATTCTTGTGCTTTGTTGCTCCTTTCTCATTTATGAATGTTGTCTTTGCATTGTTACTATTGTTCCTTCTATATCTCTCATGTCTCTAGACCTATTGCACCATTATGACTATTATAGACTACTGATGCTTCCCTATTCATGACTACTACTTAACAAGCTGCTCACTATTGTTAGCATGAAGCTTTCTCTTTATATTTTCACAACAGTGCCATGTGAGAGCAAAAGATTATAAGCGGCAATGTAGGGTTCTGTGGAAGAATTTCCTACACCGCAATCTCCAAATAGGGTAGAGCATCTTCTAGGGGCTACTATTCCATTGTCATAACCAAGAGTAGAAATACCACATGGTTCATTGAAAGTCATCCAGTTTTTTCACCCTGTCACCAGAAGTCTTGAAGCAAAAATCTACATATTTCCCATACTCACAATTTTGGAATTTAACCATCCTCCAAATGATCTGTCAAGTCCCTCGGGTAAATCATAATGATAAAGATTTACATATAGTGTAATACTTCTTTTCCAGTAAATAGTCTATAAGGTTATTATAATATTTGACTCCTTTGTAGTTTATCTACCCTTGTCTCTAGGTTTTCCGTGATTTACTCACAAACACATTCCAAATGTTGGGACCTCAACCTTCCAACTTGGCAGCTCCTTCCTTCTAGCATACAGAGGTTGCATTGCCAAACACAAAACCCTTTGGGAAAACATCTCTTCTCAGACCACCTGTGTCAACCTCTATTCCTCTTTTGGATTCATGAAAAATTTCAACTTCAAGAGCATCATTTCACATAAATAATCTTGCATGGAAGAAAGGTGATAATCTATAGTAGTTATATGATCATCTTACCTTCAACATTGATGAATACCCTACTTCATCTCCCTCAAATTCATGTTCTCAAGAGTTTTAAACATACAAAATTTTTTGAAGTTGAAGAACACAATGAAACCTCAAACAATGGGTCTAACTGGTGCAGGAGCACCTACCTGACAGCTGGTCTTGATAAGGCAGTTAGTAGTTTAGGTCTTGTTTGTGTTTCCAAGAAGGTCTGTTAGACCAAATGCATGTAATAAGGTCATGCTGATCATGATAAGATCATGCTGACCGGGCTTTTGCTATTTTTAGCTAGTTAGTTATAACAGTTGTCATGATGCGTGTTCGGTGGGATCTCCCAGCCGCTTGGAGAGTTCCCAGCCGCTTGGAGTCGGGTCAGTAGTACTCGTAGGGAAATCTTTATAAGCATGAGATCGGTTGGTATTGCACAGAGAGACAGATATCATCGATCGAGCTTGAGTGAGACTGAGAGAGAGATTGATCATATTGTATTGCATCTTTGAAATCAATAAAGTGATCCTGTTTGTGTTCTTGCTCTGGTTGCATTCCATCACTTGATTGATTTGCTGGTTTGAGTGACTTCATGGATTCACTGATCCATTCCACCGGTTGACTCATCTGATCGGTGGAATGGTAATGTATAGTAGGTTAGATTGTAGGTTGTTTTCTGTTTGCATGCAGGTGTGCAGGATCGCAGCTGAAAGATGTTGAGAAGCCTAGCATCCTCATGTGCTAGGTCAAACTGATAAGACAGAGTGTTGAAGATCACCCTGAGAGTGGATCGGATCATCCCTGGAGGATCGGCGAAGTGAAACTTCGCAAAAGCTGAAAGTTCGTGAAGACAGCATCATCAGGATATTTCTGCAAATATCCTGCAGTCGGGTTAGACATCGTCATCCGGATAAGTGGAGGAGATCGGCATGATGTTGTCGATTGCATGAAGTGTGAGTTCGTCGGGGTGATCATCATCATCTGGAGGAGCCGAGGAGGAGTGCATCGGCATCAGGTAGAAGATCGGGTCACAAAACTATTGGAGTTTTCATGTTGCGAGTGCATCAGGATGTTTTAGGCCGGACATAGACTAAGTGCATGTATCGGCATCAGGATCATCATATCGAAGTGCCAAACATCCGCGTATCGCGAGCAGAAGCGGGAGAGAAAGTTCGTGTTTTTTGGCTAAGTGTTGAAGAGGTCATCAGGATATCAGGTGACGTCATCGTCATCAGGATATGACGTCATCGTCATCAGGATATTGAGATATTCCCCCTGTGCGAGTTTATCCTGCCGTCGTAAGGTGTTAAGGTATCAGCGGAAGTCCGTGGCAGGAAGTTGTGTTAACATCATCAGGAGGTTTCGAAGACAACCGGATAAAGTAGATCATGATGCTGTTGCTTGTAACGTCGGGTAGCGGAGCATCGAAGGTAAGCCGCTGAAGGTGATCGTCATCAGGATATTAGAAGCTACCGGATATTTGGATATCCTGCTGACGAAGAGAGTGTTGAAGGTCATGATGATGACGATAGTGTTTCGAGCCCGATGAACAGTGCAACCGGAGGATGTGTGCGCCCGCTGAACATCATGATGATGATGTTAGAAGGAAAGCGGAGGTGAACAGTAGTCGGCAGGAGGACAATTGCGAGTGTCCGCAATATGATGATGCTGTTGGTTTTGGAAAATATGATGATGCTGACTGTGTAGAGCAGAATATGATGATGATGGCGAAGATGATGATGATGAGGTTGGTCTGCAGACATTCATGCTATATGCGAAGGTTATAGTGTGGACGTCTCTACATCATAGTGGTATCAGAGCTCAGCAAAAGGTCTGGGCTGTTGTGTGTTGATCCTGTCACCGAAAGGGCAGAGGTAGAGATAGAGTGAATTGTGAGTTGTGTGTAGATTGAGAGGTTGACAAAATGCCTCCGAAAGGTAGTGGTACTGCAAGGGAATTGCAGGAAATAAAGGAGAAACATGCTAGAGAGATGAGGAAGATGAAGGAGCTTGCTGAAGCACTTCAAGCCAGGCTGACAGCCCTGGAAAAGAACAAAAAGAGGGAAGTGGAAGACAGTGAGTCTGAAGAAGATGCAGATACTGTTGAAGAGTATGAAGAGGTAGCTGAAGATCTGGATGCTGAAGACCAGAGATTGGCAAAACTGTTAAAGGCAGTGCAGAGTGAAAAACCTAAGGTAAAGGTTGATGTTTCCAAGTATACTGGAAGCTTGAATGAAGATGAATTGTTGGATTGGATTGCTGCACTGGATAATCACTTTGAATGTGAAGATGTTGCTGAGGATCAGAAGGTAAAGATTGCAAAGACCAAGTTAGGAGGTCATGCTTTGGTATGGTGGGATTATGTACAATCTAAGAGAAGGAAACAAGGGAAGTCTAAGATCACTTCTTGGGATAAGATGGTAGCAAGGATAAAAGGGAAATTCTTGCCAAGGGATTATGAAATCCAGATGTTTAAGAAGCTGCAATTTCTAAAGCAGAAAGACAGGGATGTGAAAGCATACACTGAGGAATTTTATCTGTTAAGTATGAGATCTGGTCATCATGAGAATGAGGTAGAAAAGGTGGCTAGGTACTTGGCTGGTTTGAGGTTTAACATACAGGATGAGTTAGTGTTAGCTAACCCTAAGAATGTGGAGGATTGTTATCAAATGGCAATCAGGATTGAAGAAAAGATGAATAGAGGACATGATAAGTCCATGAGAGGAAGAGGAAACCATAGGGGAAGAGGAGCAGCCCCTGCACAAAAGCAAACCAATGAGGGTCAAGAAGACACTGGTAAAGGACAGGGACAGTCTGATTTCAGAGGTGGATGGAAAGGTAATAGAGGAAGATTTGGAGGTGGTAGAGGTTCTACTACATTTTCAGGAAAATGTTACACCTGTGGAGAGTTTGGTCATCCATCTTTCAAATGTCCAGAAAACAAAGGTTCATCATCCAGAAATGATAGAACAAGTGACAAGAGAGTACAACTTGTGCACGAAGAGAAAGTAGAAGAAAGTGCACAGAGTTCAAACAAAGGTCCTGAGAATTATGGATATCCAGAGAGTGGAGAATCACTGATGTTAAGGAGAATTAGTTTGCAGGCATCAAAGGATATGATGCAAAGAAGCGCTCTTTTCAAAACTACATGCAAGAGTAAAGGTAAGGTATGTAAAGTTGTCATTGACACTGGTTCGACAGACAACATGGTATCTCAGGAAATGGTGGATAAACTGAAGCTGGAAAGGATTCCACATCCACACCCTTACAAGGCATCTTGGGTGAGTGATAGTCAATCACTTTTTGTCTCTGAACAGGCATATGTGGATTTCCAGATTGGGCCATATCAGGATAGAATTTTATGTGATATTTTGCATATGGAATGTTGTCACCTACTGCTAGGTAGACCATGGCAATTTGACAGAAGGGTACTGTATGATGGGTATGCTAATACCTACACCATCAAGAAGGATGGGAAGATTATTAAGTTGATGCCATTGCAGGCAAAAGCTGCAGTACAGAAGGCAGCTCAAATCATTTTGATGGGAAAGAAGGAGTTTGTGCAGATGCCTAGAGGAGCAGGCATAAAGGCAGTTCAGGATACTGCAGGGAAAGAAGTTGTTACAGACAACAAGATGAAGAAAGTTTCAGTTGTGACTGACAGAGGTCAGCAGCAGGTGCAGAAACAGGTTTGCACACAGCAACCAGTTGAGAAGAATGACAAGGATGTTGTCATAGTTGGGACTATTGCTTGTCCTATAAAGATTGACAGGAAGATAGAGTTGAACATTCCAGCAGTTACAGAAGCAGTTCAGAAAGAGGTTCTGGTCAGGCAACCTGACAAACACAGGGTATGTGAGAGAAAGGCCTACATCAACAGGCATGAGGATTTACTTGCCAGACAGCAAGTCACAGTTCAGATGGCTTGGAGCAGCCAAGAGACAGCAGCAGATACAGCTGGAGTAGGTCAGACTATTGACAAAGCAAAGTGTAAAGGTGGAAGTCTTCCACATACTAAACTCATGGGACATGAGTTCTTTTCTTTTGGGGAGTATGGTGCAGGAGCACCTACCTGACAGCTGGTCTTGATAAGGCAGTTAGTAGTTTAGGTCTTGTTTGTGTTTCCAAGAAGGTCTGTTAGACCAAATGCATGTAATAAGGTCATGCTGATCATGATAAGATCATGCTGACCGGGCTTTTGCTATTTTTAGCTAGTTAGTTATAACAGTTGTCATGATGCGTGTTCGGTGGGATCTCCCAGCCGCTTGGAGAGTTCCCAGCCGCTTGGAGTCGGGTCAGTAGTACTCGTAGGGAAATCTTTATAAGCATGAGATCGGTTGGTATTGCACAGAGAGACAGATATCATCGATCGAGCTTGAGTGAGACTGAGAGAGAGATTGATCATATTGTATTGCATCTTTGAAATCAATAAAGTGATCCTGTTTGTGTTCTTGCTCTGGTTGCATTCCATCACTTGATTGATTTGCTGGTTTGAGTGACTTCATGGATTCACTGATCCATTCCACCGGTTGACTCATCTGATCGGTGGAATGGTAATGTATAGTAGGTTAGATTGTAGGTTGTTTTCTGTTTGCATGCAGGTGTGCAGGATCGCGGCTGAAAGATGTTGAGAAGCCTAGCATCCTCATGTGCTAGGTCAAACTGATAAGACAGAGTGTCGAAGATCACCCTGAGAGTGGATCGGATCATCCCTGGAGGATCGGCGAAGTGAAACTTCGCAAAAGCTGAAAGTTCGTGAAGACAGCATCATCAGGATATTTCTGCAAATATCCTGCAGTCGGGTTAGACATCGTCATCCGAATAAGTGGAGGAGATCGGCATGATGTTGTCGATTGCATGAAGTGTGAGTTCGTCAGGGTGATCATCATCCTCTGGAGGAGCCGAGGAGGAGTGCATCGGCATCAGGTAGAAGATCAGGTCACGAAACTATTGGAGTTTTCATGTTGCGAGTGCATCAGGATGTTTTAGGCCGGACATAGACTAAGTGCATGTATCGGCATCAGGATCATCATATCAAAGTGCCAAACATCCGCGTATCGCGAGCAGAAGCGGGAGAGAAAGTTCGTGTTTTTTGGCTAAGTGTTGAAGAGGTCATCAGGATATCGGGTGACGTCATCGTCATCAGGATATGATGTCATCGTCATCAGGATATTGAGATATTCCCCCTGTGCGAGTTTATCCTGCCGTCGTAAGGTGTTAAGGTATCGGCGGAAGTCCGTGGCAGGAAGTTGTGTTAACATCATCAAGAGGTTTCGAAGACAACCGGATAAAGTAGATCATGATGCTGTTGCTTGTAACGTCGGGTAGCGGAGCATCGAAGGTAAGCCGCTGAAGGTGATCGTCATCAGGATATTAGAAGCTACCGGATATTTGGATATCCTGCTGACGAAGAGAGTGTTGAAGGTCATGATGATGACGATAGTGTTTCGAGCCCGATGAACAGTGCAACCGGAGGATGTGTGCGCCCGCTGAACATCATGATGATGATGTTAGAAGGAAAGCGGAGGTGAACAGTAGTCGGCAGGAGGACAATTGCGAGTGTCCGCAATATGATGATGCTGTTGGTTTTGGAAAATATGATGATGCTGACTGTGTAGAGCAGAATATGATGATGATGGCGAAGATGATGATGATGAGGTTGGTCTGCAGACATTCATGCTATATGCGAAGGTTATAGTGTGGACGTCTCTGCATCACTAACACAAGGACCTCTTATTCCTCCTACCTCTTGCTTCAACCTTCATGAAGTCTAAAAGCTTTAGCCTCTTGGTATACTTTCTGCATTCTACTAAGTTAACCTACAAAGTTAGTGAAGAAACTCTAAACTTGTGACAAGGAAAACCTAAACAACTCTAACTCAACCTCAACTCGGATTAACATTGAACTCTCATACAATTTTGACTATTTTTCAAAATGGAAACTCCCTCCACACATTGTATGAGATCTTTTGGATAAAATAAGATAATCTTTAGAAGCTTTTTTGACTTCAAAATGAATCATTAATATAATGAAACACATTTATCACTAAGTGTCACTATATAACCTTAAGTTATCATTAACATAAGCTTAGAACTCAAATAGATCAAAGAATATGATCAAGAGACTTAATTTTCACTTTGTGAAAAGAGACACAAGACCTCTCAAACTAGGATTTGAAACTTGTTAACACATCAAGGACACCTATATAAATATTTGAGCCAAGGAGGCACAAATAGGCTTTTAAGAATGTCATCAATACATCAAATGTAGACATAGTGATCCTCTTCACTTCTAACAAAACCCAATTTAAAAACAAATGAATCAAACTTTTGGTACCACATTCTAGTGGACTATTTTAAACCATAAAGAGATATTTTTAACTTGCGTACTCAATGTTCTTTCCCTTTGACCTCAAAACCTATAGGTTGTTGCATATAAATTTCTTCTTCTAGATCTCCACCGAAAAATGTAGTCTTAACATCCAGTTTCTCAATGTCAAAATCATAAGCTACAACAATGGATAAAATAAATCTAATAGAAGATAATTTAGCAATAGGAGAGAAAATTTCATCGAAATTGACTCCCTCTATCTGGGAGTAGCCCTTGGCTACCAGTCTAGCCTTGTACTTTTGTAATGAACCACCTGCTCCAAACTACTTCTTGAATACCCACTTACATCCTATGGCCTTTCTTCCTTTTGGCAAATGTACAAGATCCTAGGTGTCACATGAGTCTAAAGCCATCATCTCTTCCTGCATGACTAGCTACCAAGACTACTATCATCTGCATGAATATCTTCCCTATAGGATCGAGGTTCATTGCCAATACTCAATAAAGCAAATACATAACAAAAATATGATGGGCTATACCTATCAACTGAGTTTCATTTTCTTGTGGATCTTCTCAAGGGTGGAATAAGATATTCTTCCTCATTTTCTTTTGTATGCTCAACTTCTTTTGTAACAACAAAGTCTTCCTCATTTGAACTTTCACTTGAATCTTCTTCTTCCTCTCCATTCCCTAATCCATCATTTTGTTCTTCCTAATGTACATTTTCTTGTTGTAAATAAAAATGCACTATCCTCTTCCTTTCTTTTTCTTTTGGCTATATAGGATCAAAAATAGCTCTAAGTTCCCTAAAATTCACATTTCTAGAAAAGATAAGTTTTTGGTTAGAGGATCCCAAAGCTTATAACATTTTACATTCTCACCATATCCAATGAAGATGCATTTCTGTGCTTTTGGGTCCAACTTAGATCACTTTTCCTTCGAACAAAAGCCTCACAACCAAAAACCCTTAAATGTGAAATAGAAGGTTTCTTACCTATCCACACTTCATAAGGTGTCGAATCAAGAGCCTTAAAAAGAAATCTATTTAACAAGTAACAAGAGGTACTTACAGCTTCTGCCTAAAAGCATTTATCCAATTGTGTCACTTAACATACTTATGGATCTTTCCATTATTGTTCGGTTCGTCCTTTCTGCAACGCCATTTTGTTGTGGTGTATATGGAGTTGTCTTTTGTCTTATGATACCTACATGCTTACAGAACTCATCAAATTCTTTAGAGCAATATTCCCCTCCATTGTCAGATCTTAATATTTTTATCTTAAGTCCTGATTGGTTCTCTACTAAGACTTTAAACTCCTCAAACTTAGTGAAAACTTCATATTTATGCTTCATAAAATAAATCCACATGAATCTGGATACATCATCAATGAAGGTAACAAAATAATGAGATTTTCCAATAGAATAATTATCCACAGGTCCAAACACTTTTGAATGAATAATTTCTAAATTCTCTTTTGCTCTATTGCTTCATGAAGAAAAAGATGTTATGTTCTATTTTCCAAACACACAATGCTCACATAAATCAAAGTGCTCATTAGAATAGGAAAAACTATCCATCAAATTTTTATTCATGATTGTTTTCAAAACATTTTCACTTGTGTGGCCCAATCTGTGGTACCACAACATACATGTTGAAATTAGGGTAGACAACTGAGAGGGGGGGTGAATCAGTTGTCACAAATCTTTATCTTTTGCATTTAATCTTCTTTACCACTTATAAATAGATTAATGATATAACCATGAAAGCATGAATCAACAACACAAGAGCATAAACATAATCAACACACATAACACTAGGATTTTTACGTGGAAACCCGGTTAAGGGAAAAACCATGGTGGGGGTTAACCCACAAGATTTATTCTCTGTTAAAAGAATAGAAAAATGGGAAGGCACTTGCCTTTGTGCATACTACCCAGAGCTCACTGCTCAAAGGAGGCTCACTGCCTACATAAACATTCACAAGATTAACACAGAAAGATTGAACTGAGAAACAACATCTTCTTCATGCTAAAGTTCAGTTCTATTGAAGCTCACAACACCTCTGCTCTGCCCTCAAACACTTCTTTGCTATCTTCACATCTTCACTGCTCTTCCTCTTCTACTCCTCTTTTCTGCTCTACCTTTGGACCTCTCTTAGAATCTTATCATTTTCGCTCAAGGACAACTTTCCACAACTCAACTATAAGTATTTATATGCTACATCAACCTTGGAATGAATGTCAATGTTGGCATAACAAACATTCACTACACTGTTCGCCAAACATAGCTGGGACTCAAATCTTCCTCGAACAACACGCCATGCTCCATAAAACTTCTCTTGGATCATCCGCGATATGCACAAAGCATCCGGTTGGCCAAGACTGGAAAGAACAACATCCAAGGAGAAATCTTCAACTACAAGCTCAATCCTTAATGCGGACCACCAACATAAGAGGCAGATGATCCAAAGACCTCCACAAGCACAATGAAATCAACAAGAACAACCGCACCACCTCAAATCACCAGAATCACTTGCATCCACATACTAGAACTTAAGAACACTAACTGTCATGACTGTCACACTAGAAAGATTGCTTGCAGACCTCCAAACCATGAACCACTTGAGTTGAGGATACACACCAACATCCCAAACATACCTCTATAACCGTAGATCATAATATTCTAATGTAGAGCAATCCGGACCAAATTCCTATCAATCTGTTATCTCTAAACAACTGCAAAAACTAGTTCTACTCAGATGGCCATAACTTCACCAATCCTTCATGCAGACCTCTCAAATCTTAACTGGAACAACTTTAGACAATCCTCTACAAACCCTTTAGTCCATAGACTCTGATCTTCATCTCACTAGGAATGCGGAGCAATCTACTTTACTAAACTAGACTATCTTCACTATCTCTGACAAAGAGATATGTTGGCATCAATGACAACACATCATATGCACATATTTGCAACTACATAAGTGGAATTACAAACTATAGCAACATCAAGCCTAAACAATGTTTCCATCCTTGTTCCTCTCTCTACCACCAAGCTTCCTCTCACCATTCTGCAACCATGCTCATCAAACTTTACATGCATTCCTAAATCATTCAACTTTGAAACATAAATAATATTTCTAGCCAATCTAGGAATATGTAAAACACCAAGGAGGATTTTAATTCTCCCATCATTGAAACACAAGAATATCTTTCCTCATCCAACAATTAGATATGTAGTGTTGTCTCCAAGTTAGACATTACCTCCATCATATTGCTCATAAATGGAAAACCATTCTTCGTGTGAATCCACGTGATACAATCATCCTAAGTCAATCAACCATTGTTCTTTAGACATAACATTACATGCAAAAAGTAAAACCTCATCACCTGCATCTGAGGACTTTTCTGTAGAGTAATCCCACTATTTCTTCATTCCTTCTTAATATTCCCTCTTTATCCATAGTTCCAACACTTAACTTTGTTCTTCTTTCCAAGAGTCTTAGATTTACCTTTAGATTTGTCGTTAGGTCCCTTCTAATCCCCTTTTGGTCCTCTTTCCTTAGATCTTCCCCTGACATTAAGAGCATCCACTGAGCTATCCATAGCCTTCTTCCTTGTTTCCTATGACAATGGTTTCACAAAAAGAGCATCCATCTTTGGATCTTCGAGATTAGCAGTGATAGCAAGAATGAAATTCTCCCAAGACTCAGGTAAAGAATAAAAAAGCATAATGCATTTATCTTATTCCTCAACCTTAACATCTACTGAGGCTAGTTGACTCACAATCAAATTAAATGAATTTAAATGCTCTGTAATAGATTCACCTTCCTTCATTTTTAGAGAAAATAACTTCTACTTTAAATAAAGTTTGTTTACTAGACTTTTGGCTTGATATATTTCACCCAGCATTTCCATAAAGCATATGTGGTCTTTTCTTCAGCGACATTCAGTAGGATAGAATCTGTAAGACATAACCAGATTGTACCCTATGTCATTTTGTCCATCTTGTCCCACTCATCTTGACTAATAGTATTAGGTTTCTTCTCTTTTGTTGTAACCAACCATTGATCTCTTTCTTCAAGTAAATCCTTGATTTTCATCTTCCACAACTCATAACCCATTCCATTAAATCTTTCAATGTCCAATCGAGATGCGGATGCAACCATGGTTTCTACAAATTAAATTCAACCAAAACTCCCACTAAAGCTCAAAAAACCCTCACACTTCCACCCAAGACATAGAACTAGCCAAGATCTAATACCAGTAACCAAATGTTAGAAATGAAGGTAAACAACTAGATAGAATGGAAATCTGATTAAGATTGTTATAGCTATGAATCTAGTGTAGAACCAAATGGAGATTATAGGAAATCAAATCAACAATACAAAGAAATAAAGGAACAGAAGAACTAAACACATAAGATTGTGTTTATGTGGAGAAACCCTTTTAGGAAAAAACTCCACACAAGAAGAGATGCACCAATATGTACTAACTTCAAAAGAGTTTACAATACAACACTACCAACCTCTTCTTTAGTCTTCAATCCAACAACACCTATTTTTCTAGTCTCAACTCTCTCCACTTCTCATCTACAACTATACTACGATATCCTCATAAAGGGGTTACCTTATAGGGAAAGAAAAACCAACATAACCTCTACCATCGGATCTATGACTTAATGATGAACAATTTATATTTATAATGAGAATATAAATAAAATGTGGCTTTCAAGGGTGCTGCCCTTGAACCCCCATCAGGGGATGGTCCCCTCAAACCTTGCAGCGGGGTACCCCCTGCACCCCCCAGAATCAAATGTGCTCCATAACCAACATTTGTCAGGTACCGAGATCAAACATGACGTTGGAACAAGATCACTACTTGGTGAAACCTTTCATCTCTTATGGGTGATTTACAAACAATAATAAGAATAATAAATTGCATAGAATTTACAAGGTTGATAGCACCTTAATCCTAACAAGTTCATCCTATGTGACTTCTCTTGTCATTTCTTATGGTACTGCATATGGATAGTAGCATGAGCGATGTTGGAGGCTGATTTAGTAACTTGCCATTTGCTCCTCTGAATAGGAGGAGGACTTTGCATTCTTCATATGGTTCTTTTCTTCCTTATAATCGAGGCTCTATTTCCCTTGTTAGGACCCAAAATTTCTAGTCGTAAAATTGCCTAAAAAAGCCCCATATTTTCTCCCCTCTGGTTTGCCTTGGTCCATTTGACCCATTGTTGATCAATAACTAATCTAAGACATCTTATGCGGGTCTCCCATGTGTTGGAATTCAAGTAAAAATCTAGAATTTTCTAAGTTTGGAAGGTTTATAGCCTTTGCCTTGGTGTTTTTCCTTTGTCAACTTTTTCAAAGTTTTAAGGTTTCTCGTACCTACATGCCATCGTTATCGGCTCCGAACTTCACCTTGGTTCTTTGCCTTTTTTGTCTAAGTCCTTCAGGATTGCGGTGTCAGACTTACCTACTTTCCTTTGATAATTAGGCATGTGTTTAAACATTTACTCAATACCCGATCCCTGATTCTTCATAAGTGCTAAGTCTTTTGAGATTGCGACATCAGACATTCTTGGTAACCTTTGCCTTTGGGGTATGTGTTTTGAAGTGGCCCCATTCTCCATTGCATGATCCCTAAAATTTTATTTTTTCTTAAGTCTTTCAGACTTCAAAGATTAGGGGTTGCTAGTTCTCCTGCCCAAAAGATTGGACAAGTGTTTAATGTGGACCTGATTGTTGAAGTGTGATAGGTTCTTTCTTCAGATTTCAGAGATCGATGAGTTTCTTACTCCTATTTAAAAGAAGAATGATGTCTAGCATGAGCTCGATCACCGAAGCCTGACCAATTTACTTTATCTTTGTGCTCTTCAGACTTTGGAGATCAGGGAGTTGGTTGATGCTCCCATTCAAAAGTAAAAGATCGTATGGTGAAGGCTCGATTGCTAGAACTCGATAGCTTGGCCTTCCCGACTGATGTATCCTATATGCTTGTTAGAGTTGCGGGGAGTCTCTTGCTCTTAATTATGAAGAAGGATACTTGGTGGAAGCTTAATTTGTTGGGGCCCGAAAAATTTAGCTTCCCATTCCATTAGCTTATCAATACACGATGGGACACTCTGACAACTCTCTAAGCTACTATTAATGATCATTTTAGAGTTAGATGGCATGATAGATGCAATTCAATGCTGATGTTACTAAAGTACATGGGGTTGGTGATTCTTGCCTAAATTGCTACAATGGAAAATAATGCTATATATACATGTTAAAAAGATGTAATAAGTGTTGGTCATTGAGCCAACTGGTTGGTTGCTAAACCAATTGTCTGGTCTACAAGTGCTTCAAGGTGAATCTAGGGCATCAAACAAAGCCAGTCTGGCATGCATATGGGTAGAATCTATTTGCAATTCAGAGGATGGTCCTCAATGCACATTTTATGTAATGGAATGTCTCGACAACATTTTGTAATTAATGATTATGGGAATATGCATTTAGAGTTGTGTATTTCCTTCACCACATTTGTAGGTGTGATTGTAATCAAGGTTAGATGAATGTGACAACTTCTAAATTAATACAAAGATTTTGCATTGGTCTTTCCTTTGTTGCAATGAATTGTTGTAGTTATGTCAGGGATTACTAAGTATGTCTATTTTTAAAAATGTATCTTGAATTTATATTCCCTATTCGGTTAATGGTTGCTGAATATTTTTCCCTTTTCCATGCATCTTATGACTCTATTGCCCAATGGAGTAGGCACTGGTCTATACTGGGGAAGGATCAATCATCTTTCATAAATTAATCCCTCATCTTGTTAGCTGTAGGAGTAGGATTAGATTAGGGTTTACATGTTGTTCATGATTCAATATGATAAGAAAGGATAAATGTGAAGTGATGTAATATTATTTCAATCTTTTGTGAATCATCTCATGTATGTCTACAACTTGCCACTCTGTATGAAACTTCAAATGAATTTATATTTTGGGGATATAAGATGTGTTACCTATGGGTGCATGTGCAAGATGTTTAATCATATTAATTTAAGAGGTTAAATGATGAAACAAGCTTGTTTTAGTCTAGTGACAGTCTTGGGGATTAAAATAACAACCTGGGTATTGTTGCACTGGTGTAAATTGGATAATATTTTGTGTTGATTGTAATCCCTATCGATGGATACCTCTAAGAATACCCTCCTTGGTTTAGCTAAACCAGAAGTGAAGAGGAGATTACCCACTCCTAGGAGTTAACCTTTAACCACCCTCAATCTGTTGATGAGCCCCTATTTTACCTTCTTGATGACATCCTCTGGCCCTGAAGGTGAGAAAACACTCTAGGATTTTGGACTTGTGGGTTTTGGTCGTAACAGATTGGTGTCGTTGCCAAGGATATTTTGAGTTGATATTATTTTGAAGACCCTAGAAGGGATAAATTTAAGGAACCCCCCTTAAAAAACCTATAAAATCCTGACGAGTAAAGTGTTATAATTTTCCTGGCAAATCTTTCTTTTTTTTGAAAAAAATTAATTTTCCTAGCGAATTTATGCCCGTTATTAAAAAAAATTATAAAATTGTGGCGAACCCTAATGAATAATTGGTAAAAAAAAAAATTCCGTTGGTGAATTATACTTGTATTCAAAAAAATAAAATAAGTTTGGTGGTGAATTATATAAATATTCAAAAAAATAAAATTAATTATTTGGCAAACAAGTTTTTGAAAAACATAATGTGGCCAACAAAAATATCAAATGATAAATGATAATGATTAAGTTACTTGGCGAATTTATAGCTTTAAAAAGATTTACATTTTCATCGTTCAATGATTGCAGATCAATGACATAAGTTCTATTCTGAGACGAAGTTCTGACACACCCAAATTTGTACATAAAGTCTCTAGAATAGAGACAAGTGTCAATGAGTCAACGATTTTGATTAACAAAAAATAATAGATAATAAAACTAAAATTCAAAAGGATGACTAGAATTACAATTTACATCGATGTATTTAAAATATTATAATAAATTTTGATCATTAGATGATTGCAGATCGATGGTGTAAGTTATATATTTTGGGCCGAAGTTCTGACACATGCAAATTTCTACATAAAGTCTCTGGAATAGAGACAAGTATCAATGAGTGAACGATTTAGATTAACGAAAAAAATAGATAATAAAACAAAGATCCAAATTTCAAAAGGATGACTACAGTTGCAATTTACATCAATGTACTTATAATAATATAATAAATTTCACCTCGGGATCTCTAGCACAGGGTCCATTATCAAAAATGTAGGAGGGGACTTGTTGGCAACATAGTCAAGAGACACTGCTGATTGGGTAATGTTGTCATTGATGGAAACAAGGCAAATAGAGCATTATGGAGCTAAGGATGATTGGGAAATCAACTTGGAACAACCTACATACAAGGTTTTGGTCCGGAAACAAAAGAGTAAGGCAGAATGGCTAAGTACTGACAACACAAAGTTAGTAGCAGAAACTCAAGTGGTATTCCTTCGCAGTTGATGGTCAAGGTATGCGGTTTAGGTATGTTGTTTAGAATTGTTTGAAGGTGCTATGTTCAAGATTACAAGTCCTGATAACTTCTGAAAGTCAAGTTGTGATTGGTTTAAGTCCGGGAGAACATATTTATGTCAGGAACAATGCAGAGCGTGTTGGAATTAGGTTGGACAACTGAGAGGGGGGGTGAATCAGTTGTCCCACAAATTTAACCTTTTCAGACTCTAATCTTCTTCCACAACTTACAAACAGATTAATGATGTAAACATTAAAGCATGAATTAGCAACACATGAGTAGAAACAAAATGAACACACTTGACACCAAGATTTTTAATGTGGAAACCCGGTTAAGGGAAAACCACGGTGGGGGTTAACCCACAAGATTCGTACCCTGTTAAAAGTACTTGAATTAAATGGGAAGGCACTTGCCTTCGGGCGCACTGCCCAAAGCTCACTGCTCAAAGAGGCTCATTGCCTACAGGAATTTATGTTTAATACAGAAAGATTTAACTAAGAAATAGCATCTTCATCATGCCTAGTTCAGTCTCATTGAAAGCTCACAAAAACTTCTGCTCTTCCTCCAAACACTTCTTCACTATCTCTTCATCCTTTACTACTCTTATTCTTTTGCTTCTCCTCTCTTTTGCTCTACCTCTGTACCTTTCTTATGATTTTATCATTTTCGCACAAGGACTAATTTCCACAACTTATCAACAAGTATTTATATGCTTCATCAATCTTGGAATGAACATCAAGGTTAGCTTGACTTAATGCATATCACTATACCATCAGCCAAACATGGCTGGGGCTTAAATCTTCCTCGAACAATATGCCACACTCCAGAGAATTGCTCTAAGATCATCCGCAACACACTTGAATCATCCAGTCGGCCAAGACTAAGAAAAACAACAACACCAAGGAAGAAATCTCCAACAACGAGCTCAATCTTCAATGTGGACCTCCAACACAGCGGGCACATGATCTAGAGACCTCCACAAGCACATTGAATTCAGCAATAACATCCACACTACTCCAAATCAATAGAATCAATTGCATCTTCATCTGACATCTTAAGAACATTGTCTATCATGACTGTTACACTAGAAAGATTTCTTGCAGACCTCCAAACTACAAACCACTTGAGTTGATGACACACATTGACTTCCCAAACATGTCTCTAGATCCGCAGATCATAGTGTTTCATTTGTGGAGCAATCCAAACCAATTTCCTATCACTCTCTCTTCTGAACACTGCAAAACCCGGTTCTACTCAGATGGCCATAACTTCTTAAAATCTTTTTGTGGACCTCTCAAATCTTAACTGGAGATACTTTAGACAATCCTCTACATAGCCATGTGGTCCACGTACTTAGATATTCATTAATTTTCTCAATATCCTCAACATTTCAATCTTCTAACTAGGTAATAAAATAGGATACAGTTGACATCAATGGCAACAAAGATATGTTGACATCAATGAGAACACCGCTTAGGCACCTATTTGCAACAATATCCCCCTTTGTCATTGATGGCAACATATGATGTGAAAAATTGATTTAACCATCAAGACAAGAACTTCTCCCCCTTTCTCTTATCACACTTGCAACCATTTTTCTTTACAACTCCCCCTTTTACCAGCAACTAGTTTTTCACATGACTTCTCTCCCGCTTTGACATCAATGGCAAAAGGCACATATTTGCAACCTTTTCTCCCCTTTTTTTTTTTAGAATGATCTCCAAAATTTGCATACTGACTACTCCCCCTGAGTAGTATCTCCTTAACATCAATTTGGATCACAAGATATGACTTTGAATTCCACCAGACTGATGCACCCTAGTGCATCTTAGTTATAATAAGGAGGGTAAATAACCCCTAACTTCTCTCTGAGATACTCAAAAGTATCCTTGGGTAGAGGCTTAGTGAAAATATCCACAATCCGATCCTTTGAAAAAACAAACTCCAATCTGACTTCATTCTCATTAACCTTCTCTCTCAAGAAGTGAAACTTGATTGATATATGCTTTGTCTTTGAATGCAACACCAGATTCTTTGAGATGCTTATTGCACTTGAATTATCATAGAAGATTGTAACAGGCTCCTCAAACACAATTATAATGTCTTTCAACATTTACTTCATCCACAGAACTTGAGTAAAATTGTTTGCTGCTGCTATATACTCTGCCTCTGCAGTAGACAAAGATATTGCCTCTTGCTTTTTTCTCATCCAAGAAACCAATCTCCTTCCCAAAAAGAATGCACCACCACTAGTACTTTTCCTATCATCCACATCTCCTACATAATCAACATCTATGTATTCATGAAGAGTGAAGTTATTATCCTTTGGATACCATAAGCCATAATCAAGTTTCCCTTTGAGATATCTAAAAATTCTTTTGACTGCTACAACATGGGATTCTCTAGGATCAGCTTGAAATCTACCAACAAGTCCAACTACATTCATGATATCAGGTTTGGTCTGAGTCAGATAGAGCAGTCCTCCAATCATTGATCTATACATTTTCTGATTTGCCTTAGGGGAGTCATCATCTTTACTCAACTTGCATCCAGTTACCATAGGTGTACTCACTAGTTTTGAATCTTCCATTCCAAACTTTTTCAACAATTCTCTCACATACTTAGACTGAGATATGAAGATACCTTTATCTAACTGAATGATTTGTAGACCTAAGAAGAAATTCATTTCTCTAAACATTGACATCTCAAATTCACTTTGCATATGATCAGCAAATGTTTTGCACATACTTGAACATTTCCACCAAAAATGATATCATCAACAAATACTTCAACAATCAAGATGTGTTCATGATCAATTTTGATATAAAGATTATTATCTGTTGTACCTTTGCTAAAACCTAATTTTAGAAGATACTTATCTAGTCTTGCATACCAGGCTCTTGGGGCTTGTTTGAGTCCATACAATGCTTTTCTCAATCTGCAAACCATATCTCCTTGATCAGACAACTGAAATCCTTCCGGTTGCTCAATGTAGACTTCTTCATCTAATTCTCCATTCAGGGATGCTGACTTGACATCCATCTGATAAACCTTGAAATCTTTATAAGCAGCAAATGCAAGAAATAATCTGACTACTTCTATTCTTACTACCAGAGCAAAAGTTTATTCAAAATCAATTCCTTCCACTTGAGAGTATTCTTTACACACCAAACTTGCTTTGTTTCTCACAACTTCACCATCCTCATTTAGTTTATTTTAGAAGACATTTAGCTCCAATCACATTTTTTCTTTAGGTCTAGGAACAAGATCCCAAGCGTGATTCTTTTCAATTTGCATTAATTCTTCTTCCATTGATTTTACCCAATATTCATCATTGCAAGCTTCACTTACTGATTTTGGTTCAATCTTTAAAATCAGACATATCTCCTCTTGATCTTCAGCAATTCTTCTTCTAGTTTGAACACCTTTGTTTCTATCTCCTATGATCTAATCTTCAGAATGATTCAACCTTACATACCTAGGAGTTTTGGGATTTGTTTGAACTTCTGATTCTTGAGCTTGTTCCTCAACATCTGCACTAACTTCTTGAATTACTGGATATTCTGGATCAATCTAGATCTGAGTTTGAGTTTGAACTTGCCTTCCTTGATTTTGACTTTCATCTTGATCATCTGAATCATATCTGTAAGACTTGAAAGATCTCTCTTTGCTCTCATCAACTCTCACATTAGCACTTTCAACAATATTTTTCAATCTCTTGTTAAAGCACCGGTATTGCTTTGAGTAGAGTAACCCAAAAATATTCCTTCATCACTTCTTGCATCCAACTTCCCTAGATCCTCATCTCTTTTGATATAGCATTTATTACCAAAAACTCTGAAATATTTCACAATAGGAGGATGGCCAAACCATAATTCATAAGGTGTCTTACTAGAATTGTCTTAGATTTGTACCCCTTTAAGAGTATAGACAGTAGTACTCACAACTTCTCTCTAATAGACTTGTGGAACATTTGCTTCCATCATCATGGTCCTAGTAGCTTCTTGAATGGTCTAGTTCTTTCTTTCCACAACTCCATTCTGCTGAGGAGTCCTAGGAGCAGATAACTATCTTTTTATTCCATGCTTTTCACATAATGTATCAAACTCACCGGAGATAAACTCTCCAGCTTTGTCAGATCTCAGAAACTTTATTTTCTCACCAATCTCATTTTCCACCAACCTTGAACTTGTCAAGAGCTTCTAATTTTTCTTTCAAGAAGGTTACCCACATTATTCAGGAGTAATCATCAATCAACAACATAAAATATGTCTCCTTGCACACTCCTAATTCTAGTAGGACCACATAGATTAGTATGCTCAAGTTCCAGCCGTCCACTTGAAAATTGTTCTTTACTCTTGAATGAAGTTTTGTTCTGTTTACCCAATTGACATTCTCTACACATTCTATCAGCAGGTTTCACAAGTTTTGGAAGATCTCTCACATCCTAAGTAGAACTTATCTTGACAATGTTATAAAAATTCACATGACACATTCTCCTATGCCATAACCAACTCTGAGCAATCAAACAACTTTTGCTAGAACTATTTAAATGAAAGATGTTACCTCTAGTCTGAGTACCAGATGCAATTTCAGTTTCGGAGCTATCCAAGATTCTACATTTTCCATCCTTGACTCAGAGATCATAGCCCTTGTCAACCAACTGTCCAACACTAAGAAGATTATGCTTCAATCCTTCCACATATAGAACATCATTAGTGTTATTCTTACCATCAAAAGAGATGGATCCTCTACCACAGATTCTACTAGCTAAGTTGTCTCCAAATTTCACAATTCCACCTTCATATTTTTTAAAGATTACAAACTTATTTTTATCACCAGTCATATGATGAGAACATCCACTATCAATTATCCATTCATCTTTTTCTACAACCTGAGCAGCTAAGGCACTTTCCACATTTGCACAGCTAGTAGATTTAGTAGGCACCGAATCTTCTTCTTTGATAGCAATGAACACCCAATCATTTTCAGTGGAACCTCCATGATCAGATTCATCATCCGTGACTCCTTCTTCACTAGCTTCTTGGACATAGGAGCATTTCTTATGAACTCTAGGTCTGTTAAGGTTTGTCTTTGAACCCCTCTTCGGACACCTTGAGGAAAAATGACCAATCTTATTACAAGAAAAACATTTGAATGGCAATTTTCCTTCATACTTACCGGATCCTCTTGGCAATATTTTGGGAAAAAGGGCTTCAAGTTCATCGAACTCAGTTTCATCATCTTCAAGATCCTTCCTTTTCTTGTTGAATCTATTTGATCTTCTTGAAGAGCTTTCACCCAGATCATATCTTTGTTTTCCATGAATACTAGCTTTAAATGCAGATTTAGACTTAGGAAGAGAATCACCAAACTCACTCATTTCAAATGTTGAAATCTTACCAACCAACTGATCTCTTGTAACTATTGTCACAATCTTGATCTCTTCAATGGCAGTAGCTTTATGCTTGTATGCCGGAGGTAAGGATCTGAGCACTTTGGCAACAATCTCTGATTCATCCAATTCTCCACCAGCACTCCTGATACCAGTCACAAGTTCATTTACCTTTTGCATGTAGGAAGTAATGTTTTCATCTTCACTCATCATCAACCTTTCATATTTACCCTTCAGGCTTTGTAGCTTGGCACATTTGACTTGTTTATCGCCTTCATACAGAGTTACCAACTTTTTCCATATTTCATGAGCAGTTTTGAATTTCAGGATATTTGTCATCTCTATATCAGTCAGGGCACTCAACAATGCTTCTTTAGCTCAAATATTGTATTCAGCATCCTTAAGTTTGTCTAGAGTTGTAGCGTCTTTTTTTGGAATCTTATACTCATCCTTAGTTATCAACCAAAATGCATCACCCATACATTGCAAATGACACTACATGCGTACCTTCCAAAGGGAGTAATTTGTTCCATCAAATCTCAGACTTTCCTTCTTGTAAGTCGACATCTTGGATCTCCTCAAGCGGTCAAGCTTCTTTTAGAGGAACCAACTCTGATACCAATTGTTGGAATTAGGCCAGACAACTGAGAGGGAGGGTGAATCAGTTGTTCCACAAAGTTAACCTTTTCAGACTTTAATCTTTTTTCACAACTTACAAATAGATTAATGATGTAAACATTAAAGCATGAATCAACAACACATGAGCAGAAAGAAAATGAACACACTTGACACCAAGATTTTTTAACGTGGAAACCTGGTTAAGGGAAAACCACAGTGGGGGTTAACCCACAAGATTCATACCCGGTTAAAAGTACTTGAAAGAAATGGGAAGGCACTTGCCTTCAGGTGCACTGCCCAGAGCTCACTGCCTACAGAAATTTATGTTTAATACAAAAAGATTTAACTGAGAAATAGTATCTTCATCATGCCCGTTCAGTCTCATTAAAAGCTTACAAAAACTTCTACTCTGCCCCAAACACTTCTTCACTATCTTTTCATCCTTTACTATTCTTGTTCTTCTGCTTCTCCTCTCTTCTGCTCTACCTCTGTACCTTTCTTATGATTTTATCATTTTAGCACAAGGACTAATTTCCACAACTCATCAACAAGTATTTATACGCTTCATCAATCTTGGAATGAACATCAAGGTTAGCTTGACTTAATGCGGATCACTATACCGTTAGCCAAACATGGCTGGGGCTTAAATCTTCCTCAAACAATATGCCACGCTCTAGAGAATTGCTCTAAGATCATCCGCAACACGCTTGAATCATCCGGTCGGCCAAGACTGGGAAAAATAGCAACACCAAGGAAGAAATCTCCAACAACAAGCTCAATCTTCAATGCAGACCTCCAACACACAATCCAGAGACCTCCAAAAGCACATTAAATTTAGAAATAACATCCGCACTACTCCAAATCAATAGAATCACTTGCATCTTCATCCTGTTGATTTTGGTAGCTAGGCCGGATCCCTTTCCAAGACTGACCTAGTTATAAAATGCTGAATGGCCTATCGGCCTTAGCATTTTGAATCTCAGATTTAAGGCTGGCCCTATCTGGGCAAATTCATTCGATGTATCTTGAAATTGCAAATAGGTCTGGACCTATTTCAATTGTAACGTATATGTAATTGGTGCCAAAATTGATCGTGCGATCTCATATAAATGCAAAGCGACTGGCAGTCACAATACATAGCATTCACACAACATTCACTGACCCCAAATTTTGATCAGCAAAAATTCTCCATCGGCATTTATTTGCGACAGTTCTAAGTGCCTCGTCGATCCTTGAACCATTTGATAGGTCCAATGGTTCAACGCTTTCACTGGTTCAAAGGTGCATTGAGCTCATTGAGCTCCTAAGGCTCAAAGGATTCGGTGGCTCAAGGTTGAATCGTTTGATAGGTTCAACAGTTTGGTTCAACGGTTCGGTTCAATGGATTGGTTCAACGGTTCGGTTCAACAGTTCGACGAGCTCACAGGTTCGGCGACTCAGTAAGTTTTGCAGACAGTTGAACCGGTTCATTGGTTCAATTAGTTCACCGGTTCAATCACTTAATTGGTTCAACCATTCAATGGTTCATTGATTATTGACTGCCGAATCTCTGTGTTACTGTGCGACTACGCTGATGTGCAGCAGCTTCATTCTGACCAATTTGAACCAGGTTCAAACGAGTTGTAATTTTTGATATCTATGTTTCGTGCCCTTAGCCGGGTGAAGCTGTAATTCATTTCTGCTCATAATATAAATTGAATTTGAGATTTTCTTGCTGGGTTTTTCACCTCCAAGATGGAGGTTTTCCCAGGGTATATGCGTGTGTTGTGTGCATTTGTGTCTTATTGTTCTTACTGTCAATCTGATTATTAAAATTTAACACGGTATTAGAGTCAAGTTCAAATTAGTATAATCAAATTTGCAGCATTCAGTTATTTACATTCTGCTCTTATCATTAAAGATCAGATAAAATGGCTCACAGTCTCAAGGTTGAAGACAGATTGGATGGGGCTTCCAATTTCACATCATGGAGAGTCCGCATCATGCTTGCGTTGAATGAAAATGACCTTGTAGACTTTGTGACCAAAGAATCTTCTGAGCCTGAGGCAGAAGGAGAAAAGATCCAATGGAGGAAGAAAGATTTTCAAGCTCAGAAGATCTTAATTGATTCAGTAAAAGATCACATTGTTCTCATCATCTCCAAGTTGAATACAACAAGCAAAATGTTTAGAACCTTAGAGGAGATGTATGAAATCAACAACACTAGTCGTGTTCTAGCTTTGAAGCAGCAGCTTCATCACATCAAGATGGCTAAAGGTGAATCTGTCATGGCTTACTTCATGAGGATTTCTGATTTGAGAGATCAGCTCTCATCTATTGGAAAGATTGTTGATGAAAATGATTTAACTATGCTAGCCCTCAATGGTCTTCCAGCATCTTGGGAATCCTACATTCAAGGAATTAGTGCAAGAGCTGATCTGCCCAAGTTTGACAGATTAAGGGCTGACTGTATCCAAGAAGAGTCTCGACTGGCTGCTAGAGGAGTTATCAAAAACACTCATGAAGACAATCATGTCCTTGCTGCCCAGTCCTTCAAGAAGAAAGGAGGCTATTGGAAGAAGAACAATTTCAAGAGGAATAGAGATCAAAAGTCTAATCCATCTCATGATTCGAAGAAAAAGAAAAGGGACCTGTCACACATCAAGTGCTTCAGATGTGACAAATTCGATCACTATGCAAGGGATTGTTTATTCCAGTCTAAGCAACAAGGAGCAAACTTAAATGAAGTCTCAAATCAGCCCAATACTGAAGACTTCCTTTTCATCTCTGCTTTGTCAAGCAATGTACCCTCAGACAGTGATACATGGTTGATTGATAGTGGCGCATCTAGACACATCACCGGCTATCAAGAGCACCTCTCAGATTTAGTGGAAAAAGAGTCTAATCTTCATGTGGTCATATGTGATGATGCTCGCTATTCTGTGAGAGGTTTTGGTACTACTTCCCTTAATTTAGATTCTGGAATTTCTCTTCACCTCAGTGATATTTTGTTTGTGCCTGGAATCAAAAGAAACCTTATCTCCATATCAGCACTAGAAGATAAGGGTTATCAGATTGCATTTTTTGAGGGAAGGGTGCTTGCATGGCCTAAGAAGTCCAGCATCAAATCAGCTCGTGTCATTGGGAATAGGTATGAGAGCCTATATAAGCTTTCATCACGTCCAGTTCAAGTTCTCATTCATGAAGCACCTGAGTCAAGTGAGCTATGGCATAGAAGACTCAGACATCTTCATTTTTGAGCCCTCCCCACACTTGAGAAGATAGTTAAAGGTATGCCTAAACTCAATCATACTCATGATAATACATGCAAAGGTTGTGCTATGGGTAAGAACATCAAGAGTCCATTTCATCAAAGTGAAAGTAGGTCTAAAGAGAAATTAGCTCTTGTGCATTCTGATTTATGTGGACCTATGTCTGTTGCTTCTCCAAGTGGATTCTTGTATCATGTAATCTTTATAGATGACTACTCTAGGAAAACTTGGATTTACTTTCTTAAATCAAAAGAATCTGATGAAGTTCTAAGTAGATTCAAAGAATTTAAAGCTTTAGCTGAAAATCTATTGGGGAAAAGAATTAAAGTTTTTAGGTCTGACAATGGAGGTGAATACACCTCGGGTAGCTTTCATGACTTTTGTGTTGAGGCAGGGATCAAGAGGGAGTTTTGTGTTCCCTACAACCCTCAGCAAAATGGGGTTGCAGAAAGAAAGAACAGATCCATAGTTGAGGCAGCAAAAGCTATGATTCATGATCAGGATCTGCAGACTTTCCTATGGGCCGAAGCATCTAGGACTGTTGTCTACATTCAGAATAGATGCCCTCACCGTGTATTGAAAGATATGACTCCAGAAGAAGCATTTTCAGGGATCAAACCTAATATCGGTCACTTGAGGATCTTTGGGAGTCCAGTATATGTCCATGTACCCAAAAAGAAGAGAACCAAGTTGGAACCTTCTGGCAAAAGAGGCACTCTTGTGGGCTACAGCGAAACATCCAAAGCATTTAGAATTTACGTTCCAGGTCAGAGGTTTATTGAGGTTAGTAGAGATGTCACTTTTGAAGAAAATATTGCACTCAAAAGATCTAAAGGCTCAAGTTTAGAGATTGACAATGAAGTCCATGATAACCCTCAAAACATGGATATTGAGCATGATACTGAGATTCAAAGAGAGTCTATAGAATCTAAAAATCATGATGATCCAAGTGAACCTTTGGATCCTACAGATGGGCCTAGGGACATTACCGTGAGTAAGAAGAGACCTCTCTGGATTCAAGAGGCAGAAAAGTTTGCAGCTCCAAGTGGCACACTTAGAGAAAGAAGGAGACCTCAGAAATTCTCAAACTATGTTGCATTGATGTGCAATCTCATTGAGATTGAACCTTCCAGCGTTGAAGAGGCCATGAATCAACAGACATGGAAGAATGCTATGGATGAAGAATATCAGTCTATCATTAAGAATGATGTTTGGGATATTGAGCCTAGACCCAAAGGTAAGTCTGTTGTATCTTCCAAATGGTTGTTTAAAATTAAACATGCTGCTGATGGAAGTATTGAGAAATACAAAGCTAGATTTGTGGCTCGTGGCTTCTCTTAGAAAGAACGCATAGATTATGAGGAAACCTTTGCCCCTGTTGCTCGATATACTTCCATCAGGACTATCATTGCAATTGCCGTAGCTAAGGGATGGAAGTTGCATCAGATGGATGTAAAGACAACCTTCCTCAATGGTATTATTGAAGAAGAGGTCTACATTGAGCAACCTGAAGGCTATGTGATCCATAAGAAAGAATCTCATGTATGTAGATTGAAGAAAGCATTATATGGCCTTAAGCAAGCCCCCCGTGCTTGGTATGAAAGAATTGATAAGTATTTGATAAGCCTAGGATTCTGTAAGAATGATGTTGATCCTAACCTTTACTTCAAGGTATTCAATGGTGAAATGTTGATTTTGGTTTTATATGTTGACGACCTATTCCTAACTGGAGAAGATCATCTCATTCTTAGATGTAAGGAAGAACTGACTTCAGAATTTGAAATGAAAGATCTAGGTCTCATGCATTTCTTTCTAGGGTTAGAAGTATGGCAAAGACCCAATGAAATTATTCTAAGTCAAGGAAAATATACCATTGATATTTTGAAGAGATTTGGAATGCTAGATTGTAAACCTATGCCTACTCCTATGGAAACTAACTTAAAGAAGTTGAGTGAATCTGCAGCTAGATCTGATCTTGTGAATCCCACTGAATATAGGCAGTTGATTGGATCCTTGATGTATCTAGTTAACACTAGACCTGGCATTTGCTATGCAGTGAGTGCCCTCAGCCAGTTTATGTGCGAACCAAGGTAGATTCATCTTGTTGCAGCCAAGCATATCTTGAGATATTTGCGTGGTACAGTTGGATATGGATTGAAGTACTCTTCCAACATAGTCATTACCTTGGAAGGCTATTCTGATTCTGATTGGGCAGGAAGTGTCACTGATAGAATGAGCACTTCTAGAGTTTGCTTCAGCTTGGGATCCACCATGATATCCTGGCGCAGCAGAAAATAGTCTTCAGTAGCATTGAGTACTGCTGAAGTAGAATATATTGTAGCCTGTGTGGCATCTCGAGAAGCAGTGTGGCTTTGAAAACTCCTTGCAGGCTTGTTTGGATAACCCTGGGAGCCTACAGTTATTCACAGTGATAATCAGAGCTATGTGAAGCTCTCTGCCAATCTTGTGTTTCATGACAGATCAAAGCATGTGGAAACTCAGTATCACTATATCCGGGATATGGTGCAAAGGAATGCTATTCAGCTGAAGTACATCAGCACTGATGAGCAAATAGCAGATGTTCTCACCAAACCCCTTGCTCAAGTGAAGCTTGCATATTTTCGAGACAAGCTTGGAGTTGTGGAGAACAAAGCTCTAGCTGAGAGGGAGACTCAGCATCAGTGATACATTACACTGTATCTTCCACCCTCTGCGAGTAGGCATGGTGGATCCATCCTCTGCGAGTAGGCATGATGGTAATGCACTCTTCTCTGGGAGAAGTTTGAGGTGAAAGCCCTCTTCCATCCTCTGCGAGTAGGCATGATGGTAATGCACTCTTCTCTGGGAGAAGTTTGAGATGAAAGCCCTCTTCCATCCTCTGCGAGTAGGCATGATGGTAATGCACTCTTCTCTGTGAAAGCCCTCTTCCACCCTCTGTGAGTAGGCATGGCAAATCCACCCTCTGCAAGAAGGTATGGTGGATATCATGGGAGAAATTTCATGATAAGCTTGTTCACCCTCTGGGAGTATCTATGGTAAACATCATGTGGAGATGACAATAAGCACTTATGTTTTTTTTCTTTGTCCATGGAAGTAGCCATGGTGATAGTCACTATGTGATTTGATCCTTATAAAGGAATCCTCCCTAGCTAAGAGGAAGTGTTGATTTTGGTAGCTAGGCCGGATCCCTTTCCAAGACCGACCTAGTTATAAAATGTTGAATGGCCTATCAACCTTATCATTTTGAATCTCAGATTTAAGGCTGGCCCTATCTGGGCAAATTCATTCGATGTATCTTGAAATTACAAATAGGTCTGGACCTATTTCAATTGTAACGTATATGTAATTGGCACCAAAATTGATCGTGCAATCTCATATAAATGAAGAGCGACTGGCAGTCACAATACATAGCATTCACACAGCATTCACTGACCCCGAATTCTGATTAGTGAAAATTCTCCATCGGCATTCATCTGCGATAGTTCTAAGTGCCTCGCCGATCATTGAACCATTTGACAGGTTCAATGGTTCAACGCTTTCACTGGTTCAAAGGTGGATCGAGCTCATTGAGCTCCTAAGGCTCAAAGGATTCGGCGGCTCAAGGTTGAACCATTTGATAGGTTCAACGATTCAGTTCAACTGTTTGGTTCAATGGTTTGGTTCAATGGATTGGTTCAATGGTTCGGTTCAATAGTTCGACGAGCTCATAGGTTTGGTGACTCAGTAAGTTCTGCAGACAGTTGAACCGGTTCAGTGAACCGGTTCATTGGTTCAATTAGTTCACCGGTTCAATCACTTCATTGGTTCAACCATTCAATGGTTCATTGATTATTGACTGCCGAATCTCTGTGTTACTGTGCGACTACGCTGATGTGCAGCAGCTTCATTCTGACCAGTTTGAACCAGGTTCAAACGAGTTGTAATTTTTGATATCTATGTTTCATGCCCTCAGCCGGGTGAAGCTGTAATTCATTTCTGCTCATAATATAAATTGAATCTGAGATTTTCTTGCTGGGTTTTTCACCTCCAAGAGGGAGGTTTTCCTAGGGTATATGCGTGTGTTGTGTGCATTTGTGTCTTATTGTTCTTACTGTCAATCTGATTATTAAAATTTAACACATCCGGTATCTTAAGAACACTGTCTGTCATGACTGTCACACTAGAAAGATTGCTTGCGGACCTCCAAACCATGAACCACTTGATTTGATGACACACACGAACTTCCCAAACATGTCTCTAGATCCGCAGATCATAGTGTTTCATTTGTAGAGCAATCGGGACCAATTTCCTGTCACTCTGTCTCTTCTGAACACTACAAAACCCAGTTCTACTCAGATGGCCATAACTTCTTCAAAGCTTTATGCGTACCTCTCAAATCTTAACTGGAGATACTTCAGACAATCCTCTACACAACCATGTGGTCTGCGTACTTAGATCTTCATTAATTTTCTCAATACCCTCAACATTTCAATCTTCTAACCAGGCAATAAAATAGGATACAGTTGACATCAATGACAACACTGCTTAGGCACCTATTTGCAATAGAGTGCATGGGTATTCTGGTCTGCATTTCTCTGCAAGTGATTGTATTAGTATGTGGTTTTGAGGTAGTATGGATAGGTGTCAGAAGAATACAGTTGATGAGTTACAAAGTGTGAAGTGATCCGGAAGATTGTCTACAAAACTCCAAGTTCCGGTAGTTGGTTTGCCAATACTTCACCAAGGCAGAAGAGTCAGTTCTGAGTTCTACATTTCACCACATAAGGACATCATGATCTACGGTTGGTAAGATATGATCTATGAGGTATGAGGAATGGTTGATGTGATTCTTTGAGTCTCATTTGGTCCGCAGTAAGAATTTTGGTGTGACAAATGATTAGGTCAAGCATGTTCTTAAGAGACAAGCCGACAGGCATGTTAGATCTTTATGCAGAGAAGATATATTGTCTAAACTATCAATCTAAGTGGTTCAATGATAGGTGCCAACCTATATAAAGATTATTTCATGTTTGTTTGGGTCCACATTGTTGTTTGTACACATGATCAAGCCGACAAGGCAAGATACATTATATACACATTTCATGTCTGGCTTGCCGACCTGATTATAAAATGAATCTTGTTGCGGATATAAATACTTGATGGATTGTGATGTTGATGTGAGTGTGGGGAATAATGTGTGAATTCAAAGTGTGAAGGATTATAAGTAGAGTACAATACAACAAAAGAAAACAAGGGTAGAAATTAGAGTATATGTAGAAGAGCTGAGAAGCAAAGCAGATTAAATGAAGACCTTTGAATCTATATATTGAGCCTTCAAAGGAACTGTATTTTAGCATGTTGTAGATGCACTTGTAGCAGTTCATATCTGGCAGTGAACCATTTCTCTTTCTTTCTTATTCTTCTTCCTCAGTGGACAGTGAGACCACCTACAGTGAACATTTCTTTGGGCAGTAAGCCTTCTTGTAATTCAATATTGTTCTATCATAATATATTGTGAGCTAACACTCACTGTGGTTTTTCCCTTTTTGGGTTTTCCATGTAAAAATCCTAGTGTCTATGTGTTATGTCTTTATGGTTTCTATTCTTATGCTTGTTATGCTATCATGTTATTAATTTTGGAAATTGGATTAATAAACAAGTTAAGAAGTGGTTTTGCGGAATACTGATTCACCCCCCTCTTAGTATTCCTTACTTTCAATAGGACTTAATTTGGGAAATCAGGAACAAATAATGAATCAGAGTTCATTTCCCTTCTAGCAGGTCTAAGACTATGCAAGGAGAAAAATATAAAATGTTATGGTGGAAGGTGATTCTCTAATATGTATTAATGTTATATCCAGTCACAAAGTGAGCAGTAGGAGCCATAAATTATTGCAAATGATCTACATGCATGGAGGGACTTAGAAATTTAACGCAATGGTTGAGGGGGTGCAGTGATGATGGTGGAGAATCCCACAATAAGATTTTTGGAAGCTACCAACACTAAGTGAAATGACCATGCCGTGGGAATCGAGAATTCCTATCTACATATTTCGATGATGGCTGAATGGAATCCAATTTGGCAATGGCTTACAATATGGTTCTTAGTAGAGATCGCCCCTATGACACGAGTGACTTGAGCATTCAAATTTGTAAATTTTTATTGGTGTGGAATGACAACATTGAAAAGGCTTTGAAGGTGGTTATCAACACCTAGGCCATCACTGAAGAACATGTCCATGAAAATGTACTCTTGTGGAGGTTTGTGGTAGAATTCACACTCGTATTGGGGCACAAAGGATGGACTAAACTTGTAGCAAGGAATCTTGTTGTTCCCATCTACAAAAGGCGGCCATCAATGTTGTTTCTTCGATCAACAAAAACCCAAAAACTAGGTGCTGGGGGGCGTCTTTGACATCACAACAACACTAAAAAATGAGGCCATGAAGAAGATGATTACCCTCTTTAGGAAGGTGTGATGAGAGACAATATGGAGACATTTGTATTTTATCTAAGCCACAATCAAGAATTATTGTCTCTTGAGCTTGCAGAAAGGATCACGGGATTGGCAGAAGGCATGTGATATCATGCACAAGGTTTCTAAGTGAAGCATTTGTTTAGGGTTGAGGGTTTACAAGCATGTATACCACCAATAACACACCACTGATTGGGAAAATCAAAGCAATACACAAAATAAACTATGTCGAACTGCTTAAAACCCTAGTTTTTGCTAATGAATACTATGATATTTATGATCCTATAATCTTTGGTAGGCTTACCTCAGAACTTAGATTTTCATGTGAGAATAAGGTAGTAATGCAAATGCAAGATAACCCAAGAAATCCATTACAAATTACTAGTTTCATTGCACCGTGGGTGGTTGGATTGGGATGCCTGATTCTCCCTAAGGCAAAAGGTTTTCCCTTGCCTAGGATTTATCATGGCCTGTGACCAAAATTATGATGAAAATAGAAAAGTAATTGTAAATAAAGATAGCTAGAATGAAATGTTAACCATTACTGTAGTAGAAATTATCAAACTATTAGGGTTTGCAGTCAGAGACTTTGGAAACATCCACATTGACCTAGAAAAGTTAGCTAGTGTTTATGAAGCAATCAGTCTAAATTCCAAAGTTTCTTTTCTCAGAAAAATAACAATGGATGGTTCCATACCCAATGAGAATCAGAAGCCTCCTTATAAAATTGAAAATTTTTAACTATGGGTTCAAGATACTATTTCCATGCTAGCATTTTGCCTTAGATTGGATAGTAATAGGCAAGTGGATGCAAGACTCCTTGAAATGGTATACAATATCCATTTTGTTATTCCCCCTGTTAAATATGGATTTGTAGAGAACATTGTAGAATCCATGTAGAATTAATTTTTAATGATTAAAGGAGGTTCCACTTCCAGTTCCAACACTAAAACCTTTAGGTTCACAACCTACTTGTGTAATTTATTTCTAGTGTAGTTTAGTGGAACATTTGTGGCCAACAAGCTTCAGATTCAACCCTTCATAAATGATGCAGCAAAAAGAGCACTTCCACTACATAATTGGAACCATAAGATAAGGATGCATGATACTCTAAGGAACTACAATCATTTTGTGGACTACTTTTTGGCTCCATTGTATATGTAATTACAAGTACTCCAATGCTTAGATTTCCTGAGTCTTGTAAAGATTCCATTCAAATGGGAATAGAAATACAATTAGCTGACTGGTACTTCATGGAAGAATATACTATGCTAAGATTTTATGGATCGAGAGCCCCACAAATTCCAATACATGTGACAAAGAGAGTTTTTTGTATTGGAATACATACGACAGATGGACAATACATATCAACTGTACTTTGTTAGTCAGCAAAAGAAAAGAATATTTCCTTACTTACCTTTTTCATGTGGAGGGTTCACATTCAAGAGAAAAACATTCACTGTGGCACATCAAATTTTACAAATTTTTAAAATTGAGGTTGACTCTCACTGACAGTATGACCCATGTGATGTGATTAAAGCAAGGCTTCTAGCCAATAAGAACACTGAAAGTAGAATTCAACATCAAAGTAAACCCCTGCTAGAAATATTAAAAAATAAGAATTCTTGGGATGAAGTGAAAAAGTAATGGAAGGAACTGTTGCTGAGAAAGGTATTACTTTTTAATAATTGTCAGCATAAATAATGGCATTGCACCCACAAAAAGTGGTGGAGATGCCAATCAGGAGGTCAAACATTTTTTTAGAAAAGAACTGATCAACCATCTAGTTTAAAGAAAATACTAGAGTCTTTCAGGAAAGCTTGTATAGATGACTTGTGGATACAAACAAAAATAAATGTCTTTTTGTCTATGAGGAAGGATCTAGCTGATCCAAAAACTATTGCAGATTTTGAGGAGATCTCAGAAGATGAAGAGTTTATCAAATTGTGGAATATAGAGCATCCCTCTAAAGCACCTAATCATGAATCTGATGATGATATTGATACGTAAAATCAACCCTTGGATCCCACTAAAGACTATGCATACAAAACTTGGTTTGAGTGATACCACAAAATAAGCATATACTTCAGGGGTAGCCATAGTCAAAAATTTGGGTTATGAAGGTGGTGGTTTGAGGGCCAAAGGATAAAGCAACACTTGGGTGGTAAGATAGGTAAACCCTAAAAGAACTAGTGATTTTTGAGGCATTGGAGCTAATAAACAAGCCTAAAGGCATACAAGGATAGGTAGTACACTTGAATTTGTTGCAACTTCAAATGAAAATCTTGACAGCCAGATATAATCACAAGTACAACTAGTACCACAAGGGTTTTCAGATCTTCAAGATACTCATTTGATTGGTAAAGGAGATGGTTTAGAATCTAGTGCTACTGGTGGTGATGGTATGGGTAGTAGTGCTCAACAAGTGCTACAACAACAAAATACTCAAAAGAGGCCAATACTAGAAAATACTATACATAAACTCAGTGAACAAGGCATTGTAAAGAGGCAAAGGATTATGATAGATCCAAGTCCAACTTCCTCCATTTCCACCTCAATGGAATTATTTCTAGAAGGAACCGGGCTCCTATTGTTAGTGGGACTGGGATAGGAATGGCTAATCCTTAGCCTAAAATAATTACTCCTTCGCCATTCAAGCATTTGATTGTGTTAACAATCATAGGTTTTGACTACAAAGATGAGTTTAACAAGAAAGAAAAAATCTAAAAGACACAAGAAGCAAGTGCTAGAGAGTACTTGTTGTGTCATTGCACAACACACTCCATTTTGCCTTAGCAAAATAGGGACCCAACTTTTTGCTCCTACTTGTGCTTGTTTTCTTGCTTTGGGCGGTTTGACAAAAGGTCAGGTTGAATATATCACCCTTGCACATGCATGTGCATCACAAAAGGGGTCAGATGTCAAAGTTATAATTTACTGTCATAAACCCCATAGTCTTAAAGAGTGCAAAATTCTATGCAGAATTGCCTTTTGGATCACCCTGATATTCGTCAAGGGTAAAAAGTTATGCTAAGTCAAAGTTTGGTCAACCTAAATATTTCCCATAGGGTCATATTTCCAAATGTCAGTCATATTCGCTAAGATGACCCTAACCTACGAAGATCACCCGATCTCTTCATATCCCCGATTCGCGAACGTCAAACTTAGGTACGAGGGTATATACCTATCAAAAACTTCATGCATGTTTCAGAGGGTCATATTTTTGGATATTCGTCATCTTACAAAATATCACCCTTCTGTGAATATCACCTTTTGCAAACATGACCCTGACATCATCAATACACTTGACCCTTGTAGGGTCACATTTCCAAACATCTGTCATATGTCTCAATATGACGATGACATCACCATAACCTGATAATGAAGAAGACCTGAGACTATGATGATGTCATCATGCTCCAACCCGAGAAGGTCATATTCTGAAATATCCCTGACCTTAACAAATATGATGATGACATCATCTTTCTCGAGTAATTGTAAAAGCCCATAAAGTGATAACATCACCCTTACATTCTTGAATGAGGGTGATATTTCCTAGTGCTAAAAGATCTGGATATCGTTAATATCCCCCCATATTAACTTGGATGACCCAAGATACCTAGTCTATCAGCAACCAATCCAATGATGCCACGTGGCAAACCCCAAGGTCATATGAACATGATATATTATCATGATTTATTAACAAGGGTAATGTGACCTGATCTCAATTATTGGTCAAAGGCTAACCCTACTTAAAACCATATCACCCTCATATGTTAGAAGCAGGTTTTGGAGGGTCATATTTTCAAATATCCCTGATCTTCGTAGAGATCACCCTCTGCATTAAATGTGAACCCAATGGTAGGTCGCGCCCTCCAATTTCAAATATAAACCTGGCACTTGTCAAGTATCCACGAATGTCATGCGTTGATCAATGGACTTATACAAAAGTACTAAACGCGCCCTAATTTGTCGTATTGATCAA
This sequence comes from Cunninghamia lanceolata, assembly GCA_027924645.1. Taxonomy (NCBI): domain Eukaryota; kingdom Viridiplantae; phylum Streptophyta; class Pinopsida; order Cupressales; family Cupressaceae; genus Cunninghamia; species Cunninghamia lanceolata. The sequence continues at coordinate 3,727,522 of BSBN01000095.1, read as the reverse complement.
TTAAAAGGTAAATTTTGGGGTTTATTCACATTTACCCTATGTTTAAGAAAAAATTACAAAGCTCTGAAGGTTAAAGCATCGCAGTCACCTACAAATGGAACGGGGCCCGCATCTCGATGGAACGGAGCGGCCAATACAGCGTATTCACATTCATACCGTTATCAGTCATATAGTAAAAGAGGAAAGTGATTATCAGGTAAGTAAAATTGAAACCCTCTCTTTTGTCGTTTACGGTAAATCATGAGGTGAAAATGGTTTTCACTAGGTTAATCAACATGGTGATGCATGAAATAAGTTAGAATAATAGAATTATTGCTATGGAATATATGTGCTCCTTGAACCCTGATCCATACAAACATGTTAGGGTAAGAAATGCATGGCTTTATTGCAGAAGCTAATGGCAATCAGAAGGAATAGGTCTGATACAGAGTTCTTAAAGCCCATGTTCTTACAGCCCGAAGGGGTAGGATTCAGATACGGGATGATAAATGATACACATCAGGGGAATACAGACTTGGATGCATGGACGAGAAGGTTATATAATGGAAGTGGAAACCCTATACTTCAAAGAATATACTCCATAGGGATGTGGAATGCTGGGGGATTTCCATATGCTATGGAAGCTACTGAGCTAGTGGTTGAGTGTGCACGGAACTATAATGCAGAAACCAGAAGAGTGGAGAAGCATGGCAGGGTGTATGTAGATTTCTCAATTAAAGGCATCACCTCTACATTTAATTTGCCTATAGGATCTGATGTGGTCAGATTGAGCCTAAGCAGGTTAGAAAAAGAATACCATTGTAATGAGAAAGAGGCTAGGAGGGTCATGTACCAGTGGAGGTCCAAGAGCAATACCTACAAGGCCTCTACTAAGTTGCCAATATACTTGTTTAAATTTGATTTTGCTGAAGAATATCAATACATGATAGTCATGCTTAGCAGAATGAACGGAAGACAGCATGTCAGAAACTTCAAAAATTGGATGTATGGAATTATCTGGATGGTGGAATACTTAGATGACAAGCCTCTCTGGGCCAAAATCATAAGTGACAGTTTAGATGAGGGAATGAGAAGGCTGGTAGCAAGATGTGCATGTTTCATATGACTTCTTATTTTGTAAATGTTTGTGCCTTTAGGGGTACATTTAATGGGTTACAAACAGTAGGAAGGGTTGGAAACAACCCTGGTGATGTAAACATATGGGAGCACTACCCACAGCTGAGTAGGAGGGAATCCCTCCAAAGTTATAAGATAGTGAATGACTCCTTTTCTATGCATCTGGTTAGAACCATGGAGGAAGATAGAACAAAAAGAATAAGTATGGAAGCCCAAGCTGTTATTTACAAATATGGGGCTTGGTTTATCTAGTTCCCTAAATTTTCATACATGAGAATAGAAGGCTTTGAGGGGCAACCTCTCATGCTGCCTAGATACCCCAATGACAGAGTCATTCTGATGGAATTTGTTAGACATATATCAACCTTAGTAGAGGCTCACATTGAGAATGGAAAGATTCCACCTGTGTTGTTTCCAATTTTCATTGGTTGGTATTTATGCCCTGATAGACAAAGTATCAAGGATACCATCAAAGGATTAAAGCTAATGCACCTGCAGCCATTTTCAATAGCTAGGTCATATGACCCATATGGCAGGATGCAGACATTACTAGGAAAACAAATACATCAAAGGCACCTTGAGGATTATTAGACTGATTGTGATGATGAAGCAGAGGTCAGGAGAAGGACTTATCAGAGGCTCACTCTCAATCAAATCCACACCTTTGATTGCATACCAGTGCCTGTCTAGTTACACAAGGATGATGGAAAGATCATGTCCAGTGAGTATGAGGACAACAAAATATATAATGAAACCATATCAGCTCCTGATTTGACTCAGCCTGAGGTGACTTCATTTGATCAAATAATGCAGAAGGTTATTATAATGTCCCCTTGTCACAAATCAAAATTTCTCTACCTTGTTCACAAATTTCAACTTGCAAAAGAGAACATTAGTACACTAACCCTTTTAAATTTCATTTGTAGTAATAGATATATATATATATATATATATAATTAATTCAATTCACCTAAGAACATTGCTTTCACAACTTCTATGATCAAATATCATTTCATATCTTTAATTTATAATTTTATGATTACTTTCAATACATATTTCTATCACTAATCTTATGATCACTATAATTATAGATATTTCACATGTTCCCTCTTAAGTTCACTATCAACATGTCTTTCATAATTTCTATCATGATATTTCACATTCTCTATCATTAATGTCATGATCTCTATCAACATGCATTTCCATTCTCTATCACTTTCCATGTATTAATTATTAGTTTCATATGAGAGAGATGAGTTGCTACTTGCCACTATCCAACATGGGGCTCTATCTCTATCCTTAGACTCAAGGAGTACCTTTTGTACCCTTGGAGTCAAGGCCTCTATGAGATTCCTTGGTACTAGAGATGCCTTTTGTACCATTGTAGTCAAGGCCACTATATCACAATACTTTGCACTATGGGTACCTTTTGTACCAGCATGTGACAAAGGCCTCTATGTGATAACTATCCTTTGCACTATGGGCACCTTTTGTACCAGCATGTGACAAAGGCCTCTATATATCCATGATTGGCCTCTTAGGCGTTTCAAACTCACTTTCCCATATGCGACTAATAGTCTATCTTATGGCACAAGATATTATATCACTGTTATGACTTATTTCAATTGATTTGCAGCACTTATGGTAATTCATACATTCATCTATAATCACATATTATAGAATTGAATCTTGAGAGATTTAAAAAGCATAATAACATAAAGACATACCTGCTAAGATAAATACTACTCAAATGCAGAGGCTGAATATATAGATATATCAGAGTGCTTTCACTGGATAGGTGTTGGAATTTTCACTTGTTACCTATTGTATAATGAATAACAGTTATATCCACTAAGTGTATTGATCGTGGCTCTCCCTTAGTAGAGATCTTATGAATTGATGCCTTGATGCCTTAATATTTATGTGTTTACACTTCCCCATTGGATTGATATGGCAGAATAAACTGGTTTCAATGATATAACTGTAATGGTCGATGAGAGGGAATGATGGCTTATTGAAATTCTTTATGGTTTACACTATGATATCAAATGGTCGATATCTATTGCTCTTCTTATTATGATTCAAACTCTGATGTCTGTCGATTGCTTTCTATTCTTTTATTTCATTCAATGTGTCATTCATTGATGAGATCTATTGATTGCTTTTAGTGTGTAATGCCTGATGCCATGAAGATCTTCTTCAATTCATTGTTTATATTCCCCTGAAGGGGGTGAATTTTCCAAAATGGGATGCATCTTTCCTTAAATCTTTAATGATGTACATGAATCGCTTGTTTAGTCATGTTGTTGACTTGTATTTAGTATGTAACCTTATTTAAGGTGCTTCTAATCATTTGACCAAGACTACTATTGGATAGTTATATTAATAAATATGAATCATGATCATTGTTTGTAAGAGAACGTAGCCTTTATTATATTTCTCTTAAGGCTAGTCTTTAACTTATCCAATGCCTTATCTTTTAATGATTCTTTCTTAGAGTTGTTATCCCTCTATTATATTTAGTCATAATAACATTTAGTATTTTATAATAATTAATATTTATTTATAATATAACATTTGTGTTTATATTGATATTATTTACCTCATTACATATTTATTACAATATACTGATAATATGCATTATGTTAATATTTAGCATCTATATCTATAATATCAATAAAATATTCATATAATAATATCATTTAACATTAATATTATTTATCAATAATATATATATATATATATATATCATCAAATGGATAAAGCAACTTTATCATCTTTCTGTGACATTCAAATTCTAATTTAAACAATGCCTTAATATTGGAACATGACAGTTATTCAATTGACCCAGAGTTGGGTAAGTGCTGAAATCACTAAGTTGAAGAAGAAGGGTGTGGCCCTTACTGTGGATAACAAGAAGAAAAGACAAGAATTATCTGAAGAAGAATATGATGACTTTCTCATTGAGAAGATGAAATCCAATGGAGAGAGGTAGCCAACTTTAGAAGAAAACCAGCAGGGTAAAAACAAGAAGGCAGCTCAGGTACAACAAGGAGTAATCGTTAGGAGACTCCAACCAAAAGGGGATGTGGCATCTACATCTATAGCTGCATCACCTCATACCCCTGCCAGACAAAAGAAAAAGGTCACAAATCCTACCAGTATGATTAAAGAGGAGGAAGAATAGTTGGATGAAGAACCTCAAGATGATGATTTGTTTATAACAAAGAAGAGGAAAAAGGTGCAGTGGACACCACCCCAAAAGAAACAAAAAATTGCAATGAGAGGAAATGTAAATGTTGATCCTATTATATTGAGGGGTGTAGGTGGTCCAGGGTTTATGAAGAACTTGCAACATGAGGTTCCCATCCCGGATATTATCCAATTTAAAAATGAGAAGGCAAAAGAGGAGAGAGAAGAAAGACATAAGGCAAGGAAAGAGCCACCTCTTCCACTCAATGATACTGTATATTTGTCAGATGATGAGATAGTTAGGGATGTCGTTGCTCAAAGGATGGAGACCCTAGTGGCTAATACAAAGATGACTCCTCATGGAACTCCTATGGTTCAAAAGGAAACTCATCAGGAGCAAATTGAGACAGAAGAAGTTGAAGAAGATGACCCCAAGGATGTAGCCCAACAGATAGGATTAACCAATTTGGTTGATCAGGTCACTAGCTTGGCAGTAATAGACTTGGCATACCAAGGGGATGGAGGTCAAAACACAGATAATGATCTACCTCTGGAGACACAAAAGGTAGAGACTAGTATTCAGAGGGAGGGTGATAAGAAAGTACCTGATCAAGATAAAGGGAAAAGCAATGCACCTCCAGAACAAGAGAAAATAGAAACTAATGTTCAAAAGGAGGGTGATCAGGAGATACCTGACAAGAGAAACAATCAAAATGAAGAGATGCATGCCAATAAGGATAATCAAGATAGTGATCCTACACATGGAGAAAAAACAAGTGAAAAGGAGCTTGGAGAGACTCAAGAACAAAGAGAAATAGACACCTCAAAAGGTGAGGACCAGAGTTTGCTCCAAGATGATGGTCAGCCAAAAGAACAAGAGAATGCGACCAAGGGTGATCCCTTGGATAAAATGGATCAAAATGCACAATCTTCTCATGAAGATCATATGCCACAAGATACCCAAGATCAAAATATTCAGGAACCACATGAGGATAGATTGCAAGAAGAGGTACATGATCAGAATGTACACACATCACATGAATCTCCCCCTTAGTAGGAAATCCCTCAATAGGAAGTTCCCCAAGAAGAGGTCCCTCATGAAAAGGTGCATGAGGAAGAACTGAGGAAGGAGACATCTCCTCTGAGGATGGAACAGAGTATGGAATCATAGGATGCTCATAATAAGCAAAATGACCAACAAGAGGCCAGGAGTGATGTTCCATACTGGCTACAACAAGAAATAAATCTATAGAAGATAGATATGATACCTGAGTTTGATGTATCCACATTATTTTCTGTAAGCATGATGAAGCCTAAAAGAAAGACAAGGCCTACATCTGCAATAAGAAGAGATCCTACCACAGGTAGGAGGACAACCCAAGTAGCCTTACCAATGGCAGATAAAGAAAAGGGAAAAATAGGCCTTGATCAGTTTCAAATAACAAACATTGATTTAGGTTTTGCCAATGAGGATCAGGGAGGTCAAGAAGGCAAAGATATTATTGATTCATTAACACAGAGGGTGAAAAGAGAAAAGGATAAGAACATGAAACATAAAGAGCACATTGCTCAATTACATTCATTCATTAAAGGGTTAATTGACCCTAAACATACACCACTCATTCCAGCTACCCCACTGACTATTATATCTCAAGATGAGATAACCAGGTTGGATCTCATGAAACATAAGGCTCAGCTAGTGGATAATTGGTTTGTTTCTTTTATTTTTAAAGCAGAGAATGTAGTTAAAACCTCCCTAGCAAATTGGAACTCTCTTGGTGATCTGAGGAGTAAAGTAGATAAGTTACAAAATGAGGTGGGAAGAAGGTCTTTCAAGTTGGAGAAACATCTGGACACTTTGCATGAAGTAAAGAGGATAGACATGAAAATAGTTATGGATAATAAAATATTGGATAATAATACTGCACAATTGTTAGGCATTTGGTGTGAAGATACTAGATTTGAATGCGATATCCTGAAAAGATGCAGTAGCAAGCTTAGGGATATAAGTGTTAAACTACACCATCTCATGGCAGAAGAAATGAATACCCTGGAGGCTCTGGAGGAAAAAGTAGAAGGAAAAATAGAAAACCAGGATACTGATTTTGTTGTCCAAGCCTTCCACAACAATTTTAAGCAAGCAACAGAAGACCCTCTTCATCACTTGACAGAGGAGGTGATAAATAAGGCCATGAGAATGAAATCTAAGGTGGAGTCATACAATGAGATGTTAAATAGAAGGAAGAGAAAATGGAATGCTCTTCAGGCACAGTTTCATTCTCACAAGCATGTTGTAGCAAAGGCCAAAGTTTAGGATGGAGGTGAAATAGGAAGAATAGTGCAACTGTATGAATCCATCAGGGCAGCGATCAACATGCATATAAGGCATGACCCTAGAGCTGATGAAGATGATAGTGATGAAGATGAAGAAGAGAATTCAAATGAAGAAGAAGGAGAAGAAGATGAAGATGAAGAAGAAGAGGATAAAGAGTAAGTAAGAGATGCATGATGACAAGGTCATATGCATAACCAGATAAGAAAAGAAATGATAGAACCTTACCAGATGGTTGCCAGCTAGTAACTTGTACCACGTCTACAAGTGTTGACCTAGTAAAAGAGAAGATATTGACCGTGGATTTAGATCGATAAATCTTGATCGTTGATCATTTTGTAACCACCTCCTCTCCTTATTCTATAAAAGGAGATGGAGTGCATTTGGTATGATGATTGGAACTTAATTGAAGTTAGATTGCCGAAGTTGCTCAGGACTAATTTTAAAGCCGATTGCAAATGTACATGTCTTTTGTTTATTTAATGAAATCGAAGACCTGATTACATATCATCGTAAATTTTGAGTAATCTTGTGAATGTCATTTGGATATCTCATTGTGATATGCTGCCTCCCTTGGAGGGCATGTCAATCTGTGGATATTGTTGTCATTCTTTACCTTGAAGTTTACATCAACTATAGCTAGCTGTGGAACATCCTGGTGAACCTATGGTCTAATTTCTTCGCTTTCATGAAAGTATCTGGAATGTATGTGAACCAATAGATGAAGATTCATTAAATTTAGAAAGTATTCTTTCAATTTTCTTTAATTTCATTACAATGCATTAAGCTCAAAATATGCTACTGATTTTTTATTCTCTTTGGGTTATTTGCATATTTGTGTATTTTGAAAGTATTCTTTCAATTTTCTTTAATTTCATTACAATCACCTCCACAATTGCAAATACACTGATAATCATGAGCAAAATACACAAATATGCAAATATCCCAAAGAGAATAAAAAATCAGTAGCATATTTTGAGCTTAATGCGTGTAATATTGAAAATATCATGTAAATATCAACTAATAAACACATTATTTGAGTAGATTCATAGTGTAAAAGTGAGAATAACCAAATTACATGTGCTTTATCCCATGCAAGGACTAAATCCAAAGTCCTGAAGGCTTTCACTCTCACTCGCTTATCAAACTAGCGTTTGACAACATCTTGATGTTTGGAAAATTAATTAATTGGCCTATCTCTTTTCTCTTCTAAGTGCGTGAGCTGAAGTAATCTGACTTCTTGATTGTTATCTATCCCTAGATATTCTTGTGCAAATTGTAAAGTGGGGGTCTTTAAGTTGATAGGTAGGATAGGATCCACCCCATACACCAATTGATAGGGCGAGTTTCCTAAAGAAATCTTCATTCTAGTTCTGTCTACCCATAGGGCATACTTCAATAGGGTGTTCCATTCTCTAGGGTTCTTCTATATCAGTTTCTTTATGATGTTCAATAAGTTTTTATTGGTTGAATCTACTAAGCCATTCCCTTGAGGATAATAATTAGAGGAAAATTTCAAAGTAATCCCATGATCAAAAGCCCAACTTGATAACTTTAATGATGCAAAGGCAGGTCCATTGTCACATACCAAAGCATAAGGAACTTCATACCTAGTCACTATGTTGCTTTCCAGAAAATTAATTACATCTTCTGCATTGCACGTCTTACTGTTGACTACTTTGGTCCATCTAGTGCAATAATTAGTGATGGTCAAGACATACCTATGGCCCGAAGATGATGGAGGATTGATGGGTCCTATGAAATCCATGACCCATTAAGCAAATGGGTGGATCTCCATCATTGGCTGCAAGGGTTGAGCAACATATTTTTCTCAGCTAGCAGCAACTTGACAAGTATGGCAATGCTTAATATGCTCAGCAGTGTCTTTAAAAATGGTAGGCTAGTAATATCCTGCTCTCAGGATGGCATGTGCAGTGGCTAGATGGGATCCATGTGCAATTCCAAAATTATCATGCAACTCAGCCAACACCTTATCAACTTCTTGTTTGTCTAGGAATCTGATATATATTCCTTCATAGTTCCTTTTGAAAAGGACTCATCCTTTAATCATATACTTCTGTGATCTTATCTTCAAAGCTCTTCTCTGTGAAGCTTGCATTTTTTATGGGCATCTTCCAGTGATCAGGATATGCCTGATGTTAGAATACCATTCTTCATTTTCTCCAGTGTTCACCACATATAGTTGGCTCATGATATTAGGATCAGTTTTTGATATCATCTAGCTTAGGGCTTGTCCCCTTACCAGCTTCATAGGTGTTATATCCATATCATACTCTTGGAGCATAGTTATCAATTTGGCTCTCTTTTCACTAGGTTCACTTTGCATTAGGAGCAATCTTCACTACTACATCTGGTACTACACCAATTATCTTGCTTCTTAATATATAATGTCTAAATTTCTTAACTTCTTTAATTAGAGCAAGGGCTTGTCTCTCAACATCCATATATCTAAGCTATGCATCCTTGAATGGGTAGCTCATAAAAGCTATATGTTTCTCTTCTTTGTCTTCATTTCTTTGTGTCAGTACTCCTACACTTGTATTCTCTGAAGCAAATGAATAGATGTAGAAATCTCTTGTCTAATCCAGACTAATCAAAATAGGGGCATCAGATATGGCTTTCTTGATGTCCTCAAATGATGCTCTTGCTTCAGGACTCCATTCAATTTTAGCATCTTTCTTGAGCATTGCATTAAGTGGCCTAACAATCTCTGCAAACCTAGTAATGAACTTTCTAACAAAATTTATCTTACCAAAGTAGGATTTAAGCTCTTTCTTACTTCCAGGAAATTGCAGCTTCATGATATATTCTACCCTATCAGGGTCAATGATGATCCCATTTTTGTTGTCAGATGGCCTAGCAGTTTACCTGTGGTCACTCCAAATATGTACTTCTTTGGATTTAGTGAGATGCCATATTGTTCACACTTCTTGAGTACCCTCCTGAGGTCTTCTATATGATTCCCCTTTTCCTTTGAAAAAATAGTCAAGTCATCCATGTAAATGACTATGCATTTACCAATTAAGCCTTTGAAAGCTATATCCATTGCACGTTGAAAGGTAGCTCCAGCATTGATTAATCCAAAAGGCATGCACCTGTAGGCAAATATTCCCCACTTTGTGGTGAATACAATTTTCAACCTATCTATTTTATCTACCATTACTTGGTTATACCCTCAGAAACCATCTAAGAATGACATCATCTGAGCACCATTTACTATCTATAAGACTTCATCTAGTGAAGGTAAAGGATAGTTGTCCTTTTTAGAAGCTCTGTTTAAGTTTTTGAAGTCTACACATAGCCAAATGTCACCATTTTTCTTTCTTACAGGGACCAAATTTGCTACCCAAATTGAATGCCTCATAGGAAATATGATTCTGGTATTGAGAAACTTCTTAACTTCTTCAAAAATAATGGGCTCTAACAAAGCATTAACAAGTCTCTACTTTTGTCTAAAAGGTTTAGCGTCTAGCTTCTGAAAAGAAGCTAGGTGTGTGGAAATCACTTCCTACACTAATCTAATGAGGGGAGGAGAGTGCAAATTCAAATTTATCCTAACTATTATAGAAACATTAAACCATTAACATGAGATATTGTAGAAAACACATAACAGAGAAGGTGAGACAGAAGAAGAGAGACACAAGATATACATGGGGAAAATCCTTATCATGTGAAAAACCCCACACTCTAAAACCTGCACAATGTATTATCAAAACAAAGAATGTTTACAACACACTTGTAATTCAAGCTCTTAGGAGTCTTTGACACTTGTATCTAGAGACAAACTGGTAGCATAACAGTACCTGTCAAACCTGTAATACATCTCCTTATCCAAGCACCTATTTATATAGAATATACAAGGCAATATTGGTCCAAACTTGGAATGGGCGTCCAACTTGGCCTCATGGCCCAAAACCCATGCCTAAGGACACTTGGTAAACATTGTAGAATGTACTTGACACTTGTCCACATCTCCCATCCCAAAGAGGTCACCTATTTCCAAAATGGGCTATGATAGATGCTCTTACGACTGTCATAGAATCTGTCATAGTGGTTACAACTTACAATTGTAAGAGAATCTATCATACACAGGCTATAAATAGCATATTCTCTTACAACATGTCATAGTCCACCTTGGGGCACCCAAATATGCCTTTTTCAAAGATGCTTTATGACACATGTCTTCACCTGTCTTACAAGCTTCTATTTCTGACTCTTACATGTCATAGATTCTGTCATAGGAATCCGTCATAACCGTTTCAGTCAATATTCCCTTACACAACATCCAAGATGCTGACACATGGAAAAATGCTCCTACCACAAAGTGGGACACCTATCTCCTCATGTGAGGACAAAATTACAAGTTGTCATATTCCATGTAGGATGACACATCACCGTGCCACATCCCACAATATGACAATATGGAATTTACAATTAATTTACAACATAGGCAATGAATTAATAAGTACAAACATAAATAATGCAAGGAATTACCAAGGTTGAGACATCTTAATTCCCAACATTCTCCCACTTGTCAAACACCTTGTAAGAGCCAATAGACCAACAGGATTTAACTGCTATAGGCCGAGAGGCCCATAGACTCTGAACACCATCTGAACTTCTTTATCCCCACTAGCTTCATCAATGCATCTGCAACATTCTTCAAAGTATCTACCTTCTCCAAATTTAGCTTTCCATCCTCAACCATGTCTCGCACGAAGTGAAACTGAGCATCAATGTGCTTTGTTCTAGCATTGAAAGTAGGATTCTTCGCAAGGCAAATTACACTTTGACTGTCACAACTGATCATAATTTGACCTGCATCAACACCAATATCGGAACACAATCTCTTAAGCCAAATGGCTTCCTTACAAGCATGAGTTGCAGCCATGTACTCAGCTTCTATAGTGGACAAAGCAACCATAGGTTGTTGCCTACTCATCCAACTAATCGCACCACCAAACAGTGTAAATACATAAGCACTGGTGGATCTCCTGTTGTCAATGTCACCTGCCCAATCAGAATCCACAAATCCATGAATACTAACTGAATGTAGAGGTCCTATAGCCTTTCCATGATAGCAAATGGAATACTTGGAAGTACTCCTCAAATATCTGAACACTCGCTTAACTGCATCCCAATGTACCCGTCTAGGATTAGCCATAAACCGACTAAGGACTCCCACTGCTTAGGCAATGTTTGGTCTTGTGTAGACCATAGCATACATCAAACTGCCAACAACACTAGCATAAGGTACTCTGCTCATGTCCTCCACCTCACTAGGAGATTTCAGACAATCATTAACAAACAACTTTGTCCCCAATGAAACAAGAACATTCACCGGTCTATAATCTGCCATGCTAAACCTGTCCAACACGGTCTTCACATACTTACTCTGGCTTAACTAAAGTTTTCTATTAGTTCTATCTCTTCTGATTTCCATTCCAAGAATGTACCTGGCTGCCCCTAAATCTTTCATTTCAAACTGTGCTACTAATTGATACTTAAAATTAGAAATCATATTCTTACTCTTCCCAATGAGTAACATATCATCAACATATAATGCAACAATGAGAATACGATCACCATCAAACTTACAATACACACAGTGATCCAATTTCGATCTCAAATAACCAATTGACAACACAAAGGCATCAAACTTCAAGTACCACATCCTAGGAGACTGCTTCAAACCATACAAAGACTTCTTAATCTTGCAAACCAAATTTTCTTTACCTTTCTCTATGTAATGCTCTAGCTGTGACATGTAGATTTCTTCCTCCAAATCACCATGAAGGAAAGTTGTCTTCACATCCATCTATTCTATCTCTAAATCATAAGCAGTTGTAAGAGATAACAGAAATCTAATGGATATCAGCTTTGCAACAGGAGAGAAAATTTCACCATAATCAATTCCCTCCACTTGTGAGTACCCCTTCACAACCAATCTAACCTTGTACTTTTCAACACTACCATCTGCACCGAATTTCTTCTTGAACATCCATTTATAACCAACGAGTTTTCGTCCATCAGGCAAAGGCACCAAGACCCATGTTTTGTTCTTTTCCAAAGAAGCCATCTCATCTTCCAGGAACCTGATCTTTCATGCCCATAGCCTCTTTCACAGTTCTATGCTCATCAGTGTTAGAAAGTAAAGCAAAAGCACAACTAGAATCAAGTAATGAATAACCAAACCTATCAAGTTGCTTTCTTGTTCGTGTAGACCTCCTCAATGGCTAAGGTTGAGGTTTAGGTTCTGCTTCTTCTTCTTCACTTCCAGAGCTACTAGAGCTCTCCTCATCATCAAGCCTCATAGGGTCTGTCGGTTCAGTCTTCTCAGGGGTAGAAGGAAACTAAACCACATCTTCTTTCTCTTCTGACTGTTTTGGCTATAGAACAACAAAAGAGGGTGTTAGCTCTCTGAAAATAACACTTCTACTATATAACACTTTCTCAGTCACAGGATCCCAAAGCTTGTATCCTTTCACACCAACACCATAGCCAATGAAGATACATTTAACAGCCTTATTCTCCAACTTAGACTGTTTCTCCCTAGGCACATGTGCATATGCCTCACAACCAAAAATACGAAGATGCCTTACTGAAGGCTTCTTACTAGACCACACCTCCATAGGTGTTTTGCCAACAAGAGATGATGTAGGAGATCTGTTTACCAGATAGCAAGCAGTGGCAACAGCTTCAGCCCAAAACTTTTGTTCGAGGCTTGCTCCACTAAGCATACTCCTAGCCTTCTCCATCAGTGTCTTGTTCATCCTCTCTGCAACTCCATTTTATTGTGGGGTGTATGGAGTTGTCTTATGTCTTTCAGTCCCTTGCTCTTTACAGAACTTATCGAACTCTACCGAACAAAACTCACCACTGTTGTTAGTTCTCAAACACTTAATCTCTTTACAAGTCTGATTTTCAGCAAAGGCTTTAAACTCCTTAAACCAACTTAAGACTTCAATCTTGCTTCTGATAAAATAAGCCCATGTCCTTCTACTGTAATCATCTATGAAAGATACAAAATATATATATTTTGATAATGAAGGAACATTTACAGGACTAAACACATCAGAATGAATAAGATCCAATACACCAGAAGACTTGTGAGAACTAGAGTAAAACTGAACACGGTTTTGCTTTCCATAAATGCAATGTTCGCAAAAGTCAAACTCGAGATTACAATCATTTAACCCCTCAACAAGGTTTTTATTTTTCAGGGTACATAGACCCTTCTTAGCAATGTGGCCATATCTCAAATGTCATAACATAGTCTTTTCAATAGTAAGCTTAGCTTCCAAAGCATGTGCACAACCATCAGAACCGGTTACAACAAATTTCTTCACTACATGCTCAGATGGTGGGGATGCAGTGACAGCAGCTTGTTTCCTTGAGTTAGAAGAACTATTGCACTATGAAGTGCATGCCTCCAGCTGAAATAGAGTACCCCTCCAAGTACCCCTCGCAAGCACCATAGATCCTCTTGTCATCTTGCATCCATCCTTCGAAAAGACAACCTGCACACCTACATCACTCAACATACTTACAAAAAGTAGGTTCCATGCAACACCTGGACTGTGCATAACTCCAGTGATCCCCTTCACTCATCCATTAGGGAATCGGATTGAGACTCTTCCACGACCAACAATCTTTAGATGAGAGTCATCACCAAGCTACACCCTTCCACCATCGAACTCTTCATATTTTGTGAACTAGTCTTGATGCGAGGTCATGTGGAATGATGCACCAGAATCAATGAGCCACACATCATCAGATTCATGGGTGGCTAGGGCTGCGATGAATGCATCACCATCATCTTGTGACTTGTCAGAATCTGAATCAGGAGCTTTCTTCTTCTTTTTCTTCTGCTCTTTGCATTCCTTTTAGAAATGCCCAGTTTTACCATAGTTCCAACAAAGAGCCTTGGACTTTCCAGAAGATTTGGATCTCCCATGGGATTTGGATCTACCCTTCTCATCTTTCTTGTCTTTCTTCTTCCCTTTCTCCTTGGGTCTTCCACGAACTGCAAGAGCCTCTTTGGCTGATTCAGATGTCTTACTCCGCATTTCTTCAGATAACATCAAGGACACCACATCTTCCATCTTGAAGGTGGTAGTGGTGCTTCCAAGAGCCATTACAAGATGATCCCACAAATTTGGCAAAGAACAAAATAGGGTCATGCAATGATCCTCCTCCTCCATTTTGACACCCACAAATGTCAATTGTGCAATGATCATGTTGAAAGCATTCATGTGATTTGCAACAGATCCTCTGTCTTCCATCTTCAGAGCAAACAACTTCTTTTTTAGGAAGAGTTTGTTCACCAAGGACTTGGCCTAATAAACATCTCCCAACTTCTTCCGAAGATCCTTCGTTGTCTTCTCCTCATGGATGTTCAACAAAATAGAGTCAGCCAAACAAAGTCTAATGAGACCCTTAGCCTTCTGATCTTTAAGATCCCAATCAACTTGTTGCATTTTTGCAGGTTTTATACCAGATACCATTTCCCATAGGTCACGGTCAACAAGTAGGTCCTCCATCTTCAATTTCAACAACTCAAAATTAGTGCCTTTGAATTTCTCAACCTATAAACTTTCAGATGTGATTTCCATCTCCTTGCTGCAATAAGATACATAATACTCTACACAAGACTCCCACTCAACCTAAGATTAGCTCCAAAAACCCCTACCTAGTAGCTAGAACCAAAAACTAGCCAGGCTCTGATACCAACTGAAAGGAAGCTAGGTGTGTAGAAATTGCTTCCTACACTAATCTAATGAGGGGAGGAGAGTGCAAATTCAAATTTATCCTAACTATTACAGCAACATTAAACCATTAACATGAGATATTGTAGCAAATACATAACAGAGAAGGTGAGATAGAAGAAGAGAGACACAAGATGTACGTGGGGAAAACCCTTATCGGGTGAAAAACCCCACACTCCAAAACCTGCACAATGTATTATCAAAACAAAGAATGTTTACAACACACTTGCAATGCAATCTCTCAGGAGTCTTTGACACTCATATCTGGAGACAAATTGGCAGCATAACAGTACCTATCAAACCTATAATACATCTCCTCATCCAAGCACCTGTTTATATAGAATATACAAGGCAATATTGGTCCAAACTTGGAATGGGTGTCCAACTTGGCCTCATGGCCCAAAACCCATGCCTAAGGATACTTGGTCAACATTGTAGAATGTTCCTGACACTTGTCCACAACTCCCATCCCAAAGAGGTCACCTATTTCAAAAATGGGCTATGACAGATGCTCTTACGACACTTACGATTGTCATAGAATCTGTCATAGCGGTTACAACTTACAGATGTAAGAGAATCTATCATACACAGGCTATAAATAGCATATTCTCTTACAACATGTCATAGTCCACCTTGGGGTGCCCAAAGATACTTCATGACACATGTCTTCACCTGTCTTACAAGCTTCTGTTTCTGACTCTTACATGTCATAGATTCTGTCATAGCCGTTTTGGTCAATATTCCCTTACACAACATCCAAGATGCCGACACATAGAAAAATGCTCCTACCACAAAGTGGGATGCCTATCGCCTCATGTGAGGACAAAATTACAAGTTGTCATCTTCCATGTAGGATGACACATCACCATGCCACATCCCACAATGTGCAAATATGGAATTTACAATTAATTTACAACATAGGCAATGAATTAATAAATACAAACATAAATAATGCAAGGAATTACCAAGGTTGAGACACCTTAATTCCCAACAGCTTCAGTGGTATAGTGTGGGTAATGATTGAGGTATCATAAGTCTTCAACTCATCATAGGTCCAAGTGATAACATGGATGTAATCTTTAAGTGCTTGAGTTATTCCTGCCATTTCTTCTTCTGTATAGACTTTTCCAATTAGGACATTTTTTACTTCTTCATTTTGTCCTATATTGATTAGTGAATATTCTCCTCCATCAGTCTTTGGCATATCTTTCTGTTTCAGCATATTATGCAGATCAAATGCTCTTTCTAACTCTATCATACCTTTGGGGATCTTGTTACTAGGAAGATCCATGATCTCCTCTTCTTCCCAGATATGATCTTCAACATTCCTTTCATCTATGATCTGAGTGTCAAATACATCTCTATTTGATATGAAGTCTAAAATTTGTTAATTATCATCAAATACTTGGAGATTAGTAACATTATTCAGTATGGAAGACACTGATACCAATTCAACTGAGAACCTCTTCAAACTAGAAATGGCCAGCAGCTCCAATGTGCTAGTAGCCTATGCCAAGGCATCTGCCTTGTGATTCTGCTCTCTAGGTACATGGGTGATGTTGAATGCATCAAATTCTTCTATCAAATCCCACACTCTATGTCTATAATTAGATAATTTGTTGTAATTGCAAGAGTATATATTCCTTACTTGTCTTACCACTAATTATGAGTCTCCATTGACATGCATAACCTTCACTCTTTTCTTCAGAGAAAATAACAACCCATGAATTAAAGCTTCATACTCTGTCACATTATTGGTACATGGGAATTGTAATCTATATTCTGCTAGGTAGGATTTTCCTGTTGGATCAAAAAGGTCTATCCCTACTCCAGCTCCTTGTTTTGATTTTGATCCATCAAACCTGAGGATCCATGGTTTATCTTTAGTTAAAGGATTATCAGGGCCTTCTCTTTTCTTTTTGGCTCTGGTAGCTGCACCACCTAATATCCATTTTAACTTTTGTGACTCATTCTTTTTCACTTTTATTTTCTCTAACCAATGTGAAGCTGATACTTCTTTACTCTCTTTATTTGTAATACCTTGAACAGCAGCATCTGTTTGTACTTTGATATCTTTCTTTTCATCTTTAATAATTCTTTTGCTATTAGACAACCGATCCTTTGAATAAAGCATCTTCTTCTTCAAAATGTGCAAGCATATCAAGCAAGTAGTCTCCAAATGTGGTGCTTCATGTAACCTGCACCAACCTTCAATTAAAGCATTATGTGGAGAAGTATTCTGCAACATCATCCTATGAATCTGTTTTGATAGAAATTCCTCAAACTTGGTTAAGTTGCTTCCTTTATCCTCATCAGATATTTCATAATCAGACTCAATCAAACAATCAGTCTCTGGGGTGATGTTACTTTCATTTCTAGCAATATCTTCAATGTTCATCAGGACCTCCTCTGAATTATGGGTGTAACTCTCATCCTGATATGTATCTTTTTTTGTTCCTACAGATGACAAACAGGAATCAGTATCATTATAATTATCTATATGACTTACCTCAAGTGATGACAATCCTTCTTCACTACATGCTTTTTCCAGCTCCATCATATCTAGGAAAGCATCACAGGTTTTTTCAGAATGTGCATCATGCAACCTACACCATCCCTCAATTAGAATGTCTTCATTAGATATCTTCAGCATTTGACAACGTTGCATTTCTCTTGATAAATGCAATTCAAAGTTCCTGAAATGATCCACTTCATCACCGTCACTAGAACTATGATTGGACTCTATAATCACCTTGTCATCTTGATGATCATCTTCATGTACATGAATATTATACATAAGAATTTCTTCTAGCTTAACTATTTGGGGTCTGATGGTGTAAACTCTTGGTTCAACATCCACATACATCATCTCGTTTG
Organism: Cunninghamia lanceolata; assembly: GCA_027924645.1. NCBI lineage: Eukaryota > Viridiplantae > Streptophyta > Pinopsida > Cupressales > Cupressaceae > Cunninghamia > Cunninghamia lanceolata. Next base: position 3,709,216 of record BSBN01000095.1, on the reverse strand, counting down.
TGTTATTATACTCAGTGATCATGTGTTTCATTTGAGGTTCAGCATCTATCCTAATTTGATTGGGGATCTCTTTCCAAGGTAGCCACATGTGGCTGAAATCTATGGACATATATCCATTAAGCGTTTTGGACCAATCCCTGCTAAGCAACATTCCATATGTATCAGGGATATCTACCACTTGGATATCAATGTAATATTGAATCCTGGGATCTGATGCTAGTTGCATGTGAATGTGAGTTAACTCTCCCACAACACTCACTTTAGTCTTGTCTAATTGTATCGCCTTCTTGAGTGACTTAGCAAGATGTAACCCTAAGGCATTACAGATGGACAATGGCATTACATTAGTAGATGCACCTAAATCCACTAAACAATTATGTAGGTTCTTACCAAACATCCTTAAGGAAAGGAGAAATGGAGGTGACTCGATCTTATCCCTATAAAGGGTCATGTGTGAAGTTTCAGTAGCTTGAACAGTAGCTGGGGCTTTGTGCTTGACATTATTGTCTTTAGTTGCGTGATCCTTACTCAAAATCTGACTTGGATTAGGAGGATGACTGTCTTCTTTTGGTGCAGGGTCATCTAAGGATCTCATGAAATCTTTCTTAATAGCTGGAGTTTTGAGTAGTTCTGAAAATGATAAGCTAATTTTGACTCTTCTCATCTCCTCTACTAAATAATTGACCAACTTATTAGATTTAAGAGGTTGATTACTAGCTTTTGACACTGCATTTTGTGGGGCAAAGTACTAGGCATTAACCTTACGAAGACCAGGGTTATTACTTGCCTTTGGATCAGGAGGATTGTTGAAATTTTCCTCTAATTATTATCCTCAAGGGAATGGCTTAGCAGAGTCAACCAATAAAAACTTATTGAACATCATAAAGAAACTGATGGAGAAGAACCCTAGAGAATGGAACACCCTATTGAAGTATGCCCTATGGGTAGACAGAGTTCTAGAATGAAGTTTGCTTTAGGAAACTCACCCTATCAATTGGTGTATGGGGTGGATCCTATCCTGCCTGTCAACTTAAAGATCCCCACTTTACAATTTGTACAAGAATATCTAGGGATAGATAACAAACAAGAAGTTAGATTACTTCAGCTCATGCACTTAGAAGAGAAAAGAGATAGGGCAATTGATCAATTTGCCAAACATCAGGCTGTTGTCAAATGCTGGTTTGATAAGAGAGCCAGAGTGAAAGCCTTCAGGATTTTGGATTTAGTCCTTGCATGGGATAAAGCACATGAGAAGAAAGGTGACCATGGAAAATTTGACAAACTTTGGATAGGTCCCTTCCAAATCTCAGAGATCCTAGGAGACAGTACTTACAGACTTAAGACTTTAACCGGTGAGGATGTCCCATTACTAGTCAATGGGCAGTTCCTCAAACATTACTTCCAAGCCTAAAACAGGGTTATGTAAGTCATTTGTATTATATTGTACATGTTGTATAGTTGTTTGTATAGTTCTATTTTGTGTGTTTGCTTGTTTGTTTTTTGTTGTAGAGTCTTTGTTTTGGTTAGTCAAGATGATGCACCTTACCACCCTTAGAAACCAACAAAATTGTTAGGATTCAAGTAATGAGAACAAAATCCTGCATAGGTTATGACTCATTTTGAGAAGTATCCCTGATCAGGTCTGTGATATCCTTTTCATCAGTGATGCCTTTTGTTGATCAAGGAGATTTTCACGACGACTCACCTAACAGCCTTGAGTTTGTTGAACATGTTAGTATAGGTGTTAAGTGAAAAATCTAAAAGGTCACCCTTGCTACCAATACAATCCTCAACCTAAAGCAGCAAGTGACCACACCTTACACATCAAACTTACATGATGATATCTTATGAATTTGCATATATAAAGAAAAGAGATGAATATTGGAAATCCAAAAGGATAAAGAAAATTAGGTCATCTAAGTAACTCTACCAGGGCTATAGACACCTGTTGGAAGTGGGGCTCTACTTAGGGGGATTGTAAAGATAACCTTGTTGGGGCTATGGACGCTTGTTGGCAGCAAGGCTCTATCCCAGTTGGTTATGAGCAATGAACCCAAAACATGTAGCTTAACACTAGTTACTTATGTTTTCAACTTACTTTCAAGATGAGGATAATTAATCATATGCACACACCTGATCCCTTATCAGCATTGTTGCGCTGATGAACCTGATATCATTCAGAAAGGTCATGATACTTATACTTAGAGAGAGTTAGAATACTATGTTTTAATGTGACCTCATCACTTGAATAATTGGAATTTGGTTGTTTTCTTTGGTGGTAAGTTGTGTAGTTGCACACCACACCTCATTTTGCCTTAGCAAAACAAGGACCCAACTTTTTGCTCCTGCTTGTGCTTGTTTTCTTGCTTTGGGTAGTTTGGCAAAAGGTTAGGTTGAATATATCACCCTTGCACATGCATGTGCATCACAAAAGGGGTCAGTTGTCAAAGTTACAATTTAATGTCATAAACCCCATAGTCTTAAAGAGTGCAAAATTCTATGTAGAATTACCTTTTGGATCACCCTGATATTCGTCAAGGGTAAAAAGTTATGCTAAGTCAAAGTTTGGTCAACCCAGATATTTCCCATAGGGTCATATTTCCAAATTTCAGTCATATTTGCTAGGATGACCCTAACCTACAAAGATCACCTGATCTCTTCATATCCCTGATTCGCGAACATCAAACTTAGGTACGAGTGTATATACCCATCAAAAACTTCATGCATGTTTCAGAGGGTCATATTTTCGGATATCCATCATCTTACAAAATATCACCCTTTTGCAAATATCACCTTTCACAAACATGACCCTGACGTCATCAATACACCCGACCCTCACAGGGTCACATTTCCAAACATCTGTCATAGGTCTCAATATGACGATGACATCACCATAACCCGATAACGAAGAAGACCTTAGACTATGATGATGTCATCATCCTCCAACCTGAGAAGGTCATATTCTGAAATATCCCCGACCTTAACAAATATGATGATGACATCATCTTTCTTGAGTAATTGTAAAAGCCCATAAAGTGATAACGTCACCCTTACATTCTCGAATGAGGGTGATATTTCCTAGTGCTAAAAGATCTAGATATCGTTAATATCTCCCATATTAACTTGGATGACCTAGGATACCTAGTCTATCAGCAACCAATCCAACGATGCCATGTGGCAAACCCCGGTGTCATATGAACACGATATATTATCATGATTTATTAATAAGGGTAATGTGACCTAATCTTGATTATTGGTCAAAGGTTGACCCTACTTAAAACCATATCACCCTCATATGTTAGAAGCAGGTTTTGGAGGGTCATATTTTCAAATATCCCTGATCTTCGCAGAGATCACCCTTCGCATTAAATGTGAACCCAACGGTAGGTCACGCCCTCCAGTTTCAAATATAAACCTGCCACTTGTCAAGTATCCACGAATGTCATGCGTTGATCAATGGACTTTAAAAAAAGTACTAAACACGCCCTAATTTATCGTATTGATTAGTTAAAAGGTAAATTTTGAGGTTTATTCGCATTTACCCTACGTTTAAGCAAAAATTACAGAGCTCTAAAGGTTAAAGCATCACAATCACCTGCAAACGGAATGGGACCCGCATCTCGATGGAACGGAGTGGCCAATACAACGTATACACATTCATACCGTTATCACTCATATAGTAAAAGAGGAAAGTGATTATCAGGTAAATAAAATCGAAACCCTCTCTTTTTTCGTTTACGATAAATCACGAGGTGAAAATGATTTTCACTAGGTTAATCTGTTGGGAATTAAGGTGTCTCAACCTTGGTAATTCTCTGCATTTGTAATGTTTGTATTTATTATTCAATTGCCTATGTTGTAAATAATTGGAAATTCCACTTTGTCATATTGTGGGATGTGGCACGATAATGTGTCAATCCTACATGGATTATGACAACTTGTTATTTTGTCCTCACATGAGGAGATAGGCGTCCCACTTAGTGGTAGGAATATTTTGCCATGTGTTGGTATCTTCTATGTTGTGTAAGGAATGTTTGACCGAAACAATTATGACGGATTCCTATGACGAATCTATGACATGTAAGAGTCGAGAATAGAAGGTTGTAAGATAGGTAATGACATGTGTCATGAAGCATCTTTGAATGAGGCATATTTGGGCACCCCAAGGTGGAATATAATGTGTTGTAGGAGAATATGCTATTTATAGCATGTGTATGACAGATTCTCTTACAGCTGTAAGTTGTAACCGCTATGACAGATTCTATGGCGGTCGTAAGTGTCGTAAGAGCATCTGTCATAGCCCATTTTGGAAAGTGGCGACCTCTTTGGAATGGGAGTTGTGGACAAGTGTTAGACACATTCTATAATGTTGACCAAGTGTCCCTAGGCATGGGTTTTGGTCCAAGATGTCATATTGGACACCCATTCCAAGAAAGGTCCAAAATTGCCTTGTATGTTCTATTTAAACAGGTGCTTGGAGATGGAGTTTGTATCACAAGTTTACAGGTACTGTTATGCTGCCAGATTGACTCCAGACATGAGTGTCGAAGACCATTGAAGCTTGCATTGCAAGTGTGTTGTAAACATTCTTTCAGATTTGTTAATACATTGTGCAGGTTTCTGAGTGTGGGGTTTTTCACCCGATAAGGGTTTTCCCCACCGTAAATCTCTGTCTCTCTTCTTCTATCTTCTTTCTGTCTCTTGTGTTTTGCTGCTATATCTCATGTTAATGGTTTAACATTGCTGTAATAGTTAGGATAAAGTTGAATTTGCATGCCATCTCCTCAATAGATTAGAGTAGGAAGCATTTCCGTACACCTAGCTTCCTTTCAGTTGGTATCAGAGCTTGATCACCTTTGGTCCTAGTTGTTGGGTAGGGGTTTTTTGAGCTAATCTTAGGTTGAGTGGGAGTCTATGCAAAGCATTCTGTATCTTATTGCAGCAAGGAGATGGTGAGTACATCAGGAAGGTTTGAAGTAGAGAAGTTCAAGGGCAGTAATTTCGAGCTGTGGAAGCTCAAGATGGAAGACATGTTAGTTGACCGAGACCTTTGAGAAAGTGTGAATGGAACTAAACCAGCTACAATGACTCAAGATGAGTGGGATCTCAAGGATCGGAAGGCTAAGGGTCTCATAAGACTTAGTCTTGCTGATTTTGTGTTGTTAAATGTCCATGAGGAGGCTATTGCAAAACTCCTTTGGAAGAAGTTGGGGGATGTGCATCAAGCCAAATCCCTTGTTAATAAACTTTTCCTGAGAAATAAGTTGTATTCTCTTTGAATGGAGAATGGAGGATCCGTGGCTGAGCATATGAATGCCTTTAACATGTTGGTTGTACAATCGACATATATTGGTGTAAAGATGGAGGAGGAGGATCAGTGTATGACCCTGCTTTGTTCTTTGTCGGACTCATGGGATCATCTTGTCATGGCAATCGGAAGCACCACATCCACATTCAAAATGGAAGAGGTGGTTTCTTCGCTGTTATCTGAAGAGATGCGGAGAAAGTCTTCTGAGGTAGCCAAAGAAGCCCTTGCAGTTCGTGGAAGACCCAAGGAGAAAGGGAAGAAGAAGGACAAGAAAGCTGAGAAGGGTAGATCCAAATCTCGTGGGAGATCTAAATCTCCTGGAAAGTCCAAGGCTCTTTGTTGGAACTATGGCAAGACCGGGCATTTCTGAAAGGAATGCAAAGAGGAGAAGAAGAAAAAGAAGAAAGCTCCTGATTCAGATTCTGACAAATCATAAGATGATGGTGATGCCTTCATTGCAGCCCTGGCAACCCATGCATTTGATGATGTGTGGCTAATTGACTCTGGTGCATCATTCCACATGACCTCGTATCGAGACTGGTTCACTAAGTATGAGGAGTTCGATGGTGGAAAGGTGTATCTGGGTGATGACTCTCATCTGAAGATTGTTGGTCGTGGAAGAGTCTCTATCCGATTCCCTGATGGTTGAGTGAAGGGGATCTCTGGGGTTATGCACATCCTAGGCTTAGCACGGAACTTGCTTTCTATAAGTAGTTTGAATGATGCAGGTGTGCAGGTTGTCTTTTCGAAAGAAGGATGCAAGATGACTAGAGGATCTATGGTGCTTACTAAGAGTACTCAGAGAGGTACTCTGTTTCAGCTAGAGGCATACATTTCACAATGCAATAGTTCTACTGACTCAAGGAAGAGGGCAGCAGTCACTTCATCCCCACCATCTGAATGAGCAGTGAAGAAATCTGTTGTTTCTAGTCTTGATGGTTGTAATCGTGCATTGGAAGTTAAACTTCCTACAGAAAAGACAATGTTATGGCATAAGAGATTTGGCCACATTGGTGAGAAGGGTCTGCGTACCCTGAAAAATAAGAACCTCATTAAGGGGTTAGATGATTGTAATCTTGAGTTCAACTTTTGCGAACATTGCATTTATGGAAAACAAAATCATGTTCAGTTTTACTCAAGTTCTCATAAGTCTTCTGGTGTGTTGGACCTCATTCATTCTGATGTGTTTGGTCCTATTAATGTTCCTTCGTTATCAAACTCTATATACTTTGTATCTTTTATAGATGATTACGGTAGAAGGACATGGATTTATTTTCTCAGAAGCAAATCTGAAGTCTATAGAAAGTTTAAGGAGTTTAAAGCTTTTGCTGAAAATTAGACTGGTAAAAAGATTAAATGTTTGAGAATTGACAATGGTGGTGAGTTTTGTTCTACAGAATTCAATAAGCATTGCAAGGAACTTGGGATTGAAATACATAAGACAAATCCATACATACCACAGCAAAATGGAGTTGCAGAGAGGATGAACAGGACACTAATGGAGAAGGCTAGGAGTATGCTTAGTGGAGCTGGTCTAGAACAAAAGTTTTGGGCTGAAGTTGTTGCCACTGCTTGCTATCTGGTAAACAGATCTCCTACATCAGCTCTTGTTGGAAAGACACCCATGGAGGTGTGGTCTAGTAGAAAGCCTTCAGTAAGGCATCTTCATGTTTTTGGTTGTGAGGCATATGCACATGTGCCTAGGGAGAAGCGGTCAAAATTGGAGAACAAAGCTATTAAGTGTATCTTCATCGACTATGGTGTTGGTGTGAAAGGATACAAGCTTTGGGACCCCGTGGCTGAAAAAGTGTTGTATAGCAGAAGTGTCATCTTCAGAGAGCTTACACCTTCTTCCACTGTTTTGCAGCCAGAAGAAAGAGAAAAGAAAGAGGATGTTGTTCAGTTTCCACTCACCTCTGAGAAGACTGAATAGAAAGACAATGTTAGACCTGATGATGAGGAGAGCTCTAGCAGCTCTAAAAGCTCAGAAGAAGAAGTTGAACCTCAACCTTAGCTCTTGAGGAGGTCTACATGGATAAGGAAGCAACCTGAAAGGTTTGGTTTTACATTGCTTGATTCTAGTTGTGCTTATGCTTTGCTCACTAACAGTGATGAACCTAGAACTGTATCAGAGGCTTTGGGTATGAAGGATGCAGGTTCCTGGAAGGAGGCCATGGAGGAAGAAATGGCTTCTTTGGAAAAGAATCAAACTTGGGACTTGGTGCCTTTGCCTCCTGGACAGAAACCCATTGGATGCAAATGGGTGTTCAAGAAGAAGCTTGGTGCCTTTGCCTCCTGGACGGAAACCCATTGGATGCAAATGGGTGTTCAAGAAGAAGCTTGGTGCAGATGGCAGTATTGAGAAGTATATGGCCAGATTGGTTGCAAAGGGGTATTCACAAGTGGAGGGTATAGATTATGGTGAGATCTTCTCTCCCATTGCAAAGCTGACATCCATTTGATTCCTGTTGTCACTCGCAGCAGCTTATGACTTGGAGGTAGAACAGATGGATGTGAAGACAACTTTCCTTCATGGTGACTTGGAGGAGGAAATCTACATGTCACAGCCAGAGCATTACATGGTAAAAGGTAAAGAAAATTTGGTTTGCAAACTTAAGAAGTCTTTGTATTGTTTGAAGCAATCCCCTAGGAGATGGTACTTGAAGTTTGATGCCTTTGTGTTGTCAATTGGATTTGTGAGATTGAAATCAGATCACTGTGTTTATTATAAGTTTGATGGTGATCGTATTCTCATTGTTGCACTGTATGTTGATGATATGTTGCTCATTGGGAAGAGTAAGAATATGATTTCTGATTTTAAATCTCAGTTGTCAGCTCAGTTTGAAATGAAAGATTTAGGGGCAGCTAGGTACATTCTAGGAATAGAAATTAGAAGAGACAAAACCAACAGAAAACTTTGGTTAAGTCAGAGTAAGTATGTTAAGACCGTGTTGGACAGATTCAGCATGGGAGATTGTAGACCATTGTGTGTTCCCGTTTCCTTGGGGACAAAGTTGTTTGTTGAGGATTGTCCAAAATCTCCTAGTGAGGTGGAGGACATGAGCAGAGTACCTTATGCTAGTGCTATTGGTAGTTTGATGTATGCTATGGTCTGCACAAGACCAAACATTGCCCAAGCAGTGGGAGTCCTCAGTCGATTTATGGCTAATCCTGGACGGGTTTATTGGGATGCAGTTATTCGAGTGTTCAGATATTTGAGGGTTACTTCCGAGTATTCCATTTGCTATCATGGTAATGTTTCTAGACCTCCGCATTCTATTGATATTCATGGATTTGTGGATTCAGATTGGGAAGGTGACATTGACAGCAGGAGATCCACCAGTGCTTATGTTTTTACACTGTTTGGTGGTGCTATTAGTTAGATGAGTAAGCGAAAACTAGTTGTTGCTTTGTCCACAACAGAAGCTGAGTATATGGCAGCAACTCATGCTTGTAAGGAAGCCATTTGGCTTAAGAGATTGTGTTCTGATATTGGTGTTGATGCGGGTTAGATCACAATCATTTGTGACAATCAGGGTGCAATTTGCCTTGCAAAGAATCCAACTTTCCATGCCAGAACCAAGCACATTGATGTTTAGTTTCACTTCGTGAGGGACATGGTTGAGGATGGAAAGGTAAACTTGGAGAAGGTAGATACTTGGAAGAATGTTGTAGATGCATTGACGAAACCAGTGGGCACAAAGAAGTTCAGATGGTGTTTGGAGTCTATCGGCCTCTCGGCCTATAGCAGTTAAATTCTATTTTTCTATTGGCTCTTACAAGGTGTTCGACAAGTGGGAGAATGTTGGGAATTAAGGTGTCTCAACCTTGGTAATTCTCTGCATTTGTAATGTTTGTATTTATTATTCAATTGCCTATGTTGTAAATAATTGGAAATTCCACTTTGTCATATTGTGGGATGTGGCACGGTGATGTGTCAATCCTACATGGATTATGACAACTTGTTATTTTGTCCTCACATGAGGAGATAGGCATCCCACTTAGTGGTAGGAATATTATGCCATGTGTCAGCATCTTCTATGTTGTGTAAGGAATGTTTGACCGAAACGGTTATGACGGATTCCTATGACAAATCTATGACATGTAAGAATCGAGAATAGAAGGTTGTAAGACAGGTAATGACATGTGTCATGAAGCATCTTTGAATGAGGAATATTTGGGTGCCCCAAGGTGGAATATGATGTTTTGTAAGAGAATATGCTATTTATAGCATGTGTATGACAGATTCTCTTACAGCTGTAAGTTGTAACTGCTATGACAGATTCTATGAAAATCGTAAGTGTCGTAAGAGCATCTGTCATAGCCCATTTTGGAAAGTGGTGACCTCTTTAGAATGGGAGCTGTGGACAAGTGTCAGACACATTCTACAATGTTGACCAAGTGTCCCTAGGAGTGGGTTTTGGTCCAAGATGCCATATTGGACGCCCATTCCAAGAAAGGTCCAAAATTGTCTTATATGTTCTATTTAAACAGGTGCTTGGAGATGGAGTTTGTATCACAGGTTTACAGGTATTGTTATGCTACCAGATTGACTCTAGACATGAGTGTTGAAGACCATTGAAGCTTGCATTACAAGTGTGTTGTAAACATTCTTTCAGATTTGTTAATACATTGTGCAGGTTTCTGAGTGTCGGGTTTTTCACCCGATAAGGGTTTTCCCCACCGTAAATCTCTGTCTCTCTTCTTCTGTCTTCTTTCTGGCTCTTGTGTTTTGCTGCTATATCTCATGTTAATGGTTTAACATTGCTGTAATAGTTAGGATAAAGTTGAATTTGCATAGCCCTCTCCTCGATAGATTAGTGTAGGAAGCGTTTCCGCACACCTAGTTCCTTTCATAATCAGCATAGTGATGCATGAAATAAGTTAGAATAATAGAATTATTGCTATGGAATATATGTGATCAGAAATGCATGGCTTTATCATAGGAGCTAATGGCAATCAAAAGGAATAGGTTCAATACAGAGTTCTTGAAGACCATGTTCTTACAACTTGAAGGGGTAGGATTTAGATACGGGATGATAAATGATACACATCAGGTGAATACAAACCTAGATGCATGGACGAGAAGGTTAGATAATGGAAGTGGAAACCCTATACTTCAAAGATTATAATCCACAGGGATGTGGCACGCTGGGGAATTTCCATATGCTATGGAAGCTACTGAGCTAGTGGTTGAGTGTGCGTAGAACTGTAATGCAGAAACCAGAAGAGTGGAGAAGCATGGTAGGGTGTATACAGATTTCTCAATTAAAGGCATCACCTCTACATTTAATTTGCTTATAGGATCTGATGTGGTCAGATTGAGCCTAAGCAGGTTAGAAAAAGAATACCGTAGTAATGAGAAAGAGGCCAGGAGGGTCATGTACCAGTGGAGGTCCAAGAGCAGTACCTACAAGGCCTCTGCTAAGTTGCCAATATACTTGTTTAAATTTGATTTTTCTGAAGAATATCAATACATGATGGTCATGCTTAGCAGAATGACTGGGAGACAACATGCCAGAAACTTCCAAAAATAGATGTATGGAATTATCTGGATGGTGGAATATTCAGATGACAAGCCTCTCTAGGCCAAAATCATAAGTGACAGTTTAGATGAGGGAATGAGAAGGCAGGGTGGCAAGATGTGCATGTTTCATATGACTTCTTATGTCGTATATGCTTGTGCCTTTAGGGGTACATTTAATGGGTTACAAATAGTAGGAAGGATTGGAAACAACCCTGGTGATGTAAATATATGGGAGCACTACCCACAACTAAGTAGAAGGGAATCCCTCCAAAATTATAAGATAGTGAATGACTCCTTTTCTATAATTCTGGTTAGAATCATGGAGAAAGATAGAACAAAAAGATTAAGTATAGAAGCCCAAGCTGTTATTTACAAATATGGGGCTTGGTTTATCTAGTTTCCTACATTTTCATACATGAGAATAGAAGGCTTTGAGGGGCAACCTCTCATGCTGCCTCGATACCCCAATGATAGAGTCATTCTGATGGAATTTGTTAGACAGATATTGACCTCAGTAGAGGCTCACATTGAGAATGGAAAGATTCCACCTGTGTTGTTTCCAGTTTTCATTGGCTAGTATTTATGCCCTAACAAACAAAGTATCAAGGATGCCATTGGAGGATTAAAGCTAATGCACCTGTAGCCATTTTAAATAGCTAGGTCATATGACCCATATGGCAAAATGCAGACATTATTGGGAAAACAAATACATCAAAGGAACCTTGAGGATTATTGGACTGATTGTGATGATGAAGCAGAGGTTAGGAGAAGGACTTATCAGAGGCTCACTCTCAATCAAATTTGCACCTTTGATTGCATACCAATGCATGTCCAGTTACACAAGGATGATGGAAAGATCATGTCTACTGAGTATGAGGATAACAAAATATATAATGAAACCATATCAGTTCCTGATTTGACTCAGCCTGAGGTGAATTCATTTGATCAAATAATGCAGAAGGTTATTCAATTGACCCAGAGCTAGGTAAGTGCTGAAATCACTAAGTTGAAGAAGAAGGGTGTGGCCCTTACTGTGGATAACAAGAAGAAAAAACAAGAATTATCTAAAGAAGAATATGATGACTTTCTTATTGAGAAGAAAAAAATCCAATGGAGAGAGGCAACCAACTTTGAGGAAAAGCAACAGGGTAAAAATAAGAAGGTAGCTCAGGTACAACAAGGAGTAATCGTTAGGAGACTCCAAAAAAAAGAGGATGTGGTAGATCTACATCTGTAGCTGCATCACCTCATACCCCTGCCAGACAAAAGAAAAAGGTCACAAAGCCTGCCACTATGATTATAGAGGAGGAAGAACAGTTGGATGGAGAACCTTGAGATGATGATTTGTTGATAACAAAGAAGACGAAGAAGGTGCAGCGGACACCACCCCAAAAGAAATAGAAAACTACAATGAGAGGAAATGTAAATGCTGATCCTATTATATTGAGGGGTGCAGGTGGTCTAGGTTTTATGAAGAACCTGCAGCATGAGGTTCCCATCCCAGATATTATCCAATTTAAAACTGAGAAGGTGGAAGAGCAGAGAGAAGAAAGACATAAGGCAAGGAAAGAGCCACCTCTTCCACTCGATGATACTGTATATTTGTTAGATGATGAGATAGTTAGGGATGTCTTTGCTCAAAGGATGGAGACCCTAGTGGCTAATACAAAGATGACTCCTCATAGAACTCCTATGGTTCAAAAGGAAACTCATTCGGAGAAAATCAAGACAGAAGAAGTTGAAGAAGATGACCCCGAGGATGTAGCCCAACAGATAGGATTAACCAATTTGGTTGATCAAGTCACTAGCTCGGCAGTAAAAGACTTGACTTACCAAGGGGATGGAGGTCAAAACAAAGATAATGATCTACCTCTGGAGACACAAAAGGTAGAGACCAGTATTTAGAGGGAGGTTGATAAGAAAGTGTCTAATCAAGATAAACGGCAAAGCAATGCACCTCCAGAACAAGAGAAGATAGAAACCAATGTTTAGAAGGAGAGTGATCAGGAGATACCTGACAAGAGCAACAGTCAAAATTAAGAGATGCGTACCAATAAGGATAATCAGGATAGTGATCCTGCACATGGAGAAAAAACAAGTGAAAAGGAGCTTGGAGAGACTCAAGAACAAAGAGAAATAGACACCTCAAAAGGTGAGGAATAGAGTTTGCCCCAAGATGATGGTTAGCCAAAAGAACAAGAGAATGTGACCAAGGGTGATCAGGGTGATCCCTGGGGTAAACTGGATCAAAATGCACAATCTTCTCATGAAGATCATGTACCACAAGATACCCAAGATCAAAATATTCAGGAACCACATGAGGATAGATTGCAAGAAGAGGTACATGATCAAAATGTACACACATCACATGAACCTCCCCCTCAGTAGGAAATCCCTCAACAGGAAGTTCCCCAGGAAGAGGTCCCTCATGAAAAGGTGCATGAGGAAGAACTGAGGAAGGAGACATCTATTCCGAGGATGGAACAGAGTATTTAATCATAGTATTCTCATAATAAGAAAAATGACCAAGAATGAGGCCAGGGGTGATGTTCCATACTGGCTAAAACAAGAAATAAATCTACAGTAGATAGATATGATACCTGAGTTTGATGTATCCATATTATTTTCTGCAAGCATGATGAAGCCTAAAAGAAAGGCAAGGCGTACATCTGCAATAAGAAGAGATCCTACCATAGGTAAGAGGATAGCCCAAGTAGCCTTACCAATGGAAGATAAAGAAAAGGGAAAAATAGGCCTTGATGAGTTTCAAATAACAAACATTGATTTAGGTTTTGCCAATGAGGATCAGGAAGGTCAAGAAGGCAAATATATTATTGATTCCTTAACACAGAGGGTGAAAAGAGAAAAGGATAAGAACAGGAAACATAAATAGCACATTTCTCAATTACATTCATTCATTAAAGGGTTAATTGACCCTAAACATACACCACTCAGTCTAGCTGCCCCACTGACTATCATATCTCAAGCTGAGATAATCGGGTTGGATCTCATGAAACATAAGGCTCAACTAGTGGATAATTAGTTTGTCTCTTTTGTTTTTGAAGCAGAGAATGTAGTTAAAACCTCCCTAGCAAATTGGAACTCTCTTGGTGATCTGAGGAGTAAAGTAGATAAGTTACAAAATGAGGTGGGAAGAAGGTCTTTCAAGTTGGAGAAACATCTGGATGCTTTGGGTGAAGTAAAGAGGATAGACATGAAAATACATATGGATAATAAAATATTGGATAATAATACTGCACAGTTGCTAGGCATTTGGTATGAAGATACCAAATTTGAATGCGATATCCGGAAAAGATGCAGTAGCAAGCTCAGGGATATAAGTGTTAAACTACACCATCTCATGGCAAAAGAAATGAATACCCTCAAGGCTCTAGAGGACAAAGTAGAAGGAAAAATAGAAGATCTGTATACTAATTTTGCTTTCAAGCCTTCCACAACAATTTTAAGCAAGCAGCAGAAGACCCTGTTCATCACTTGACAGAGGAGGTGATAAATAAGGCCATGAGAATGAAAGCTAAGGTGGAGACATACAATGAGATGTTAAATAGCAGGAAGAGAAAATGGAATGCTCTTTAGGCACAGTTTCATTCTCAAAAGCATGCTGTAGCAAAGGCCAAAGTTTAGGATGGAGGTGAAATAGGAAGAATAGTGTAACTATATGAATCCATCAGGGCAGCGATCAACGTGCATATAAGGCATGACCTTGGAGTTGATGAAGATGATAGTGATGAAGATGAAGATGAAGATGAACAAGATGATGCGAATGAAGAAGGAGAAGAAGATGAAGATGAAGAAGAAGAGGATAAAGAGTAAGTAGGGATGCATGATGGCAAGGTCAAATTCATTACCAGATAACAAAAGAAATGATAGAACCTTACCAAATGGTTGCCAGGTAGCAACTTGTGCCACGTCTACCAATGTTGACCTAGTCAAAGAGAAGATATTGACCATGGATTTAGATTCATAAATCTTGATCGTTGATCATTTTGTAACTGCCTCTTATCCTTATTCTATAAAAGGAGATGGAGTACATTTGGTATGATTATTGGAAACTTAATTGAAGTTAGATTGTTGAAACCACTTAGGACTAATTTCAAAGCTAATTACAAATGTACATGTCTTTTGTTTACTTAATGAAAGTGAAGACCTGATTACATATCATCGTAAATTTTGAGTAATCTTGTGAATGTCATTTGGATATCTCACTGTGATATGTTGCGTCCCTTGGAGTGCATGTCAATCTATGGATATCATTGTCATTCTTTATCTTGAAGTTTGCATCAACTATAGCTAGCTATGGAACATCCTGGTAAACCTATGGTCTAATTTCTTCCCTTTCATGAAAGTATCTAGAATGTATGTGAACCAATAGCTGAAGATTCATTAAATTTCATTAAATTTAGAAAGTATTCTTTCAATTTTCTTTAATTTCATTACAATCACCTCCACAATTGCAAATACACTGATAATCATGAGCAAAATACACAAATATGCAGATATCCCGAAGAGAATCAAAAATTAGTAGCATATTTTGAGCTTAATGCATGTAATATTAAAAATATCATGCAAATATCAACTAATAAATACATTATTTGAGCAGATTCATAATGTAAAAGTGAGAATAACCAAATTACATGTGCTTTATCCCATGCGACGACTAAATCTAAAATCCTGAAGACTTTCACTCTGGCTCTCTTATCAAACCAGCATTTGACAACACCCTGATGTTTGGTAAATTGATCAATAGCCTTATCTTTTTTCTCTTCTAAGTGCATGAGCTAAAGTAATCTAACTTGTTGCTTGTTATCTATCCCTAGATATTGTGCAAATTGTAAAGTGGGGATCTTTACGTTGACAGGTAGGATAGGATCCACCCCATACACCAATTGATAGGGTGAGTTTCCTAAAGCAACCTTCATTCTAGTTTTGTCTACCCATAGGGCATACTTCAATAAGGTGTTCCATTCTCTAGGGTTCTTCTCTATTAGTTTCTTTATGACGTTCAATAAGTTTTTATTGGTTGACTCTGCTAAGCCATTCCCTTGAGGATAATAATTAGAGGAAAATTTCAAAATAATCCCATGATCAAAAGCCCAACTTGATAACTTTAATGATGTAAAGGCAAGTCCATTGTCAAATACCAAAGCATAAGGAACTCCGTACCTAGTCACTATGTTGCTTTCCAGAAACTTGATTACATCTTCTGCATTGCACGTCTTACTGTTGACTACTTAGGTCCATCTGGTGCAATAATCAGTGATGGTCAAGACATACCTATGGCCCGAAGATGATGGAGGATTGATGGGTCCTATGAAATCCATGCCCCATTGAGAAAAAGGGCGTATCTCCATCACTGGCTGCAAGGGTTGAGCAGCATATTGTTCTCTTCTTTGGCTTCATTTCTTTGTGTCAGTACTGCTAAACTTGTATGCTCTGAAGCAAATGAATAGATGTAGAAATCTCTTGTATAATCTAGACTGATCAAAATAGGGGCATCAGATATGGCTTTCTTGATGTCCACAAATGCTGCTCTTGCTTCAGGGGTCCATTCAATTTTAGCATCTTTCTTGAGCATTGCATTAAGTGGCCTAACAATCTCTACAAACCCAGTAATGAACTTTCTAACAAAATTTATCTTACCAAAGTAGGATTTAAGCTTTCTTACTTCCAGGAAGTTGCAGCTTCATGATAGATTCTACCCTAGCAGGGTCAATGATGATCCCATTTTTTGTTATCAGATGGCCTAGTAGTTTACTTGTGGTCTCTCCAAATATGCACTTCTTTGGATTTAGTGAGATGTCATATTGTTCACACTTCTTGAGTACCCTCCTAAGGTCTTCTATATGATTCTCCCTTTCCTTTGAAAAAATGGTCAAGTCATCCATGTAAATGACTGTATTTAACAATTAAGCCTCTAAAATCTATATCCATTGCACGTTGAAAGGTAGCTCCAGCATTGATCAATCCAAAAGGCATGCGCCAGTAGGCAAATATTCCCCACTTTGTGGTGAATGCAGTTTTCAACCTATCTATTTTATCTACCATTACTTGGTTATACCCTAAGAAACCATCTATGAATGACATCATCTGAGCACCATTTACTATCTGTAAGACGTCATCTAGTGAAGGTAGAGGATAATTGTCCTTTTCAGAAGCTCTGTTTAAGTTTTTGAAGAATACACATAGCCGGATGTCAACATTTTTCTTTCTTACAGGGACCAAAGTTGCTACCCAAGTTGAATGCCTCATAGGAAATATGATTCTAGCATTGAGCAACTTCTTAACTTCTTCAAAAATATTGGGCTCTAACAAAGCATTAACAAGTCCTTGCTTTTGACTAAAAGATTTAGCGTCTGGCTTCAATGGTATAGCGTGGGTAATGATTGAGGTATCATAAGTCTTCAACTAATCATAGGTCCAAGTGATAACATGGATGTAATCTTTAAGTGCTTGAGTTATTCCTGCCATTTCTTCTTCTGTATAGAATTTGCCAATCAGGACATTTTTTACTTCATCATTTTGTCCTATATTGATTGGTGAATATTCTCCTCCATCAGTCTTTGGGAGATCTTTCTGTTTCAGCATATTATATAGATCAAATGCTCTTTCTAACTCTATCATACCTTTGGGGATCTTGTTACTAGGTAGATTCATAATCTCCTCTTCTTCCCAGATATGATCTTCAACATTCCTTTCATCTATGATCTGAGCATCAAATACATCTCTATTTGATATGAAGTCTAAAATGTGTTGATCATCATCAAATACTTGGAGATTAGTAGCATTATCTGGTATGGAAGGCACTGATACCAATTCAACTAAGAACCTCTTCAAACCAGAAATGGCCAGTGGCTCCAATGTGCTAGCAGCATGTGCCAAGGCATCTGCCCTGTGATTCTGCTCTCTATGTACATGGGTGATGTTGAATGCATCAAATTCTTCTATCAAATCCCACACTCTATGTTTGTAATTAGACAATTTGTTGTAATTGCAAGAGTATATATTCCTTACTTGTCTTACCACTAATTCTGAGTCTCCATAGACATGCAGAACCTTCGCTCTTTTCTTCAGAGCAAATAACAGGCCATGAATTAAAGATTCATACCCTGTCACATTATTAGTACATGGGAACTGTAATCTATATGCTGCTAGGTAGGATTTTCCTGCTGGATCAATAAGGTCTATCCCTACTCCAGCTCCTTGTTTTGATTTTGATCCATCAAACTTGAGGATCCATGTTTTATCTTCAATTAAAGGCTTATCAGGGCCTTCTCTTTTCTTTTTGGCTCTAGCAACTGCACCGCCTGATATCCATTTTAACTTTTGTGACTCATTCTTTTTCACTTTTATTTTCTCTGACTGATGTGAAGCGAATACTTCCTTACTCTCTTTATTTGTAATACCTTGAACATCAACATCTGTTTGTACTTTGATATCTTTTTTTCTATCTTTAAGACTACTTTTTCTATCAGACAACTGATCCTCTGAATAAAGAATCTTCTGCTTCTTCAAAATGTGCAAGCGTATCGAGCAAGTAGTCTCCAAATGTGGTGCTTCATGTAACCTACACCAACATTCAATTAAAGCATTATGTGGAGGAGTAATCTACAACATCATCCTCTGAATCTATTTTGATAGAAATTCCTCAAACTTGGTTAAGTTGCTTCCTTTATCCTCATCAGACATTTCATAATCAGACTCAATCAAACAATCAGTCTCTGGGGTGATGTTACTTTCATTTCTAGCAATTTCTTCAATGTTCATCAGGACCTCCTCTGAATTATGGGTGTAACTCTCATCCTGATATGTATCTTCTTCTATTCCTGCAGATGACAAATGAGAATTAGTATCATTATAATTATCTACATAACTTACCTTGAGTGATGACAATCCTTCCTCACTACATTCTTATTCCAGCTCCATCATATCTAGGCAAGCATCACAATTTTTTTCAGAATGTGCCTCATCATGCAACCTACACCATCCCTCAATTAGAATGTCTTCATTAGATATGTTCAGCATTTGACAATGTTGCATTTCTCTTGATAACTACAATTCAAAGTTCCTGAAATGATCCACTTCATCACCGTCACTAGAACTATGATTGGACTCTATAATCAACTTGTCATCTTGATGATCATCTTCATGTACATGAATATCATACATAAGAATTTCTTCTATCTTAATTGTTTGTGATCTGATGATGTAAACTCCTGGTTCAACATCCACATACATTATCTCATTTGTGTTATTATATTCAGTGATCATGTGTTTCATTTGAGGTTTAGCATCTATCCTAATTTGATTGGGGATCCCTTTCTAAAGTAGCCACATGTGGCTGAAATCTATGGATATATATCCATTAAGTGTTTTGGACCAATCCCTGCTAAGCAACATTCCATATGTATCAGGGATATCTACCACCTAGATATCAATGTAATATTGAATCTTGGGATTTGATGCTAGTTGCATGTGAATGTGAGTTAACTCTCCCACAACACTTACTTCAGTCTTGTCTAATTGTGTCACCTTCTTGAGTGACTTAGCAGGATGTAAACCTAAGGCATTACAGATGGACAATGGCATTACATTAGTAGATGCACCTGAATCCACTAAACAATTATGTAGGTTCTTACCAAACATCCTTAAGGAAAGGAGAAATGGAGGTGACTCAGTCTTATCCCTATAAAGGGTCATGTGTGAAGTTTCAGCAGCTTGAACAGTAGCTGGGACTTTGTGCTTGACATTATTGTCTTTAGCTGCATGATCCTTACTCAAAATCTGACTTGGATTAGGAGGATGATTTTCTTGTTTTGGTGTAGGGTCATCTAAGGATCTCATGAAAGATTTCTTAATAGCTGGAGTTTTGAGTAGTTTTGACAATGATAAGCTAATTTTGACTCTTCTCATCTCCTCTACTAAATAATTGACCAACTTATCAGATTCAGGAGGCCGATTACTAGTTTTTGACACTGCATTTTGTGGTGCAAAGTACTGGGCATTAATCTTAGGAAGACCAGGGTTATTACTTGCCGTTGGATTAGGGGGAGTGTTGAAATTTTCCTCTAATTATTATCCTCAAGGGAATGGCTTAGCAGAGTCAACCAATAAAAAATTATTGAACATCATAAAGAAACTGATAGAGAAGAACCCTAGAGAATGGAACACCCTATTGAAGTATGCCATGTGGGTAGACAGAGTTATAGAATGAAGGTTTCTTTAGGAAACTCACCCTATCAATTGGTGTATGGGGTGGATCCTATCCTGCTTGTCAACTTAAAGATCCCCACTTTACAATTTGCACAAGAATATCCAAGGATAGATAATAAGCAAGAAGTCAGATTACTTTAGCTCATGCACTTAGAAGAGAAAAGAGATAGGGCAATTGATCAATTTTCCAAACATTAGGCTGTTGTCAAACGCTGGTTTGATTGAGAGCCAGAGTGAAATCCTTCAGGATTTCAAATTTAGTCCTCACATGGGATAAAGCACATGAGAAGAAAGGTGACCATGGAAAATTTGACAAACTTTGGATAGGTCCCTTCCAAATATCAAAGATCCTAGGAGACAATACTTATAGACTTAAGACTTTAACTGGTGAGGATGTCCCATTACCAGTCAATGGGCAGTTCCTCAAACATTACTTCCAAGCCTAAAATAGGGTTATGTAAGTCATTTGTATTATATTGTACATGTATAGTTGTTTGTATAGTTATGTTTTGTGTGTTTGCTTGTTTATTTTTTGTTGTTGAGTCTTTGTTTTGGATAGTCAAGATGATGCACCTTACCACCCTTAGAAACCAACAAAATTGTTAGGATTCAAGTAATGAGAACAAATTCCTACATAGGTTATGACTAATTTTGAGAAGTATTCTTGATCAGGTCTTTGATATCCTTTTCAACAGCCAATCCAATGATGCCATGTGGCAAACCCCGAGGTCATATGAACACAATATATTATCACGATTTATTAACAAGGGTAATGTGACCTAATCTCAATTATTGGTCAAAGGCTGACCCTACTTAAAACCATATCACCCTCATATGTTAGAAGCAAGTTTTGGAGGGTCATATTTTCAAATATCCCTGATCTTCGTAGAGATCACCCTCTGCATTAAATGTGAACCCAACGGTAGGTCACGACCTCCAGTTTCAAATATAAACCCGCCACTTGTAAAGTATCCACGAATGTCATGCATTGATCAATGGACTTAAACAAAAGTACTAAACGTGCCCTAATTTGTCGTATTGATCACTTAAAAGGTAAATTTTGAGGTTTATTCACATTTACCCTATGTTTAAGCAAAAATTACAGAGCTCTGAAGGCTAAAGCATCACAGTCACCTGCAAACGGAATGAGACCCGCATCTCGACGGAATGGAGCGGCCAATATAGCATATTCACATTCATACCATTATCAGTCATATAGTAAAAGAGGAAAGCGATTCTCAGGTAAGTAAAATTGAAACCCTCTCTTTTGTCGTTTACAGTAAATCACGAGGTGAAAATTGTTTTCACTAGGTTAATTAGCATGGTGATGCATGAAATAAGTTAGAATAATAGAATTATTTCTATGGAATATATGTGATCCTTGAACCCTGCTCCATACAAACATGTTAGGGTAAGAAATGCATGGCTCTATCGCAGGAGCTAATGGCAATCAGAAGGAATAGGTCTAATACAAAGTTCTTGAACCCATGTTCTTACAGCCTGAAGGGGTAGGATTCTGATATGGAATGATAAATGATACACATGAGGGAATACAGACTTGGATGCATGGACGAGAAGGTTAGATAATGGAAGTGGAAACCCTATACTTCAAATAATATACTCCACAAGGATGTGGCACACTGGGGGATTTCCATATACTATGGAAGCTACTGAGCTAGTGGTTGAGTGTGCGTGGAACTATAATGCAGAAACCAGAAGAGTGGAGAAGCATGGCAGGGTGTATGCAGATTTCTCAATTAAAGGCATCACCTCTACATTTAATTTGCCTATAGGATTTGATGTGGTTAGATTGAGCCTAATCAGGTCAGAAAATGAATACCATAGTAATTAGAAAGAGGCCAAGAGGTTCATGTACCAGTGGAGGTCCAAGAGCAGTACCTACAAGGCATCTGCTAAGTTACCAATATACTTGTTTAAATTTGATTTTGCTGAAGAATATTAGTACATGATGGTCACGCTTAGCAGAATGACCGGGAGATAGTATGTCAGAAACTTCAAAAATTAGATGTATGGAGTTATCCGGATGGTGGAATATTCAGATGACAAGCCTCTCTGCGCCAAAATCATAAGTGACAGTTTAGACGAGGGAATGAGAAGGTTGGGTGGCAAGATGTGCATGTTTCATATGACTTCTTATGTCGTATATGCTTGTGCCTTTAGGGGTACATTTAATAGGTTACAAACAGTAGGAAGGGTTGGAAACAAGCCTGGTGATGTAAACATATGGGAGCACTACCCACAGTTGAGCAGGAGGGAATCCCTCCAAAATCATAAGATAGTGAATGACTCCTGTTCTATGCATCTGGTTAGAACCATGGAGGATGATAGAACAAAAAGATTAAGTATGGAAGCACAAGCTATTATTTGCAAATATGGGGCTTGGGTTATCCAGTTCCCTACATTTTCATACATGAGAATAGAAGGCTTTGAGGGGCAACCTCTCATGCTGCCTAGATACCCCAATGATAGAGTCATTCTGATGGAATTTGTTAGACAGATATCGACCTCAGTAGAGGCTCACATTGAGAATGGAAAGATTCCACCTGTGTTGTTTCCATTTTTCATTGGCTGGTATTTATGCCTTGACAAACAAAGTATCAAGGATGCCATCAAAGGATTAAAGCTAATGCACCTGTAGCCATTTTTAATAGTAGGTCATATGACCCATATGGTAGGACGTAGACATTACTAGGAAAACAAATACATCATAGGCACCTTGAGGATTATTGGACTGATTGTGATGATGAAGTAGAGGTCAGGAGAAGGACTTATCAGAGGCTCACTCTCAATCAAATCCGCACCTTTGATTGCATACCAGTACATGTCCAGTTACGCAAGGATGATGGAAAGATCATGTCCAGTGAGTATGAGGATAACAAAATATATAATGAAACCATATCAACTCCTTATTTGACTCATCCTGGGGTGACTTCATTTGATCAAATAATGCAGAAGGTTATTCAATTGACCTAGAGCTGGGTAAGTGCTGAAATCACTAAGTTGAAGAAGAAGGGTGTGGCCCTTACTGTGGATAACAAGAAGAAAAGACAAGAATTATCTGAAGAAGAATATGATGAATTTCTCATTGAGAAGAGGAAATCCAATGGAGAGAGGCAGCCAACTTTAGAGGAAAAGAAGCAGGGCAAAAATAAGAAGGTGGCTCAGGTACAACAAGGAGTAATCGTTAGGAAACTCCAACCAAAAGGGGATGTGGCATCTACATCTGCAGCTACATCACCTCATACCCCTGTCAGACAAAAGAAAAAGGTCACAAATCTTGCCACTATGATTATAGAGGAGGAAGAACAGTTGGATGAAGAACCTCGAGATGATGATTTGTTGATAACAAAGAAGAGGAAGAAGGTGCAACAGACACCACCCCAAAAGAAATAGAAAACTATAATGGGAGGAAATATATGTGTTGATCCTATTATATTGAGGGGTGCAGGTGGTCTAGGTTTTATGAAGAACATGCAGCATGAAGTTCCCATCCTGGATATTTCCCAATTTAAAACTGAGAAGGCGAAAGAGTAGAGAGAAGAAAGACATAAGACAAGGAAAGAGCCACCTCTTCCACTCGATGATACTTTATATTTGTCAGATGATGAGATAGTTAGGGATATCATTGCTCAAAGGATGGAGACCATAGTGGCTAATGCAAAGATGACTCCTCATGGAACTCTTATGGTTCAAAAGGAAACTCATCAGGAGCAGATTGAGATAGAAGAAGTTGAAGAAGATGACCCCGAGGATGTAGCCCAATAGATAGGATTAACCAATTTGGTTGATCAGGTCACTAGCCCGGCAGTAATAGACTTGGCTTACCAAGGGGATGGAGGTCAAAATAGAGAAAATGATCTACCTCTGGAGACACAAAAGGTAGAGACCAGTATTCAGAGGGAGGTTGATAATAAAGTGTCTAATCAAGATAAAGGACAAAGCAATGCACCTCCTGAACAAGAGAAGATAGAAACTAATGTTCAGAAGGAGGGTGATCAAGAGATACTTGACAAGAGCAACAATTAAAATGAAGAGATGCATGCCAATAAGGATAATCAGGATAGTGATCCTACACATGGAGAATAAACAAGTGAAAAGGAGCTTGGAGAGACTCAAGAACAAAGAGAAATAGACACCTCAAAAGGTCAGGAACAGAGTTTGCCCCAAGATGATGGTCAACGAAAAGAACAAGACAATACCACCAAGGGTGATCAGGGTGATCCCTTGGATAAAACGGATCAAAATGCACAATCTTCTCATGAAGATCATGTGCCACAAGATACCCAAGATCAAAATATTCAGGTACCACATGAGGATAAATTACAAGAAGAGGTACATGATCAGAATGTACACACATCACATGAACCTCCCCCTCAGCAGGAAATCCCTCAACAGGAAGTTCCCAAGGAAGAGGTCCCTCATGAAAAGGTGCATGAGGAAGAACTAAGGAAGGAGACATCTCCTCCGAGGATGGAATAGAGTATGGAATAACAAGATGCTCATAAGAAGCAAAATGACCAACAAGAGGCTAGGGGTGATGTTCCATACTGGCTATAACAAGAAATAAATCTGTAGTAGATAGATATGATACCCGAGTTTGATGTATCCACATTATTTTCTGCAAGCATGATGAAGCCTAAAAGAAAGGGAAGGCCTACATCTGCAATAAGAAGAGATCCTACCACGGGTAGGAGGAGAGCCCAAATAGCCTTACCAATGACAGATAAAGAAAAGAGAAAATAGGCCTTGATGAGTTTCAAATAACAAACATTAATTTAGGTTTTGCCAATGAGGATCAGGAAGGTCAAGAAGGCAAAGATATTATTGATTCCTTAACATAGAGGGTGAAAAGAGAAAAGGATAAGAACATGAAACATAAAGAGCACATTGCTCAATTACATTCATTCATTAAAGGGTTAATTGACCCTAAACATACACCACTCAGTCCAGCTACCCCACTGACTATCATATCTCAAGATGAGATAACCGAGTTAGAACTCATGAAACATAAGGCTCAGCTAGTGGATAATTGGTTTGTCTCTTTTGTTTTTGAAGTAGAGAATGTAGTTAAAACCTCCCTAGAAAATTGGAACTCTCTTGGTGATCTAAGGAGTAAAGTAGATAAGTTACAAAATGAGGTGGGAAGAAGGTCATTCAAGTTGGAGAAACATCTGGATGCTTTGGGTGAAGTAAAGAGGATAGACATGAAAATTCTTATGGATAATAAAATATTGGATAATAATACTACACAGTTGCTAGGCATTTAGTATGAAGATACCATATTTGAATGTGATATCCTAAAAAGATGTAGTAGCAAGCTCAGGGATATAAGTGTTAAACTACACCATCTCATGGCAGAAGAAATGAATACCCTGGAGGCTCTAGAGGACAAAGTAGAAGGAAAAATAGAAAATCAGGATACCAATTTTGCTGTTCAAGCCTTCCGCAACAATTTTAAGCAAGCAGCAGAAGACCCTATTCATCACTTGATAGAGGAGGTGATAAATAAGGCCATGAGAATGAAAGCTAAGGTGGAGACATACAATGAGATGTTAAATAGTAGGAAGAGAAAATGGAATGCTCTTCAGGCACAGTTTCATTCTCACAAGCATGTTGTAGCAAAGGCCAAAGTTTAGGATGGAGGTGAAATAGGAAGAACAGTGCAACTGTATGAATCCATCAGGGCAGCAATCAACGTGCATATAAGGCATGACCCTGGAGCTGATGAAGATGATAGTGATGAAGATGAAGAGGATGTGAATGAAGAAGAAGGAGAAGAAGATGAAGAAGAAGAAGAAGAGGATAAAGAGTAAGTAGAGATGCATGATGACAAGGTCATATGCATAACCAGATAAGAAAAGAAATGATAGAACCTTACCAGATGGTTGCTAGCTAGCAACTTGTGCCACGTCTACCAGTGTTGACCTAGTCAAAGAGAAGATATTGACCATGGATTTAGATTGATAAATCTTGATCGTTGATCATTTTGTAATCGCCTCCTCTCCTTATTCTATAAAAGGAGATGGAGTGCATTTGGTATGATGGTTGGAAACTTAATTGAAGTTAGATTACTGAAGCCGCTCAGGACTAAGTTCAAAGATGATTGAAAATGTACATGTCTTTTATTTACTTAATGAAAGTGAAGACCTGATTACATATCATCGTAAATTCTGAGTAATATTGTGAATGTCATCTGGATATCTCACTGTGATATGCTGCATCCCTTGGAGTGCATGTCAATCTGTGGATATCACTGTCATTCTTTACCTTGAAGTTTGCATCATCTATAGCTAGCTGTGGAACATCCTGGTGAACCTATGGTCTGATTTCTTCCCTTTCATGAAAGTATCTGGAATGTATGTGAACCAATAGCTAAAGATTCATTAAATTTCATTAAATTTAGAAAATATTCTTTCAATTTTCTTTAATTTCGTTACAATCACCTCCATAATTGCAAATACACTGATAATCATGAGCAAAATACACAAATATGTAGATATCCCGAAGAGAATCAAAAATCAATAGCATATTTTGAGCTTAATGCGTGTAATATTAAAATTATCATGCAAATATCAACTAATAAACACATTATTTGAGTAGATTCATAGTGTAAAAGTGGGAATAACCAAATTACAGTTAATGATCAGAAGAATTGATTAAACTTATCAAAGATCATTATCTGTAAAGCATAGCAAGATTAACTCTGTTTGTTAAGAGATTTACAGGAATCAGGTGCATAACAAATGTGTAGACATCAGTTCACTATAGCAGAGCAATGTAAGACCCCTTGAATGAGAAACAACATATCACATCAACCTTTGAGTAATGTCAGACGATCATGACCTAATCAACAGAGCCTTGGAGTCATCAATTCATTCCAAATTGATCATACTTTTCAAGATAATAAAGATTTGTTGTGTGAACTTGTATGCATGTTGTTATGACTAACAATCATCATCAACAGTATTATTATGGAGTAAAAAGTGGCCACATGTCTTTTTACCTCATTGTTTAGCTCCTAGGTCCTCATGATTACATTCTACATTCTAAATGTTCATCCCGATGCAAAATTGACTGAGACCAATGTAAATTGGGAATAAGGGGCCCATGTTTTACCTTATCCCAGACCTAAAAGGGGCTCAAAGACTTGGGCACCACTGCCCAAGTATTCCCTAATTGGTCAGGGTAAATTCAAATGAATGTCAGCCTGGGACCTTTCAAAAGGTTTGTCTTTGTTGGCTCTTTTGGTTTAATTTGGAGAATGTTAGCGGGAAAACATATATAAGTGTGTTTTTGAATTCATTATGAACCTAGATAGAGATAGCCAACTTGAAGCATTGGAGTAAAGAGAGTTCAAAGCATTCATTGTGATTCTAGAGTAGATTTGTGTTGTCATTGTGTGTGTTGTTACAAGTTTCAAGTTATCATCTATCTCTCCTTATGAGTTGAAGATCCTTCATCCTCCTAAGGGTTTCATCACATAGGTGATATCATTGTTATTTATCACCATTTGATTCATCATATTGTTATTGTGTTTAGCCTCTTCTCTACAAGGGCACACTCTCTTTATCTATCAACGATGTTGGGAAGCTTGAATGCTATCCCGGGATTTGATTGAGGCAAGTCCCTAAACACCATAACCCCCAAACCCCTTCTCTTCTTCTTATGTGCAGGTTACAGGAACGAGATCCGAGAAATATGAAGATATAGGAAGACTGAGCAAGGATCAGGGTTTCAAGATCTGATAATAGTTACAGAAGATTCTTTTGTGCAAGACTTGGGTGGTGGTGCCCTAGTCTTTCTACCCCTGCTAACTCCAGATCTAGGATTAGGGTAGCCTGTACAACATTTCTCTAGTTTACAGTTTTTGCAGATTCAACCATTCAAGACTTGGGTGGTCCTGAATAGTCCTCCAACACCTCTACTTTCAGGACAAGTTCTATCATCTTCCTGATCTGCCCTGTGTAATTAGTTACTAGATATTTGTTGTGCATCTTCTGTTATAATTAGATCATCATAGAACTAGGGTTTAGTGCATTATTGACCTAGAGTTTGATAACAAGGCTTGATTAAATCTGATCTTTCTATAGCACTCCTGAGTACAAGAGTTCACCTCCATTTAGTAGTGATTTGGCTTGGTCTTGTCCTTGAATGTTATTGTGAAAGAGGGTTTAATCTAGTGTGCATGCTAGTTGTTATCATTCTCCCTTTTCACACTTAACAAGTACATCTATTGTAACTTCAAAGCCTGTAAGAACTAGGGTATTGCCTAAATATGACCCAGATACAGAAACCATGGAGTACATGTTTGTTGTGCCTAAAGTTCAAAATAAACCAAAGAATAAGATGCAACACTCTAACTATGAGGTGAGCGTTGTCCAAATAGATTTTTATGGAATGAAAAATGCTGACAAAATTAATGTATCACAAAGGAACAATGATGTGGTGTACACATCATTGCTAAAGCAAGAGAGAGATAGAAATAGGTTGCATATAGAAAAGTTATAGGTAGACCTAGCAAATGAGAAAGTAAAGAGGAAAGCAACATATAACAAGAGCAATGAATTAGAGAAAAGGATAAAAAATCTATCTCTACATCTAGAAACAAAGAAAATGGACAAATAGAGGTGGATCTAAATGAACTGAAGAAAAGGTTAGATGAAAGCATAAAGAATTATGATAATGGAAGAGCCAATTTAGAAAAATTACAACAAAATCTGACGTAAGTCAATGCCTTAACAAAGACATTACAAGACAAACTGGATGAACATACACAAAAATCAAATCAGTGGGAACAAAAAATAGAGGAAGAGAGAAAAACTGCTGAAAAACTACAGCTACAACTGAAGAGTGTAGAAAATGAAATAAAGTCTTCCCAAAACAAAGTATCTAAATTTTATAGAAAAATATTGAGGCGTATAAAACAAAACATTTGGGAGGAAATAATGTAGAGGACTGATGATTTGTATGTTCATTGTTTGAATTGATTTATGGTCAAATAGTATAGAATGTGACTTTTAAACAATACATTCAAGACAACAAAAAGGTGACTTCAAGTTAGAAAATTGTAAAGAAAATTTTACAAACAATCTACAGAATCGCTGACAATGAATTGTCATCCAAAAGAATTCACAAATTGATTGATGCCTCAATAAAGACATCATCTATCATTCAAAAGTGTATGAAGCTAGGTGAAGCACAAGAATTTATGGATCGGGTTGCAAAATTGTTGCGGAAGCTGCATAAAAAGGTAGAATACTTGAAAGAGCTTGGTTTTCCGTGGGCTTTTGACAATATAGAGTGATACATTGGAAAGGGTGCTCTCAAAAAGATGGAGGATACAATGAAGTTGACTTTGAACCAGTTTCCTCATAATCTAGATGAGGCAAACTTTTTGGGTTCCATCAAACTAGTGATAAGATTGAATGCAACTTTGATTAATACATTAAAGTTACCAGTCAGTTATGAATTGTTAAAAAATTTACAAGTCAAATACTATGAGTTAGAACAAATTGAACTTCCATCAAATGAATAGTGGAGCATGCTACAAAAGATGATAGAATGATTTGATAATTTGAGAATAATTCTATGTACATTGTATTCCTTCATTTGAAAAATAATATAAGACTCTTTTCCTTTTTTTGTGTTCAAATTATATGTATTATTTAATTTCTTAATTCAAGAAAGCTTTGGTTTCTAGATACACATTAAACATTTGCTAATGTTGTATATGCTACTATTAGTGTTGTTAGTATGCATTTAGTTCAATGCATGTAACACTTAGCAGTATCACACAATGATAATATGAAATTACTAATAATATGTTAATTAATAAATGGAAATTGAAAATTTTGTAAAATTTAGATGCTAAAATAGAATCAAATTTGGAAACAATGTTTAAAATTTAGATTCTAAAATGGAACATTGGAAAATAGTAGTATGTTAATCTATTAATTTTTAAATGTAAAATAAAAAATGTATATCAGGATTCAGTGATAGAAAAATAAAATATCATCAACAACAGTTTAGAGTTTGAAATATAAATACATTATAAATACCTAGTAAGTGCTAAATCTCTCCCATTTGCCAAATCATCTCCTCACTCTGACCATGATATTGAGAGCCATCCTAATCTTGGTCTTCATTTTCTTCACTTTGTATATGTCCTCTTAAGTGCACCTCCTCACTACCACTACATGTGTTATTTATTGTGGCACTGTCATGTGTGCCAGTATGGTTTGAAGTATTGTAGAACCCTCTTCTTTCACATATGGACCCCCAGATTGCAAGTGCCCTTTCAAAAGGAAAACTTTGGAAATCATACCTAGTTGTATACATCCTCAAGCAATTTTCCAAATTCTTGTCAAGTTTGTTTCTTATCTTTGATTTCAAGAACCCCAATGCAATGAAAACTCTCTCATCCTCCACCAACCTCAATATCATGGTTTGACATAAATCAGCAAGTTTGAAATATTCTAATATTGAATCACGTAATACTTCACTCTAACTTAAGGTTTCCCAAATATTTGTTATCAATCCATCTAGGACGGGACTCTCCATGGGTTTAAACTATTCCATCATTAATGTTGCAAAACGGGTTGATTGCTCTGTAAGCTTAGATTTATTTATAATTCCTTATATTTGTTGTCCATTGAATTCTAAACTTTTAGAAAAATGATTGACCAAGGTCTTTATCTTGTTATGAAAATCAACTGGTTGACAGTTGACCCAATATTGAGGATACACATGAGACATGGCTTCAAGCAATTCATCGCGAGGGAATCGATCTCTAATCTCTGAGGAAAGAGATATCACAATATCCTTTAAAGTAGTACACACAGAATTAACAATGTTGTCAAAATCTTCCCTTGTAATAGGAACTTCTTTGATAGTGCGCCCGATCCTGGTAAAATGGTGCTTTGGTATCTCATATCCCCATATAGAGACACATAACTCCTTGCTTGCATTAAACTATAAAAAATTAGCAAGATTGTTCATATTTTTCATCAAGTGCCAGCTACTAAAGTTTGGACTTATAAATGACTACTCTGATAGATATAGATTATTGAGGGTCATGCATATCACTTTATGTAGTTTAGTATATTCTTAAATATACATAGTTATTTCTTGGGCTTTTTTCACAAGAACGTTCATTTCCTCTAGCATGAGAAGAATACCAGATAAAATTAGGAGTGTCTCTATGTCACTTAACCTATGTAAGAGGCTAGGATCTTTGTCTACTATGAGGCAATGTTTATACATTACTCCAATCAAGGATTGATATTATGAAAAAACTTGTTATGTTGATCCATGCGAGGAGATCCATCTGGTATCAACATTCTTAAGAAGTTTGTTTCTTGCAATTATTCCATCAGAAAATTGTTGAAATTCCATAAACCGTTTGGGACTTCGGCAGAAGTATGAGTAGAGCTCATGGATTAGATCTTCAACTTTTGATACTGTAGAAAAGTTTCTCACAATTTTAAATGCTAAATTCATTATGTGGGTCATGTAGTGAATGGAAATCGTGTATGGTGAAAAATAAGTTTGCAGCTTTACGCAAAGACCATTCCTATGACCTTGCATTATTGAAGCTCCATCAGCCCCTACACACACCAAATTTTTGGTAATTGCGTAGTCATCCATACGTCCAATTTCATTCAAATATTTTTTAACTAATTTTAATAAATTTTACAATGTTGCAATCTCTTTCATTTTATAAATAGAGAGTAGATGAGGTTGGCGTACATGTTTGTCTACAATATACACATGCATACATACCCAAGAAGTATTATCTACTACTGTAACTTCATCTAAAGATACTGCAATAAAGGTTGACTATTTTATTTTTTCCTGTAAATCTTGTTTTTCCACCTCAATAAGATAACTTGCCCATGCACATCCACTGTTTGTTGACCAATGTGTGCTAGGAAAGTTAGGAATGCCCATAAAAGATAATAAACTATTATATTATGGGTAGTCTGTCATAGGATGCCCTTTAGTCAAAATATGAAGAACAACACTCATCTAAACAGCTTTTGCCATTTGTTCTTCTCTCATCATCTTTCCAAATTAAGCTTCAATTGAACCTCCACATGCAACAAGTTTTGTCTTTCTTTGTATATGCACATCATATTCGAGGGCATTCTTAAGAAATGAAGACATTCTTCCTTTGTTTTCCATCTTATCATTGATTTTTCCTTTTCATATATGATTTGTTTTTCATAAACTTTACCGATATGTTTTTCTATAGTGTCAAGTTTTAGTTGCAACTTCTTGTCCCTGTGATATTTCCAACTGTAAACCTTACACTTTCATTTGGTTGGAGGTTCATCTTTGTTTGTATTCTGCAATGGTTCAATGAATGGGTACTTTGAGACCCAATCAATCTAAAAATTCCTTGTCATATCCCACTCATGCCTCATTTTTTATTTGGCTTTTCTTTTCCCCTTTCGTGCTGATCTACATCTTCCTTATCACTTGTTGAGGTTAATTTATTTATATTATAATTCTTGCTACCCTGGATACCACCTGAAACATCATCTGCAACACTGGCATCCAAGTCAATGAACTCATTTTGACTACCCTGGGTATCCCCTGGAACATCATTTGCAGCATTTTCATCCTAATCCGAGTCAATTAACTCATTTAGATCTTCCTCTGAGGTATTACCTTGTTCATCAATATATGGTACAAGTGTTGATGTTGTAGCTCCATCTGATGGACCACAAACATTGCCAAAGTATGACATTATGTTTCTGCATTTTGATGGCCTCCCTTCACCGCTTTCAACAATCTTGTTCTTGCTTGCCATCTCTCACAAAATAAAAGCTGCAAAAAAATTTCTTTTGTTTAAGAAGGAATCATAGAATATAGATCCCTGGGCCCTAGATGTCTCCCTACTCAATATCATCTATATGAATGAAGTAAAACTAGCAAAGAGATAAATAATCTAATAACATCGTAAAGAAATTCAAACGATCACTTACCTTTAGGACTGACTTGCTAATGCATGTAGTTGTAACTTGCCTATGATTCAAATCAAGAGCTCAGAGTATAACAAAATGTATAAAAGATTAATCAGAGTTTTGATTGTATTTATATCAATCTATATTTGGTGAATTTTGCAGGGTTTTCAAACAATGTAGTAATAATTTGGCGAATCCTACGTGATTATAAAATGGTACATATAAATGTTAGGTGAATCAGACCTTGACCAAACACATACATTATAATTTTTAAAGTGATTATGGCCCTTAGATTAGCATGGAGTTATAATGGTATTGGTGAAATGAGTCCTCATAGACGTTGAACTTTGTAATGCTATTGGAAAATATGTGGGCAAATTAAAATATGCCTTCAAAATTCCAAGTGAATCACCGTTAGAAACACGTAGGTTACTGTGGCAAAAATATTAGTTACAAATGCCTAATAAAATAAATTGGTGGTGAATTGAAATGTATTTGACCAATAATTCATAAAATTTGGGTGATTTGGCCCCCCGTCCGTTGCGATATATTCACCAAATTCAAATTTGTGAATATAAACTATTCACCAATTGGTGAAGATTCGCCACTAAAAAATCATTGGACCCTAGTGATTTAGTCTCTGCAAGTTTGCAACAGTCTATTGTTTGCATTTTGTTATGTTTTGAAGTTAGAATCTCATCAACTTATACCAAAAAATTGGTGTCACTATCAGGGAGAAGCTACGGGTTTACATAATTTAAAGACTCTGCCGGTAATTGGACCCAAAATTTTTTTTGGCATTGGCAGTTCAATCTACTCGAACGATTTCCTCATTCAGTGAGGTGGTGACTTTGCAAAGTTATTCAATGTTTCAACTATTGTTAGTGTTAGTTGGTGGTGCAACAAGTTTCATTCGTCTAGTGCAACAATAGGCCAAAGGTACTTAAATTTGTTTCTTCTTTCATTCTTCAAGCAAGATTTGTTGTACAATGAGATATTTTTGAATGGGTATGGAGTCTTGTTTTAGCATAATGCATGTTTTATAATCATAGATCATTGGTTTAAAGAGGACTCAAAATCCAAGAATTTATTTGACTCATATTATGTTAGAATCCCTTGAAGCTATGCTCATGAGTATGATCCTGATTATTATAGTGATATCTCATCTGAATGCACAAATGATTGTGCATATAAATTCCAAAATGATACACTAGTTGTGCATTCCTTTGACCCATCTAAACAAGCTTTTGAATTGGTGAGCCACATAAACATGCTTGATTTAGGAACCAAGAAATCCCACAGTCAGAATGTAAATACAAGTGCATAATAGGTTACAACAGTAGTGTTTGATGATGAACAAGTTGAGTTTATTGCTAATTTCAATGAGTTAGATGCACATGTCTTTGACCCTGATTCCCTTTCCCAATATTTGGAAGGCCTTAGGTGGTGGGATTGCGAATAAGTTTCATATTTTCATGATAGGTTTGCTATTTTAGTCAATGACCTTCCAAATAAATGTAGACCTGATGAATGTATTTGCATTGATGTGTACTATGAGTACTTCTATCCTGGTGCAAGCCAGCTTCCCTGTAAGTATAAACCAAGAAATATAAATGAATCATTTCATTGGGCCAACGATGCTTAGTCAGCACATGCCATTTCTTTTCCACCTCCCAATGTTGAAGGGGATGAGGTTACAGTGCTTACTTTTTAGGCTAGTTGGTCAAATTATGATGATTGTGATACAGATACAACATTGGATCCGTTTGACACTGTGGTCAGAAGGATTAGTATTGATGATAGTGCAACACTATATGATAGTGATGTAGATGATGAGGCTAGTGTTTTCACTGATTTGTGCTTGGATGGGTTAGTTCATGGTTTTGAAAGAAATGTTGATTGTTCATTTGATGAACTCCCATGCTTTCTTCCTTCTAACAGTGATCTTGGTGTTGCTGGGGTAAGGAAGTTGAACTACAACTTTGTTATTCAATTGATGTGCTTCCTTGCTTTGTTGAGGATGATGCCCACACCTTCACTATTGCAAGTGAGGAAGATGAGTGTGAAGGTGTGCGTGATCATGTTGTTGTTCCAAGGCACAAAGCCTTGAATCTTGATGAATTTTTAGAGTATGATTTGGAATAGTTGTCTTCTGCTAATGTGGATTGCATTAAGAACACATTCTTGGGCTCATTGGTTGAGCATGTTGATAGCAACGTTGTGTGTCCTCATGAAGATCATACTTATTTCTCGTTGGAGGGTGAAGAAGAACAAATCATTTCTTTTTTTTTGAACAACAGTATTGTCGCAATGAGTTGCAATGACAAATGTGAAACAGAGAGGCAATTTGAAGATTGTAAGTATTCACTTGAAGTGTCTTAAGTTCTTGAATTGTATTCTAATGGGGTAGAACTAGATTTGAATCAATTTTTTGATTCAATCATGGAGGAATACATCAACATTTGTGGTGCAACTAGGATGCAAGAAATTGAGTAGTTAGATAACATACCCCAACTTGATTTTTCATCTGTGTTGGATCCACTTCATCTAGGTATTCAAGAGGATGTCATTGTTCATGTTGATTTGTGTGTGGGTCTAGATTTGTATCATGCTACCATTGAATTAGAAAGTGAAATTTGATATGTGGACTAGCATGATGATGAGTCTTATTATTTGTGGCTGCCATGCCCTAATGACAGTCATTTCTTCTTCCAGCATGGTGAGATAGAAAATTACAGTTTGCATATGCATGCCAGGAAGAGACTTGGTTTGATGATGCTTGGAGATGGATATGATTTCAACCTGAGGATGCTAGGTTCCTTCTTCAAGATGATCTTTGATAGAGGGAAGCAATTTGGAATAGCTCGTCCATGGCTTTGTTCCATGGATCCTCTTTGTAGGGTTTGACCTACATGTATTGTAAGTTGTGATTCACAACCATCCTTTCTTTGTGTTTTGTGCTTTCATTCCATTGGTTGTGTGTGTTTCCATGTATAGACCCTCGTCTTTATTATACATACAGTGTGTTTTTTCCCCATTCCCATTTTTATAGTCTACCTCTAGAGATGTTCCCTGGATTATTGCTGCACTTGTTCAATGCATGTCCCCAACTAGATCCACTGTTAGGACCCATAGTTTTTGTTCCTAAATTTTCCTTAAAAAAACTCCATATTTGCTCCCCTCTGGTTTGCCTTGGCCCATTTGACCCATTGTTGATAACTGACCTAAGACATCTTATATGGGTCTCCCATGTGTTAGAGTGCAAGTAAAAATCCAAAATTTTATAAGTCAGGAAGGGTTTTGGCCTTTTCCTTAGTTTTCTACCTTTGTCATCTTTTTTGAAGTTTTAGGGTTTCTCGTACCTACATGCCATCCTTATCAGCTTTGAACTCTACCTTGGTTCCTTGCATTTTTTATTAAGGCCTTCGGGATTGTGGTGTTGGACTTGCCCGCTTTCTTTTGACAATTACGCATGTATTTAGGAACTTTCCTGATCCCTAATTCCTAATTCTTCATAACTACTAAGTATTTTGTCATGGCATCAGGTGTTCTTGGTTTCCTTTGCCTTTGGGGTATGTGTTTTGAAGTGGCCCCATTCCTTGTTCCCTGATTCCTGATGTTTAATTTCTTCTTAAGTCTTTCAGACTTCAGAGATTAGGGGGTTGCTAGTTCTCCTACCCAAAAAAGTGGACAAGTCTTTACTATGGACCCAATTACCGAAGCCCGATAGGTTCTTTCTTCGGACTTTAGAGATGATGAGTTTCTTACTCCCATTCAAAATAAGAATGATGTTTAGTGTGGGCCCAATCACCAAAGCCTAACCAGTTTACTTTATCTTTGTTCTCTTCAGACTCTAGAGATCGGTGAGTGGTCGACACTCCCATTCAAAAGTAAAAGACTGTATGGTGAAGGTCTGATTGTCGAAACCTAATAGCTTGGCCTTCCCAACTGGTGTATCCTATGTGCTTATCAGAATTGCAAGGAGTCCCTTGCTCTTGATTATGAAGAAGGATACTTGGTGGAAGCTTGATTTGTCAGGGCATGACAAATTTGCCTTCCCAAATCCATTCACTTATCAATACATGATGGGATGCTACGGTGACTCTCTAAGCTGTCATTAATGATCATTCAAATCCGAATGGCATGGTAGATGAAATTCAATGATGATGTTACTGAAGTACATGGGGTTGGTGATTCTCACCTAAACTACTGTAGTGGAAAATAATGATATATATACATGCTTTGAAGATGTAATAAGTGTTGGTCGTTGAGCCAATTGGTTGGTCACTAAACCAATTATCTGGTCTACAAGTGCCTCAACGTGAATCTAGGGCATCAAACAAATCCATTCTAGCATGTATATGGGCAAAATCTGTTATGCAATCCAGAGGATGGTCCTCAATGCACATTTTACGTAATGGTATGTCTCCATGACATTTTGTAATGATTCTAGGAATATGTAATTGCAATTGTGTATTTCCTTCACCACATTTGCTGGTGTGATTGTAACCAAGGTTAGATGAATCCAATAGCTTCTAAAGCAATACAAAGATTTTGTATTAGTCTTTCCTTTGTTGCAAATGAATTGTTGCAGTTATGTCAGGGATTACTAAGTATGTCTATTTTGTAAAATGTATCTTGGATTTATATTCCTTGTTTTGTTGATGGTTGTTGAATGTTTTCCCCTTTTCCTTGCATCCTATGACTCTGTTTCCCAATGGAGTAGGCACCAGTCTATATTCGGGAAGGATCAATCATCTTTCATAAATTAATCCCTCGTCTCATTAGTTGTAGGAGTAGGATTACATTTGAGTTTGTAGACACCTAAAAATGACCTTTGCATTACATCACTTGCATACATCAATTCCTCCTAAATCACTTGCATTCAACATTAATTGCATAATCTATTTATTTAATTAATTTTATCAAGTTCTTCTAATTCTCCAAATTCCAACATTAATTGAATAAATTCTATTTATTTAATTAATTTTATTAATTTCCTCTTTTAATCTTCAAAATCCACATTAATTAAATAATGTAACTATTTAATTAATTCATCACTTAAATTCCTCTTATCCACAACAATTAAATAATTTTAATTATTTAATTAGTCAATTATTCCTCTAAATTTAAATAAATTTTTCAAATTTATTTAAGTTGACTTTATCTTCTAAAAATAAATAAAATTAATATTTTATTTATATTTCTCCATCATGCAAAATAAATTAAATGAATTTATTTGTTTAATTTATTCTCTATATTTAATCTTATTCTTTCCTCCATCATGCACAATTAATTAAATAAATTTATTTATTTAATTTGTTTTATCTTCCAATTCTTCTAAAAATATAATTTATTTCTATGTGCACAATCAATCTTATTTTTAGAACTTCAAAAAAGTAAATCTAAAGTTGAGTTAATTGGCTTTAATCATTATTGTTTGTATCATCAACTCATAAATTGGAAAAAACATTTAAAATTTATGAAATAAAATCCTATCTTTATCCTAGCAAGTAGTTAACTCAATAAAATGGTTTTTTCTTCATGACACATGTCGTGTGCACATTCATCATGATCTCTTGATTTATCTTGACCATTGATTTCATCGATTTATCTCCACCGTTGATCGATCGAACCCTGAAACCTATATATATCCCCTTCATTGCATCAAAAATCCTCTTCGATCATTTAAGCTTTGGGCATTCTTAAGTGTTTTGAGCATTCTAGCATTGTTGATCACATATTGAATCTTTGAGCACTATCATACATCCACTTGTTACAAACATGGTTTCACAATACATTGAGCAATACACAAAAAACCAAGAAAACAATATAATCTAGGTGAAAGCTTTCATTGTTGCGTTATTCATTGATTTTTGGTTATTATCTAGATCGTTTCTTTAAAGGTTATAGGATTGAGTTTGTTATCATTTTTTTGATCTTTATCAATCTCAATTTTACCTATATACATTCTGGCATGCCCGATGGGACCCACAAACTTGATCTAACCTTTGCCTTTTTTGAAGAAAATTGATTTTTTGAAGCACAGGTACGGAAAAGCGCAATCGACACGCAGAAAATTGCATTTGAGCAACAGTAAAGCACTTCTGGTATGCAGAAAAGCACCTTAGGGCAGCAATTCTGTGCCTCTGGTGCACAAGAAGGCGCCTTTGCACCACAGTAAAGTGCCTTTGGCCTGTTGTAGCATGCCTTTGGTTTTTAGGGTTTCTGGCTTGTTTATGTGATTTTAATGTGATTTCTGACATCTATCTGATCTAATTTTGTGTTGACAAGCTGATTTATTTGTCTAACACCCATTCTAACATACTCCTTAAGCTGATTAAGAGTATTGTCATTTTTGGCTATTCCACTATCTTATAGTTTATTGTCCATTCTTGCTGTAGACATATAGATCTCCATCATCCTACAACATTATGGATCATCATGGAATCACTCAACAATCATTAGACTAGTTTTACTTGCTTTTTGTAGGTCTAAGATAGAAAAAACACATTTGCACAACAGTTTCACGCCTCTAGTAATCAAATAATGCGCATATGCACTACAGTAATGCGCCTCTGGTAATTTCTGACACGCACTTGCACAACAGTTAGGCGCTTCTGGTTTAGTCCTTTATTTTTTCTAACTACTTTATTTCTAAGATAATAGTGCTTTTGGATTAAACTGTGTGTATTTCTTTGCTTCAACATTTCAAATCACACTCATGAGGAAAGTTAAGAATGCCATTTCTCAATCCTCATTTGATGACCTTACTAAGAAGAGTCTTATTCCTAGAAAAGAAATCACCCCGCGCATTTATGGCGCACCTAAAATCCACAAGCCTAGCATTCCTCTTAGACCCATAGTTGATACCACTCATTCCCCCACTTACAATCTTGCTGCTTTCCTTGCTATTTAAAACTAGTCTAATAACCAACTTCCTTTCCTAGATGTCTTGTTCATTAGAAATAGTGACGGTTCCCTCGGTCGCCGAGTCTATAGGAAATCCACCCACACTGATCTTTACCTCCATGCTTCCTCTCATCACCATCCTGGCCAAAAAACTAGTGTCCTTAAAACACTAGCAACCCAAGATTATCGCATCTGTGATAAGGAGCACATTGACCAAGAGCTTTCCCACCTTTGGCAAGTTTTTAAACTTAATGGGTTTAGCCATAAATCCATCTCTAGAGCTTTCATCTTTGCCAAAAATTATATTAACTCCAAGCATAAGTCAGATGCCTCCAACTCATCTTGGGTTACCACTCTCCCCTACATAGAAGGCCTTTCTAATAAGATCGCCAAAATTTTACATAAGAAAGGCCTTGTGTGCACCTTTAGACCCTTGTCCACTATTAGGAACCTCATCCCTTCAATTAAAGATCCTAAACACAATATGCTCAATTCAGGAGTATACAAAATTGTTTGATCTTGTGGAACCCTGTACATAGGAGATACTAGGCGTTCCATCAGAACAAGGTCCAGGAACACAGTGCTGACATTAGGCATGATCAAATAACAAATCTAACCCTTGCAAAGCATTCTCACCTAATCAAACACCATATTTTCCTTGAGAACACC
Source organism: Cunninghamia lanceolata (assembly GCA_027924645.1). Taxonomy (NCBI): domain Eukaryota; kingdom Viridiplantae; phylum Streptophyta; class Pinopsida; order Cupressales; family Cupressaceae; genus Cunninghamia; species Cunninghamia lanceolata. The sequence goes on along the minus strand of BSBN01000095.1, from coordinate 3,668,580 downwards.
TAAGTTTTAATCAAAGAAGATAATTTCTTTAGGAGAAAACTCCTAGAAGCCATCTTTATTAGAAATCACCCTTCCAATCTTAATCATGATAAAGGCTGGGATTTAAGCCTAGCTTGGCAACCCTTATTGAACTCCCTCAATCCCCACCCTCATCCTACTTGACTCATCTCACCCTTACCCTCCCCCACCTTTGTCTACCCCTGTGACATCTTCCCCCTCTCTTCTTATTCCCCTCCCATTTGGCATGTCTTATTTTCTTTGCTTCTCATTATGGTCTTCATGTTTGTGTTCATCTGATTGGTTGTGTTTGCGTCTGTTCTCTTGTTTAGTGATCCTTTACTTATTTTTGAATATTTACACTTTGGTTTGCTTGGGTTGTTTGTTTGGTTCCTTATTTTTTACCTGCTTTGGATGATTGACTTATCCATTCTTTTTGTCCTACCTTTTCTCCCTTTGGTATCCATTTTTTCAATCTTTGTCTGGTCTTTGGTTTTTCTTCATGTTTTGTTTTTAAAGTTCTTTTATTTGTATGATTTTATTTTAATTCTTATGTATATTATTAAGCCCACTTTACTCTTTTGATTATACTATTTTTTATTTTTGTTGTCTTCTCGTGTTTTATCTTTGCTTATCTAACGTTCTATTGTCTTATCACATTTTTACTTTTTATTATAATATTTCATTTCATATTATAGTTAATAGCCTTTTTATGTCGCTTTT